>CM074723.1:190050395-190650395 GCA_037306005.1 Rhinophrynus dorsalis
GAATATGAGATCATGCCACTACTGCCCTGTACAACCATTTACTAAGTTGTTGCATTCATTCCAGTACAGAACTGCTTCTGAATGAATGAATGAATATGTTTATTTATATAGCACCACAAGTGTACGCAGAGCTTTACAATTTCAGGGTTTAAACAATACAGGGTTACAGCTGCTTTGTAGAGTGAAACATTGGGTGCGAGGTCCCTGCCCGAAAGCTTACAATCTAAAGTGGTAATGGGAGACATACAGAGTACATTAGGGTCAAGTTCTGAATACTATGCTAGTTCTGATGATGATAGAGGACATCAGTAATGTAAATAGTTTATAAGAGCGTTCATTGTACAACATCAGTGCCTTCTAGCATGTTGAGATTTTATCTAAGAGGTGTATTTTCAAGTGAGATTTGAAGGTTATCAGAGAGGTGCAGTGGCGCAGGTTGGATGGTAGAGCATTCCATAGATATGGAGCAATAGGAGAGAAAGGTTTGATACGTGACAGAGCTGTAGAGACAAAAGGAGCTGAGAGAAGACAGTCATTGGCTGAACGTAAGTGGCGGGATGGGGTATAACGAGAGATGAGAGTGGAGATATAAGAAGGAGTAGAGGAGAGAAGTGTCTTGAAAGAGAGAAGTAAGATTTTGTAAGATATCCGGAGTTTGATAGGCACCCATTGGAGAGTTTTGAGGACGAGTGGGGCAGGGACAAACCTAGGTGACAGAAGAGTAATTCATGCTGCAGCATTCTGTATAGATTGAAGTGGTTGGAGATGGGAAGCAGGAATGCCAGACAGAAGAATGTTGCAATAGTCCATGCGGGAGAGGATGATTGCGTGTATAAGAATTTTAGCTGTGGAGGAACAGAGGAAGGGACGGATTTTTGCAATGTTACACAAAAGAAAGCGACAGGATTTAGTAGTGGCATTAATATGAGAGAAAAATGAGAGAGAGTTGTCAATGATCACCCCTAGACACTGCGCTTCTGATACTGGATTTATGGTAGTGCCATTTACAGTCACCTGGAAGGGCGCTACAGGGCCAGGTCTAGGTGGGATGAGGAGCAGCTCAGTTTTAGACATATTGAGTTTGAGGTGCCTATGAGCCATCCAGTCTGAGATGGCCGAGAGGCAATCTGTGACTTTATCCTGGATATCAGGATATGTTGTTCTTACAACATTTACTGAGATGTACTGTTTGTGCCAAAGATGGAAAGCATAGGAATTTAACTTTAAAAGTATATTTTCTCTGTTTTTTTTTCTAAATTTTAACTCTTCAGATAAAATATCTCATGTTTATACTTGCCATTTCTATACACACGTCTTTTTAAACCCTTGGATATTAGAGTTATCCATAATGCATAGCTTTTCATTGTGTTGGAGATCTTCCTATAATTCAAAGGTAATTTTACAGCAATGATTTGTATCTGACCCTGACTTTTGAACAAACTACTAAGGGCCCAGTACAGGTTGTAGTCAGGTATGTGCCCTCCAGCTGTTGTAGGCAATGACTCCCTGCATCCCTGACTAGCCAGTGGCTAGTTGGAGATGCTGGGAGTTGTAGGCCCTAACAGATGGTGAGCCCACAGCTAACTATACCATATTTTTAAATCAGGGGTTAATCAGCCTTGGGATTCACAGTTGTTGGAGTCTACAATTTCTACCATCTACTACTAGGCAAAGACAAGATAGTAGTTATAGGCCCCAATAGATGAGGAGCCCACTGTTGCATATACCCTAACTCAAGAATAGTCCATATGGCCTAGTTCAGGGTATATTCAATCCATCTGTTGGGAGATATGACTCCCAATTAGCCAATATCTAGCAGTGGATGCTGGGAGTTGTACACCATCACAGCTTGAGACTGATTCCCATATGACTTTATATGTGGGCCCTACAGTTGTTGTCACCTACAGCTTCCAACATAACCATAACCATAAACAAAAATCCCAGTAAACAGCAATGCTTTGTCCAAATTGTTACTTAATTGTTTGTTAAAATGTAAGTAAATTAGTTTGGCATGATCTACTCTTCATAAAACCATGCTGGCTCCTACTAATAATATTGTTGTTCTTCACATAGTTCTCAATATTGTCAGTTAGTAATTGTAACGGAAGCCAAAGGAGGAGCACCCCGGACCATCCTCTCCCTGAAACGGGAGCTCCAAGGACACCGGGTCTCCCTCAGCCATCGTTCTGGGTCTCTCCCTCTCGACGCCGGATGGCGTCATCGGATGTACCGGTTGGAGAATGGTCGGACCAGTCATCGACTCCATGTCGAACTAGGCGAGCCGAAGAATATTGACGAGTCTCCAGGTGCAGAGTTGACTGGCAAAACGAGAACCACGGGACATAGAGAGTGAATATCTCTACTCCTGGTTGCAGGCTTCAAGCAAAGTCCATGTTGACGAGCCCGAAAACATAAAATTCCCCAAGTTCTGACTCGGATACATATCCGCTGGTAGCTGGCAGCGGAAGGTCAACGATACAGGATACTTCGCCTGGATGGGCATCAGAGAGGAAGCTTTCAAACACCCAAGGATGAAGACACCAGGACTCCTTCTTAGTTCCAAACAACTAACACACTTTATTGAACATAACTCAGACTTACATACAGTTGACGTGGGGCATGGCAGGAGATGTAATAAATTCACAGTACAGTAGGCATAATACAGACACAGTGGATACAGTAGGTCACAGCACATGGTAGCAGGTATCACACAATAGGAGCATTCACGGAGATAAAACAATCACAACACCTAATACAAAAGACTAACAGAAGGCTCAGGTTTACACAATGGGGCAAACATGAATGGATTAATACACAAAGAGCTTGGTTTAGAGTGAACAATTAAACAAACGAACTTGAGGGGCTGCAATACACATCTTGGTACAGTGGCCAGGGGTTGAAGCAATTTGCATCTTCGACTTCAACCCTGAACAACCAGATCATACAGTGGGTCAGCTGGTCAACCAGTCCCTGAGCCATCTATTGGACCTTGAAATGTCTTGCTCAGTGACTCAACCTACCAGGCGTTGACATACTGTGCCCACCACTGAGTGTTTGACGCAGTGTCGACTATTCGAACACCAAGACGGGGGACCTTCGACTGGTTGTCGTCAAAAGTGTAGCCCAGTAGTGTATTACACAGTCCCTCTGAACCAGCGGCTATTCTTCAAGTTGTCGATGCTCACAAGCAAGGCAGTCCATATGTTTCAGTCTCTTCTGTAGCGCTGCCTGCTGATAACATGTATAAATGTCTTTGTGGTTGGAGATAATGGGCTGAGAGTCCGAACACCCAGGGCAGTCTTCCAGTAACAGACTATGATCCATTACAGTAACCCTTCTAATGTCTTACCTACTATGAAAGTCAAGCTGACAGGTCTATAAATTCCTGGTTTGGATCTTTCCCCAGTTTTGAGCAATGGTACTACATCAGCCTTCCACCAATCACAGGGCACTATGCCGAATGGAAGAGAATCAATAAATATTAAGTATAATGGTCTTGCTATTAATGAACTGTTGGCGGGATGCAAGAAAAGTGCGCAGGTGCTAAGTTGTGAGAGCAAATTGATAGCAAATGCTTTTACACATGATTTTACTGAATTGCAAATGAAAAATCTAAAATACTGAATTGGTGCGCACATTTTGTGTTTGTGGGCGTGGTTATGACTAGAAAATCTGTCTGAGTGGAGTAGAGAATGAGTTTAATACAGGAAGTGATATTGCGAACAACTCAGGGCCCACAACTTCCAGCATCCACCTACTATGTACTGCCTTAGGCAACAATGCCTAAGCCACAGTATTTCTCTAATGTAGGCACACATGAGCAAACCAGCCCTAAAAGTGTTAAAAAGGACTCTTTACACAGTGCCACAATGGAATGTCAGATGCACCATGCAGTCATGCCTAGTTTTAGCTCTTGCTAGGTCACTCACTCTTGCTCACCTTAGAGGGAATGCTGCTGGGGAACACAACATTGAATTCACCCTGACTTTGTAATAGGTAAATGTACTAAGGGTACAGTACAGGGTGTAGTGAGCAATGAGTTCTTCGGCTGTTAGGGCCTACAATTCAGCTAGTCTTGACTATGAGGAGAGGAGTAAAGGATGGTAAACACCATCAGCTGTGAAGCCCAAAACTGTTTTCCCCCAACTTAGAAATAGGCCATAAAGTGTATTCAACTGTGTTCTCTCTAGTTGTTGTGGTCCACAACTCCCAGCATCCCCAATTAGCACTTTTCTAGTTGGGGATGCCAGAATAGTGGGTGATGACAGCTAGAAAGTCTACCTCTGTGTAGCCTAGGTATTAGGCCCTTAGTACATATGGTCTATTGCTAAATCTGGGGAATCACTGTTGAGGCCTACAAGGGTTGCCATCAGGGGGGATACAGTCAGTACCCATGAATGGGGCCTGCCAAGCAGATCTGATAATGATACTCTGATCCCCAGGGATGGGAGGGGCCTGTGTCAAAAGGGGCCTCCAGATAACCAGACTGGTCCATAGGGATTCTGGAGGATCTCCTTTTTAAGTATTTTCTTAGGAAGCGTGGCAAAGAGCTGGAGCACACCTCTTCCACTGTGTCCTTGGCCTAATATTCTTGTGGAGCATATGGAACATAGTGGTTCCATCTTTACATATACTTCCAGGTTACAATTCAAATGGTTGAGATAGGGGCTTTATGTTTGTATCGGGCCTCACAATTTCAGATGGTAGCCCTGAGGCCTACTACAACTCCCAGTAACCTCTGCTAGTGAGTGTCTAGTTGGGAATGTCATGAGCTGTAGGCCACAACAGAAGGAGATCTCACAGCTGACTGCCGCTGACTTGGGGATAGGCGATTTGTACTTAGTGCCCAATACAATGGGCTTTCCATCTGTTGTGATATATTTCCCATATAGCCATTGTCTATTAGGTGATGCTGGTAGTTGTATGCCAGAACAGCTGGAAAATCAGTTGCTGACTACCTTCTGACCTAGGAATAGGCTATATGTACTAAGGGCCAAAACTACAGATTTTGTACCAAACAGTAGTACCAAAGTGAACGAATGTGAGCTCCGATTACTGCAAATGAATATTATGGATAAATGTAAAATGTTCCTAGTATGTTGTTGGTAGGGTATTTTTTAAATGTATATTGATTTCAATGTGTCCTTGCATGCTGTTCAAGACATTGCAGAGCAATGAGATGTCTCTAACATTTAAGGTGTTAGACACTACATTGAGATGAATGAGAAGCTGGTGTTTGAATGTAGATTGCATTGCTTCCATAGAGATGTACTGATCTTCAAAAGGCTAGAAGTGCCAAATGCAAAAATAGATAGTCAAGAGCAAAATGTGATTGGAAAATTATCTCTTGGTATAATGTGATAGCAGCCACATAAGGTTTTCCTCAAAGTCTGGGGTGTTTTTATCAGGTGCTAGAATTTGGATGTTAGCTGTGAAAATAGACACTCATTGGCCACAATGTTATAGCAGAAAACCACTTGCATTGCACTGCAAGATCCTTACAGTACGTCTTACCTCTCTGAGGCAGATAACACTGATTGAACTTTCACATCATGTTTGAAAGTGTTATAAAATCAAGCGATTCAGAATAAGTGCATGTTTTAATATGTTATAGTGTAGTTAAACATAAATCCAAATGTATTCGGAGGTGGTGAACATCATATAAAGTTTTACATAAGTCTACACGATTGATGGCTTATAAAATAAACTGACATCTCAGTTGCTTTATAGATTGCATTTGTCAGATTAAGAGGAAAGCAACTATATAAGATCAATCTTCAGTGACTGTTTCATGATGTAGCTCCGAGTTAAGAAATCTATTCACGGATTGCTTGATAAAGTATTTCGTTGCCTCACTCACATCAAAGTAAAGGTATTTTGAAAATAAAACATTGCTGGCCTGTTAAGTGAAGGTAGAAAATTAAGCTGACTGGAAGAATAAATAAACCAATTCATGCAGAAAAATAAATAAAAGTCATAAAGGGAAAACTATGATAAGATAAAGGAACTAAAACGGGAGTGAGTACCTCAAAAGCAGGAAGCAGAATTATTGATAAGATAAGCAAAAGAGGAAATAGGAAAGTGAAATACCATGAACCATCACCAATGTTAAATGAAGGTGAAGATAACAGAAAATGTAATAGAGTTCTCTAAGTAAATATGTCCAGATATTAAAAGTGTCTTCCACGCACAGTCATTGGTTAATGTGGGCATATGCCTCAGAGAAAAGAACAGTGATACCGCTACATTATTTCATTACTATTTTTGAAGTGTATTATAATTATTATTATTACCAGTAGAATTGTATTCTGTTAGAACATTCACTGGGGATTTATTAGCTGTATTTGCAGAAATGTCCCCTCAGAATAGACTGTACAGATCTTGTGGTCGTGATGGTTTCATAGAGGCTCAGGTCTCTATGAGTTTCATCTAAAGTGAGCGCCACACAACTACGGTATTCCTTAAATGTGGTTATAAAAAGTATCCCAGTTCCCAGTTATTTATTTATATAAATTAACCCTTTGAGTGCCAGAGGGGTACGGAATGCATTGCTTTGCAATGCATTCCGTAACCCTCTGGCACTCAAAGGGTTAAGAGTTTAACCCTTTGAATGCTAGAAAGGTGGCCAATTTATTGCTTTGCAATGTGTTAAAAGGATTAAAGGGATAGTAATACTTCGTTTTATCTTTATTTTATTTTGTAGGCATTAAAAAACATGAAGACTGATATGTCTCATCTCTCAAACCTTTATGGTTTATGAGATATTCACAAGCAAAGTTTCCCCCTCCCGCCCCTTTTACCTACTGTAAACAATCTCTTCTCAGATGTGGAATGCAGTCCATAGACCAGACAGATAACAGCAGGGGACAATATTCTTCCTATCAAAACAATGAAAGCCCTGCCCCCCTTGACAAGCTTTTCAGCTTTTTACCTTATCTTAATTGAAGATTGTCCCTCTCTGCAGTCTACCTGGGCACCTCCCTTCTGCTCTGGCTGAGCAGTGTTACATCAGTAGAAGGGCAGGAGGGGTATACTTTATAATTCAATTACTCTTGAACTACAACTCTGACAGAATTGAAATAACACTCTCCAAAGTCCAAATACTATGATGATTATTTGGAGCTGCTTTTAGTGTGAAACATTACTATCCCTTTAAAAGTTCTGTTTAAAGGGATAGTAATGTTTCATAATAAAAGCAGCTCTAATTAATCATCACAGTATTTGGACTTTGGAGAGTGTTGTTTCAATTCTGTCAGAGTTGCAGTTCAAGAGTAATTCAATAACAAAGTATCCCCCTCCCTCCCATTTTACTGATGTAACATTTTTCAGCCAGATCAGAAGGGAGTAGCCCAGGTAGACTGCAGAGAAGGACAATCTTCAATTAAGATAAGGGAAAAACCTGAAAAACGTGTCAAGGGGGACAGGGCTTCCATTGTTTTCATAGGAAGGGGATTGTCCCCATCTGTTATCTGTCTGGTCTTACAACCAGATTCCACATCTGAGAAGAGATAGCTTCCACTAGGTAAAAGGGACGGGAGGGGAAACTTTGATTGTGAATATCTCTCAAAGCATAAAGGTTTGAGAGATAAGACTTATATCGTTCTTCATGTTTTTTTAATGCCTACAAAATAAAATAAAGATAAAATGAAGTATTATTATCCCTTTAAATCAATGTGAGTTTTATTGTCCCCTATAGTGCAGTTGGTTTGCTCCAGAATTGTGCCTTTGTACCGTATTGGACATGGGCCATAGGGTATCATATACAGAATGTAATCCCCATTTTTCTGTATGGTGCAGTTGGTTTACTCCAGAATCGCACCTCTTATTGCTTATTGAATATGTCTCTATATTCCAGTGACAGGTTCCATAAAGATATTTCAGTGTTATAAAATGACAACCTTTAATCCTTTGAATGCCAAATTTGTATACTTTACACATTTGGTAAAGTAGTTCTGGAAGCCAAGCTTGTGATTTCTACCAGGTCAGCTACTACAGAACTTATCTGTATCCCTTTGTAGCTAGGAGACCTAAGCTGACACTGTGTGAAGTGAAGGCCTCAGCTAGCACTGCAGGGTCAGGTGTGCATTTCAAATAGCCACACAATCTCTGCAGTTGGTTATAATGGATCATATAGCTCAAAGACACAAGAAACAGAGAAAATGCTAACAGTGGTTTAACTAATCCACCTGATTTTTCAACTGACCTGGACCCATTAAACTATATTCAAGCATTCTCCCAAAGCCTTACATTTCCTTCAGGAGGCTTGGAGGAGATCTTAGAATGTTACTGTTTAAAGAAACTCATTCAAGGTGATGTCAGCGGACATTGTGACTGCATCCTGCCTTTACTATTCATAAGTCGGGACGTGGTTGGGATCTTAGACATTACAACAATACCAGTGGGGACTGGTTCTCACAGCTCCAAATGTGGCAGTAATAAATGGTAAAGTTGAGGATACAGACTCTTGACCAGACAGATAACAGCAAGGGACAATCTTCTTATTGTGAAAGCCCTACCCCCCTTGACAGTTTTTTCAGCTTTTTCCCTCATCTGAATTGAAGATTGACCCTCTCTACAATCTACCTGGGCACCTCCCTGCTGCCCTGAGCTGAGCAGTGTTATATCAGTAAAAGGGGTAGGAGGAGGATACTTTATCATTCAATTACTCTTGAACTACAACTCTGACAGCACTGAAATAACACTCTCCAATGCCCAAATACTATGATGGTTAATTAGAGCTGCTTTTATTATGAAACATTACTATCCCTTTAACTGTGATAATCCATTACAGGAATCTCCCCCAAATCTCCTGAAGGTGAAATGAGGCTATGCAAGAGTGGGTTGTATTGGTGTTCAATGCAAGAGATGTCAAATTGGGCCCCTACAGGGGTTGCTGGACTACAACTCCAATGAGATGGCTGAAGACAGTGGGAGTTTCTAGTCCAACAACAGCCGGATGCCTGGAGTTTGGGTAGGCATGTACGTGTATGTAAAATGCTGGGCTTAACTTTGCACACATTCCACTATCATTAGATTTTAGTGTAAGCAAACCCTGAATGCCCACTATTGCTTGTGTAGGTAAATGTACACATTTTACTCCAATTTCCTCTGCATCTTATAGTTACTAGGGAGATAAAAAGGGCAGATTAAAAGAATGCCCAAAAATGATCACTCAGTCCCACACTGCCTTTTCCATAGTGCCAACAGCATAAGGAGGAACATTTTGCGCATTGATAGCTTAGTACATAGACACTGCAATACCAATAAATTGGTCCCAGAGCCAGTTTTAGAGGAGAACCATATTAGTTCATCCCCCCACCACAGTTTTTTATATTGACCCCATATACACATGCTGTTAATTTGGGAGTCTATCCATGTATGTAAAACTGTACATAATGTTCACAATATACTCAGCGGATTTGGGACTTTTAAAAATAATTATAGCTGTGGCTACAAGCTTAAATTTCTTTGGGCTATAGATTACTGTGTTTGGAAACATGTATGAAATCATATCTTGTCACAAAACATAAAATTCATTGCAAGTTAGATATCACTAAAAAGCTTAATTTGTCCTGAAAAAAAAATGTAGTTTTTCTTATAGAAAGTTACCCACAGAATATATGGGTAGCAGAATGTTGAAAATGTGTCTGACTGTATAGACCATTGTCTTGAACTGAAAGGGTTAAAACCAGATAGAGGAGTGTCACGCATTAAGGCTTATGTTGTATGTCTATGCCAAAGTAAAATAGCTGTTAAAACAAGACTTTGATTTTGTGTGTGTGTGTGTATACAGTACATAGTTTTTATTGTGTGGAGGTATTGTAATGGCTAAAGATTTGTCACAATTCCAAGGGTTATATTTTAGTTAAACTTTTTCTGTGGAGCTTACCTTAATAATTTAAAGGGATAGTAAACTCGAGAAAAAAGTATAGGTGAATTGATAGGTACAATTAAAAAATACTTACTGCCCTCATTCCCATCTCTCAAAACGTTATTGATTGTGAGATATAATAAAATAAAGGTCTCCGCTCCCTCCTACTTCTCATGCATCCACTGTCATGAGTTCCTGCTCTTCGGGAGCGCTGTCATTGAGATATATAACTATAAGTACTTCATCAGTATGGTCTACAACGTGTGCCTGGCTTGCAAGCACACATTGTAGACCATCCCGATGAAGTAATTATAGTTAGATATCCCAATGACAGCACTCCTGAAGAGCCGCCTAAAGTCGGGCGACCAGATTCTGCCTCTGACAACTTTACAGCTCGTCAGGCAGAAAGGGGAGGGAATGGAGACCTTTCTTTTATTATATCTCTCAAATCATAATGGTTTGAGAGATGGGAATGAGGGCAGTAAGTATTTTTTAATTGTACCTATCAATTCGCCTATACTTTTTTCTCGAGTTTACTATCTCTTTAATTTTATTATGCAAAAATGTTACAGCGGAACTTTCAGCATAGCTAAAGTCGCCCTTAATAATAGTTATCTTACCACTTAGAATGACTCCTTTCTAAAGAAATATTTAATCTTCCAAGACTGACGGCCAGGTTAGTGCACTCTGCTCCATCAGTTCCTTCCAATTACCATGTGGCACACTGCAATATGTCTCAATGGAGACCGGGACTGACAGTGCAGGCACGCAGACAAGATGTCTGCACTGATGCCCTGCTTCCAGCCTCGGAAAAGTAAGGACTTCCTTAGAAAGGAGTAATTCTAAGAGGTAAGATACCTATCATTAAGCTAGTTGCCTCCTGCCTCATTATTGAAGGGTGACTTTACATATGCTGAAAGTTCCTCTTTAAAGGGATAGTAATACTTCATTTTATCTTTATTTTATTTTGTAGGCATTAAAAAAACATGAAGAACGATATAAGTCTTATCTCTCAAACCTTTATGGTTGGAGAGATATTCACAAGCAAAGTTTCCCCTCCCGCCCCTTTTACCTAGTGTAAGCCATCTCTTCTCAGATGTGGAATCTGGTTGTAAGACCAGACAGATAACAGAAGGGGACAATCTTCTTCCTATGAGAACAATGAAAGCCCTGCCCCCCTTGACAAGTTTTTCAGGCTTTTCCCTTATCTTAATTGAAGATTGTTCCTCTGCAGTCTACCTGGGCACCTCCCTTCTGATCTGGTTGAACAGTGTTACATCAATAAAAGGGGCGGGAGGGGGATACTTTGTCATTGAATTACAACTCTGACAGAATTGAAATAACACTCTCCAAAGTCCAAATACTATGATGATTAATTAGATCTGCTTTTATTATAAAACATTACTATCCCTTTAAGATTTTTCTGTAGGGCTGTAGATACTAGAATAGGTCTGTATTTAAGTATTTTTGTAATTGAGCAGGTACATTTTTTGGCCTGTACTGTACTTAGAAAGTGTTGCAAGCTCAGTTGTAGTTAATATATGCAATACATATCTGGAAAAAAATGTTTTTCTTCTAGTCTTAATGCCATAGGATTTAATATTTTTCTTAATGTGAAAAAAACACTTTAGCAGAAATATGTTATAAACTTTCCATAAATTACAGTTAATTGCAAACCGCATAATTTCTGAAAGGTATTGGTAATATTTTCCATACTTATACATTCAAAGAGTTTCTTGCTGATAGTATAATGTTCCCAAAATGAGAGGGGCTTTTTTGTTGTTTGTTTATTTTAACTTATTTTGTAGTGGGGGAGTAAATATAGATTTGGTTACAATGTAAGCACATGCAGGTAATTTTATCACAGTGTTTTCAAACAAATGAGATGCATTGTAACATTGTATCTTATGAGACTTTTCACATCACTAATTTTCTCCATGCAAGTCTGCCAAACGTGCAAAAAAACTTTGGTCCAACATTTAATGTTAACATTGTTTTCAGTGCATTTTGATACTTTCTTTTTAGTAAAGCAAGGGATAGTGCAACAAAAATAAAAAAATTGCTACAAATCCTATATAATAATTAGTCAAAACGTGTGTAACGCCGCGACATGTGCAGTAGATACTGCTGCACGTGCTGCAGTCATGCACAGCAGAGACTGCCTGCACCGCGGCTGATACCTCTGTATCAGCCGTGGTGCGGGCAGTCTCTACTGCGCGTGACTGCCCCGCGACCGGGTGGCAGTGGCACTGTGGCCCGTGTAACGGGCTGTTCAACTAGTCACATATAAATCTTGTGGAAAACACAGCAGAACACATGAGGAGGGCGTATGCACTGAGGTGAGATAAAGAGGTGATAAAATGGGGAAGAATACCCCAGTGATATCATTTCTCCAGTTCCTATGTTATTCTATAGAGCATATTCACTAAGATCTCCAAAGTTGGAGGTGACTAAGACTAAGACGTCACCTCACTTTATCACCTTTATATCATGCTTTAATGCATAACCCCCATGATTTCATTGCTATAGAACAGTAACCCCAGTAAACTTAGTATTAAAGTGAATGGACAAATAGTAATTTGATATGCTATGGTTTGATTGAATAAGTTTAATTGATGGCAAAAAATGCATCACTTATGCAATCATTTTCATAAATTATTTTTCTTGTAAACAACTGATTACCTAAATCTATTATTTACAAAGTATTCATGCTGTTTCATGTAGCGTATGCTTTTTTTTTTTATTTCTTATAATTTTTTAAGGGATATGCTTCTTGTCCTGAGATCTGTGAAAGATTCAATATGATGCTAATTATATAAAAAATCTATTAAATAATCCATACTAAAGTAATGGTTCCAGGCTTTTTGGTATCTGTAATTTCTCAGTGCTAATCCTCAATTTTTTTCTGTTCCATTACAAGTTGGAAATTTTCTTACACACCTCTTTAAACTGTGTTCAGGATGTGAAAAGGAAGCACCTGCCTGGTATAAATTGGTCTGGACTTGGAACAACCCCTGAAGGCTGCAGTGCTGCAAGCCATAAAACTCTCAGTCATGATATGGTTTATTGCTAATATATAGGTTAAATCTAAATATCATATTGTGGGCAGTGTTACCTTTTCAGTGATATGCCATAAAGAGATGAACCCATCCTGTCTGTTCCAAAGTAATGTGCCTTTTGCAGCCTAAAATGTCACACTGCAGCATTTACATTAAGAACATCCAATGTTTCTGCAATGGATTTTTGTGCAATAGAAATTGGTGTTATTGAACATTTCTACCAGTAGATGAATGGTGGTAAAACTGTAGAGCCTGTTTACAAAAGCAGTACAATTCCAAAATAGAGAGACAATACTTAATTGTATTCCTTTAAAATAATCAGCTGATGTGTTGATATCATTATGCTTAACCCGTTGTGTGCCAGAGATGTGCAATGTGTTGGATACCTCTATTGCACTCAAAGGTTAACATTGTGGGTGTTAAAAAGGTATCCAGTGCATTTCTTTGCATAACCTTGTAGACCTTTCTAGCATCCAGGGGGTTAATATTGCATAAGATATGATATGTTATAAAATATTCAAACATGTTTTAGATTTCTTTATCTTTTAATTACCTAATGGACCCAGGAGAAATTCAGATCTAACATCTCCTTTTGTGTAACACCTGCCATATTAAATGTTTGCACTTTTAAGTGACACTTTCATTGCAACTTTATACTACTCTCAAGATACTATTCAAGAGGGTGTGATTTACTCCAAAACATAGGGTAGCCATGTTCAGTTGTATGTGTGCACAAGCACCTTGAGCTTATTCATTGTTTCCTATTGATTCACATTTCAGTTCACTTCAAAGAACTATATTATGGATAGCTGCAAGAAAAGTGAAATATAGTTTATTTTTCTCTTATCCTCCCCATTATAATATTGCACTGATCAGTCATACTGAATACATATAAAACCACTCCCCGAAATGGATCACTAGTGTAGGTTTGGCTACAGTTCAACAAAATCTCATTAGGATTGATATTAACATAATACATTTAATTAACCCTTTGAGTGCCAGAGGGGTACGCAATGCATTGCTTTGCAATGCGTTGCTTACCTCTCTGCACTCAAAGGGTTAAAAACCGAGCACTTTCTGCTATTTTAGTGTCACTATGCCTGGTGTACTTCTAGTTCTCTGTCTGCTATCACCAGAATAGTGAACAGGATCTACAAGGAGAAATGTAAAGTCACCTCAGACATTTCCTTCCAGACAGACAGCAACTGTAGGGATATTCTTTGATGAATAACCCTGCAGAAAAAATGCTTTCTTTAGGCTTTGCACCACAGAATAGTTTTATTGATAAATGCATCACAAAGGGCCTTATATAAAAAAAGCAAACTGAAGCAGTTCTGGGGCAAACATCTGCCCCATAAGGGACAAAGGAAAATTCATATTGAAGCAAAGACAATTAATCCATAAAGTTGACTACAGTGAAAACAGAAAAAAAATACAATGAGCTGGATTGAAAAATATCAAACAGCAAGATACAGTGATCCAGACTTACTAATCCATGAACTCACATGGTTAGAATGACTAATTTTGCATACATTACGAACATAAATGGAAGATTACAATTCACTTAATCTGAATGTGCTCCTACACTGGAGGGTAGAAAAATGAATGGAAAATCCAACAGAAGGTACCCATTCTCAGCAAATATAAAGCACAATTCACCCACGGATATCAATGGGATTATATGGTGGAAGGAGATGCACTTAAATTTATGAGAAATAATCTCAGACTTTTGCACACCAACCCACCATATATCAGATAGTATAGTGGAAATTAACAAAAAAATGGTTTAAGGCAGAAAAGCGGCAATTTGCCCCTTAGTTAATGGTGGCCTATAAAGGAAATACCAAATCTTACAAAAATACAGAAAACAATATAAATACCTTGTTGGGATATATAATGAGCAGTGATTTAGTGGAAGATTTTTTTTTATAAATCCAAGTTTATTGAGTTTTTATAACATACATAAACAGGGAAGGAAAGAAACAATAAATTATAGTGATGCATGGCATATCACTAAATAATGCAACAGGCAATGGCAGTATTTAGAAAAGACTACACGGCCCTAGAAGTAAAATCCAATCCAGGGGGCATCAGAGAGGACCCTGAAAGGCCTGCAAGAGTGAATCTAAGAAGTCTGGGGGAGAAGAGGGAGTGGAGAGGAAAAAAAAGAGGGGGAGGGAGGGGAGGAAGAGGAAGGGTGGGGAGCAAAAGTGGACCCTCTCCCCCGTGCAACTTAGTGGAAGATTTTATTTAAATTGTTAACCTCTGTAATTCTAAGTAAGCATCTTTTAAGGAGCTGCAAAAAAAAAAGGTTCTTTAATAAAGGGCATGTTGCAACCCTTTATTTCCCCTTAAGTTCTTGTTTGCTAGAGCAAAACAATGTGTTGGAGAAATTTCTAGCAGCCAAGGAAGGAAAAAAAACTTCTCCTCTTGACCCTTTCAGTGCTAGAGGGCTATCCAACACATTGCAAAGAAATGCGTTGGATACCCCTCTGGCACTCAAAATGTTAATATTTGCGAACAAGTAAGGTGCTAGTAATAGGATATTCCCTTTGTGTCTAAACCAAAGGTGCCCAAAGTTGGTCCACCAGCTTCAGCAAGAAAGCAGACTCTACTACGCTTCTCAATTCCTATACTAAACCTGAGTAGATGTCCCATCAGAAAATGAAAAAATGGTGATACAAATAGTTAATAGGTAGTTTTAGTTATAGGCAGATAGATTCTAAAGATGATTATAAGGGATTTTATTGAAAAGATTTGATATATTTATCTGATGGTGAGTTAGACGTACTTAATTTAGACTTGAACATGATGGAAAAAGTTTTACTTTTGTGGAAGGGCCAATGTCAGTGCAGGGGTCTGTTGAGACTGGCTGTGATGGGATTATGTGTTGTTATTTAAAGGGATAGTAATGTTTCATAATAAAAGCAGCTCTAATTAATCATCATAGTATTTGGACATTGGAGAGTGTTATTTCAATTCTGTCAGAATTGTAGTTCAAGAGTAATTCAATGACAAAGTATCCCCCTCCTGCCCCTTTCACTGATGTAACACTGTTCAACCAGATCAGAAGGGAGGTACCCAGGTAGACTACAGAGAGGGACAATCTTCAATTAACCCCTTAAGGACCCATGACAGTCCTGTTCCGTCATGGGTTGTTATACCCTTAAGGACCCATGACGGAACTGGACCGTCATGGAATTACGGAACACAGCCGCAAAAAAAAAAAAATGCTCCGTGGTCCTTAACGGACCGCAAGGTGCGTGCACGGCCAGTCATTAAGGGGTTAAGATAAGGGAAAAACCTGAAAAACTTGTCAAGGGGGGCAGGGCTTTCATTGTTGTCATAGGAAGAAGATTGTCCCCTTCTGTTATCTGTCTGGTCTATGGACTGCATTCCACATCTGAGAAGAGATGGCTTATACTAGGTAAAAGGGGCGGAAGGGGGAAACTTTGCTTGTGAATATCTCATAAACCATAAAGGTTTGAGAGAAGACATATCATTCTTCATGTTTTTTTTAATACCTACAAAATAAAATAAAGATAAAATGAAGTATTACTATCCCTTTAATGCTGTGTTTATTTGGTTGATCCTGGCTTGTTAAGATGTATGATTAGTTAAGATGTTTTCTTGGTCTGTATGGCCAGAAGTCAAGAAAATGTATGTATAATTGTTTAAAAATGTTTAACCGTTTGAGTGCCAGAGAGGTATCTAACTTGTAAAATTAATAAAGCTGCAGCCTTACCATAACATTTTAAAGAGCAATTAAAGTGTCTGGGTTTTTTTAATGGGATAAGATGGGTTTATACATATATGCAGCTGCATACCCCATAAAAGGGCCCCAGTCCTCAGTAATGAATACAAGGTCCCATGGAGCTGTGGCGATTCATGAACTATATGGTTCTATAATATATTGGGTATATTAGGGGGGAGGGTTGATGGCACAAAGTTAGCTCAGAGCATCTATTAATTCAGTTATACATCCCCCATCAGTGTTGTTATTTCAGTTAAAAGCCTCATGCTAAATGTGGTTAAATTTCAATCCCAATGATAAGATCCAGTTCTGGTTAGCACCTCGCCATAATGACCCGGTTATTGGTTATTACCTCACCATGCTTTTATTAGATCTGCGTGTTCAGGAGCCCAGGGGTATAAACAGAGAAATTTGACAGTTGTTTTGAGTGCACTGCACCTGAGCTGACCACAAAACTCCCTCACTGTTATAAAAAAATAAAAGATTAGCTATATTTGTTTAAAGTTGTTTAATGTACGGTTTAATTTAAGATTAATAAATCTGCTAGTCAGTCCACAACTCTCAAAAAACATTAAAAGAATGTGTGTGTTTTATTGGATTGAGATGGGTTTGCACATACACGTCTCATGTTTATTCTCAGTGTAAGATATTCAGCATCATTATAAATCCCTGTGACTTTATCTTCTATGTTTTAAAACTTAGCAACGTTAAGTAGCAATGTTTTCAGTTCTATATAGGGACTGTCAGGCTGATTCTAAATTGTAGCATGTTCATTGTCATTGTAGACATACTCAGCATGATTATACAGCAGAAATGCTTATCATCAATATATGGATATTTTCAGCAGGATAAGCACACATGTATGTTTCTTATTAATATTACACACTTTTTCTCATTACCTTTGTAATGTGTCTGTGTGTCGAACAAACCGTTACACTGTCTCCCTAGATCAACTTTCTTTCTGTACAAAAATCAGCTGTCAAAGTTTCTATATTGTTCCGACCTAAAAATTATTCCAATACTTATTTGAAAGTATCTACAGTATCTATCTATATAGCCTCATGAGGCAAAGAGTTCTACATCATTACTCCCCGTATTGTAAAAAAAATACTGCCTTTGTTTTAGTCAAAAGTGCCTTTCTTCGAGACTTAATGGACGCCCTTCCACTGTGAATGCATTGTATTGGCCTTGAATGTATTTGTAAATTGTAATCATGTCCCCCTTTAGAAGCCTCAATCTAATCTAAACATAGAAAATGTATCTAGCTTTTCTTTATAACTACAATCTTCCAATCTACTTATTGTTTTTTTTTACACTTTTCTGTACATTTTTAAGAACTGGTGCAAGTATCTGCTAGCCAAAGGCATAACCATATAGTAATATCTTTTATTTAGTCAGCTTATCAAAATTTTTCTGCAGAGAAAAACATTTTATTTTGGTAGTTATGCACATATTTTCATTTCATGAGACACTCCACTTACAACTTAAAAAGGATCCATTTACAAGATTCTGCATTCTATCATTAACCAATTTGCTATCCATACACATATAACATCTCCCGAGATGATTCAAAAAATCCAGTAATCTCTTGTGAAGAACAGTATCAAAGCAAACTACTCCAGAAAAATCCAAATAAACTGCAGTCACAGCTATATCATTGTTCAAGGTACTACTTACACTTTTATAGTCTGACATGGTCTGTCCTTACTAATGATATTGTTGATCATCACATGATCCTGAATACCATCCTTTAATGATCCTTTTAGTATTTTACGCACTATGGAAGTCACTATAGAAGTCTATAATTTGTAAGTACTTTTAAGTGGTGGTACCATATCATCTGCTGTCCTCCAATCACAGGGTTCTATTCATGACTTTTAGCCAGTCAAATTGCTTGTTTGTAGATTATTTTTCATTCTTTTTATTTCCGAAATGGTGCATCTGACCATTCCGACATAACATTTAAATGCCTGTTTCTTCCCCCCATTTCCCCTGTGAACCTCATTGTTAAGCCACATTTATTTTAATTTATTCCTCTTGTATTTATTTTTCAGTGGTATTCAGTGTCAGAGAAATGATTACTTTTATTTCCTTCCTCTGTGTCAAATTCGCCCTTCTGGTGCAAAACATAACTGATGCTGCTAGGAGATATGGTCAAAGTAGAGTGGGAAGCTCTAAGCACAGGCTCAGAATCAGCATCACTGCACTGACTGGTGCTCTCACGGCAGGAGAGCGCTATACTTTTCTCTACCTATGACATTTATAGTGTTACTGATGCAGCCATAAGAGGAAGGCCAACCCAGAGCCATAGCCCTAACACTAAATTTGGAGTTAAACAAAGATAAACTAAGAGTGGGATTCCAGTTTTTCAGTAGGCCTCTCTGGCGCTCGTGTTCCTCTATCAGATCATAGAGACACAGGTCTTAAGCAATCCATTAACAAGAAATGTTTTCTCCTGTTGTACATATCTCTACGTCAAAGTAAAAAACCTGTGGACTTACTCCAGCAATGATTCTCAGCTCTACTTCTCATGAGACACCAACAAATCAGATTTTAAGGATAGCCTTAATTAAGCAAGATAAATTAATCAAAATGACAGAGCCACTAATTACCCACCTGCGACCATCCCAGGATATCCAGAAAACATAAACTGTTGGTGTAGTGACAGAAAAAATAACGAGCGCTCCTGTGCATATAAATAGGACTTCAATGGCCACAACCAACTCCCCAAAGTCTGTTGGCTGAAAAGAGGATTATACCAGCAAACAGACAACTGAGGATTAATAACTGCCCTCAGAAGCAGTATATGTAGATGGATTCAACGTAATGACAGGCTGCTTCTTTTATTACACACTCTCCCTGAGTGGCATAGGAACTCCAAGAATCATGTGGGAAAAAAAAGCGGCAAAAGCATTTTTGATAAAGCAGCTTGCTAGATGCAAAATGCGTAAGCATGGAAGCCTTCATATATATTGATTTTAAAAACTTTTTACAATAAGATTAAAGTATTATTATTCTCTGGAAGCAGCTGCCATGTTTTCATTGGAGCTCTAAATTGTCCTTCACCCGAGTGGAGGCGGGTTTATTCTCTTCACAGGCTCTACCGTCAGATCTTCTGGTATCAGTTGTCTGACCACACAGAAATGTGAGTGTGATATTTTTTTAAGTATATTAATAACTTTGCAGTACTGTATTGCACTATAGGGTGCTTTTTTCTCTTTTTTGTTTTTCACATGATTCTTGGAGATAAACTCTTGGTATGCCCCATTGAGAATCACTATGCGTGTGTTAGACTACAACTCTCATAATTCTCAGCCAGTCTCCAGCTGTTGAGCTACAATTCATATCATCCTTAACCTTCATGTCTTTTGTAGTCAAAAACAGCTGGAGAGAGTCACACGTTACTAATTCCTGGACTGTGCTCAGACAGCTGTAATGGCTTATGGATGCAGAATTACACAACAAATTCTAGGTATTTTTATTGCATAGTAATTGTTTTTAAACCCTTCTCTGGAAATCCTGGTTTTGCCCTGTTATGATAATTTTAGGTGTAGTATAATCTCTCCTGTTACAGATTCACCAATGGTACCAGAACTAAATAGCTACAGATCATCATAGAATAGCTAACAGCAAAAGCATAATTATGGTTTGGTCTGTCTCTTAATGTTTCTGTTTTTTCTTATGCAGTAGTTTTATGTGCACTTCTGTCCCTCAACTGCCTCATATCTATTTCACTGTCCTACTATTAACAACATATGGGATCATTTGTGTAATTGGTGCATTTGATTTCAGCTATAGTTAAGTCAGTGAATGATAGGTGAAATAAAGAGCATGTTCTAGTTGGTATAATGTAATGCACTTGAAACATTGTATATCCTCCCTGATGATACAAATTTTGTAATGTACTATTAATGCTGAATTGTAAGAATTTTGTAGCAGTAGACATATTAAATGTTCCCAGTTTGATTTCTTATACATTACAATGAAGGCCTATCAGTTCCTAATAACTGAATGATATGATGCTTGCTCTCACTGTGTCTTTGATACTTTCACTTACTTTTGATAGCTAAGATACTCTGCTCTCCATTGTTTGCAGGGACCACCAATAACTATGATTTTTAGTAATGGGCAAGCTTAAAGGGATAGTAATACTTCGTTTTATCTTTATTTTATTTTGTAGGCATTAAAAAAATTTTTGAAACCTTTATGGTTTGAGAGATATTCACAAGCAAAGTTTCCCCTTCAAGTCTGCCTCTAGCTGTCAGATTTGGAATCCGGTCCGCAGATCAACTAGTGTCTCTTCAGCAGAGCCGAGATCGCAAGAAAAAAAATAACGATTTCATTGGAAGGGTCTAAAAAGTGTGCTTGCAAACCAGGCACACTTTGTAGACTATTTGAAGGAAAGTAGTTCTTCTTATATCTCGAGATCTCAGATCTGCTGTAGAGCCACGTCCGGTCCGTGGACCGGATTCCAAATCTGATAGCTAGATGGCAGACTTGACTGTTTTGGTCAGTGAGGGGAAACTTTGCTTGTGAATATCTCTCAAACCATAAAGGTTTGAGAGATAAGACTTATATCGTTCATGTTTTTTTAATGCCTACAAAATAAAATAAAGATAAAAAAAAGTATTACCATACCTTTAAAGATTCCTGAGTAGGAT
The DNA here is from genome assembly GCA_037306005.1 of Rhinophrynus dorsalis. Taxonomy (NCBI): domain Eukaryota; kingdom Metazoa; phylum Chordata; class Amphibia; order Anura; family Rhinophrynidae; genus Rhinophrynus; species Rhinophrynus dorsalis. Next base: position 190,071,741 of record CM074723.1, read on the forward strand.
ATGTGGACTGATGTCATTTTAGTGCCTATGTGTAAATTCACTCCAGTACTAATAAGCTACATTTTTTATGTGTTGTATGTATTAAAAAGATATTTTACTCATAATCAGAGAAGCTCAAAAAAGTGTCATATATTTGTGGAGTTTGCCCCAGAGTCACTCCATTTCATCTTTGTGCATATGGGGCCATATTCAATACGTTAAGGAGATGCAACTCTGAAGTTACCCTATTACCATGTTGAGAAAAAAATAACAGTCCCTTTGATTAAAATGGGGCATTACAAACAAATACATTGGAGATTTTCATTTAACCACTAAGACATTGGTTTGTCCAGAATTTCTCCTCTTTAGTTTACGGAATATGGCCCATAGTCCCAAGGCATCTCCTTTATTATACTGGTCACATCATATCTTTCAATGGTTAAATAAAAAACAACAAGTAAATGTATAGCCCCATGAGACCTCAATCCCCGCAGATAGGAATGTGATTGTAATATGTGCAGCCTCTGTTATTTCACATGGTTTGCTTTCTCTTGAAATAATAAATCACAGCTTAACAAAACACAGAGGATCTTCTGTCACAGATTCCCAAACTGATAGGGGCCAACATTTCTAAATGCTGTACCGATTTACAATCCATTGTAATGTGTGCTACTGTACCACACCCCAGTATAGATTTAGAGCCATATGCACAAAGAAAGAGAGGCAGATCCAGGGCAAAGAACTGTACCACTGCAGACAAATGAAGGCTTCCCAAATTGCCATTGATAAACTTCTTGAAAGCTAAAGAGGTCTGCAATGTAGTCACATTTACAAAAAGAAATTGAAGAATGCAACATCAGTACACCAATATACACTGAAGAGAATGAGCCTTGCAAAGATGCAGACATTTGTCTCTCACCCAAACCCTTCACCAGTCTATCATGGGCCTTAACAGGTGATTGTAAAATGCGAGTGGTATTTCTTAATCTTAAAATGTATTTTTACGATTTTACACTGTGTTTGTCCCATCTATTGCTTTCTAATGACATTCTGTATTTATTGTATATCCCCCCCTGTAGAGTCTATTCTAGGGGGTTATGGGTAGTAACATAGTAACATAGTTGACGAGGCTGAAAAAAGACATGCGTCTATCAAGTCCAGCCCATGTCAAGTCACCCCTGTTGATCCAGAGGAAGAAAAATAAAAATCCACTGAAGCCATTTCCAATTCAGCCCCAAGTGGATTACAAAAATTTCCTTCCTGACTCCTAATAGTCTCTGGGTGCAACTGCATTTAATCTCTAAAGAATGTTAGAGATAACTGTATCATTCATGAGGCTAAAATCCACATCGGAATTTTTATTTATTCCCTATGGTGCAGTTTGTTTGGCCCAGAATTGCTACACTTTAACCCTTTGAGTGCCAGAGGGATATGCAATGAATTGTTTTGCAATGCGTTGCGTACCTCTATGGCACTCAAAGGGTTAACTTTGAGCATTTGGCCTGGTGGAATAGTCATTATGAGAGTACAGATATTCTGCATCACTATATAGTCCATATTAAACAATAATAGTATAGAGATATTCAGCATTAGTGTCTATTGTATTTTTTATCACTGTACAGATACTCAGTATCATTACATAGCGAGGGTATGACACCCAGAGCAGTCCTGCACTGGGCTTCTTACTCATGCTCCAGCACTCTGGAGTATGCACTACAGTATACAAACCATTTAGTGTATGCCAGTGCACACTCTACCATTGTAAAGACTAATGCAAAAAAAAAAAAAAAAAACTTGGACACCTCCCCTATATCATAGCAAGAAAACTGAGTAAAGTTATACTACTTTCCTCAAGTGCATAGCGTTAAACAAAATACAGAGTATATTAATGTCCTGAAACTCTTTTACATTTCCCCACTGCCCGCCTCTTGTTGGCACAAGTGACATACAGGACCATTATTGCCATAAGTAGCTTAGGCAGGCATAGCGTTAAGTAATCAGCTCCAAAGCCTACTTTACTGTGGACTCATAGTAGAAGGTCCCCCCAGTATGTTTATTATCAGTGTGCAGATGCCCATTATCATTATACCTTGTGCTCATAATCAGTGTATTGATACTCTATATCAATGTAAAATTTTAATTTTCAGTGTACAGTTAATCAGCATTAATTACACCATTTTCATTATGCTTCTACTCTACATTATATACTGTGTTCATTATCAATGTACAGGTATGCGGTATCATTATGGAGTGCATATTATTATCAATGTACATTTAATCAGCATCATTATAAATCATGTACATTACCAATATATTGACATCATTATTCAATGTAAAATGTTTATTATAAGCGCACGTATTTTCAGGATTATTATATAATGTGTTCATTACCAGTGTGCAGGTATACACTATTATATAATGTGTTTATTATCAGTGTACAGATATTCAGCAACATTATACAGCATGCGCATTATCAGTACTATTAATACTCCATACCATTACAAAGTGTAACATGTCTATTATCAGTGTACAGGTAATCAGCATTATTATATACTAGGCTTATTATGAGTATGCAGATATTCAGCATTATTATATATTGTATTCATTATCAGATACACGGTATCATTATATAGTGGCTTTATTATCAGTATACAGATACTCGGCATCATTATATACTATTTAGCCATTAGTGCTACATTGGTAGAACCCTTGTAAGTCTCTACCACACCATTTTAGTTTGATTGATACTTACTCATAAGTAATGGAAATTACTACTGTATTCTGTGGGAGGGTTATCAATGAAGCTCAACCATCAAAGTCTCTGTGATAGGGAACTATTTGTTTATTGTAATAGATTTGGTGTTTAAACATTTGAGTGCCAGAGAGTTATCCAATGCCTCTGGCACTCATAAGGATTAAACCTTACACTTTGCAATGCATTGGGGACCTCTCCAGCATCCAATGGTTTAAGTTAAAACGACTCAGAATAAAGATTATTATGCACAAAAGAAATGAGTTGCAATACTGGAGCAAACCAACTATATCTTAGGGGAGAAATATACATTAGCATTGGTTTAAATGGGACTTTAACTCTTTGATTACTACAGAAGTCTCCAATGCATTGCTATACAATGCAATGGAGACCTCGCCACCATTTCATGGGTAACATGCCACCTTTAATTCAATAGGAATGAGGGGATTTGTATTGTCACCTATGGCGTAGTTAGTTTGTTCCAGAAATGCACCTCTTTTGTTTGTGCATAATCCTCAAAATGTAATGGACTAATTTTCAGAGAAAGTGACCAGTAATTATTGAGATAATACTCTGACTGCTACTTTTGATTTGCATTTATCTCTGTCGAGTCCAATACCCTGTTGTTTCAAACTGAAGTCTTAAACTTTATCGTACATGGTTTAAACCATAGCTGCTTATTAAATCCAAAGAGGTACACTCTAGACAGGTAAATCGTTTTATCATGCCCTAAAAGCTTTACTGTCAGATTGTTTTAAAGTCATTAAAATTCATCCAAAAGCCATCTCAGTTTAAAATAGCTCTAGAGACCAAATATGGAGATTAAAAAAAAAACAAGATTTATATATGCAGAAAAGATTGCTTTTGCATGAATTGACTCTTAAAATGTTAATATATGCATAAGAAAATTGTGTTCTTTAATCTCTGTAGAAACACTTATCACCGAGAACTTCTTAATTCCTTTTCCTGTACTTGGTTTATTAGCTGATGAAATTATGTTAATAGTTTTCATGCTAATGGTTTGTGGGCTCAAATGACCTTATTTTAATAATGAACTAATTTATGCAATAAATGCAATCAGCATCTGTGAATCTCACTTAAAAGAACATATTTATGAATGCCAATTCTGAAATTAAACCCAGCATGGTGCTATATATATAAAAATATATGTGTGTGTGTGTGTGTGTTCTGTGCACAGAAGTGGGACATGTTTTCCATGAATTTGCGTCTTACCAGCTGTTGGAGTCTTAGCAATCCCATTCTGCTGGGATATAACCACGATGTCTAGTGATGAATTTGCAAATCTATGTTCACTAAGACATTTAAATCTGCTGACTTTTGGAAATGAAATAAGAGGTTCATGAACTGATTAAACGTGTCAATGAAATCTGCATCACAGTAAGATGGTATAGTGGTCAGAAAGTCGGGTATCAACTAACGATCTAATTTGTTAGTGTAATCAAAATTCTACTCTCTGAAGAGAAAAGTCTCAGTCACTACTTATAGTATTTGAAAATTGTCCAAAAACACAATGGAATTGTATTCAAACCTTAAAGGGATAGTAATGTTTCAAAATAAAAGCAGCTCCAATTAATCTTCATAGTATTTGGGCAATGGAGAGTGTTATTTCAATACTGTCAGAGTTGTAGTTCAAGAGTAATTGAATGATAAAGTATCTCCCCCTCCTTTTACCTAGTATAAGCCTCCTCCCCTCAGATGTGGAATTTGGTCTTAAGACCAGACAGTTCACAGCAAGGGATAAACTTCTTACTGTGAGAACAATGAAAACTCTGCCCTCCTTGACAGATTTTTCAGGTTTTCCCTTATGCTAATTGAAGATTGTCCCTCTCGACGATCCATCTGGACACCACCTTTCTGTTCTGAGGTGAGCAGTGTTACATCAGTAAAAGGGGCGGGAGGGGGATACTTTATCATACAATTACTCTTGAACTACAACTCAGTACTACAGTATTGAAATAACACTCTCCGTGGTCCAAATACTATGAAGATTAATTGGAACTGCTTTCATTTTGAAACATTGCTATCCCTTTAACTATATGTTATTTTATAGGTTGAGGTTAAATAGAAGTTTATAAAGCGCAATAAAGACTTGCAATAAGTTCTTTAATCCCTTGAATGCTAGATACATCTCGAATGTTGGAGATATCTCTAGCATCCAAGCAGTTTAGACTTTGAGTACAGCTGGGGTGTCCAAAATATTGGTTTACTATGCATTGATGTTCCTCTGAGAACTAACATGAAATAATTAAAAAAAACTTTATAGCTATACATTTTTTCATTGACTAGTTAATTACTTTTATTCCCACATATGGAAGGCTCAGCATTAAAAACATACAGCATGTAGTGCACTGATACCACCAAGACCTTTCCTCCCACGAGTCAATGCTGTGAACTCCAGAGAGGCAACTGATTATTCCTATTGACTGCTGTAATACCAAACCCACCTGTATAACCAGTAGGAATAAAGTGGGGAGTGGTATCACAGCAGCCAAAAGGAATAATCAAATGACAGCTTGGAATATTGCAGGAGGTGGGAAAAAAGTTGGGGAGGACCTTTACATCTGTAAATTTAATATGCTACTACTCCAAGAAGTGGTAGCAACATAATTAAACTACCAAAACACTGTCTTGTAACATATCTTTTCTTCTTGTTAGTTTTCATTTAATGTGAGTACATACTTGAATCTGTTCATTGACCATTTTAAAAACAATTATTCTCTGCTTGAAAATAACAAGGAATTAACACATTCAGTAGTGTTTCCCACCATATCCCTGGCATGTGCACAGACCTTTTTAGTGTTTATAACACATGCCAGTAAACAATAATCAATCTTTATTGAGCATTGATTCCAAATTTAACAACATGTTTGTTGTTGTATGTTAAATATTATGTGTTGTTTTTGTGCTAGTACTGTAGTGAGATATTATTTATAAATATAAGATATTAAAAATATGTATTTCCTGTAAATTAAAAGTCCAGTTCCTTTAACTGAAATTTGTTTTCTTTACTAAATATAACACTGACTTTACTTATTCTTGCATTCCCTTATTTTACAGCTGAGAGACATTATTAAATATAATATTTTTAATTCTAAAAACAGACACTATAAATGTCTGTGTACCAATCTGTCAAACTTCTCTAATACCTGCCATAGAAATACAATGATCTACCCTCTCTCTATTCTATGATTACAAATGCCCATAGTTTAGGGAATAAACTCCCTGAAGCAATTCCAATAATCAATATGAATCATTTGGATTTTGTAGCTATAACTGAATATAAGTACACTGAATCTTGTAACTGGGACATACTTATACCTGCAGACAAGGAACAGAAGGGAGGAGGAGTTGCTCTTTATGTAAATAATAACAAAGTCTACAAGTGTACAGGTCACTAAGAAAAAATTGAGAATGTTTGGGCAAATCTTTATACTGGAAATAAGGTTGTCCAGATAGTAGTCATATATAGACTTCCAGGAAGGGATGAAGAATTGGATAAATATTCATGCAGGACATATGAAATATGTCTGTAAGGGGTGATGTAATAGTTATGAGAATGTTTAATATGCCAGATTTGATGGGAAGGTTGCTATTAATGTATAAGTGAGGATTCTCGGATTCCGTGCTAGGCACATCCTTTATATAACTGGTGATGGAGCCAACTCACAAAGGAACAATGCTAGATTTGATATTCACTACAGCTTTAGTTTAAGGTGTATCTGCGAGGGACAGCCAGGTACAAGTGACCAACAGTCAGTGCGGTCTATCTGCCCTCTGGAAGCCATATATTTCCCCCATCTATACTGTCCCTCATACCTTCTCTTCTGTGCTGCCCCACTCTGCTTTCTATTTCGGTGTAGAGTCATGGGCTCCACACTGCCTCTACTGGTACTTTGGATGCATGTTGATGACATCATCTCAAAGCACCAGGAAGTGCTAGAAGAGCCATCGTGGAGCCGATGGCTCCACACCGAAGCTCAGAACTGAATGAGGCAGCAGCCTGCTGTTCCAATCTATATATGCCCACATATATGCAGCAGCCAGCCTCAGTCACACCACCTGCTGTCTCTGGAACACACGACCTTGCTGATTGCCTGACATTCAGGACTGCCCACTGATACACTCGGGGCTTCAGCCCCCTTAGCCCACCCCTAGCGACACCCCTGGCGGCAAATGAAGCCTGCATTATATGATATTCCATAAAATATCATAAGTAACTTAATTCAAAACTTATTTGCAATTTTAGGGCCACTTGGTAACTAATGTACTAATTAGCAAACAAACAGCACCATAAAGGTCAAATACAAATTCCCAACATTTCCATTGATTTAAACTGGGCTATTAACCCCGTAAATGCTAGATAGATCTCCAGTGCATTGGTAAGCAATATGTTGTAGATCTTTCTAGCAATCAAGGAAATAAATCAACATTTAAATCAATGGACATTTTTATTTGTCTCCTATGGTGTAATTGTACGCTCCAGAGCAAATTCAGTTCTTCTTAACAGATCAGGGGCTGGATTCAAATGCAGGTGCTAATTTAATCTCTGCTTTTATCTCCAGGTATCCCCATAGACTTCAATAGGAATATATATTTTTTTTAATAAGACGGGAGGTAACATTTAGCGCCTGCAGTTGAATCCAGCCATAAACTTGTTATGTCTGTAATCACACATTTTCACTTGTATGTTAACCCTTTGAATGCCAGGGGGAAGACAATTAAATTGCGGAGCAATCTGTTGGATACCCCTCTGACATTCAAAGGGTTAAAATAGCATTTGAAATATGCATATTCCCTGTGTGTGCATTCTGTTGTAAATGCTAGTAGGAAAAAGAGGGAAAAAGATGACAGACATGATGGTCATTTCTGTGATATAATATGCAGAGGACAGTGAATTCATTTGAATAAACTAAATTTTTTACTTTCAAATCTCAAAAAAAGCTCTTCACCAAATTTTTCATATCTGAATCATAACTGGTGAGATTCAAACGTATTGGATTCAGATTTATTATACACTATGCTAGTCCAATGCATTGATTTCAGTTCCTTCTTTCTATTTCCACATCTCTGGGAAATGAATACAACTGAAAATTTATATATATATGACTGAAAATGCCTGCATATAATCACTGTATTAAAGTTGAGGTTTTTGTCACATAATATGGCTGTTGTATACTACGCTTGCCACCATGCCAAGGTACACCAGTATAAGCAAGTTCTAACCTTACTAAAGCTTGGATTACAATGCAGGGGTTTCAGCTAACTTTCCCCATAGACTTCAATGGGATCTATCAGATAAAACAGAATATTTATCAACTGCAGTAGAATATAGGTCTTAGTTTGCTTTTTATTGTAAACTAGCAAATGGGGCACGGCGTTGCCCATGGGGATTAAGTCCTTTGAATGCTTGAGGGATATTCAATGGCAGTGAAAGGGTTAAGTGTTTGAGAGCCACATAGGTATCCATGCAGTTGAATGTGTTGGGTACATATTTGTCAGTGAAGGGATTTAACCCCTTAGTGACGGCCGCGTGCAGACGCGGCCGTCACTTAACACCCGTCTAACATTTTTTTTTTTTTTTACAAAGAATCCGGAGTCACCGAACGGCGTGCAGCCGCGCGGGGAGCCGGATTTCTGGGACGTACATGTACGTCCTCTGTCACTAAGTGACAGCCACACAGGACGTACATGTACGTCCTGTGTCACGAAGGGGTTAAAGAAACCAAAAAGAAAATGTGCAATGTATTCGGTTCATTCAGTGCCAAAGAGGTATGCAACAGATTCCACTGCATGGATACCTATGTGGCTGTCAAACAGAAACGTTTCATTGCCGCAGATGTACCCAAACCATTGTCAATTAATATTTTGAATACCCCTGACTCACTCAAAGGACTTAGGGTCTAATTCAGCAAAATTATACAATTTTGGAGCACACCAACTTGACCACAGGGGTCGAATTAACATGCCCCCATATTAACACTAATTAAAATTCAGTTTTTAACCCCTTGAATTTTAGAGCAATCTCCAAGTAATTGCTTTGTAATGCATTGGAGACCTCTGTATCAATGAAGGGGTTACAATTCCCATTTCAGTCAAAGCAGAATATTAATTTGTCCCCTTTAGTTTGCTGGCTTAGGCCCTTAAACCCTAGGGTCAATGATGTGACCCTTTTGCTAATCTGTGATCGACTGTCAAATCAGGGATAATGAAACAATGTCGTAGTATCCCTTCAGTAGAAAGGGCTACTATCTCCACTACATAATACAGAGCAAAGTATTACATTGTATCTCCCTGCTTTCACAGTTCCTGGCAGAAATCTCTCTAGAAACAGATATTCAGTGAGCTTCCTGACAGAAACATGAAAGCTTAAATTAAAAAATGTGAAGAAAGGAAAAAAAAAGTTTACCCAGTGTAAGTGTTAATATTATGTACTTGCAGAGACTTTAACCTTTTGAGCGGCTGAGGTGTATCCAATGCATCACAACACAATGTGTTGTATACCCCTGTGGCACACAGAGGACTAAAGTGAACTCTCAGCTGCTATAAAGTTATCAGTATTTGAATATGTGTCCAGTACAGCTTAATTTTTTTTATTTAAATGTTTAATGTAATGGAGATATAAGGGTTTAAAGTTTTACTGGATGACGTCACTGGTTGGGTTGCCCCGGTACACCTCAGTACCAAATTCCTATAAATCATCTCCCCTGTTGTGCCTTGTTTCCAGCTTGTTGTCAGATGCACAAATGTTGCAATGGTCTACCAGGTGTGCCTGGTTTGCAAGCACACTTAGTAGACCATTGCAATGCAGTCATTCTGTTTAAAAAACGCGATTCCAGCTCTGTTCTAGAGCCTCCGTGCTGGCCAACACGGATCTCCTGCTGGCAGCTTTACAGCTGACAGCAGGAGACATCAAACTTTGAATGAAGATTTCTCTCAAACCATAGCAGTTTGAGAGATACATTTTTTGCATTGAACTCTACTTTTTAATCCCTACAAAATAATAAAATCATGTTCTGGGACATTACTATCCATTTAAGTTTGGCTTAGCTAAGTGAAGCCCTGCTGCCCCTAATAAATTGTACATCTAGTTTTCATAACTCAGAAGCGGTAGGCGGGAAACTCATTAATGCTATGGGAGGCGGTGCAATGGTATGAGCCTCCCGCAGCAGGAATGGGTTTCCACCGCATCTATCATGTGGTAAGAATGTTATGCATTCTTGGGAGCAGATATGTTGTGTAGCATAGCGAGATCAGTGAGGCATGTATTTGTTCCTGAATGTGATGCTATGTGCGGTTTGCATTGTGTGTATGTGTGTGTGTCTGCCATATTTGTGTTTTTATGTTCAGCCGGATGTTGAGGGAGGGCAAACTCCTTGCAGAGATTTTCACTCCTGTGAAAATCGCGCCCATCTGTATCTTTTACACAGGCAGTATAGCGGAGAAATGAATATCTCCTCCTTACTGCCGCCCCTGGGTGTATTTGTCCACCTGGGGGGGAGTGGCGGAAACGGAGAATCTCCCACACTGCCAGCCTTCTCCTTTTATTAATACAGACTGAATCGCTTCTACTTTTCTGTTAATAATGCATAGAGACTCTCAAATTAACATTTTATACATTGCTGTAGACAATCAGCATGGCATCAGGATGTATCTGCCAGCACCTGGACTACAGAGATTTTCACAGTAATGGGCACTAATCTCCATCCCCCTGCCACCCTGGGGCTGGGGCAGACAGCAGATTGGGAACCCTTAGGTTTTATATATACTAGCAGTGGGGGCATGGCTTTGCCCCATGTGGTGAACCCATGAATGGCAGAGAGGTATCCAACGCATTGAGTTGCAATACTTTGAATACCTCTGTGGTATTCAAAGAGTTAATGTGGTGGGGTATCAGGACCCCTATTTATGCCCCCCAGCTACTGATCTCCCAGCTGAAGGGTGGGGAGGGGTGATCCTGTCCCCCCTGGTGAAGGGGAGTGACCACCATGTCCCCTTCACCATAGTGAAAGGGAATGTGCATTTACGGCCCCTTCCCTTCCGCGGTGTGAACAGAATAGCCCCTCCCCTTCACAATGGCAAAAAGAGGGACGTGGAGAGAGGACATGGCAAATGGGAGGGATGTGTGGATAAAGGGTGGGCAAACTGGAATGTTCATCTGTGGCTCCTCTTCTTCACCAGGGTGAACTAGATAGCCTTTCCCATTCTCCTGGCCTTTATCCACAGGACAGCCCCAATATATTTGGCTGAGGTGGCAGGGATGAAGCCAACTCACAGTATGTATTTGGTTAAGGAGGCAGTTTACTTTAGTTGAAGAATCCCATCCACCTCCAGATGCCATGTTGTATAGGACACTATAAAATGGTTGTCAGAAAGTCTTTCCATTATAAAGAATATTATAATATAAGAAAATGTTTTACAGCAATAGAAACTGACAAGCGTGAAATGAATAATTGCAAATTACTTAAAAATATTTTTTGCGCTTGGTAAGATGAAAGAAATATTCATTTTATTTTATTTGGCAAAACAGTGGAGATTTCCTTTCATTTTTTCAAAAGACAGTGTCAGTTTGTCTATAGAACATGTTGACATTGCACTGTTTTAAAGATTAACAGGATTTGTTTACTTTCAATCTAAGCTATGTAGTCCTTTCTTTGTTTAAATATGCCTGCATTATGGATTCAGAAGCTATTATATGAGATGACGAAACCTGTTTACTAAGACAATTTGCTAAAGAAATAGATAAGGAAACTCATTTGCCATTAGAAAATGCTTGAGTTGCTATAATTTTTCCCCACTACTTACCAATATGTTGATAATATGAACCACTACATTTGATAAAATAGAGATTGTGATAAGTAAATGGGAAACACTTAACTCCTATCTAAAATGTATGTTTGATTTTCATTCCTTCTTTCTAATCTTTCTTGCAATTTCAGCTTTTAGGGATGCTTTAAGATTTAATCACATAGACTGGATTCCATTACAACCAGAAATATATAATTTCACCAGATATTTCCAGCTGCTCGATTCTGCAATGAAATTTTTAACTAGGATCAGAACTGGATTTCTGAATTTCATGTCTTTTTCCAGTTAAGGTTCCCTTGGAATCATTTTGGAACATTGAAAAACTCTGCAACAAAACCCAAAGAGAGAATCAGGAAGTCCAAGGAAGTGGAAAAACAATGGCGGCTTCCCTGGAGCTAGTTCAGGTAGGACAAACCAAGTGGCCAATTGCCCACCCAGCTCACTAAGTCTTCAGCCTGAACCATTATGTCCCAGAGCACCCACCACACATCCCCACCACTCATCTACCATAACCCCTCCATTTGTAGGTCACTGTGATCTTGCTTCATTGGTAACAGAGGGGTTAACCACCATATTTTCTTTACATACATCCTCTTGCCAGAAAACACCACACACACACATTCCATCCAAACAAATGATTAACCTTTTAGTTGCTGGATTGTAGTGAACTCATTAAAACAGAAGGATGAACCATCATGTAAAAAAAAACCCACACTCCCCAACAACCCCCAGTGCATATATTATTAACCCCTCCCTTGCTGGGATAGTGAAAATTAGCAGGAAAGGCATTGGAGGGGTTAATCTGTGTGTAAAAGAAAATAAAAACTGAAAGGGTCAAAATTACCCTTGTAAAGAATTGGGGGGCTAACACCATCCTCCCAACTCTCCATCCAGATTAGATCACGATGGGAAGTGTGCAAAAAATTATATGGGGTACAGTGAAGAATCATGACAAAAAATGAATTGAACGTCCGAAGCCTCCATATTCATAAAAAAAACTGAAAGCCACTCCTCTCCTCATAGTGTGTGTATTTGTGTGTGTCTGCTTAAAAACACATACCTAGATACAAACCCTTTCTATAAAAAAGAAAAAAAAAAACAACCCACTGCCCCCTCCCCCTGAGTCCTGCCTTGGGACATTGATGAGTCCACTAAGGCAAAGAATAAATGAACAGGTTTTTAAACACAGCCAATTCCTGTTTAATAATAATAACTAGTATTTATATAGCGCCTTTCTCCCAGTGGGACCCAAAGTGCTTTCAGCGCACGCTCTCGGAACTAACCAAATAGGCAGCTGAAATAGTAGATGTTATTATTACCCAATCAATGGTACTCATTTATCGACCTCAGAAGGATGAAGGGCTGAGTTGACCCTGCTGGGATTCAAACCTGCAACCTTGCAATTTGAACAGGCTCCATAGTCAGGGACTTTACCACTGAGCTATCTTACTTTTCCCACTCTCCCACTGTCTGGTAGGTGTCACAAATATGCAACACAAGGCCCCATCCTCTAATCACTGATTGGTTAGGAAATTGCATACAGTAATAACATAAAAACAGTATACGTTCTTTAAGTATATGTCACTCAGCATACAGATATTCACAAACCTACAAAATGATTCACAAATCTGACACCAAAAGCTATAAAATAACTTAAAGAGACTGGCTGAGCCTCAAGCCCCCCCCCCCATCAGTTAATCAATGAAAAACCTCATATTTTATAAAACTGAATTGGCTCTTAGCATTACAAGATAAAGAGACTTCTGGGTATATAGGTGGATGGAGATATGGGCAGCCTACATCAAAACTCTTCCCATGTAGAGTCAAGACAAATTGTATTACAGTTTCTGGAACACAAAATGGTCAGATATTAGTGAACTTTACCAATCATAATATTCCCTCTCAGGACAGAGAAGTGATGCCAGTATCTACTCGATAAGAGGGTGAGGTAATACCTCCCCAGTGTTTGTTATTTTATATTGTTTGTTCCCATGTTATTTTACAGAAAATGGGGTTTTATTAGTTTTACTAGTAAATCGGGTATAGGTCTGCTGAAAAAAATCACCCATCTACATCTGTCGATGTAATAAAGAACTTAGAGGATGTTTGCTAAGAGGATGAAGTACTAACTGAAGACAAAGGCTAACAGGCCGATAACTTGCAACACATTGTGCACTGTATACCAAAGCAGTCCTAACTTGAACTTACTCATGACACTCTTGTGCTGTCAGAGGACAATTATCTTTATCACTGAAAGATGTTGTACTAAGTAGTGCAATAAAAAATTGCTATATAACAAAATAGAAACAAGCTATTCATAAAATATTCAGTATGTGCATAACAAATCATGTAGCATTGTATGTCTTCTACCAGTTATTATAGAACATATTCCAATGGTCAGGGAATGATGGCAGCTTAATGTTAATACTATATGTGCATTTATCCTTTCAAACATTCTACAGTAAACATTTCTTTCTGACTGATTTTCTTTTTAACCCATATGGGGATGGTCTGGGTTTTTCCAACCCTTTGAGTGCCAGAAGGGTATTCAACACATTGCAAAGTTGTAAAAGGGTTATGTAAGCAGCATTCCTATCTGAGACACATTCCTCATGATACTTTTTCACTCTAAGCTTGAGGTCTACCTTCCTGAAAACTACTGATACTTTCTCTCTTTCCTTGTCATATCTGTTTAATGTTCTATACTAGCAATGAAATTGTTACTTGGCAACCTATGAGCTCAGTGTGCCTGGAATGCCTTGATCTTCTCCTTATTTCACATGATTCTTGGACTTTAATGGCATTAAGAAAGGAGACTAGTCAATTCCATACTTTTGCATCAGTGCAAAAAGTAATAGTTTTCTGTGCTGCCTATTTTAATAAACAAAAACATTTAATAAATGACCCTCTTTTATTATGAAAACAAAGCAGCAGGTACTATAATCAGTTAGTGATCATTACCATAGAAAATATATGCTTTGTAACAAAATCAATGAAGCAAATGTATGCTTAGAGTACAGCCCAATGGAGTGAGCTTCTAACGCCAGTGTATGAGTGCTGCAGTACATACCCCTTAGTGTACTACAGCACTCATAAGCTACACTAGGAGGTATGAGTGCACTAAGAGGTATGCATTACCGTACTCATACGCTGTAGTACCTAACCCTTTTGAACTCAAACACTGTATTGTATACCACTTAGTGCACTACAACAATCCCTGTACACCTAACCAATAGCATATTATATTAAAACACAAAATTTCCTCTACACTTTTGTTTATACAAAATTAGACAAGGCATAGAGGACAGGAATCCCCCAAAACTTACAAAGACTGTCACATTGCCTTCCCCTTAGTACAAGAGGTGTTAAGGGGGAGGATTTTCAGTAGATGTAGGGATTGAAAATACATTCCAGTTTATGATGTACAATGGAGTCGCAATAGTTCACTCCCAGTGTTCTACTCCAACTAGGAATTTACATGTTATATGTTCATTTAAAACATTTATCAAAGTAATAAATCCTCATTGTATAAGGCTTTGGTGAAATACAATAGAGGTGCACTGAGAAAAAAATAGTTTTTACTGAATTATTTGTTTAAGAAATGTAAACAAGCTTAGGGAAAATGAACTTCATTTGCCTTCAAACTCTGTTAGTCAGAATTTTGTTTAAAGTTTTCATTACTGGACAAAACTTATTCATCACTGTTTTCAGTAGGGAAGGCCCCGCTGCCTTCGGGATTAACATTTGAACAAGATGCTTTCAAATAAATCACATAAAACTTGGCCATGCATTCCATTTATTCCATCGGGGTTTTCAGCAGGGTACATGAACAAATAAAACAACTAAATATAAATAGTAAAGGCCTGTATTTTTTTATTATTTGGTGATGTTCACAGTGAGTGTGCCTAAGGAGCATGCCCATGAGAGTAAGGAAGGAGCAGCATCTTTGACTTTTTTTAGAAGCACAATGTAGGCATTAGTACATGATATAGAAGAGAGTTTACATTGCAGAACCAGCAGCAGCAGCATTAGACCAAAGGACAGACACACACAGCAGCATCATGGCACATGGGCTAGAAAAGTCTATAAAATGAGGAAGTACATGTGGATGTGTCTAACAACAGAAAGCCCCCAACATAACATATACTTATTTCTGACTGTAAGGAAGGAATCAACAGCATCTGACTTTGTTAGATGTATGATATGAGAATTTGGAGGAGATGAGATTTGGCATTGCAGTACCAGTACCACCACCTCCATCAGCACCAGGATTAGACAAATCTGAACAGACATATACATAAGCAGCATGGTATATATGCTAGAAAAGTCTATAGAATGAGGAAGTACAGGGGGCTGTGTCTAATTATATATCGTCTCCCCCAAATAACATACACTGATCTTTTATAGAAATGAAGAGACAGCAGCATATTTGACTTTGTTATAGAATGGTATGGGAGTTAGGAGGTGATAGTGATGAGAATTTGTATCGCAGTAACACCAGCAGCACCAGCATTAGACCAGTCAGTGCAGACACATACAGCATGAGCATGATATATAGGCTAGAAAAGTCTATAAAATTAGGAAAAACAGGTGGATGTGTCTGACAATAGACCCCCCCACCAAAAAAAAAAAAAAAAACATTACATACGCTTCCTTATTTTAAAATGAAATTAACACACACTCTTAGCAATAACCGGCAAAGTTACTGGAGAGAGCAGTAGAGTCTGGATGGAACAGTGCAAGTGTGTGCTTCAGTATGAACAATGCATGTAATATTCCTTATTTTAAAATTAAATGATCAGCAGCTCAGAGGGAGGAAGTAGGTAGGAGGAGACTACAGGAAACAAACACATAAAACAGAGGCCTGCTACGTGCTTGAAGCCTTGCGCCTGCAGATGACGCTGAAAACAAGGTAAGCTGTAACAGATAGAAGCCACTCACAACAAGAAGGGAAGCGTGAATGCGCTCCCTGGGACAGCTGGGAGGGAGGAGAATTACAGCACAGGGGAAGTCCTGCAGAGCTGTACCGAAGAATCAGTGTGCAGCAAAATGCCGAAGTGCTAATAATGAAGTTGGATATCTTAGGAAGTAGGTAAGTAAAATACAAAACACACACCAATTCTAAAACTATTTTAATAACTGAAGTACATGTCTAAAAGTCTTTAAGATGTGAAAGTTCCCCTTTAAAGGGCATGGCATCAATGATTCACTCAATTCTAATATGCTTCTTTAATACATTGGCCTGATTGGACAACATGAGCATTACAGGTTGCAATGTCAATATATCCCCTGAGAACTGTATTTAAGTTAAGCATTTAAGTTCCTTAATTTTAACTCTGATCCATGTGGATTTGATGTATCCTGAACAGTAGATATACTCTTCACCATTTATTCAGTTTTTAATACACTCTTAACATTACTATGACAAAGGAACATCACTTCCAGACTAAGGATACTTAAAAATAATATGTGTCTATTGCTGACAATATTACACTTTCACTCAAATTAACAAGTTTGATTCCCCAAAGCTCCATTCTTGGCCCTCTTCTATTTTCTAAATGATCTGCCCACAGTTTGCAAAACATCTTCTGTGCACATGTATGCAGATGACACAATACTCTACACCAGGGCTGTCCAAGTTCAGTCCTCAAGGGCCACCAACAGGTCAAGATTTAAGGATTTCCCTAATTAAGCACAGGTGAGTTAATCATTGGCTCATTCAGTTTGATTGGCCCACCTGTGTTCAGACAAGACAATCCTTAAATCTTGGCCTGTTGACCTTGAGGACTGAACTTGGACAGCACTGATCTACACTAAAAATCCAAACACGTCAACATGAGGCCATATGGCAAGCTGATTTCACTGATTTTAAAAGATGGATAGCTAAAAATAAACTATTCTTAAACACTGATATAACAATCTCAATCATATTAGGAAGACAGCACAAACTACTTAAAGGTATATTAATACTCAAAAATTACTATTCCCCATCTTGTAGACCTTCAAAAAACTGAGTAAAATGAGCCAGCGGCATCTCTCAAACCTTTATGGTTTGAGAGACATCTGCTTTCAAAGTTCCCTCTCCCCTGACATCAGCATTCTAGCTGACAGCAGGGGAATCCAGTCCTGGGACCGGCGGAGGCTCTGCAGCAGAGCCAAGATCGCAATAATAAAAAATAAACCCCTAACTTAAAAGGTCTTCTGTGTGTGCTTGCAAACCAGGCACATGTAGAAGACCTTTTTAGTGAAGGATTTCTTTTTTATTACTGCGATCTAGACACTGCTGCAAAGCCGCCGGCTGATCCCAGGAGAGGATTCTCCTGCTCTCAGCTAGAATGCTGACGTCAGGGGAAAGGCAAATATTCTCATCTAACCATTGGAACAAAATCTAATTGTAACTTCGCCCACCATCTCCTATGAATATCTTGGTATATGGCTTGACCCTAACCTCAGTTTTGGTCTTCATTGTAATAAATTAACATCCAAATTTTATCCTAAAATAGATGCTATGTTTAGCAATAAATACTGTTATGCCAATACCAATCATAGACTATGGGGATGTCATATATGCTTTTGTGCCACAGATCTATCAGGATAAACATAACACTCTGTTTAACTCATTATGCCACTTTGTCCTCTAATGTAATTACACTACCTATCCCTGTAATATGTTTGACCAGAGCAGTATGCTCACTCTAGTTCTCCATACTAACTATAACCTCTACTCCACTGCTAACAACTCACTAAGTATTCCATACTACAATCAAGAAGCCAGTCGATCTGATTCAGTGCTCCAAAAGCATCCTAGTCTAAAATCCCTAAAAATATCTGCTTCTTTGTACCTAAAAACAATATGTAACTGTATATACATTTTTGTATACATGTTTATGTGTGTGTGTATATACATATTGTTTCTCTGTTTGTCTAAAAATGTAATATTTTGCTGTAAAAGCTCTCCAAGACATACTTGAAAACAAGCGAAATCTCAATGCATTCTTCCTGGTAAAACATTTTCTAAATAAATAAGTAAAGGGACATTTTGTTGTCTTTTTATAATCACCTTGATAAAGCCCTTTACTCTGGGGCAATATGCATTAATGCAAGAGCACCTATTTGCCTATGGCCACCATCATAATGAGCAATGTTACAGTGATGTACATGTTGTAGAGATTGTCAGTAAGAAAAAACATGGCTGATGCTTGTAAAACGCAAAGTGTAACTGAAAGTGAGGGAATGATCTTGAAAACACATCATGACATAGAAGCCGTGTACGTGGCCTGAAGATGTTTCCTGTTTGTTGAGTGGAGAATACAAGTTCAAGTCCGTGTGTGCAAAGACCAGATCAACTGGAGAATCTCAGAATAAGGGGAAGTGTAGTGAGAAAAACACTCTCTGTCGAGTAGTTATTTTCCTTATATGTTGCTGTCTATTAAAGGGATAGTAATACTTCGTTTTATCTTTATTTTATTTTGTAGGCATTAAAAAAAATACGAAGAACAATATAAGTCTTATCTCTCAAACCTTTATGGTTTGAGAGATATTCACAAGCAAAGTTTCCCCCTCCTGCCCCTTTTACCTAGTGTAAGCCATCTCTTCTCACATGTGGAATGCAGTCCATAGACCAGACAGATAACAGCAAGGGACAATCTTCTTCCTATCAGAACAATGAAAACCCTGCCCCCTTGACAAGTTTTCCAGATTTTTTTGCAGTCTGCAGTCTACCTGGGCACCTCCCTTCTGATCTGGCTGAGCAGTGTTACATCAGTAAAAGGGGCAGGAGGGGGATATTTTGTGATTGAATTACTCTTGAACTACAACTCTGACAGTATTGAAACAACACTCTCCAAAGTCCAAATACTATGATGATTAATTAGAGCTGCTTTTATTATGAAACATTACTATCCCTTTAAGAGGGATTTCTATTGAACACAATTGCACATGAATAGCCATGGACTTTTAACAATCCATTTATATCTCTCAAATTGTTGCAAGCTCATTCTCAATAATCTGTGCTACTCTGTATCTTGACTGTGTTAATGGCTTTGTGTTTTGCTAACTTGCTATGCTTATGTGATGAACTTTAAGTAATTATCCATGCTGTGACTTTGCTGCTAACTTGGCTTATAAGTTTCATATGCTTATGTGATGAACTTACATCATAATTATCCATGCTGCGGCTTTGGTACTAACTTGCAAATGCTTATGTAATGAACTTACATTGTCTTTATCCATGCATTGACTTTTCATTTCACTGCTTTATCTGCTACATTTTGAAATGTGCTTAATCTGTTGCTGTTATTGTCCCTAGGGGTTGTAGGTAGTCCATTTAGGGTGCGGGTAGTTGTTTTTAAAGCAACTTTGGGTGGATATTCTGTGAGGGACTTGAGATTTTTCAGAAATGCTGTGATTAACAATAGTAGGTATTAATAAATATGTGTTTATGTTTTGATTCAATGGATTTGTTTGTCTCCTTATTTTTGCGGCTTGCTTATATGCAGAGTTGAGTGCCAAGAAAAGGGCTTCTATTTTGTTCTTTTCCTTTAGTGTGTAATGCTGGAGAAAACCAACTGTTCCACAGGGGACACATTAAAATAAAGCTTCAAAATTCCAGCGGATTTAAATGGGGCTTTTAACCTCTTGAATGCTAGAAGGGTCCCCTCAGAACCAATGACATTTTCTACTCACAGACCAGCAAATAGAAATTCCTATTCATGCAATATTATTATTATAGGTACCTATAATTACAGGAATGGCTCAGTTCTAACATTTTCTGAAGAAAATTCAGTCCCCCAACATGATATTCTATTTAGCTGCCTCTCTCACTGTCCATGCCACCCGCTGCTCACTTCCACACCGCACTGACTAGATGACAGACTCAAGATCCAGTTCTACTTTGATGGTTTCAAAATACTCTCCACTCTTTCGTTAGAAGTGTCCTTATCTTTCTTTTCTTTAAGTTAATCACAATTAATAGCAGCCTATTGTTATCTGTTTTCACAGCCTCAGACACATTTAAATAAATATATAAATGTGGACATGCTGGGCCATGTCAGGCCCTCCAGCTGTTTCTAGACTACAATTCCCATAATTCCCTGCAACCAATGATGGGTATGTGGAGGGAGAGGGGGTCTCATTTTAGGTATGGAGGATCACTGTAAATTTTAAGTATGAGGAGTGGAGGGATGGGGCCTCACATGGCAGTCTGCAAAATTTTTCCAAGGTGGAACAAAGCCATAATATGCCCCTCAGGCTAGCCTGCCCAGCACCTATATTTATCCGGGGGGTGCAAAGTGCACCCTAGTACTGCCTTGCCCCCCCCCCCTTGGATGCCCATGAGGACTCATTTTAGGTATGTGATGGAGGGATGGAGATGTGGGGGAAGTGAGAGGGTCTCATTTTAGGGATAGTAGGACAGGGGTCTCATATTAAGTATGCTGGGAGAGAAGAGAATGAGGGAGTCTTAATTTAGGTATTGGGCTGGGTAAGTGTCATTATGGGCTGTAGGGGGAGGAGGAAGCCTAATACAACATGGGCGGGTGTTAGAGGGGAATAATATCACAAGAGTTGGGTGTTCAAGACAGATAGTACATGGGTAGGTGTTAAGGGGGAAATGGGACATGGAAGGGTGTAAGAGAGAGCCTGATAGGACTTGGGTGGGGTGCACAATACATTGTGACTCAATGCATTGCCCATCCTTCTGGTCCTTAAGGGGTTAAATTAGTGGCTCTCAACCAGTGTGCAATGGCTACCAGATTAAGGTGTCCAATTTTTTCTTTGAAGACTTTGACAAAAATGTTAAAGGGATAGTAATACTTGAAAATAATTTTATTTTATTTTGTAGCCCTTAAAAAAACATGAAAAATGATATAAGTCTTATCTCGCAAACCTTTATGGTTTGGGAGATATTCACATGTATAATAAAGAAAAGTTCTCTTTTCCTTGCTGTTTCAGCCAAGTCTGCCATCTAGTGGACAGATTTGGAATTCGGTCCACAGAGCAACCAGCAGCTCTTTAGCAGTGCCGAGATCACGATCTTTGAAAATAACTACTTCATTGGAACGGTCTACAAAGTGTGCCTGGCTTGAAAGCACACTTTGTAGACAATTCCAATTAAGAAATTCTTTTTAAAGATCATGATCTCAACACTTCTTAGGAGGCACAGCCGGTCAAGCGACCGGATTCCAAATCTGAGGGGTGGAGCAATGACATCACTCCAGGGGAAACTTTACTTCTGAATATCTCCCAAACCATAAAGGTTTGGGAGATAAGACTTATATCATTTTTCATGTTTTTTTAAGGGCTACAAAATAAAATAAACTTATTTTCAAGTTGAGAATGTACAGCAGTGCTTACAATTTGAAGTCCTTTGCTACTAGCCAGACCTGAAAAGTTATAAGTAATAAAATGCACCTCTGAGTTTTCTATAGGTTTTTAAAACACATAACACTATGTTTAATGACTTACAGTTCTGTAGTTCCAAAGATATTCAAACTGAAAGGATCCCCCTCCCTCCCCTTCTGGCCGCCTCCCACTGAATCTGTGATCCGGTCGTGGGACCAGACAGATGCAGTGAGGGGTAAACTTCACACAGTAAGTATAAGGAAAACCATGCCCCCCTTGATGAAGGAGGGCTAGATTGTTCCTCACCGCTCTCCATCCAGACCACAGATGGAGGAAGTGTGATGCAGCCAGAAAGGGCGGGAAGTGGGATCTTTTCAGCTTGAATATCTTTTGAACTACAGAACAGTAAGTAATAAAACATGGCACTAAGTGTTTTAAAAAACATATAGAAGACTCTGAGGTGCACTTTAATATTGACATTACTATCCCTTTCAAGGGATAGTAATGTTTCATAATAAAAGCAGCTCTAATTAATCATCATAGTATTTGGACTTTGGAGAATGTTATTTCAGTTCTGTCAGAGTTTTATAGTGCAAGAGTAATTCAATGACAAAGTATCCCCCTCCCTCCCCTTTTACTGATGTAACACTGCTCAGCCAGATCAGAAGGGAGGTGCCCAGGTAGACTGCAGAGAGGGACAATCTTCAATTAAGATAAGGGAAAAAGCTGAAAAACTTGTCAAGGGGAGCAGGGCTTTCATTGTTCTCATAGGAAGAATATTATCCCCTGCTATTATCTGTCTGGTCTATGGACTGCATTCCACATCTGAGAAGAGATGGCTTATACTAGGTAAAAGGGGTGGGAGGGGGAAACTTTGCTTGTGAATATCTCTCAAACCATAAAGGTTTGAGAGATAAGACTTATATCGTTCTTCATGTTTTTTAATGCCTACAAAATAAAATAAAGATAAAACAAAGTATTACTATCCCTTTAATGTTACCATGTGCATTGAGCAGAGATTCTGTTTCTGTGGTCTTGACACCTTTCTTGAACAAAATTAAAAGGACCATTAGAATTTCCTGGCCATAGACGAAGGGGTTATTATTAAAGAAGAACTTTCATGCTAATACAATTTCCCCTGAATATATTACTAACCTAGCGACATGCAAAGTTACACTATGCTTATGCGCAATAAGTTAGTGGTATTGCAGGAACCAGAGGACAGACAGTGCAGACATCTTAGAGGAAATGTACCTCTGGGTCTGTGCTGTCTGTCCTGTACACTGTCAGCATTGGTGAGTGGAGTTCTTGGTGCCTTAATGCACTGGAAGGAACTGACCGCTCAGGCGTACAGAGCTTCTCTTATAAGCTCTGAGCAGCCCCATGCCTGCAGATGTGTTTTTAATGCAATACCACTGACTTATTGAGCTTAAGGATGGTATAACTTTGGATATCGCTACGTTTGTAATGTATTCGGGGGCAATTTTGTTAGCATGAATGTTCCTCTTAAAGAGATGATTATGTTTAGTAATGTTGTTTTAATGCTTTACTGTCCTGTTAAACATTGTTGCTAAGCAAACCTATATAAATGAATCTCCCACTAAATGTAGACTATAAACAGAAGTCTCTACACACAGAAAAGTCAGATTATTAACAATTTAAGGACCAGAGGGGTGTGCAATGCATTACTTCTTAAAGGGTTGCAAATGCAATATGATATACTGTAGTTGTCTGCTGAACAGCCTTTCATAAAGTTAAATCATTCTGGAGAAATGTTACCCTCAGGGGATATGCAACACATTGAGTAGCTTAGTAATGCACATCTCTCTGGAAAACTAAGGGATGTATTTTCAGCTCTCGGCTGACAGTGGCTTATGGGAGGTGAAGCAACATCTGAAGGGTCTCACATTGTCCACCACATATTTAGACAGTTATCTATAGTTTATTAGCATATAGTAATACAAACGAAAAAATATATAATGAGTTGTATTTAATTTAAAGATGTACTGGCCCAATTCCCATGGTCTTAGTCACTCCGTAATAGCATGCAGGGACATCCCAAAAAGTACAGGGCCCTCAAGGCACAAAGGCTGTGCGCTTATACTGTATTCCCATACACTGATGGTGATGATATTTAATATGTATTATAATTATTATACTTAATAATTAATGAATAAAACATATGGACAAAATTTCTAGTCTGCAGAACATCAGCTGCCACCACCGTTGATTGGAAAAATGGAGAACTGGGTGGGAGATATTCAAATTCATTGACAGTAAGCTATGCTTCCAAGAAACTTTTTTCATCCCTCCCACACATGTGAAAACATGTGCCAGGACAACAGGATGAACACTGGCACATGTACCCTAAGCTGCGGTTGTGTTGCAGACATCGTGGGTTAAGTCGGACAATAATTGTCCCCCCAGATCAGCTTTGCATAAATTGACTGGTTGTAGGCAAGCGCCCAGGGTGCCTTGCCCATTGTACATCTCTGATCCTATGTTGGTAATCAGTAGCTCAGTCATTTTGATTACTTTACCTGTGCTTAGTTAAGAATATCCTTAAAACCTAACCTATTTGTGTGGCCCGAGTAATGGAGCTGTGTATAACTGCACCGTTTGCACGATTATGTCATATTTTACTGATCTATGCATTGTTTACCTTAGTGGTTAATCATAAAGCTTGATTAAATATGGGGTTGGTATTCCATTTATTCCAGGGCTGTTTTTAATTCTCAATCCAGCCCTGGAGATACATAAAATCTTCCATTTATTTAAATTAGGCTTTAACCTTGTAACTGTTAGAGAGATCTGCAACAAATTACATAGCAATATATTGGAGACCTCTATAGTGTTTAAAGGGTTAAAAGACTTATTAATTACAAGATATCACTGAGATGTTCTGCTATATTTTGTTACATGGTATTCATCGTAAAGCAATAGGGGGGCTGGCCTCAGGTATATACAGGGAATAGTCGGAACAATGAGGTTTTTAACTCTTCTTATTGCTGTTTCAAATCTTTTTATGTTTTGCTATACTCAGCTAATGTAATCCTAAAAATAAGATTTTAAAAAAGTCAAATGTATATTTATGGAATATTTGTTTTTGTTTTTTTTTTTATTTCCAAGCTATGGTGCAAGTGGTTCACTTCAGAATTGCTTTTTAGTAAATAAGACCTAAAATATATGAAACAGACATTATTCACATCAGAATACTGGTGCTCACATGTCTTCTTGTATTTAAGTATGGGTTGTATATATAGATCTATAATATGTCATTATTGCTTACAGATTTTACTGTTTAATCATTAAAAGGTAAATACACAGAGAACATCATGTACTCTTGTCTACACATGCTACACTGTAATGTACAGTAATGTAAACAACAAATCCAATCTTGTCTTATGTACATAAAGATGGAAAAAATGTTTCTATTTAATCTAGAAATAAAGGTCCTAAAGTGATTTCTTGAGAGATCAACCAAGGACTTGGTTAAATGATTAATTTACTTAGGAGAAAATTATGAAACAGATCAGAGGCACTTTCTAAACTATAACCAAGTACATGCAATGACTGAAGGCCACACAGTTTTTTTGGGGTAACATTCAGGCTAAACTTGAACAGTTCTGGGGCAGACCAGCTGCACCATGGAGACAACAGTTTTCATTTAATTAAATTGGTGTGTAACAGCTGGATTCTATTACAACTTCAAATAGTTGCTCAATGGCTTTTTTTAGCTATGACAGATACTTCCAGCTGAGCAATTCTGCAATCACATTCTGACTGAGAGGCCGAATTTGATTGTCAAAATGAACTTTTATCCCTTGAATGGAATTATTTTAGTGCACTGAAAAAACTCCAAAATGACCCTAAAGTGAGTTTCAGGAAACCCAAAGGAAGTGGCCTGATATCAGCGGCTTTTCTTGGGCTTGATCAGACAGGGGATGCAGGGGCCGATAGCCCATATAGCCCCCTTCCTGATACCCATTTCCCCAAGCACCTTTCCCATATTGTTACCTCCCAAAGTTAATACATCTGTTGCCGAATTACAGTGATATCGCTGCACTGGCAATGTGTATTAACCACGAGTGATAACACTTATCACCTGTAATGCAGTCTTGGCCTTTGTATGTATTGCAAAATTCAGGATACATACTGGCTGTAATGGAGTGGCAAGTCTGGAAAGGAGCTAAAAAGGCACCTTTTTCAGTTTCTTTCAACAGTTGAATTTCCATCAGGTTGGAATGGATTCCAGTCCTTAGACAGGAAACCTTTAGGTCCTTTTTCACACGGGCGATACTGCTTTGGATTTGTTGCCTGTGATGAAAGGTAACATCTGGGGCTATGGCGCCTTTTTCATGGTTGGCTATTAAAGTCCAGTATGGTGCAATTATACTGCATTCAAAGTTGCAGTAAGTAAAGTCTGCACAGAAGCTTTTGGGTGCACAGTCAGTTTTTAGGCATAAGCAGTGTTGGAGGTTGAAATGCTCATCTCAACCTCCCACGAATGCCAACCCACATAGGCACCAGCCAATGGGCTAGCCATCAGACACTCCTTTTCCACATTCTCATCAGCAGTGGAACACAGGAGAGAAGCGAGTGAAGATATGTGGGGGAAAGAATTGTGTAAGAGCTACAACAGTTCTGTTCATGTGTGAAAGAGTTCTAATATTACAGTCAGGTGTACATATCGTCTCACACAGTGCCACATTTTGTAATCTTCATGTCAGTTCTGTGTTTAGTTTACACCCCCTCACAATCTCATAATAAGCAATAGGCATCAACAACAGAATATATTATGCCTTAGCACAATCTGAAGAATCATGTAAGCACTTTCTCATACTGAAATTCTATTGATGACAACAGTTAAAATTCCAAACTAAAAGTTTATTGATATTCCTGACTTCTTTGAAGGACATCCAGAAGAATTAACACTTGATTGCCAGAGGGGTATTGCAATACATTCCGTACCCCTCTGGCACTCAAAGGGTTAAATACCAGTTCTTGCTATTTAGGTAAGGATTCCCATGTATTAAATACATCGTTATATTTCGGTCCTTCATGAGGAACCTTGGGGTGAATGTACAACTGTAAGTCCGAAACTGAAAATTGAACCGTAGGCAATAAATAAACACTTTATACTCCTATATGTTGACTTACAAATCCTGCACCTGCATATACAGGTTTGCACGTGTGCTTTATTGCACGTGACATCTGTATACCGTGTGTTGGAAAAGGAGTCATTTTATCACGTGTCTTTGCTTGTTAATTGAGAGAAACAAGGCTCAGAGGATCGGAACACCCCAAAACTCCCAATACACTGCCATCATCTTGGTACAAAAGACACAAAGAGAAGAATTTTGGGTGTAAATAGTTAAGTACATAAGCATTAGGAAGGTGCTGCCCTAATTCTTATAATCAAAACTAGAGTCTATCCCTGCCTAAAAAGCATCTATGCACATCCCCCTGGTCCTCAAGGGGTTAATGAAGCCTCCGTATTTGTCTTTGCATCATCTTATTTTTATTTGCTTGTGCCACTGGTGTTTTCTGGTGGAGTTATTTAGATTAGAATAATTGTGTGAAGACTGTTACGGTATACATTTAACTTCGTCCATTGCTTTAGCTGCATCAAATGCATTTATATTACTGAGAATTGCATTTAGTTTACTGAATAACTGTAATTAAATTAGCAAGACTAAACAGCCAGAGGGTGAAATCTCACAGGCATGTAATAAGACATTGGTTTCTCTTGTCTTTTTGTTGAAGCTGAGGCCAATTACAGAATAGTAGTAATGTAAATGTAACCCCCACTAATCCCCCCTTGGCCTGTACTGGTACCATCCTAACTTTACACTATGCCCCAAGGCTCCCAAGGCAAATACTTCTTTGTTACCTCCTTCTGGGTAATGGGCAGTTCTCACCAGGGTCAAGAGGCATCATAGGTCATAGCTCACATATAGGCTTCAAGTGCCATATTCAAGACCTATAAGGGGTCAGTTCTGGGGCAATCCAACTGAATCATAGCAGAAAAAAAGCTCAAATTGCTTCAATGCTTTGGGAACCTCTCTAGCATTCAACTGGGTTAAAAGTCATACATTTTAAGAATTATACCTCGGAATAATTTACTTAACAGTTTCATTTACCTAGCCAGGCATTTCTCATACAATAGTTGGGTATATCAATTTACTTTTTGCATAATGGAGTCTCTAGGGCACACCTTTTCACAGCAAACAATGGACTTCTATACACCTACATTAATCGTAATGTTCTCAACTTCTTATAAGATTATAAACTGAAAAAATATTAGAAGACTACAATGTGTTCCCAACTGCAACATTTGAAACATACAAACACCAACCATACAAATTACAAGATTAAGAGAAAAGAAAGCCTCCTATAATTTTAGCAAAATTTCATAAGTACATTCAGTGAGCTGCTGAAATTATAGAGTTGTATTTAAGAAGTATTCATGATTTTATGGAGGTGCATTCATACTCTCAGTCAAGCTCCTATAACTCTATATTTAGGAACTTAGCAAGGTTTATAAATCTCACCTACAGTACTTTACCTGATGTCAGCATGTTCTCTCTTGAAAGGGCAAACCTGGAAGACAGATGTACAGATATGGTGTTGAAATTGCAACACTACCTGGCAATCATATGTTTGAGACATGTCCAGCAGCAGAATCACACAAATGACCCACCATAGTTCAACAATCAACATCTCAGAACTCTTACACCCTCCAGCCCAGGAATTCTAATTCAGTCAATGACTACTGACATTCTTTTCGGCTTCTAGTCTGACTTGGGCTCTACAATGTCTAGCAGCAATTTCATTTTACTTGAATTTGCCATGCATTAACTTCTTTATCTCCACCCTATACTTCAAAGGTAATGTATCTTAATAAATCAAATTACATTTTTAAGTTTCCTCACACATCAGTTAGCTGAACTGTTTACTATTACAATATCCCTTTGTCCTCAGTCTGCTGTAATTCAATGAATTTAAGCCCAAGCAAAGGATATTTGTATTCACTATTCAAAAGGATTTTATGCTGTTCCTTTCCTCCTGCTACATAACTGGTCTAATTTACTGGGATGTAGCATTTTTATGTTTAAGTGCAAAAGCATCAAATCCTGATAACATGGTGGTTGTTTTCATTCTATTTTAAATGGGAAGTGTCATACATGGAGAGCATAAATATTGGGACCGTATCTTAAAAACTATAAACTTAGGTTTTGATATTTCCACCTTTCTCTGAATTTCTCTCATAAAGTCTCTTTTGCCTCAGGCCCTTTTTTTCCTTGAAATACTTCAGTGATGATGAACGTTAAGTCCAAAGAAGGAGGGATTTCATCGGCTGATATCACAAAAGAGATCAAAGGCTACTTGTCACCACAGTAACACAATACACTTTCTAGTTTTTTATAAATATTTTTATTTGATGTGAGAATAAATATACAGATGCAGATCTGTTTTCATTTTTTCCCTTTAACTTGCTACTACACTGATCTCGATATTGTCCTAGAAGGCCCTGAACCTATATAATTATTATATTGTGGCACTTCCTGTTTTCTGTGGGAAGCTCATGCATGAATGTATGTACCTTTAGTTCAATACATGCACAAAGCACTTTACAGGGACAGTCTAATATTATAAAACAAAAAATACAAGACAAAGATAAGAGAATGAATATGAAGTGCAACCAAATGAAGCAGACATTTTCAAGAGTGTCCCTGCCCTGAAGAGCTTATAATCTAATAAATAATAATGACAACATTCAGAGACTGTTACCGATGGTGCCGTGGCTGCTCGAGCCGACCGAGGCTTCCTACGGCGGCTTCAGCCACAGTATGATCTGGCAGCATCAACCGCACTGTTCTTGGCGGCTCAAGCAGCATGGAGCTGGAGGCTCACGCTTCCTGGTGCTGGCTTCTGGCGTGGGTCAGTACAGCTAATGGGCGCACGTCCAAAGGCATGGATGTGCGCTCCATTTAAAGGGACAGTACGCATTTGCTGACTCCTCCTCTTCCTGGTGCCCAGATCTTAAATACTGCCTGGACAATATACTCAGTTGCCCTTTCGTGGTGTCCAGTGCAGTTGGTTTGAGTTTGTGCTTTACTGGTTCATCTGACTACCCGTTCTGGTGCCGACCTTTGGTTTGTCTGACTACCCGCTTGTGTATGACCCAGGCTTGGCTGACATTCCTTCTGGTGTGGACCTGCAGCTCTGGTAGAGTACCTCCTCCATGTATGACATTTTGCCTGACTGACTATCCGTCCTGGTGCTGACCTGTGGCTCTGTCCGACTACCGCTCTGTGTATGACCCTGGCTAGTCCGATAACCAGTCTGGTGCAGACCTGCAGCTCTGGTTATGATTTGCTCCGTGTATGTTCCGGCTTGTCTGACTACCCACTTTAGTGTTACCTACGGTTGTCCACTGCACACCCAGCATACCAACGCTCCAGTGGATAACCTGTTGGGTGCTCTTAGTGGCTCTGGCAGACTTCTCCTTGCTTCCGTCTGTTTACTGGTGTGTTCAGGTGTGGACCTGTGGTGCTGTTAGCCTTACTCGGGAACATTGTCTATACAGGTGCGGACCTGTAGCTCAGTACCCTTACTTGGGAACATTGTCTGTACAGGTGCAGACCTGTAGTAGATTCTCAGGTGCGGACCTGAAGCGGATTATCTCCTGCTTTCTTTCGGGGGTTCAGTTCGGTACCACTACTGCAGCACTATCCTTCCTGACGTTATCTATATTGTATTGTGTTCTTGCTGTTGCCGAATCATTCTGTACATTGTGTATCTTAATAAAGATTTTGCTACCTACAGTACTGGTCCAGTTCTCGTTCTTGAGTCCGTGACAGAGACAGGAGATGGATGATAAATGCAAGTTACTAGGAGGCTGTAGGGGAACCAGAGACTGTTTTAACCCCTTAAGGGCCAGCGGTCCCGGAGTGTGTGGTCCTTTAAGGACCAAATAGGGAAGTTCGACATGCCGCCCCACCTGACTGATCATGTGTGCCTGCACGCTGAACGAGGGACTGAAAGAGATTGCTCTGGTCTTGGAGTGGTCAACTTCAGTCCCCAGTATTACTCACTGCGCTCCTGCAGGAGGGCAGTGAGTAAAAGTATTTGACGTGCCAGGACCGTCACTGGTCCTTAAGTGCCGGACCAGCATGACGGTCCGTGTACGTCACTGGAAACAAAGTGGTTAATGTGTTTTTCCTAAAGAAAGTGTTAATAAAGTGCCTGACTGTACAGCGGAGTTCTCAGGAGAGACTTGAAGTTGATGAGTGTGGGTGCTTGATGGTTAAAGGGTGCGCATTCCCAAATCAAAGTTCAATCTATGAAAATGCTTTTATCTGAGAGGTAGCTCTACTTGCGAAAGTGGCAGAATGCAAGTGTATGTTTTGGGTTCAGCAATAGATAACAACAGAAACATAAACATGTGCAGAGGACTAAATACATGAAAGAAGACTTAAAGGATTTTAGAATTAATACAGGAACATCTGGGTTCTCAGGAGAACTATATCAAAAGGGAATGAAAAGGAAGTTACGTGGGGCAAAGTACTGAACTTGCAGACATACTAAATATAAATTGAAGATGAAAAAACGAAAATCAGGAAGACCAAAAAGCAAAATGTTGCATGGTCTAGTCTGGAGGAGTCAGAGTTTTGGCAGGTTTGGTGACAGCTTGTATTAAGGTAAAGTATACACTTTAGTTACAGAGTTCAGGGTTGTAAGTAGGCGTAGCACTAGGAACTCGCTCCGTCTTCTAATATAGCTTGACACCATAGTAGTATAACCCCCAAAAAAGAAGGCTATATAAAACAAGAGTGCTTCCCCTATATATCATTTTACTAAACCTCTGCCTGCGTTAATGTATATTTCAATTCACCACTTCTCTAACACACAACTTCTAAATAAACTGTAACAGGTATAACGAAAAGGAAGAACGTTGTCCTTATTTCCCCTGCATTCTGTTTGTACGTAGCCTGTTACTGAGAAACTTGGAATGGCACACTTTGAAACACCCACACAGCAACAGCCTTTGTACATAAACATTAAGCAGGCGAGGACCATCCATTATATGAAAAAGCTCTTTTGATTCCATTCATTTGCATTTGAACATTCCACCTATAGAGCATAAGATGACAGAGTGAAATATATGAAGCGATTGTGGTGAGACACTGTTACTTTCTATGGGAGAGCAGGAGTGAAGTCAAGGATAGAGATGTAGAATTTCATGTTATTAGTGTAAAGGTGATAATTAAAGACAAAAAAGTAATGAAATCACCAAGGGAGAATGTACAAAGAGAAAGATGCGGTCTTAGAGAAGAGGAGGCGTTAGCAAATGCAACACTGAAACTCGATTAGAAAGATAAGAGGAGATTTTGTTACAAATGTCTGTGTATTTCTGTCCACAAGGAGAGCATTAGCAAGCATGTCAAAGGTAACAGTGAGGTCAAGTAGAATGATTGTAGGGGCCTTTGCCCTTTGCTGTCTGTAAATCATTTGTAACTTTTTTCTGTGGTTTAATTGAAGAAGGAATCAGACTGCAATTGGTCTGTAAGAGTTAGATTGAATTCAGTAAAGCAAGAGAGTGAATATAAGGCATGCTAAGAGTTTTGAAGCAAGATTATGACTTTTGAGTGACAGTAACGTTGTCCTGAAGCAATCAGTAGAGCAAAAAAGTATGGAACGCATGGGTTAAAGAGTTTAGCCAGGGTCTGTGATATAGTGGCCAAGAGGGCATGTTTGTAATGAACTAAGGTGTCATGACGTGGCAGAGAAGAGGAGCAAGAGAGTGTGAAGGAGATGTGGAAAAGAATAATAAATAAATCTTAGCTACTCTATTCCTGTATTGTGTGCCCCAGATCATTAACCCAAAGACTAAATAGTGTGCAACACACTGCATAAGGTGAGAGAGCTCCTGAGGGTTCTCCATAACAGACTGTCCTCTGATTATGGAGGGCCCCTTCTAGAAGTGGACTCTGGATAGCTGCCATGTTGGCCTGTTGCTAAAATGGCTCTGAATAAACAAGATAAACAATAATCGAACAACAATGAACCGTTGCACAATAAATGGGAATCTTTGAACCTAGAAAATGCAATATAGATTGACAGCTGAAGATTCCAATGGTAACAACGGAAACAAAATGATAGCATTTATGGAAAAACTCATTTGTACCATAGGGGATAAATAAAACATACTCAAATTCTCAGTGATTTATATAGAGTTTTAACCCCTTGAATGCAAGGGAGGTATCCAATCCAATGCAACCTCTCTGTCATTCAAGGTACTAAAACCCTTATTTAAATTAATAAAGGGAATTTGTATATGTCCCCTACGCTGCAGCTGGTTTTCCCCGGACGTGTACCTCTTTTCTTTTGTGCATAAATCCCACTATACTGATATTCTGATGTTACGAAACTCAGTCTGTAACATATTTTAATGAAATGAAGAAGAAAAAAAAAGATAATTTGTTTTTTGGAGTACAAATTTGATTCCAATCTTTGTACTTAGCTTCAATTCAAACATCCCTTCATTTTATCTGTTTTGCCTTTCTTCTTTTGAAAACCAGTGCCACTTTTTCCTGTGGCATTGCCTAGTATAAAGGGATTGGTTGATGGATGGCAAAGGTGCAGCTTTTACAGATAGCCAAGAGCAGATGGATTTTATGGGCAATGGATATTCCTTTCCTCCACTGCACTACTTGCTCTATCAAAGCATATTAGGCCTTTTTATTAATATTACATTACCAAGTAAGACAGACCTTCAACTTAATAAAACATTTTTAACCCTTTGTGTGCTAGAGGGGTACTGCAATGTGTGGCATACCCCTCTGCCACTCAAAGGATTAAAGGTTGCAGCCTAGTATGTGGTATCAGTTGGCTGTTTATATGGAACTACATCATCAAAATGTGTCATAGTCATGTCACAGACTCCAGCACTTATTTCTAAGACCCAGATTGCACTCCAGCTAGAATATTGGCTGAACAGCTATATAGCAGTTTGGCAGCTATTTCTAACTGTTCAATTCTGTAATCACTGTCGGATCAAGGGTTGGAACTGGATTGCTGAATTGTGTTTATTTGTATGTCAAAATGCCTAATCTGAGTCATTTTTGAGAGCTGAAAAATGCTCCAAACAACCCCAAAGTGAGGTTAGGAGAAGCCCAAGAAAAGTGATTGAAGATCAGCATCTTTCAATAGGCTGGATCAGGGAGGGGAAACCAAGAAGACAATAGCCTCCCTCCCAGTTCCCTGCCTGATCCGCCATGTACCAGAGAACTCTCACCACTTCCCAACCAACTGCTGTTAACCCCTCATATCACAATAATCTACTTACACCAGCAATGGAGGATTTAACAGTTATGTATTAAAAAATATAAACCACTCTGCCACCCACACTGATCCCAAACACCCCATTGAGACAAATGGATAACCACACCAGTAGAAGATCTCAGCTGTATCTGGCACCCCAACCCTCCCATCCAAAAACAAGATTAACACCTCCATTGCCATGGTGATTACAATTAGCTTCACTGGCCGAGAAGGGTTGATGATTTAAAAAAGTATTATTTTTCAGTCTGAAGCTCCCATATTAAAGAAATTAAAATGAAAACAGAACCCCATTAATATTGATGTTGAAGAGCCAGAGGGGTCAGTGACACCATGGTCCTCCACATTAATAACTTAAATAAATAAATAAACAATCAAAAATTAATAATAAAACAGCTAAAAAAACTGAACTGCTGAGTCGGGGAAGATCTGTCCAGCCAGACAAAGTAGTATTGCAAAGGGCATTTACCTAGTTAGGGTCATTTTATATGTATGTTGAACTGTAAAATTCAATATACTTATCGACCAGATAGGAGTAGCAAAAGTAGGAAAAATGCTAGAAGAAAGCCTTTGTCTTACACTTCTGCTTCTTGAATTTACATTGTGATGGAATACTATTTCAGCCTGAAATATGTGCTGGAACCTATTTTGTTTTCTTGCTTTGCCTTCCCGTTTTACTAAACTACTAACTCCAAAAGAATACTTTTTATGCCAGTTGCACCAAGGGGAGGCCAGAGTGGAAATGGATGGGTGTTTCGGGGCATACCTTTCCTCTGCAACTTGTATAATACTATGTACTCACAACATGCAACAGAATGTGGTATAACTTTACTGTCCTGTGCGTGCTCAGAGCTGGATTTAAATCCCAGGAGCCCCTAGGCAAGGTACTCAAGATGCCCTTTGTTCCACGCATGGCCACATCCCCTTTCCACACATAACCCCACCCACAGTCTCATCTACTTTTTCATGGAGCAAAAAATACCCTTGGTCTATAACAAGCGAGAACCAAAAAAGTGTTAAACCCTTTGTTGCTAGAGAGATCTCCAAGGCATTGCTCCACAATGCCTTGGAGATCTCTCTAGCATCCAAGGGGTTAAATAATAGCCTGTAAAGGGGTATAAAACAGGTGCAAAGACACTGAGATTGTTGTGACCACATACACAATTCAGAAAGTAGGTGTGCCCAGCACAGCTGATGTGCCCCTCAAAATTTGGAGCTCTGGGCAGTTGTCTACTCTGCCTATTGGGACATATGGTTCTGTGCATGATGTAGGGCTGGTGTTTAGCCAGTATGTGCTAAAGTGATCACATGTTCTAATACATGGCCATGAAATTAACAGCACCAACATATTCAAACTTCGCTGTAAGCCTTGAGAGCATATGGATTTAGCCAAAGTAGAATAATTCTGGGGCAAAGCCACTGCACCACGGGGAACAACCAAACTTCAAAATAATCATTCGTTTTAGTGCTTTCTTTGACTCTTTTGATGCTAGAGAGGTGTCTCCCAACATTTTGATTTGCAATGCATTGAAGACCGTTTTAACACTCAAGGAGTTAAAAGCACATTAAAATCAATTTAAGAGACTTTTATTTGTTTCCTAATGAGCAAACATTTTTGCTTCAAAAGCAAAACGTGAGAAATAGCACCAACTGCCTTAAATGGGAATTCCAATAAAAAAGTTCTCTCTTTCCAATTTTTTCTTTGAATTGAACTTAATGATAGAAATATTATCTCCCTCTCCCCCCCCCCCCAGAGAGTTTCCCTCATGTGTTCCTGCTGTGCTACCTCTCCAGTATAAAAAGGGTTCCAATGTAATGCATGTTGTTAGTCTGTATTTGGGAGGGAGAGAGAAAGAGAAAGTTGTTGATATTTTGCTGCTAACTTGAGTAGAGGTAGAAATGTTAACTGAGGGGGAGCTGGAGTTGTTTGATTAAGGACAATTCGTGGTATGCAGTTGTCTTCTAGAGAGAGAGAGAAAGAGAGAGAGAGACAGAAAGCTGTTGAAATGTTGCTGCTAGCTTGAGTAGAGATAGAAATGTAAAGGGAGGTGGAGCTGTGGTTGCTTGATTAAGGACAATTCATGGTATCCAGTTGTTTTCTGGACAGATGTGGTGCTGGGAGTATGGGAGTGAAAGAGTTAAAAAAAAAAACGTAAACCAATGTTTTGATTGATAGGTGGCAGATATAGACAGGCAGGTGATCCTACCTACGATTGAGATTGACAGATGATGCACAGACTGATTTCATTCATCATACATTAAAGACAAGACAACAGGTACAACTTGACATACTGTGTTACATATATGTCTGTTGTGCTTAATCCTTTCATGCAATTTGAAAGCTACCGATTCTGAAGCTAACAGGTCTATTCTGTACTATACTGTTAAGATTTGTACAGCAACACTAGCAGTGACAGGTACTATTGCAGTAGGAATTCTTACAACCATAGAAATAATTGGCAGAAACTGGCAAAGTTATCACAAGCATATCACTGGTGGCAGCAAAAAGCTGGAAATGTTATTACACCGTCTATAACTGAAAATTTCCATAAAAAGTGGAAAAAAATTGTGTTTTTCCATGAAAATTCTCATGAAAAGAAATTGTGTCTTTTCATCATCCTTAAGTGTAGTGCTGTTGGTCGGCCCCAGAATTACTCTACTTAGTTTGAGCATATGATTATTAGTTGTAAACAGTTGTGTCATCCCTGCAGTTAACAAAAGGAAATACATATACAACTGATTAGGAAACTAGGCAATATGCATGCACCTGTCCTCTTGGATTTCAATTCTGGTAAATGCTTTGACCTAGATTTATCAAGTGGGAAATCTCTCCAGACAGACAGCAAGTAATCCACTTTTTGTGCTATTTTATGGATCCTACTTATTAAGCAGGGAGGGAGCTATAGACCTGTGCGTCCCGGCTTCCCAAGCTCAGTTCTCAACATCTAGCCACA
The DNA here is from genome assembly GCA_037306005.1 of Rhinophrynus dorsalis. Taxonomy (NCBI): domain Eukaryota; kingdom Metazoa; phylum Chordata; class Amphibia; order Anura; family Rhinophrynidae; genus Rhinophrynus; species Rhinophrynus dorsalis. The sequence continues at coordinate 190,108,941 of CM074723.1, forward strand.
GGCAACAATTTCAATTTAACATACACCCAAGTAGTATTTCTGAATGACATTCTGAGCTAAACAAATTAAGTGTTAATTGAAGACATTATGAACACTCAGATAACTAGGCTACAGGAATAGGAGAGTTCCGTCTCTGAGAATTGTTATCACAGATTTATAATCTGGGTCTGTCAGCTCAGCTGTACTTGATAAAAGACTAAGACTGGGCCCAAAACATTGGTGGTCTCACATTCACCTATGAAATACCATACTGGATTTCAACTGCAAGCATTGCTGTGATGATATTTTTTTAATGAATGTAGGTTAATATGCTATTGGTTTGACTCTTTCTAAACCAACCAATGGATGCTCAAAACTGTATCCTGAGTGAGCAGAGATAAGAACCAAGGGCAAGTTAAGGGTGGATTTCCTAGTTGCCCAAGAACACTCTTGCACTTTTTCTCCTATAAAATCAGGGACAGAGAGAAAGTGGTTTAGCACGCCAATGGAACATATGCACTGCTTTTGTACATGTGCCTGTATCACGGTTGGGCAACTAGCAGCCCTTCAGCTTTTGTTGGACTACAACTCCCAACAAAAACTGGAGGGTATCCTTTTGAAATGTCGCATGGTAAATGTTGTGTGGCTAGATGCCACATTAACCATGTCGTATTGTTAAAAATGGTGCCATGAGAACCTTGCTCTGCATAGAAACCGCTAGGTTCTCATGTCGCCTCTTTAAACGTTGCTACCATTGTGCCCGCATACAGCTCCCATCATCCTCATCATCATTATGCACCAAGACTGTTTGTAATACACAGTTTGTGCATAGGTCAAACACAACCAGAAGTGCTCATTGTAAGTGACATAATTAACAAAAGCTCCTTACCTTGGCAAAAAAAAAATATGAAGACCCTTCAGATGCCCACCAAACCCCTTGCACAATGCTGTACTGGCTCTCTCTCCCCCCCGCCGCTCCCCCATGGAGCAGGGGAGAGAGACAGGCCAGAGTCAAAGGCGGAGCAGGGGGGAGAGAGAGCCGGTGCAGTGTTGTGCAAGGGGCTTGGTGGGCATCTGAAGGGTCTTCATGTCCCTTTCTTTGCCAAGGTAAGGAACTTTTATTAATTATATCACTTACAAAGAGCACTTCTGGTTGTGTTTGACCTATACACAAACTGTGTATCACAAAAAGTTTGGTGCATACTGATGAAGAGGATGATGGAAGCTGTATGTGAGCACGACGGTAGTGACGTTTAAGGAGGCAACATAAGAACCCTGTGTGAGGTTCTCATGTTGGCATTTTAAACAATACGTAATGGTTAATGAGGCTTCTAGCCGCACAACATTTACCATGCAAAGTTTCAAAAGCGAACCCAACTGGAGATGGGTGCATGTGTTAGTAATGGCTTTTGGATGCAGATTTATACAAAACACATTCTAAGAGTCATGATCACAAAGAAATGTGGAGCAATCAGGGGAGATGCTATATTCCCAAACTACCAACCTAAATCATAATTAGAGTATGTCATAACTCAATTTCACCATTATCAGTGTGATTAGCACAGTAATACACAATTACATTCCTCAAACTGGCAACACCACTGGGAGCTATTGAGTGGAAAACACAGGGAACTAATAATAATTTCCAAAATTTCAACTGATTTTATCTATCAACAGGTTGCCATTAAAATCTATGAGGTCATTTGTAAACAAAACCCTTGATAAATTTATGAACTGCAGCGGAATGCAGGCCTGAATTAGATGGAGATTGTAATCCTTTGAATGCAAAAGAGGTCCACAGTGCTTTCTAGACCTCCCTAGCATTCATGTTTAGAATACCCATTTAAATCAAAGAGAATCTGTATTTCTTCATTATGATGCTGTGACTTATCAAACAATTGGTCCTCTTAGTTTGTGCATATGGCACTATGTATTGTTAATATGTACTTATTCTATCTTTATGGAATCCACTCTAGAAATGTTGACCTTACACCTGAGAAGTAACATCAGTTCACTACCGTTACTCTGCATTCTACTATGCTGTAAACAACAATACTTTAATCCTGAACACAACCATTTAACCATAACTCACTGTTGCTATTGAACTGAAATATCCTTCATGATTAATAATGTTATTTTATATGAAACGGTTTTTATGATCTGGAATTTATGATCCAATAAATTGTATTTTCCATTTTATCATTTTGTCTTGGAGTGGACGGAAAGAACACTGTGATACATGGTTTACAAGTCACTGTTATCGACTACAAGTCATTCATGCATTATTTATGTTTATATGTCTTTTCACATTTTTGGTACATGTAATCAGAAGCGGCATCACAAAAATTCAAACTCAATTATCTTTCAGTTTTTTGTCTGCCTGATGGGTGTGCAGTGTATTGCTCAGAACCCTTGTGTCACTCAGTTAAAGGGGCGGTACCTCATAGGAAAGTACTGAAATAAGTATGATAACACACTGAGGGGAGAAAAATCAGATTTGTATTTTTATTTTTGTCCTCACATTGTTTATGTCAGCTACTAAAATCTAACTCAGTCATCTCATGTCATTTCATAAAATGCATTTCAGTGGTGTTGTCTCTTGGTTATAAGTGGGAGCTTTTTTGTTTTGTTTTTTTAGTTTTTATTTTGCTTTATTGAATACCAATGAAACAATACCATATAAAGGGAAAAAAGGGAAAAAATAAAAAGAGGAAGAGAAAGAATAAGTAGTGAGAAGAAGGCTAGAGAAGTTTGGCACAAAACACTCCATGAGTAACAATATGACCACAAATGTTACTAGAAGTAAAGGGTAGTATGTTAAAGACACATATATGTTACACAGTTATCAGTAGTTAACATGCACACGTGATCCAGACTTTAAGGTCCATGAGGGATGTTGGTGATAAATACATCAGTCCATGTGAACCATGTAGAACAATACATTTCTTAGCAGCCTCGGGACACGTATGTGAATTTGTAATGTGGTAACAAATTCTTTAGTAGGGTCAACCACTGACTTATGGATGGGAGAGGACGGTATCAGTTTCAAAGCTATAGCCTTTCTGGCATAGAAAAACAAGGAATGAGACGGGTAGACTAAGCTGTCTACCAAGGAAGAGGTCTTCAACCAGAAAACAGAACTAAGGGGAAAGAACATAAAGTCAGTTATGGTAAAAGGATAAAAATCACATTATTTGAGACCAGAAGGAGCTGATGTATCTACATGTTCATATCATATGGTAAAAGGAACCTGACTGTGTTTGACACTTTAGTGGAAGTCATTGGGTTATCTTCCCATGATATGCAATGTGGAGGGGGTATAGTAAACGATATGAGGAATCTAAGTTGCACCAGCCAATGCCTTAAACTCATGACAGTGTGATTGAAATGTCGGATAGCTACTTATGATATTCTGCAGTGAGAGGAGACTATTGCATTTTTTGTGTAATAGAGTACAGCATGGAAGTGAGGTTTTTTTTTTTTTATAGAAGGTGCGCGTTACTTGTAAATACCTTTACCTGTTAAGGAGATGAAATTCTACCTTAAGAGCACTGAAGATTTTCAGCTGTCCACCCACAACCAGATGGACTAGATATTTGATATAAGCCAGCACCCACCAGTGGAAGTTTTGTAAATGCTTGTGACTGATCCAGTGAGGGGTGTTAAGGGACCAAGTGCGGGAAGGTGTCATGAAGAAGTGGTAATAACCACAACAGGTAGCAATCACTGTTCTAAGAGAGGTTGTGACAGGAGGGCTAGCAGACCCACAGAAGACGCAACTGGAAAGAACCTCAAGGGAGACCAGAAGGGTCACATTGTGGGTGTGGTTTAACCATTTTAGTGCCAGAGAGGTATCCAAAGCATTTCTTGACAACTGACACTGTAAGGGTTAACCTTTTGAGAGTCAAAGACATATCATGTTGCAATGGGTTGGATATGTCTCTGGTACTCAAAGGGTTTAAACAAACAAACAAAAAAAAATCCTCAATGAACTAGGTTTCTTGTATAGTCCTTGTGAACTCTAAGGGTTAATTAACTGAGTGCCAAAGAGGTATCAAAAGCATTGCAATGCATTTTATACCTCAGTGACATTCAAAGGGTTTAAAATAGCATATACACACACACAAGAAATTATGTAACACTGCACTGGTGTGCTTAATGGTACTTCATGAGCAGATCTAGGTTCTGATGTATTTAGTGGTACTCAAGCGTAGGTGTACACATGCACAGCACCTTGAGGGCTGCAGCTCAGTGGAGACTGTCAGAGATATGTCAGTTGATGCAATGTTGTCACCATATCACATGACACAGTTATGAAAGCTTCATCTCACATCAGAAGACAGAGAGAGGAAGAGCATGCTGAAGCTATGGGGAAAGTGGGTGAATGAACAGATTAACGGGGGGGGGGCTGAGGACAACAGGGCACAGAGAAGAGATGGGAAACACTTTGAATTGGGTCAGGACAGGTTGCTGTTAATAGGTACATACCACCCTGCAGAAAATGGTTTGATAAATGCATGCAGACTTTGCACACACATGAATTTATGGAGCCATGAAAGTTTGTCTACCAATGGCCTTTTTTAGACATGCAGTAATGGGCCATTGCCAGCCCCAAAGCAATAACTATCAGAAAAGCAGTATGGAGGAGAAATCCATAACTTCTCCTTGCTGCCACCCCAGGGTATGGCCTGCACATACAGATAATTTATGTCATATAACAGCCTTCTTTTTTATATATATATATTTGCATTGTACCTGCAGTTGCCTATTTATACTGAATCCCAGCCTAGTCTGACGAATAGGCAATAGGCTTCAGTACTCAAAATCAGAAATCCTGATTTGAGGTCTTGCTCCAGTGAATGTGCCGCATGTCCCACCTCTGTTAGAACCAATAATAAAAGCTTTGATTTTATAAAACTGACTTTTCTTCAGTGCTTGATTTGGAGTGCCGCCAATCTTTCATTGTATGACCTTATCCAGGATTGGAGAACCTGTGTGAATTGAGCACCCAGACTATCTTTCAGGGTAGTGATTTTTTCATTTGTATTGCTGCATTGAGTTTTTTTAGAGCGTTGTAGCACCTTTTCCATGCCATATCTGTTCTTCTGTTATACAAAGTTGTGTAGGTAGAGTTCCCCCTTAAAAAAAAAAAAAAAAAATTGGGATTCATTTCACTTAGGATTTCCTTCTTAATAAATAGAGGACTATCCCAGACCTGTCTGACCTGTAGGACAACTGAGAGAAGGATCAGTATATAAGCATTCTCCTGGATGGACTTCCTATCTCTCCCTTTCATCAGATTTGTCTTAGATGTTCTCATTGGTATACAATGCATTGCAATGCAATGGTTAGATAGCTCTCTGGCACACAAAGGGTTAAGGGACATTCTTCTACAACGCCTCACAGAAGTCTTTGGGTTCACTACTCAAAGTCTGTGATACTTTCAGGAATGTGTGTGGGAAAATGCTCATTTCTATAATACACTGACTTTTCAAAACTGAAAATGAATGAAATGGAGCCTGCAAAATGCATGTAGGAACAAAGCAAGAAATGATAACTGACACATTATCATGATATTAAAAAGGGAAATCTGTTGGCAAATTTGCATGGCAGAGACCAGAGGAATTACTCAGCATAAAGAGACAAATAATTGTTTAGTGAAGTGCAGTCTGATGTTTGGGCCAACCACAGTACTGATGTTAAGTGAAGGCAGCTATTTAACCCCTTAAGGACCAGCGCACAAATGGGCGGCCGGCACTTGGCGTCTACGGGGCTTTTTTTTTCTTCTTCCGGTTCAGGGCTTCCAGAGTGGAGTGCAGCCACGCCGGGAGCCCTGAACTCCATGACATGCCAGGACCGTCACTGGTCCTTAAATGCCGGACCGCTGTGACTGTCCTAGCACGTCAGTGGTCGTGAAGGGGTTAACAATGAATGATGCCTATGTTTGACTGATTAAGACCAACATTCACAAAAATTTGAACTTTTTTCTTTTATACTTGTAAAGCTTGATTTTTTTTCCATTGCAATGCTTTTGCAACTCTCTCATCTGTATGTGGCTTTCTGCATGCAGTCTAGGCTGGCTCCATGTAATTTTTAAGCATCTGAGTCTGGAGTGTAATCCCATTATAATACATTTGAGATTTGCATTAGAGACCTTGCATGAATGTGCACATTTCTCAGTTAGTGTAACCATTCATGTCATTGTCTTACATTAATTATCCTTTTCAGTTATAATCTAGAAAGTTCTCTGTCTTAGCCACATATTTGCAAATAAGATAATTTTACATTGCTGATATGTAATGCAGTGAAATCAGTCACCATGTTGATACTGGTACTTGTATGAGTGTGAAGCAGTATTCTACTGTTTGCCCATCTGCCAGTCTGCACTGAACATGAAAAGTAAAAGGATAAGCAGGTTAGCTGTTGGAAGGAGTGATGACTTAGATAGGAGTTGGTGGCAAAACAATATTGGAGAGGGGAAAACAATGTGAATGAGCAGAAGACTGGGTTCTGTCCAGTCGGCGTGCAAGCAGTGAGCATACCGACCGAGGTGTAAGTCCAGAAGCCTTATCAGAAGCCACAGTGGTATAGAGAAAAGGTCACACAGACATTGACACCTAACAAATGGAAAAAAAATGGGATTGCTACTCAATATTTGCTCTAAATCTTAATATGTTTTTAGAGAGTTTAGCTTCAAAGACAGACAAAGCTTTATGAAAATTGAAACTGGAGAACTAATACAGGTGATGTAAATTGACATGGAACATGTCCAGTTTCCTTATGTAATATAAACAGGTACAGTATATCAGGGGAGATGCACTAAAGAGAAAGAAAGATGGAATAAATGGGGGGATGCATGAAACGTGTGCATGCGCTAAAGGCATTTTTCCTGTGCAAATAGATATTGCGGACGTTCTAATCCATTACGCCATTTACTGGAAACATCGAACTGCACATAAAAAATAACTTTCACAATAACACTCCACAGACGTATAAAATTGTGCATTAGGCACATTTGCTATTCTACTCAGACAGATTTGTTAATCCTGACACCCACAAAGAAATACGCACAAGTTGTTGTCTAATCTTGATTTTTTCATGTGCAATTCAACAACATCATTTGGCAGTGATTTTTACACTTGAAATAGTGATGGTGCATGTTTCTTGCATTCCCGCCAAAAGTATACAGTGACAGAAACTATGCACTAACATCACTCCAACTTAAAACAGAGGCTCCATAGAATAACATAGGTATTGGAGAGTTTATACATCTAGAGAGTTTCTCTCACCTTTATCTTACTTTAATGTAACACTTCGTATGAGTATTGAAAAAGAAATATCCAAAAGGAGAAAACAAAAGAGAGTGCCAAATAGTGTAGTATCTTACAATAAATCCAATATTAAAATGCATGTGTCTAGATGGTCGATATAGACTTACACCACACACCGACATTAACAGTATGCAGAGATTGCACAGTGTTTATACATAAAGCATTTATATTTATGTATTAAATAAAAGATTTTATTTGAGCTATTACTGTTTGGGAGAGAAGCAGTTTCCTTCAACATGTAGTCCTAGAGCACAGACGGGGTTACAATCTCTGCATGCTGTTAATGCTGATGTGGTGTAAGTCTACACAGACCATCTAGACACGTGAATTAATTTTAATATTGGATTAACAATTACTGTAGGATACTACACCATTTGGCGCTCTCTGTTGTTTTCTCTTTTTGTATATGTTTGGATTCCCGTTCTGGGAATTTTTAAAAGATGATTAGCCAAGCCAGTCTGCCAAAGAATTCCATACTGCATGTTGGGGAAGTTTATAGATACCATAAGCATGTGTTCTGGGATGCAAATAAGTGTTGGAGCCCAGAAATTTTCCTTGTGAGTTTTATTCTTCACCAGGGTGTTGCTGCTGGTGATTTGTACATTTTTCATTAATGATATTGCACTAGAAACACCCCCTGGTTTTTTCTTCTCTTTTTTTACATTGAAATAGAAATATCAAGGCACATTATAAGCAAGTAATATAATGCGTTATTCCTTTATATTAGAGATTGTAAACTTTCACAAGCATGGCCACTTGTACTGCTCTGTATATGTGTCACCCTCTTTGTATTCTCCCCTTTGTACAGCTCCAAGGAATATCATATATAAATAAAGTATTATAATAATAATAATAATAATAATAAAAATAGTAATACATTTATGGTCCTTCTATATTATGGATGAGTACTCTGAAACAGCTAGCTGTTATTGGTCTACAGTTCCCACCATTCTTAGATAACTTATGACAGCCAAAAGTTGTGTCTTTCCTGTATAAGTGAGGCCGGTGTACTAATAAGAATTGGATCAATTACATGGCAAATCAACTGTACCATAGGGAACAAATAAAGATACCCATGCAAAGCATTGGAGACTTTTCTAGACTTCTATGGTTTAAAAGTGCCCTATAAATCAATGGGAATTTGTAGTCATAACTTGGAGTTCAGTTGGTTTGCTTCAAAATTTCCCCAGTTCATATTACATCAACCACACTGTGTAATGGGAGAGTCGGGAGTGGTTAATACTAACTGGCAGAAACAACCACAAGATAGAAAAAGCCAACCTTCCAAAGGAGAAGGAAATGAAGGGGCATATGCATGTGAATGCAGATCATTTACAGAACAATGGTAACTATATACAACCATAGAAGAGAACTGGATTCTAATGAATGAGGCAAAACAATTATGTATGTTACATTCTTTTCAAACAAATGTGTACTGACTTGAACCAGCAGAGAGTCACTGGGATGTGAAGAGCAGGATAAAGGGAAATATTTATATGCATATTGGTGGTGTACAAATCTAGTTTTAGACGAAAAGAAGTAAAAAGAGAATTGTAATGACTATGGTACACGAGAGACAGAGAGGACATTACAAGTACTACGCACTATGCACCCCATAATCACTTAGTAAATGTAGTCTTCTTGGTCCGAGCAAGCCACACACTAATCATCCACAATTCCATACCTTGCTCTTTCAGATGATGTATAAAGCAGCGTTTTTCTGCTGTTTAGCAATCATGCATACTAACAGGTAAACTTTGCAGGTGCAGCAAGATCCCTGCAATCCACCTAAGGAGAGGATAACAGTGGGTTGTAGAGATTTGGGGACAAGGTGGAACAAGATGTGGGCTTGTCTCTCCCAAGTTCCCCTGCCTGATCCAGCCCAAGAAGAGGACAATATACGACCACTTCCTTTGGGCTTCTTGAGTGTTATTCTGGGGTAGTTTTGTATGGTTTACTTTTAAGAGGTTGCATGCTCACATGACACAGTAACCATGTCACCATAATAAAAATGAAAGGTTCATGCTGTGAAGCTTATGATTCATCTCAAATCTGGCATTGGTAGATCATGAAATATCCCACAGTGAAATGCGGTATTAAAGTGTTAGTAATGTCCAAAAAAAGTTTTTGGCATTTAGAAGAGCTTAAAAAGCTGAGCTAAATGCATAAAAACGTATCTCTCAAACAACTATGGTTTAAGAGATACAAGCGTTTAAAGTCGCTGTTTCCTACTGACAGCTGTAAAGCTGTCAGCAGGAGATTCCTGTCGGTCGAAACGGAGGCGCTTGAGAAGTGCCGGGATCTCGTTACTTAAAAGGAATCCCTTCACTGGAATGGTCCAAAATGTGTGCCGGAACACCAGGCACATGTTATAGACCATTTCAATTAAAGGATTCCTTGTAAGTAACGAGATTGCAGCACTTATCAAGCCTTATAAACACATAATTATTAGTGGCTGGAAATGGATACTACTGCAATTACCAACACTATCATCAAACACATTAATAACCCTTTGCGTGCCAGAGGGATAAGCAACGCATTGCGTTTTATTAATATGTTATAAAATATATATTATTGGGATTCTCTTCCTGAGTAAAACAAGGGTACTCCCACTGCTTAGAGGTGTTTTAGTCAAAAGTTATTGCAGCTTAAACTTGAATTTTTTGGGTGCAATATCACAATGACCTGAAATTTTACAATGGCGCTATTGCTACATCATCCTATGGAAAGTTCTGGTTAATTGACCATAAACTTCCATAGGATGGTGTAGCAACAGCACCACTGCAAAATTTCAGGCCTTTGAAATATTGCACCTGAAAAGTTCAGGTTTGAGTTGCAATAACTTTGGAACAAAACACCACTCAGCAATTTTAACACTTATTAAGTGTCACTGTCCCTTTAAGAAGCATTTGTGTTGTTGCATGTTTATTACTGTAGTGTGCCAGGGGTAGGCAAACTACAGCCTATCATCCTCAGCCAGCCAACAGGAATGGGAATTGTAGTCCAAGAGCAGCTAGAGGGCTGTTTTCCTACCCCTTGTCTTTGTACAACATTACACAAACCAATAGTATCATTGAGGAAAATAAAAATCTCCATGGCTTTATGTGATTTTTAACCCCTTGAAAGCTAGAAAGGTCTCCATAGCATTTTTTTCTCAATGTGTTTGATACCTCTCTAGCATTCAAGGAGTTAAAGGTGAATGTAAATCATTGGGAATTTTTATTTCTCCCCTACAGAGCACTTGGTTGGCTCCAGAATCCCCCCACATTTATTTTGAATACAAGGTCCTACAGTTTGTTATTATATTTCATCAGAGTGCACTGTCTCTGGTGACTGTGAGGAACAATGGGAGTTGTAGTCTGGCAGTAGCAGCTGGAGGGCCTCATGTTGCCCACCACAGATCTTGGGACCATATGTGTAAAGAACATGGAGCAATTCTGGGACAATCTAAATGCACCAAAGGGAACAAATAAAAAATCAAACTGATTTAAGTATGGGCTTTTAACCACTTGAATGCTAGAGAGGTCTCCAATGCATAGTTCTGCAATACATTGGAAACCAGTCTAGCATTCAAGGGGTTAAAAGCCCATTATAAATTAATAGGAACTGGGGGTATGTCCTTTATGACGCAGTTGGTTTGCCCCAGGATTGCTCCACTTTTAGTTTCTGCATATGGCTCTTTATGTATCTGTGTAGGTGTAGTCTGTTTAATGAAGTGAGCAGAGCACTTTGTACAAGAAAGGTACAATGTGCAATCAATGGGTGAGGGCAAGAAAAAACAGCTACTGTCCACTGCTGCTTTCAGATAAAAGGAGGCCTCCACCACAACACCTCAAAGACACAAAAACAGAAGAAAAACATATCAAAGCGCTAGTGTTCACTAGAACAACATTCAAGGAATTCAAGGGACTAAAAAGCATATATTTTATTATAGATATCACCTCAATAATACAAAAAAATATAGAAAATGGTGTTCTATCCAATCAAGCCACTAGTCATACATGTAATATGTGACTGTTTTATGATACACAAATGGTTAAACACCAAATAGATATCCTAACTGTGCCAGCCGCATATTGTATGTGAACTTCACAACCTGTCTAATTCAGACATGCATTGTAGCCAAGGAATAGCACTCTTTCAATCAAGATCATAAGGTGCGTCCGCAGTACTAGAAAACTGCATGTAAGACTTGGCAGTTGGGAAAGAAACCACCTTACATCCATGCACTGTGACTTTAAAGAGATCTGTATCTTTTGTACCAAACACTTATATGTGCATTGCCTGCACAACTGTGTAGAATGCACACATATTACAGGTCTGTTTGTTCATGCCTATATTTAAAAATACACCAACCTATAGGGCAGTGTGTTACATATACATAGCCTAACCTTCAAACAATGTATTTACGTTAAACACCTTAGCAAGGTGACAGGTAAAATGGAGTCAACATCTTCCTGGTAGTTTTCTGCCAAGACCGGCTTTCACCTTCACTGAAGGGTCCTCAAATCAGTCTTCTCTCTACAGGTGAGGTGTGTGGATTTATAGGGTTACATATACCATTCTTGTGGATTATTCGTGTCTCTGAAACAGACGCAAATAATCCACAAGAATAGTATATGTAAACCTATAAAGTCACTATAAAGTGACCTTGCTAAGGTGTTTAACGGCAGAAGAGAACAATCGACCCTAAGTATGAAATCACCATTATAAGGTAACAAGCCAGCTGACAAGAAACCAGAACAAGGTTATATAGAACATTTACCTTCATATAGAATCATGGACATAACTCATACACTAAAGGTGTACGTAGTATGGGATATACGCATGTTAATTCTTCGACTATAAGTTTAAACCAGATATGTCAACATAACAGAGAACAAGTTATTCATCTGGTATTACCATAAGTTGTAATAAATATTGGGAAATTTGGAACTTTTTTCATCTTTTTCACAAGTGGAATTTATGGACTGTCAAGTTATACATAATATTGTTGCATTAAAGAGATATATATCTAAGATTATCGTATTCTGAAGTTGGCTATATAGAGAAGAAGATCGGATAATTTATATGGAAGTATTTGATATAAGTGGATTGCTATTCATTTTTATTTATGGGTACTGTACTGGTTCGTCTGCAGCGAACATATTTTAGTTTTAAGTTTTAAAGGGATAGTAATGTTTCCCAAAAACAGCAGCTCCAATTAATCTTCATAGTATTTGAGCCATAGAGGGTGTTATTTCAATACTGTCAGAGTTGTAGATCAAGAGTAATTGAATGATAAAGTATCCCCCTCCCACCCCTTTTACCTAGTGTAAGCTACCTCCCCTCAGATGTGGAATTTGGTCCACCGGCTCACAGCAAGGGACAGTCTTCTTACTGTGAGAACAATGAAAACCCTGCCCCCTTGACAAGTTTTTCAGGTTTTTCCCTTATGCTAATTGAAGATTGTCCCTCTCTGCAAGTCACCTGGACAACACCTTGCTGATCTGAGCTGAGCAGTGTTACATCAGTAAAAGGGGCAGGAGGGGGATATTTTATCATTCAATTACTCATGAACTGCAACTCTGACAGTACTGAAATAACACTCTATATGGCCCAAATACTATGAAGATTATTTGGAGCTGCTTTTATTGCGAAACATTACTATACCTTTATCAGGCATCTCCAGCTATTACTATATGTTTTTGTCCATTTGTTCTCCAAGCAATTATACTGTTTGAAGGTTAGCCTGTGAATATGTAACACACTACCCTAGAGGTTTGTGCATTTTTAAATATAGGCACAAACAAATAGACCTGTAATATGTGTGCATTCTACACAGGTGTATAGGCAATGCACATATAAGAGTATGGCACAAAAGATACAGATCTCTTTAAAGTCACAGTGCATGGATGTAAGGTGGTTTCTTTCTGAACTGCCAAGTCTTACATGCAGTTTTCTAGTACTGCGGACGCACCTTAGGATCTTGATTGAAAGAGTGCTGTTCCTTGGCTACAATGCATGTCTGAATTAGACAGGTTGTGAAGTTCACATACACTATGCGGCTGGCACAGTTAGGATATCTATTTGGTGATTAACCATTTGTGTATCATAAGACACTCACATATTAGATATATGACTAGTGGCTTGATAGGATTGAACACCATTTTCTATATTTTTTGTATTATTGAGGTTATATTTATAATAAAATATATGCTTTTTTTAGTCCCTTGAAATTCTTGAATGTTGTTCTATTGAATACTAGCGTTTTGATATGTTTTTCTTTAGTTTTTCGGCAGAGCACTTTGCCTTAGCTCAGCTGTGGTTTCCCTGCTAGACTGAACACTGGAACATTGAGCATTGCTCTAAGCTGGTGCTGATCATACAGAAATGTTACTTGGGCAAAGCATGTGCACAAGCATCCCTCGTTATGCCACATGCCAGCCATTAGAAGTAGTGCATGTAGCAAGGATAGGCTTTAGGCAAAATTTTTTATGAAATGTCATTTGAATATAAATAATCTCTCCATATGGTCTAGCATATGATGTTTTAGTTAGTTTCATATGAAGATATAGTTTGCCTTTTTGTGTGAAATTATACTTCAATGACAGGACACCTCTATAATATTCAAGGGCTTTTCAGGCACAACCCCTTAAAGACCAGTGATGTGTCAGGACGGTCACCAGTTTCCTTGCCTAAAGGACCGGTGACAGTCCTAGCATGTCACGTATTTTGTGCTAACAGCACTGCTGCGGGAGCGCTGTAAGCACTAGCAGGGTCTGAAATTGACCACTGCAAGACCGGAGCGATCTCTCTCAGACTCCGTTTGGCAGTCATGGGTGCCGGCATGCCATAATCCCCTATGCAGCCCTTAATCACAATCCGCACCCATGATCTCTGGTTCATAAGGGGTTAAAGGAGTACTAACACCTCAACATTATTATACACAACTAAATACATTATACTCTGTGCTAGTCTCTGTAAAATTCACTATTTGGTTTTTGAAACCTAAAATCTAGTCTTTTATATGCTTTCTGGAGGTTATTGGACTCCAAGGCCCCCATTACAATAGCACACAAATTAATCTAACTCTCTGGTGATATACCTATCAAACACAGCTACCAAACAGTCACTCGGAGATCAACATATAAATATATGAATCAAAAGCTGGATGCTTCACTCACCCTGTCGTGCAGGTATGCTTCTCCAATAAGTGTCCAAAAGATATTGACACACACACCCCAACCATGAGGACAACCTTGAGGACAGTGCTGGAAATAGGAACTGCAATCCTCTTGAGAACACAAACAGCAAAATCAAAAACAATTAGAGTCTGTACTATGATAAATTGGGCCTGACTTCATAGGTGTATCTATGTGCTGCCATCCTCCTCATTACTGGCATTATATATCATTCACTTTTTATATGTCTATGATTTTATGAGTACCAATCATGATATAATCCAAGTAATTCATTTTTATCCGATTCGGTATAATGGGGTCTTTTCCTTTAATTACCTTTTTACATTTATTCTTGGATTTTAGAAAATATACAGTAATGTGCAAACGTTTTAAGCAGGTGTGAAAAAATGCAGTAAAGTAAGAATGCTTTCAAAAATAACATGTTAATAGTTTATATTCATCAATTAACAAAATGCATAGTGAGTGAACTGAAGAAAAATCTAAATCAAATCAATATTTGGTGCGACCAGCATTTGCCTTCAAAACAGCATCAACTCTTCTACAAACGCTTTTACACAGTTTTTTAAAGGAATTTGGCAGGTAGGTTGTTCCAATCATATTGGAGAACTAACCACGGTTCTTCTGTGGATTTAGGAAGCCTCGGTTGCTTCTCTCTCTTCATGTAATCCCAGACAGACTCAATGATGTTGAGATCAGGGCTCTGTGGAGGCCATACCATCACTTTCAGTGTTTGGTGTCGTTGTCATGCTGCAGAATACGTTTGGGGTCAATCAGATGTCCCCCTGATGGTTTTGCATTATGGATAAGTATCTGCCTGTACTTCTCAGCATTGAGGATACCACTAACGCTGACCAAATCCTTAACTCCATTTGCAGAATGCAGTCCCAGTCTTGCAAGGAACCTAAACCATGCCTCGTTGTTGCCTGCAAACACTCATTCTTGTACTGCTCTCCAGCCATTCTGCGAATAAACTTTGACTCATTAATCCAGAGCACCTGCTGCCATTTTTCTGCACTCCAGTTCCTGTGTTTTTGTGCATACTTGAGTCACTTGGCCTTGTTTCCACATCAGAGGTATGGCATTTTGGTTGCAAGTCCTCCATGAAGATCACTTAAGACCAGACTTCTCCAGACAGTAGATGGGGGTACCAGGGTCCCACTGTTTCCTGCCAATTCTGAGCTGGTGGCACTGCTGTACATCTTCCACTGTGTACATGTATGTGGTGAGGTGGAGAGACCATAAGAACATGCTGTAGGTCTCTCTTTTGGCCACCCATGGATTACAGCACTGTATGGTGCTTTCTGTCAGTTACTAAACTCAAATTATCCACTTGATAACATTATTTGCAAATTCAAGCATGTTTGATTGCCAAAGGATGCTAAACCTTGATTGATATCCTTGTCTGTTGATTAAGATCTACCTAAAGAAAAAATGTGTACCATTTGCCATGTCCATCTGAAAGATGGTGATGCACCACTATACATACAGAGACTCCCTTATAGGACTAATGATAACAATTTTCTATGGAACTTATAAGCAGAGAATCTAGGGGCTGGATTCAATTGCATGAGATAAAGGTTACCTCCCGTTTTATCAAAAATTTTGCCATTAAAGTCTATATCATTATACCTATTGTTTGTATGTTCATTTTATTTTATTTAGGGAATATATCCTTTCACTATTTAAGATATTTACTGGGTCACTCCTTTTTTATTGTTTGCTTCATTGTATAGTGGAAGGCTGTTCAGAAGGGCTGTCACAGCTATTGTTAGCCAAGGACTCCCATCCTGAGCATGCTACCAGCTGGTGAGGTCCACAGAGAGAGGGAAATGACTATTGTTCCCAGGTTTGTGGGGTTTTAGGACTAGCACAGATATCTTTGTCTTTTTGTATATGTTAAAGGGAACTGTTGCCTTATTTCTTATATATTTTGTAACATATATAATAAATTATATGATCTATGAATAACTTTAATGAGCTCTTACTTAAATATAACCTGGTTTACTTATTTATTTGATCCGACCAATCTCATATTGTCATCATTTGTTAATGTAAACTGCGCCTTCAATTTTCGTTTACACTTTTGGTCAATGCTTTACTACAGAGAGCATGTGACCTCCCTCTTAATGAAAGTCTGTTTGTTCAGCTCTGACAAGTTTGCAGGCTTATGCAAACATTGGCTGCATTACATTGTAGTTGATAAGTGTCATCAACTGATTTTGTCTAACAGATTCCTAATGACGTCTATGGAGAAATTTTGGATAAAATCCTTAATACAGTTATGAACTACAATGGAATCCAGACCATAGCTTCCAAATGAATGCAAAAGCTGTAAATTCAGGCTGCAGTAAACAACAGGAGCGGAGATCACACTAGTATACAGAAGCCATGACATGGTAATTAACAACTGTAAGATGCTAGTTTTTATTATATAATACTAATTTAGAGGCAGACAGTACATTTATCATAGACCAGATGTCACAGTGATACATATTACATAAAACAGGAAATAAGCTTGTGAATTGACTTTTCCTTTAATCCAGCAGTGCCATCTTCTCTAGTTTATTACCCCCTTCTCCAACAAGTTTCACTGTGCCACATGGAACCTTTTCTTTCTGCACTGTATTCTGTCATAAAACAAGGATGACATTATACATTTATAACTTGATTGTAAAACCACATATTATTATGCCCCTATGAATAATTGGTTTAAAATTATAACTACTTGAAAAAGCTTGATGATCTTCAACAAATTGCCCATCAGAGAAAAATGAAGATGAGTTAGAAAATGAGTGTATAGCCACTGGGTATGGAACACTTTACACAATCAAAAGGTTTATTGTTACAATTGTATATCGAAAAGTAAAACATTAGAACAGTGATTCTTAAACAAAGCGCTGTTGCATTTTGGTGAGTTGCAGACATCCATGAGTGTCCCTTTGCTGTAAAGACTTTGTAAAAATGTGAATGTTTACTTTCAGCTGTATATCTTCGGAAAGTTTTTGCAGGTTATATATGTGAATCCCAAGAATAACTATATTACTTATTTGTACTCTTCATAATGTCCATGATACATGACACATACAGTTGTACAGGTGCCCAGAAGAATCTAGAATGCATGAACCAAAAAAAGATTGAGAACTACTGCTTGTCAATGTCTGAGAGAGACTATGGGTGAAGGAGTCTCAAAGAAGAACAGTACAAGTCAAATTTCAGAGATGAAGGGTTTAGACGTAAGATTCGAGGAGCGTCGACTGAAGTTGACCAAACAGACTAGGAGAGAGGCCGTCGACTTCAAATAAGCTTGTCGTAGAATCTTCAGGGGCGTCGACTGGAGTCCAACAAACTGGGATAGGGGAAACCGTCGACCTCGAACAGGGTAGTCGTAGAAACTATTCTTCGCTCTAACCTCAACTAGTCGGAAGCCCAGAGGCATCGGTCATAAGATTTCAACTACGACACCCTCAAATAGTTGGTCAGGCAGGAGGCAGGGAGTCGTTGACCGTCCACACCCTCAACTAGCTGGAGCGGTTGTCGGAGCTACCGACAATGGCACCCTAGACTCAGTCGGAGGGCCTGAGGAGAGGAGTTGAGCAAACAGTAATTCGTACGACCATGAGTAACAGGAATCTCTGGCAGGTGATGACTGGAGGGAGACCCGTTGCACAGAAGATGTCAGGAAGAGTTGTATTTTAATGTCTCAAGTGCAACAGCTGGAGGGACACTTATTGCTTTGCAGAGCAGCAGGAAAGGAGCCTCAGAGATCATGAAGAGTGGTCAAAGGAAAACCGAGGTCGGAGCCAGACAGGAGAATGAAGGTACATGGGGATGAGACGGTGACATAGTCTGGAAGGGAGTCAGGTCAAGATTCGTAATCTAATAGTTGCAAGATACAGGAGACTGAAGACAAGGTCAGAAAACAAACCAAAGGGTTGGTACACAGAGATTCAAGAACTCAGGAACACTACAGCAAGGACTCTCAGGAACTTGGTGCGAAAGTCGAGCAAGTACTGGAGCCTGAATCAGATAGGTAAAGGCAAGAGTGACCAATAGGGATGGAATAGGGATAGAAGAAGCATGACTCTACTTTAGAACCTTCGCTTGCCACCTAGTTCAAACGGAAAATGGATGCAGCCACACTCCAAGATTTAAAGGTACTAGTGTGATCCAATACGGCATTAAAAATCCAATTTATTGGTATATATTAAAAACATATATAAACATGGAAAGGCATAGGTGTAGCATGATGTGGATGGAAGGTAGGAGGTCCCAAAGGTACCATCTTATGCATTTTGCGCACGATAGAGCTTAACCCCTTAACGGTCATAGTACTTCATGGGTCGATCTGAGTTAACGACCCATGATGTACTATGACCGTCATGGAATTCCAGGCTCCCCCCGCAGCTGCACGCCATTCAAGAGGTCCAGAACCAGAGTTTAAAAAAAAAAAAAAAAAAAAAATGCTCCGTGGTCCTTAAGAGACCAAGCCGTGCCGCCAATCGTTAAGGGGTTAATCATAGACTGACAAACAAACGGAAACACTGTGTTAAATAAAGTGTGATAAAATTGCAATTGACTAAAAACAATAGGAAAAACAATGTAGCACCCTCCCTTCCCCCATCCATCAGTTAACCCAACACATGCTCAAAAGCTGAGAATATAGGACCTTGGCGGTACAGCACCCAAGCCAAGACTTGTGTGCATTGCAAGGGTGATTTGCTATTAGCGTAGTAACTCCCGTCTTTTCATTGCCTGCCACCTAGGGCTGTATTCAGGATGCTGACAAAGTACAATTCTGGATTAAACCAACTGCCCCATTATGGACAAATAACCAATTCCAAAATTTCACTGGATTTAAATGTGGCTTTTAACCCCTTGAATGCTATTAAAGTATTTATATAGTGATCTGCCATTGTTTGATATGTCTCTAGTATTCATGGATTTGAAAGCACCAAATGGAAATTTTTATTTGCTTGCTGTTTCCTTTGGTACAGTTGATTTGCTCCAGCAATGCCCCTCTTTCCCTTTCTGAATACAGCCCATAGAGCCTACATTAAATTAATTATATGCATGGTTATAACTACCACAAGACACATGTTGGTCAAAGCAAAAATTAAGAAATTCGCTCAATATTTATGTACAGTACTTTCCTCTTCTCAGGATTTTTTCCCAGCAGATAGTGTTGACAAACAATGCATTGTAGGGGTTAACCGTTTGAATGCCAGAGGTGTATCCCACACATTGCAAAGCAATGTGTTGAATTCCCCCTGCGGTGCCCAAAGGGTTAAATTAAAAAAGCAATAAAGAAATCAGCTGTCTAAACCTTTCTCAGATGGGTTTGATATCACAAAAACAATGCGTTACAACAGTGGTTCTCAGCCAGAACAGTGAACATCCACTTAGGGTGCCCCTTCTTGTTGTGAACAGTAAACATTTTTAATTGCGAGTTTCAAATATATGGAACTTGTTATGCACAGTATGGCTGTTTTTATTATTCTGCTGGTGAAACCATTCAATAACTATATATAGTGTATTTATGTCCATGACAAATTGCATATTATAAGTTAGGGGTGCCCCGAACTAGGACTGCCTTGACTGTGAAAAAGATTGAGAACCTTTGCATTACAGTGTTACTGATAAAGACAATTTGAAACAAAGCTACCAAAGAAAAACAAATTAAAAATGTTAAAAATTAGGAACAGCGTCACAAAAGCTAGTGCATGTATATTTAAGCATGTAAGTTAGCTCTCTAGTTTTTAGATTTTTTTCCATTTGTTCTGATATTTGTGTTATGATTCTTTTTTGTTTCACTTCTTATGTTTCAGAAAGCCTATTGTCGGTCATAGCATAATATCTTATTGAGGGAACCCATCCTTGGTCTTACCATGAAAGGTAATTGTCACAAAAATATGCTGGTGTTTATTTTATCATAGACCGCTGGTGCCAGTTTATATTTTTATATATTTATATTATATATCCTATATAATAATTCGCTAAAATGTGTGTAATGACCAGTCATGCGCAGTAGAGACTGCTGAGCGTGCTGCAGTCATGAGCAGTAGAGACTGCCCGCGCCGTGGCTGTTACAGAGCTGGACGCTCCTCCGGAGACTGCCCCGCGACCGGTTGACAGTGGCACTGTGGCCCGTGTAACGGGCTCTTCAACTAGTATATATATATATATATATATATATATATATATATATATATATACACATACACACACACATACACACTCATTCATAAACTGTGACAGTTGAAAGGGGCTTCTCCACAACTGCAAGCATTTTTCATCCACTACAGTGGTCTTCTATGGTCTACCAGGTTGTTTGAGATTGCTGAGCTCACCTGTGCATACTGTAATTTTATGGGTAGGATCAGAATGATATGCTGCAGGATATTCCTTATTTGCCTCCTGTGAGGCTCATACTCAATTGACCACACCCAGGCTTCTTCTTTGTGTATGCATGCTATCAATTCATGAACAGATTTTCTACATTTGGTGTAGGGTTGCTGACAAGCCAGTTTTGGGCAAAATGTTTTCTGTAATATAGCTTGAGGCCACATAGTACAGTCTGCATTTTTATGGAACTACATTTTTTGACACAAAATCCAACGGGTGTGTGAAACAGAAATATAGTTTGATGAATTTAGCATATCAATTTATCAAAATGTTCTAAATAACCAATTCTTAATATAGAGTAGTTTAGAATACAGCAAATAATGAATAATTAAAAAAAGACAGACATTTATCACACCTAATTATACTGTGCAAATGTCCCACATCAAATTAGTTGTCCGAAGCATAATGGATTTGAAATGCAGATGACCTAGGTGATTATATTATAACATATTCTTTGAATAGTTCCTTCAGTTAAGCAGTAGTACAATTTAGAGAAATGTCTTTGCCAAGTGGTAATTATATTTGCTTACCATACCACAGTATATTTAATATCACAAATAAATACTTTCCCGTTCTATCTGTTTAAGGATTCAGGCATACCCATTTTGCATGATTCAATCAAGCTTCATTCACTCCATTGCACATCAAGTCATAAACGAACAGTTTCCCCTTGGTAATTGTAAGGTCACCCTTAGTCTCCAGTGTTAGATGTTATGATTTATAGTATGTTCACATAAATGCCTTCGTTTGCCAAACTATAATCACTCTGCTGTGTAGTACATTTCTACCTCAGGGGAGAGATTTATTTTTAAATATAGGATAAGCAGAATATTTTTAAAGTCCAATTAAGAGTTACAATGTTTTATTATCTCTTTATACCCCTCTATTCTAGTGGCATCTAAAAATGTTTTACGTATTAATGCATTGAAGTCATATTTAGCCTCCAAGGGTTAAAAAATAAACTTTCCTTAACACTTACTACAATTTTCCCCTGATTTCTTCTTATTGATTGTGTTCCATCCTCAAGACTGAGTTCAACAACTCCAGTTACTGGGTATTCCAAACATCCTATATAATAATTCCCTAGGATGTTTGTCACAATGCAGTCATGAGCAGTAGAGACTGCCAGCGTTCGGGAAGTCTTTACTGCGCATGATTGCATCACATGACTGATGAGACGCAAGACTGCATCGCGTGGAGCAGTGAGGTAGGGGCCTCTTTAACCCTTTGAGTGCCAGAGGGGTACGCAACGCATTGCAATGCAATGCGTTGCATACCTCTCTGTCAATCAAAGGGTTAACATTACCAGGACCTTGGCCCATGTACATGGGCTTTTACACTAGTAATAAATAAAAATAGACGCTGAATGTCATTGTTGAGCTTTATATTTATTCTGAATAGGACTTTATTTTCCAAATTATTCTGAAACATAGATTCATTTACATTAACTTGTGGCCCTTTGAGTGTCAGAGAGGAATTCAACGTATTGCTTTGGAATGTACTAGATACCTCTCTGGCACTTAAAGGATGAAGACACAGCAACCATGTTGCTTTCTACAGTAGGGGAATCTGTCCATCAAGCCAAATCATAACATCTGGAACTAGTGGCTAATTAAGTTTCCAACATTACCTGTACTTTTCCAGTTCTTTTACTATGTTTTCTGAGATGCAAAGAGCAGACTCATATTTTCACTCTCTCTATATTTTTGACATTTAGCATTGCCTCAGGTCAGTCTCTCATTATCTTGATATCATTTTTGCCAGAATTTATTATTTCATCTACCATTACTTATCAATTATCATGCTGATATATAGCCTCTACATGTTTCTGTTATTCCCCTATTATCCATTGTACCCTTAGCTAGTGGTCATGCCACTGAAGTTTTGCATGCAGTGGAACAGGACCACGTGCGTGTTTAACAATCAACAATTAAACAAAAAATGCACTTCTGGGACTAACATAACTAATTGCCTAATTAAATAGGGCTTTTAAGCCCTTGGATGTTGGAGACAATTCAAAGATTTTTAAACCTCATCTAAATCAACTGACAAAAAGTCATTGGTGGTGGGAGACTGCCACATCCAATGGGGAGTACTGTGAGGGCACTCTGGTACATCTGGTATATTGCCCTAGCAGAAGATGAGGTAGATGATAAGGTCATCAACATTCTGGGCTGGGCGACTGTTGCCCTAACAAACATTTCAGTGTGGGATTTTGGATTACATCATCATCGTTGGGGACACTGACAGTAGCAGCACCTGTTTTCTTAGGGGTCTCCTTAACATTGTCAACAAATTTTATGGTGGTTATAGTGGATAATCTTAAATTAGAGCAGATGTGCCCCTTCTCCCTTTCACAACATTTCATAGATTGTGTACACTGCAACTGATAACAGCACAGTTCCTGCCATTAACCCTTTAACATCACAAGTTTTGTTCCTTTAAGGACCAGTGATGGTCCTGGCACATCATAAGTTAAATGATCACAGCATGCATGAAGACGTTCTGTGATCATGCGGGGAGGCAGAAACTGACTGCTTCAAGACTGGAGCAGTGAGTTTCAGCCTTTCCCTCGGCGAGCCGGTACATGTGATTGCTCGCATGTGCCAGCTCAGCTAATGAAATGGATCTGGTCATCGAGTGTAAAAACCCCTGGTCTTTAAGGAGTTAAGGAAAAATATTTCCACACACATGATTTCCGGGTGGTGGAGGAGCAAAAGGATCATAGTGACTGTCAATCATTATCAATGATCATAGCAATGATGGCAATGGTAGATGGTGTCAACTGTGCCAATATCTCTTACTCAGTCCTGTTACCACCACTGCATGTGGTGTATACGTCTCTGTATTGTAGGTATTTTTCCAGTTCTGCTGCATACTCATATTGTATAAGACACTGGTTAATTTTTAAAAATGTAAGTCTACCAAAAGTGTTGCTGGAAATACATGTCCTATGGTCATTAACTATATAACCAACTGCACGGAAAACCCTCTCTGACTGCGTTCTTGCTGATGGGCAACTATGGATTTCCACTGAAGCACACTCAACTGCTGGCCATAAATGATCTGTTTTTTAGTACTCAAGTGGTTCACTGTTTTGACCTAGAGCATTATTATCCTGCATGTATGCTGTAACCATCTCATATCTAATAGGGCCACTCCTTGGAGATAGTCTGTGATCCCAAAGAGATGTGATAGTGCCACCACCACCACCAGTGCCTTAAATACAGACTGCAGCCCTTAAGAAACATTAATTGCTTTCTCTGTTTTTGCTTTTGTTTCTGATGCTAAGTGTCAAACAGATGTAACATGAGTTTCATGAGCTGTGGGGCATCTCCACCCTTTCCCAAGTTCACCCCACTCCTCAAACATAAACAAACTGTTTAGAGTAAACTCAGAGAAAATGGAGGCACAAAAAAGTACAAACAACAGAGCTAAAGGAAAAATCAAGAAAACAAACTAGTTAGAAATGATAGGGCAACCGCTCTCCCACTTAGAATACATCTATATTATGCTACAAATATTACCTCAAAAGGGATTCCAGGTATGCTCAGAAATGGGGTCTCCAAGGTGTTCTAGCAGATAGACAAAGTCCAAATCTTCAAATGCTCTGGCATATGGTCCAGACAAAATATCTCCAAGAAGTAGTTTTCACAGAAGATGCCACAGAAGACCAGTTACATTGAGATAAAAAGTAACAGAAAAAAAGTTGACTCCATCTTCAACAAGTAATCTGTGATGCACTCTGCATGGCCTGGAAAGGTGCCTTGAACCAGTACATTTCCTAAGGGAAGAGAATGACTGCCCCTTCCTACCAGATCATGCATGCATGTCATGGACACCTCCTTTGTCTAAAAACCCTGTGCCTGGAATATGAAAACCCCCTGACAATATAACTACCGTGAGCAGTTATTTTGTGGATGGAAAGGGTTCTGACATATCTACATGAAGGAAGGGACCTAAAACTGAGGGTATAATCATTTTACTTACTTCATTTTCACCATGCTTTCTAGTAGTTTTTTCCCTACATTTCTCTCTTTCATCCTCCACAAAGCAATCTTTAGGCTGGGCAATGAGTTATATGTGTGGACTAAGTCCTCCAGAGGCAACCAATTTTGTGGGTTAAGACCGCCAGAGGGCAAAGTGGAGATAGGTAAGTCCCACATCTAGTACTCCCCTAAAACTAGTGTTAGGAATGAGCAGACTAAGCCCATGATAGACTGGTGGATCTGTGGACTAGGACTGCAGAAGGTCCTTTGCCAGAGGGAAAACGGGAAATAGGTAAGACCCACAGCTAGTACTCCCCTAAATCCGACATTAGGATTGAGCAGACTAAGCCAGCGATAGACCGGCAAGTTAGAACCGCTGAAGGTCAGGCTGTCTTCCAAGCCAGCAGACTACCATGTTTAAAGTGAGGGGTCCAGCACTATAGTAAGAATGTATTCCTCATTGCTTTTAATGGAGACTATGCAAGAATCATGCTCAAACTATGCTAATATGTGATTCACCATCTGGTTCATATCTATGTTGTCATTATTGTAAGAATCATTCTTGTAATGAGGCTAGCTAGAATTGAAAATCAGACAAATATTACAAGAGAGAGCAAGAAAAATCATAAACAATTCTACAAGTATATAAATACTAAAATATTAAGGTTCACATTGGCCGTCTTAAGGCTAAGACGGGTGAATTGATTAGTGAAGATAAGGCTATGACTGACACCTTAAACACATTCTTTTTGTCTGTCTATACAAAGAAAGCAACAATGGCAGGCTATGAGCACATAGACAAAATCACAGAATTTCCTCCATCATGTAAATTGCTTACTGAGGACACAGTAGAAAAGAGACTGGAAAGCATTATTGAGAATAACGCACCTGGACCTGATGGCATACACCCAAGGGTACTTAAATAACTTAGTTCAGTTATAGCAAGGTCATTATACTTCATATTTATTGATTTACTTTCATCTGGCACAGTGCCCTGAAAACTGATGTAGTAGAAATATTCAAAATGGGGCAAGATCTAAACCAGGAAATTATAGACCTGTGAGCTTGACTTCCATAGTGGGTAAGATATTAGAAGGGTTACGAACTGACAGGTCACGTCAAGCTAATTTACTTGAGTTTTACAAAAGGATAAGTAGTAATCTAAACAAGGAAATTGCTGTTGATGTAGTATACTTGGATTTTGCAAAAGCCTTTGATACTATGCCTCACAACAGGTTACTGCATAAATTATAAGGATTCAGCTTGGGAGGTGATATCTGTTCATGGATAGAGAACTGGTTAAATGATAGATAGCAGAGAGGTTTTAAATTGATCTTTTTCAAGTTGGTATAAAGTTGTAAGTGGGGTGCCACAGGGTTCAGTCCTGGGCCCAGGATGTTTCATTTATTAATGATCTAGAAGTGGGTATTGACAGTAATTTCTCAATCTTTGACGATGACAAAAAGCTGTGTAAGGAAATGCAAGCAGAGAAAAATGTTTTTTTTCTCTGCAGAGAGATTTGAATGAATGGGCGGAAAAGTGGCAGATGAGGTTTAATATAGATAAATGTAAGGTTATGGATTTGGGCTGCAGAAACAAACATGCTGCATAAACACTATATGGGAAACTACTTGGTGAAGTCTCATTAGAGAATGATTTAGGAATATTACAGCAGTGTGCATAGTCACTCAGCTGCTGCAAGGGGTACTATTCTGCATAAAAAGGGGTAAGGATGCACAGGATGCAAATATTATTCTGCCTTTGTATAGATCCTTGGTAAGGCTTCATCTAGATTATAGATTACAGTTTGGGGCACCAGTTCTTAGAAAAGACATTATTAAACTGCAAAACAAGTACAGAGAAGGATCTGCATTATAGAGAGTGACTAGGCAAACTGGGCTTGACAACATTAGAGAAGAGGCGTCTAAGGAGTGATATGATCACTATTTACAAAAATATTCAAGGTCAATACAAAAAAACTCTCCAAGGAACTATTTATCAAAGAGCTCAGCAAAGAACAAGATATCATCCATTAAGACTAAAGGAAAGGTTCTTTTGACTAAAGCATAGCCAGGGGTGTTTTACAGTAAGGGCAGTAAAGTTAAGGCATTCCTTTACTCAGGTATCTGTTACAGTATCTGCAAACACAATAACCTAACAGAGCAATATGGAGAATTATGACGGTTGACTTCAAAGCAGATAGGATGTTGATCCAGGGAAATATCTGTTGTTTTGAGTAAGAAAGGATTTTTTTTACTCACTTGGGGCTTGATTGGAAATGGCTTCAATATTTGTTTTTGTGTTTTGTTTTTTTGACTTCCTGTGGATCAACCTGGGTGATATGGCATGGGCTGTACTTAATTGACTCATGTCTTTTTTCAGCCTCAACAACTATGTTACTACGTTATTATGTTCCATTGCCCATGCACTTCATTTTTTCCTGTACTGTCTATGCAGCAAATTGACCTCATCAAAAGAGTTCAGGAACATGCATACATCACACATTAGTTGTAATTTACCAGGTGACAAATAAATCCTTTTCAAAACCTCCCAGTTAAAATGTTATGCTTGCTAACTTTTTATGCTCATACAAATGGTCCAGCATGTGAAATGTGGAATTCTACCTTGCAGAGACCTGTGTGGTACTTAACATTTCTTTCACAGTTTAGCACTCTGAGAGGAATCGAGTAACAACTAGATTTACGGCTTGGATGAAGTAGGGCACATGCACCATATATTCCTTTCTGGAGGTGACCTGCTTCTGAATCATATAGTATGCACTCTGTGCACTTATATACATATCTATGGTAAAAAGGAACTTTCTTGTCATATGATGTGTGCAGCCTGTGTCTATGACATTAACTATCTGTTTATACAGCTCTGGCACAGCTGTTCTTAAAAAAAATAACTGTGTCTTGGGAAATGCCAGTGAGGTGCAACATATAACAGTTCATTTATATCTCTTTTTTCTACAAAAGGATAGGACAACATGTCAACATGTTGACAAGTTTGCCATTATACTGGCATGCTTTTGGATTATTTTTGTGATTTTCTTTTTCTTCTAAGAACTTAGTGAGTATTGGTTGGCAGAACTTAGATGAACTGTGTAAGATAATTGTGGTGGTGATGGACGTGGTTTTTGTGGGGAAGCTATGACTCTTTTCACCTCCAACTAATTTAGAGTCATCCTCTTCCATTCTTTGTACTTCCAAAAGAGTAGTAGGAGACAGTGTTATTGTTACTGAGAAAAATCTTATCCCACTCTCTGAGACATCTGCAACACTACTATTATGTGGCCTAGTGCACTTTTAGAAGTTCTGCCACTGCTACTAGTCATCTTAACTTTCACCTTCGGAAGGGTTGTCTCCCATTCAGTCCTGTGGTTGTGCTTCAGATGGAATCTCAATGAGGATGTGCCTGTATGTGATCCTTTTTCCCTCTGCTTATATTTTTTTTTGTGGAGATAACAAATAGTAACATGTTTACCATTTTGATCATGGAGAAGTACCTCTGTACTGTATATTTCATAGACTAAGGGGTAGTCAATGGATTAGTAGTAGTAGGCAGCAGTGGTGCTACACCATGAATATCAGCAGGAGCTCTCATAGCTAGGTTTGCTGATGTTGACTTTTGTTGCTGCTAAGTCAGTAATAATGAGCATGACTATGTGGGGGTTGTACATGAAGGTGGTAATGGTTATTGGCATAATTAGTCATTTTATGGCCCATTTTTGGAGGTCTCAACACAAAAATATTCTCCCAGTGGCAAAGCTAGAACCTACTGGGTCTTGTGTTCAATGGGCCCCCTTGAATACCAGACTTTGTCACAATGGCACCCTCTGCATCCCCGTAGTTACAAGCCTGGTGATTGTGATGACTGAGATGACTGTGTAGTTTAGGCATATTTACTTGCAATATCTACATCACTCTCAGTCTCTACTTGAGCTGTACAAGAAGAAGAAAGGGAGAAGCATGGTGGGACATATTCTAAATCAACATAATCAAAATTAGGTTATAAGCAGCAGCAGCATCCAAATTTATTTTCCCTCTACTTCCATATTCTTGTAGATATTTTAATGTCTGAAAAGGTTTCTTTTTTACTTTTTCCCTTATGAGGATTTATAGAACATTGAGTATTTTTTTAACTCTCCTTTCACACTCACATTCCCTCACCCCACCTGTCCAGAGAACATATTGCTGCTACCAATAATCCTTAAGTCAAGCAAGTTCAGCTCCCTCTCTTTTCCCATCTGCCTACGCTAGCAGCACAATTTCAGCAACTACCTCCTTTTCTCCTAAACACAGACAACATGCTTTAGCCCTTTGATTGCCAGAGGGGTACACAACTCTTTGCAATGCTTTGAGTACCCCTCTGGCACTCAAAGGGTTAAACTTACACCATCTTTTATACTGGCATGTTGAGAATACACGGAGGAAATTTTTCACATTTGGGGGATTACATTATCACCGATTTCAATGCAAATGAAAAAAGTAGAAATGTATTGCTTTTCATGGGAATTCCTGCATAAGGCCATTTTTCGTATTTTCCCCTTTTGTTGTGGAAATTTTGGCCAGTCCCTAAGCTCTGACAGCTAATTAATTGCAAGGCATGAGAAAGTAAATTACATACTTTAAAGTATACACATTACCTTGAGCACATATTTACCTACACATAGAGGTGAATGTACACATAGAACCCTAAAATAAAAGAGAGTAAAATTCCTATGAATAAAAAAACTTGTTTCTTATGCTCCGGGTTCTTCTATGTGGAAGCCATAACTAATCACCAAATATTCACTTAGGTAAATATTTAGCCTTAATCTTTCATGTCACATTATTTTTCTGTATCTTGTATGTTTAGAGTATGCATAATTGTTTATAGACATGATTCAATAAAGAACTTTCAATAGCTTCTCCTTTCCTCCATATTAAGTTCACACTGTAAAATCAAAGTGGAAAGCAATATGAAGCTTTAGAAGCAGAACTTGACCTCTATTTCCTAAGACTCCAATTTATAATGGCTTTGGCGTAATTGCTGTGCTAGGGGAAGAACTTTAAATCTGCATAAGAAAAAACGAGGTTATTTGCATGTAATTAAGAACTCTCCACTAAAAATGTGTGTGAAGAAAGCACTTGTATTTTGAAATTGACAGGGTGAGTATTAGTACATTGTATTTGATTAATAGTTTGTAACATTTTGCCTGGAATTTCACAGTTACTCGTTTTTTAAATGACAAAATGAAATACTCCTTAGAGTGACATTGTTTAGACATATCCACTGGCATCAAAAAAAAAGATGTGAGATAAAGGATTATAAATAACCCTCTGTAAGATTTGAAACATTTCACTTAACCTCCTGGAAGCTAAAGAGGTCTTAAACACATTGTTTTGCAGAATGCTACAATTATCTGGCTCACCCCTTTAATAGTGAATGTTGCTCTTGCCTTTATAATCTTTAGTCAACTGTTAAAGGAATAGTAACCCTTTATGTGTACTTTTCATATTCTGCAAGTGCATACTATGTCCATTCGAATTGAAAGTGCATTTTATTATTATTTTTTTCAATTTTCAACTATTTTTTTTTATGTTCCTGACAGTGGGGTACTTGGATTTCCATTTCCAGATAATTTTCTGGTACATAGCCCATCAGATCTGGGCAGTGATACAGTGTAACACTATCCCTGCAGCAATGAGTGCTCTGTGTGCTTATTCATATTGTTTCTTTCTTGCACTGTACCACTAAATGTACTTCCATGTTCCCTGACTTTAAGCTCTCTGCAAATAGATCCAGGTAGCTCATTGTCAAGGACATAAAAGAAAAAGAGAAAAAAGAAAAAGGTGAAGATAAATAATAATAAAACGTATAAGCATTGACTGTACATATTACGTACTTGCAGAACTTTAAGTCAAACTAAAGGGTTACTAGGTTACTATTGTTTTAAATAAAAATGGCCAAGTGGATACGTTTTTTTTGTTTTTTTTTTTATTAATTGCTCTGTCTGTGTGGTATTTTCTCTATATTCTGCCAGAAGTGTATGATCTTACAACACAGACTTAAAAGCTAAAACTGTGAATTGATTTTAAAGTTACACAAACGTTTGTTTCAGGACAATTCAGGAAAATTTACAGTTGCAAATATTTGCAAAATAGAGTAACATAGTTGATGAGGCTAAAAAAAAAAGACATGCGTCCATCAAGTTTAGCCCATGCAAAATCACCCCTACTGATCCAGAGGAAGTCAAAAAAATAAAAAACATTGAAGCCATTTCCAATTAAGCTCCAAGTGGGTAAACAAATTTCTTCCAGACTCCAAATGGCAGTCGTATATATCTCTATATCATCATCCTATATCCTTTGAAGCCACCTGTCATGATTCTCAGTATTGATCTGTGTTAGATAGGTATCCATTACTGTTTTGAAAGCAGTTGCTGTATCTGCATATTCAGATCCTGAGGCAAAGAATTCCATAACTTTACTGCTCTTACTGTAAAAAAGCCCTCCCTTTGTTTTAGTCAAATGCACCTTTCCTCTAGTCTTAAAGGGCTAGTAACCCCCCGAACAACGTGACGCCAAAAGGCAGCAATCATATAAACATACTTAACTCACTTAGTCCCATCTCTCAAACCTTTATGGTTTGAGATATGTAAGGCAACACAGTCCTCCGGTCCCTCCCCCTTCTGCCTGATGAGCTGTAAAGCTGTCAGAGGCAGAATTCGGTCGGCCAACTTTCGGCGGTTCTGCAGGAGCTCTGACATCTAGATATCTCCGTATAATTACTTCATCGGAATGGTCTACAACATGTGCTTGCAAGCCAGGTACACGTTTTAGACCATACCCATGAAGTAATAATACGGAGATATCTAGATGACAGCGCTCCTGCAGAGCCGCCGTCTGGTGCTGGAAGCAGGATCTCATGACATCCGCTATACAGCGGACGTATGAGAAGGGGGAGGGAGCGGAGGTCTGTCTTGCCTTACATCTCTCAAATCATAAAGGTTTGAGAGATGGGACTAAGGGAGTTCAGTATGTTTGTATGATTGCTGTCTTTTGGCATCACGTTGTTCGGGGGGGGGGTTACTATCCCTTTAACTATTTGAGTGCCAGAGGGGTATGCAACGCATTGGTTTTATAATGTGTTACATACCCCTCTGGCACTTATAGGGTTAATGGATGACCTCTTGGTCTTTGCTAAGCCTTTTGAGTAACTAGTTCCTTGGAGAGTTCTTTGTATTGACCTCAAATATATTAGTAAATGGTAATCATATTACTCTAATGTAAACAAACCCAGTTTGGCTAGTCTCTTTCTATATAACTCAGATCCACCAATCCCTTTATAGGTTTTGTTGCACTTGTCTGAACTTTTTCCAGTTCAGTAATGTCTTGGTCTTCATATTTCTGGAGAGCTTTGAAATTAAATGTGGGGGGGGGGCTTTTAATTAACTGCCCCATAGATGTGCTCTTAGAAATGTCTGCACCATTTATTTTCTGCCTTCTCTTCTAGTTGGGTACAACTTACAAACATACACCACCGATGTACAAAGGGCAGCGTGTGTGCTATTTTATTTTCTGATTACAAGGAACATTAACCCCTGTGCCAGAGTTGTTTGGTTTTTCTGGTTAATGGCATTACATTTTTGTCTGTTATCCTGAAACTTTGTCTGTTTTCCCATTGGTTTTTATACCCAGTTTTTAGCACCATAGCACAAACTGGGTATTTGTTTTATCTGATCTATAGAACCAGCCTGCATTTTGCTGTGCCTCAAGTTATAGTGTTTAATCTGATCTCCAGAACCAGCCTGAGTTACAATGAATTGTTCATTGCCAGATCCAGAGTACCTATCTACATGCACTCTGCCTTCAAATACTGTGATTATCTGATCTTTAGAGTCTGCCTGTACTCTGTTGCATCGCTAGTTCTGCATGTTGCAAGCCTGAGTCATGCATAATAATTCTCTGTATTTCTCAAGTTATGTTTGGCTAGCCTGAATCCTGCATACACAAATATTTATCAGGTTTTTCTCTCTGTAAGCCTGCTGCTCTGATGGCTAACCATTATTTTAAAAGAGACTTAAAAAAAATTTGTTATAACCTAGAATGAATGTGGTGCCAACAGTAGTAGATGGTAGCAACCCTTCAAATCCTTCAACATATTTCTCTGTGCTGTTGTTAATTATACATGTGCCAAGGCTTTCCCTGTAATGTGTGGTTTTGTCCACCTCTGCTATCTCATTCTCAGTTGGTATTAGATGTTGATTTATTTTACCCAGCACTGTTGCTTGATAGCTGTGTCTTACAGTCATGTAGTGCTGAAAACCCACTCAGACTCCATGCTTGTTTATGGGCAACTAAGGGTTTCTACAGTTGTTCAAGTCAGTTCTGCTACACACATTGTTTTGTTTGCCAGTAGTCCATGGGTTCATCATTTTTTCCCAGAATGTATCTATCCTGCAAGTATGCTGAAACCATCTCACAAGCAGTGGAACCACTCCTAGGAGCTACACAGTGCTCCTATGTATCAGTTACAAACCCATTCTCAGTAGAGGCGTAACTAGAAGCGTCCGGGCCCTGGTGCAAGAAGCACCATGGGCCCCCCCTCAACTACATTGGCCCTTTCCAAAATGCCCCCATCTCCTACCTCACTGGAGTGGCAGGAGCCCGGAGAGGTGTGTTCATCTCCTGCGTGGTCCTCTTCAGTAATGCAGAGCGCTGGGAGATGATTTCATCTCCCAGCGCTCTGCATTATTGCAGTGTCAGACAGAGATCGCGGGCTCCAGGCAGAGGGATTGCAGGGGGAGATCGGGAACCCTGGAGCGACGGGCCCGGTCGCGTGTGCGACCCCTATAGTTACGCCACTGATTCTCAGGGAGCAAGTTCCACAGAGATGTGCCACAACCATAAATGATTGATTCTCTCAGCTGATGTGTTCAGAAATATGTTGGGAATAGGATGTTCTGGGTGATGCTGCTGCTGCTCCTGCTACTGGTATAAACCCTTTGCTGCCTTCCTTTACACTATGCTTTCTAGCAGTTTTTCGGTCCTAACTTTCTCCTTGTCATTCTCCACAATGCAACCCTTCACTCGATCTTTATGTTTCTTGACAGAATTTGATTCCTCAAAAATATGTTACTTATCATGTCCACTTGTTGTGACAAACTGATCATGTTTTGGCAGAAATTCTGAAAGCTTAGGTCCAACAAAGTGACAAGAATGTGAGAAGAATGTATTCCTTATCGCTTTTGATTGACATTATGCGAATATCTTGCTCAAAGCATGCTCACATGTCCTTGACCAGCTGGTGAATCTTTATTTTGTTATTATGGTAATATTCCTCAGCCATGCTCCTCAGTTTTTCTACAATAAATATGAGTGGAAGAATTTCACTAATTCCTGCCCCTGTACAACTAACCAGAATGGTTGCCTCTTCAAATGGTTTCAGCAGCTCACATACGTTGCTCATTAGCTGTCGATGTCCAGGTGAAAAAAGAGGCTCCCTCCAAAGCCTTCCAGTTTTGTATTGTGGACTCTACAATAGCCTAGCATGTACAAAGTGGAATTCCACCTGGTAGGGTCCTACATTCTCAGCTGGGAATGGGGCAGGTTGTTACTCTCTTGTATGCTATATAATGCGTTCAATGCAGTGTAGGAGCAGCTAAAATGGGCATTGATTTTGCGAGCGATATTTAGCATCTCTCTGAGGATTTCGGATTCTGCCAAGAATCTGGTCACAAATAAAGGAGATCATGGATAAAGCAGGGTACATGTGTCATATCACCTATTCTCAACACAGATGTTATATTAGAGCCATTATACATAGAACTAAAAAAATCTTTCAAGGAGATGGGTAGAAGCCATTCCTCTATCACCTGCTCTAGTTTACTTAATACATATTTGGTTTTACAGAACTATCATTCAAAACTGCATGCACAAGGTGGTATACCGATGGTATGGGCTGTCTTGCTGCTGTATTTCAATCATACTGCCAGAACCAGAGGCAAAATTACTGCCTATCACCTGATGCTGCAAGCTAATGTTGCCCATTGGTGGTGGGAGGAAAACCCAGTGAGCAGTGACAATCATATAGCTTGTGCTTTGCCCATTTGTCCATATATCTGTTGTTAGGTGGATTTTCTTGCTATATGAACTTTCCAGCCCTTTGCCCACCACAATAACCACCTGCTCATATAAATCGGGCACAGTCATCCTGGAAAAATAACTTCTGCTTGGGATATGCCAGTGAGGAGCTACGCATGACATCCGTTCTCTAAATTCTCCATTTTCAACAAAACAATCCAGCAGCATGTCCACTTCCGACATCTTTTTTTAGGTTGGTGAGAGGGGGAGACTGTCTTCAATGATATTTTGGAACATTATACATAACATTTTTGATCAGGTGTAGATATATCAATGAGATATTCT
Organism: Rhinophrynus dorsalis; assembly: GCA_037306005.1. Lineage (NCBI taxonomy): Eukaryota > Metazoa > Chordata > Amphibia > Anura > Rhinophrynidae > Rhinophrynus > Rhinophrynus dorsalis. The sequence continues at coordinate 190,144,241 of CM074723.1, forward strand.
TTTTATGGTGTGGTTCAGAAGAACCATGTATGGAATTTACTTGACATCTGAATGCTAATCATTTTAACATATACTTTTTTCCCTGCTTGCATTCCCCAACACTTTATTACATTGTCTGCCTACCTTTAAGTCAACAGAAATCATAACTCACAAATCCTCTGTTGTCTCTGACAGTACCCATAACATTATATTCTTGCTTTGGATTTTTACATCCCAATTGCATTATTTTACATTTATCAGCATCAAACTGCAGCTGCCACGCTCTTGTCAATTCTTCTAATTTACCTAAACCATTTGTCATTTGGCTTATTTCCACAGGAATGTCTACACTGTTGCAGATTTTTGTATCATCTGCAAAAAGACATACCTTACCTTAAAGACCCTTTGCAATAACACTAATACAAATATTAAAAAGTACAGATCCCTGGGGTACCCCACTAGTAACACAACCTTCATCTGAATATTCTCCATTCATTATAACCCTCTGTCTCCTGTCACTTAGCTATGGCCTTACCCATTCAATTATTACTTTAGTTACCCAGTCAAAAAAATCTATGAGGTTAGTTTGACAAGATCTCCCTGCTGTTAACCCATGCTGTTTTGGATCTGGCAAGGCATTTAAATTCAGACATTTAACAATTCTTTCCTTTAACATGGTTTCAATTTATTTTCCCGCTACTGACATAAGCCTTACTGGTCTGTAGTTGCCAGATTCTTCACTGCTACCTTTTTGTCAAGCGGTATTATTCCTGTTGATAGTGACTGATTGAATAATTTTGTTAAAAGTTTTGCAAGAACACTCTTAAGTTCTTTTAATAACTGTGGATTTACCCATTTGGTCCAATCAATTTTTCTGTTTTTACCTTAGATATTTGAAATAAAACATCTTCCTCTATAAACATGCATGCTTCCCATGTCTTCTTATTTCTTTTTTTCTAACAGAGGTCCCTTCACCTTTCTCTGTAAAAACTGAACATAAATACTCATTGAGACAGTTAGCTAGCCCTTTATTCTCATTTACATAACTTCCATTTTTTGTTTTCAGTCTAACTCTTCTTTGTTTCTTGTTCCTTCTTTCACTTTTATATCAAAAAATATTTTATCTTCCTTTTTATTGACTGGGCAATTTTTTCTTCTGTGTGTGTGCTTTATCCATCTAATAATGTATTTGGTCTTCTTCAGCCTAGTCTTGTACCGATAACTATCTTCCTCCTTCTGCGTCTGCTTATATTTCCTAACTTCTTCTTTTTTTCCTTTACTTTATGATGTTTACGGTGTGTCTCCCAGTAAGACCTTTGGTTTTGCTTCAGGTGGGTTCTCACTGAGGCGGTGCCTAGATGCCTGCTTACATGCTTTTACACAGACAACAGATAGCAACATGCTTATCTTTTAGATTGTGAGTGAAGTATCTCCATACTGTGGTCTTCATAGACTGGGGGTTCCTGAGGGGCTGATAATACTACTGGGGCTAGATGTTTCTGCAATTGTAGCACTGCTAGGTGTCAAAAGTGCAGCACTTCCAACAGCAGCAGAGGCACTCATCATAGCTAAGGTTGTGGATGTTGATAACCTGTGTTGTTGCTACTAGTAGTGTGTGTGGCTGAGTGGCTGACCAGATCAGGGACAAAGTAGACACTGCATTTCGCAGGCATATTTTAGACAAAATGGCCTGCAAAATGTACAGGTCCAGTGGCATTCCGAGGACCAGGAGGCAGATACTTTGACTGTGGTCCAACACCAAGCACAGGGAGGGAGGATTACTGCGCATTATTAGATCAAGTATGTTCTCTTTAATTTGTGTTGGTGGGTGGGAGGGCATGGTTCTAACATAACTATATTTCACATGGTTTTCAGTGTTCACATATTTTGCTTTTTTTTCCTCCTAGCACATAGACCACCTTGAAATGCTGCTCCTGGTCCTTTGATGCTCACTATACCTGCAGTCGCCTCTACTGCTGGTAAGTATGTACATGCCGGACACCTGTTACGGCTTACTGATATCACTTTATTTATAACATACAGAACATCCCACAGAGGACCCAAGAGAATGTCTCCCTCTCCAACCCCTGCTACACCCTCTCCTTCTCGTTAAGTACCCTTGTATGCTAAAGTCTACACCATATTCTTAACTAAGGACTTTAACTTGATATTTTATTTCTTATTTTTAAGCCTTTAATAACCAGAGGAGTATTGAAAGCACTGCTTTGCAATGTTTTGGACACCCCCTGGCACTCACAAGGTTAAACGGTAATGATTTTATTTTTGTAACTACTTGTAGTATGTCATATTAACCTTTTGTATTACTTTTTAATAGCGCACAGAGCATCCTGCAGAGGGCCCAAGGGGACAGCTGCCCCGCCACCTCCTTCTGCACCCTCTCCTTCCAATAAGTATGGATGTTAGAAAACTGTCCAACACACCAAGGAGCAGCAGCAAGGAGGACCTATGCAGGGGACATATACAGAACTCCTCTATATATGCCTGTCCCATTAGTGTAAGCATGAGGTGTAGCCCCCTGCCTACTTCTGTGAAAATATCTGCAAGGACTTCACCCTCCAGTACACCACACACCTCCTCCCTTTCACCACATACAGGACTTCACCCTCCACCACATTTCACACCTCCTCCCGCTACATACTCCCTCCCATTCACCACATACTGCACTTCACCCTCCACCACCTCCTGCAGGGGGGGGGGTGTAGATTGAGGAGGTGTGGATTGTGCTGAAGGGTGAAGTCCTTGCAGAGATTTTCAAAGGAGTGAGTGAACATCACGCCCCATGCATATAACAATGGGCAGGCACTATAGAGGTGATATGAATAACTCCTCCTTGCTGCCACCCATGGGTGTGTATATGTATGTTTATATATATATATATATATATATATATATATATATATATATCACACACATATATATATATATATATATACTAGCATGGGTACACATATATTGGTTGTCCTCTCACTCATTAAAACAAATACTAAAAGTATTATTGTACCATATTTCAATGCATGAATAGTATACAACTGTTCAAATAATGGAGGACATGGCTTAAAAGTTCCATCTGCGTACCAATGTTCACAGGTAGCCAAGATCTGTAAATCTGCCAGGGTGGAAAATATCACAAACCTTATTAGTCTTGGCCCACTGAAGTGGAGCAAAAATTATATAATTTTGTACTTTTGGTATATTCATCGCTGAAACACAAATCCTATAAATTTGATAGATTTGCTACAGGAGACAAATTATTTTGCCACACTCTTCTAATTGTCTGCTTTAAATTGTTAATTTTAGGGAGCTGCGCAGCAACAGATGTTGTGGCTACAAGTTCCTGGGTGCTTTGCTGGGTCATCAGAGCCCTTTCTTTGCCTCCACTGCTGCTCTGTCTGGAACATGATTGTGCTTGCTTGGTCCTTTACAAATGATGCCATCTTTAGTATGGTGCTGTGAAATGCAATGTCCTGTTGCATATTCCATGCACTTCCAGATACATTTCCCATTGATAACCTTTTCTTGTCTGAAACTACATGCATCCACCACAAACAAGTCAGCTCCTTTCTTGCTTTTAATACATTCCAAAGCCATATTAAAAGCTGTGATCCTCTCTGCCACTGTATCAATGTGTGTTTCTCGGATACAGAGAAATAGCAATGTATGCATTACATGGTTTTCACACCTATGAATATGCAAATCCGACACTTGACTATAATACTTGCCACTTAATGCTGCAAAACTGTTCAACTACTCCGTCCAGGCACACTTCACACCTACGAACGTGAAACAACAATGATCACTAAATCGGGATTACCAGTATACTTTACAGTGCGCCTTTCTGACGTGCTTCATACCTATGCACGTGCAACAATGAAGCTTGCTAACCAAAAGTTGTTTTAGCAATGTGCGATTTAACAACTTTGCCTTCATTACTCACAAGCTTAATGAGCACTCAATAATGCAGTCAACATTATTAGTGCGCTATTTCAACGCTTGCTGAACATTCAGAGACATTTCCATAGTAAACCGTTATAAGTATCTCCACTCTTTTTGTTTGTGGAGAAAATGAACACTCAGTGGATCTGTAACAGAACGAGTTTAGGAGCCTGTATGATAATAGTCTTCATATAGTTAAAGAGCTTCAACAATATATTAGCTGACATGGTTCATCTGAAGGGACTTATTCATAGTATATGAAACCCAATTGTATCACACCTGCTCCAATGTATCTATCTTGTCATCATCTTATTGAGCGAAGAGTCAAAATCTACAAACCAACTGGACTATTCAAATATCAATTATGGTAAGAGCTTTCAGAGTAGTGCTGATGTTATGAAGATGAGTGTGCTTGAATATTCCCAACTCTGAACAGTTGGAAAACTGTGAATGTAAGGTCAACCTGACATGAGGGTTCACCATATAAAAACATGTATGTAAAAGTGGGGGGGAAGCCTGGGTAGGAAATGACCCACGATACCATGAGGCGGTCTATGGGAGGAAGCTGGGGTTTAAGTAGACCTCCAGCTCTTCACACAAATACAAGCAATTGCCTTAAACTTGTCAAATGATAACACAATATGTAATTAGTCATGCAAATCAGAGAGTAAAACATAACAGAACAGTGAAATCATAGCTGAAAAACAAATACATTATATCCAATAAGATTCTTTAGAATCACACAAACATTACAAATTGATTTGGAAGATAAACACAAACAATATGTCATAGCAACTTACATTTCCCACAACAACAAATATGTTAGCCTTATGCTTAGATGAACAGTTCAATAAACCCCCCATACAAAATACAAATATAATTAAGACCTATAAAATAAAGATACGCTCTTTTAAACAAATAATATGAGTTATTGAATTAAAAAAATAAATATATATATAAAAAATATGTATGGAAATATAAAAACCATCTACAGTAAGGGGGTTAATAAGGAACCATAACAATCAAATAAAAACAAACCAGCACATAGAGTACTGTAAAATGTAGTAAATATTTTACACAGGTACATAAATAAATGTGTTTAATTAACGTATAAGCATTTAGGATCTGAAAAAAAACAGAAAAATATTGATTGGTACCAATTATCAAAAAGAAAGTTTTTAAGTCAAACTGTATATTTAAACCATGTTCAGATCTTATTTTTAAGTGACAAATGCATTTGGCTTCCTTTCTCAATAGGGCAGTAGTTTTATCTCCCCCTCTTCACAGCTTTCCCCATAGTCAATATCTGTAAAATGGAGTCCTGTAGGATCAGCCCCATGAACCTGTAAAAAATGTACAGATTATTATTATTCAAAATACATATTGCTTTTGGCAAGGACAGTTAATAAGATAAACCATGTATCAGCAAGAACAAGTAAATTTGTATTTAATTTTATATTTCTGGTTGGAGACTCTATTTAAAATTATCACCCATTCACCCAAAATTATAGATTCTGTTTAATGCTCTCAAGTAAACATAGTAGAATATCAACCAAACCATGTCCTAATATGTGTGAAGCGCCACATGTTATATCTAAACGCTGAATGAAAAAAGATGCCACAAGGAAATATAAATTGGGAAAATATTATTTTTTTAAAAACACGTCATGTGTATACTAGTAGATGATAATTACTCTCAATGTGCATATGTCTCTCCCGTATATGCCAAACAGGAAACAGTAAATACAATAATATACACCTAAAAGTAAATCCCCCCACATCCCAATCATAACTGGCCAGTACTCCAACACACTGGTCGGTGAGGCGGAGCCACAGAAGGTGGGGTAGGGGTTTAACTTCTCTGCATTTTGTTTGAGTTGGATTGTAGCGTTAATGGTCAGGTACTGACCTCTATCTGGTGTTTTAACCAAGGGAGGAAAGGGTGGCTGGCGGCATAACACGGTTTCTTTGGGAGGAGTGTCCCGTTTAATATTGTTGATTGACACTGAGTTATGATTGGGATGTTGGGGATTTACTTTTAGATGTATATTACTGTATTTACTGTTTCCCGTTTGGCATATACGGGAGAGATATTTGCACAATGAGAGTAATTATCCTCTACCACTATACACATTACATGTGTTTTTAATAAATATAATATTTTCCCTATTTATATTTCCTTGTGGTATATTTTTATCATTCAGCATTTAGATATATAACATATGGAGCTTCACACATATTTTTGATTTAGATTATTTTATTTTCTCCCTACAAGTGGAGAGTTGATGTGAGATAGCGACAGATATTTATAGGGCGCAGAGGTACTTTTGTATTTAAAGCATGTCCTAATATACCATTTGACCACCTACAATTGGTTTCTCTCAGACCATGGTTTGGAAGATGAACAATGAAAGAAAATGGAGCAATTCTAAAGCAAACCAACTACACCTTAGGGTATAAATAAGTCCCACTGTGTTCCCACTAGCATTCAAGGGGTTTAAAGCCCCATTAAAATTAATGGGACTTCAGGGAATTTTCATTTTTTTGTCTATGGTGTAGCTGCATAGATAGTCTTGGAGGCCCTAAATAAAATGGGAGGGACATTTGAAAGGTGTTATGGGAAAGGACCTTCCTATCAGAGAATATGTAATTTGGTCTGGGATATAAAGAAGGAAGGGGGCTGAGGGGAGTGTTAGAAGAAAAATGGCAAGCTATTTCCTCCCACCATGCCTTGTTTTTAGAGTTCGATATTAACAGATTTTGATTTTCTTTGAGGTATCCTGGGTGAGGTGTCACAACTGGGGCAGAGTGAGCAGTGTGATATGGAAAATAAACATATTAGGAAGGATAGGTATTGTGGGTACCTTACCTTACAGTTGCCGGGGTTCTTATTTCTGATGCATGGCAATGGTACAATGCAAGTTATATTAACAAAAAAAAAAACATGTTGAAAGAGATAGGTATCTTGGGAATGTTACCTTCATATTGTGTCGGAGTGGTAGTGTTGTGACATATACAGTAGTTATGCATTTTGACAAAAATAAAAATGAAAAATTGTTATTGCTTTCAGGGGAGGATATGGTTGTCCTGCCCCTTTTAAAAGGATGTTAGAGTCCTAGAACCTTAGGTGAAAGATAGGATTTGTTGGCATATTACCTTCATGTTGTTGTGGATCCAATGGCCAAGGCAGCAGTGGAGTAGTAATATATGGTGATATGCTTATTATACGTAAATGCTAATCCCCATGTAACTAGAATAAAATGCAGCTTATTATAACAACTTTCATTGACTGATTTTGCTATTTATAAGAGGGATGATTTTGAGAAATAGACTTATTTTAGTACAGTAACATGTAAGTTTATAATAGAAGCAGAATATGATAGCACATGGAAATGTGTATGAAACAAACGTGAAGTTTTAACACCAAAGGTCAGAATTTATATAGTCATTGTGTGTGTAAATAGTTGTACATTTCAGTTGTGTTATCACTGATATGAAGTGTTAACAGTTATGAGTTGTATTCTTTCAAAATGATTGTTAAGGTAGAAACTCAAGGGAGAGATTACTTAAAATCAGGTTAAATGAAAGTGGTACTTCTTCAAAAAGTTTTCTTTTGTGAAAATTATGCTCTATAAGGTGCTATAGTTATTGGTTGACATTGTGTCTATTACGCGGAATACATGGTTTTGTCATTTTTCATGAGCAATTCCTTATATAATCATTATGTAAATTAAGTGAACTGCAATTTGTTCCATTAACTGAGCTATAGCTGGTTGTAAACCTCGCTTAGCTTTTTAAATACTTTTTTGAATAAGGTTCATCTTATTAATTTAATATGCCCTTGTGAGCTTACACAGCTCAGATTTTATCTAAACTATGATTGCATGAGGTAACAAAAGAATTTGCAATGGTGAAGTAGATTTAATTATTAGTATTTCAATAAAAATCTTTCAAAACTCTTTGAGGAGTACAATAAAAGACTGCCGACTATACCTTTTACACATAAAATATATTAAAACTGTTTCATTTCCATGGCAACAGCACATTTTTATTAAACACATTCTTGAGTGTTGATATCTCCATATTGACAAGATCATTGACGAGGAAAAAAAAAGTGCAAATTGATTTTTTTCCTTCTGCAAATGCTATTACCAGAAGGTTAAAAATATTCCAGTTTCTCACAGTGTGAGCTGTCTGCTTCCATTTTCAAGACCAAACGGATTTAAAAAATGTGTTCTGTCCTTATATCACTCTACAGTAGACACACAAGATTTTAACTTACTCTGTAAAAACCTGTAAAAGACATGTATTTACTATACATTTACTATACATTTACACAATAACAATGGTAAATGGAACTTCTTTCACGCTTTCTAAATTAACGAGTTTATTTGTAATTTATTGTGTTTTGCAAATGTGTGAAATATTTATGCATTGATTAACCCATTTTTTTCCTTAGTCCTCATTAATGTGTGGACATAAAATACCAAATAATGAACTTTTTTTCATGCTGCTTTTTTACTTTGCTTATCTGGATAGATTTTGACTTTTGAAAAATGAAAAACCTATATTTATATTAGTGTGTAGATATGTACATTATGGTGATAACAGCTGTTTCAAGATATTGCATCATTTCAGATTGAAGACTTTTCTGTTTGTATATCTAGAATAATTTTCTGCCGCCAAAAGTTTATCTCCATTTATTAATTGAATTACATAAAATATAATTTTGTGTTAATAGGTTCATATTATTATTTTAAAATCATGTCTTTCAATGTCATTGTGACCTATCTGAAGAAAAAAAATAGGTCATGTAATGGTCTTTTTTTAAATCTTGCAGAAGATAAAAGCTAAAAAATTACAGGAAACATAAAACTGTGAAATTACTGCTTTAAGTTTTTTTTAAAGTTTCTAAAGCAATAAATTATTATATCAGCAATTTAATATGTAGAACTGTGTAAATTGGCTTTGTCCTATGGAGGAGTTTTAACAAAAAGTAAAGTTTTAAATGTCAGTTAGGCAAAGAAGAATAAAGATGATATCAGTAATATGCAGCTTTTGGATTAACCCTTTGAGCACAAGAGAAATGGGTTGCAATATGTTGAATGCCTCTTTGGGGTTAACATAAAGGGTTAACATAATAAGGACTACTGATAAATGTCACATCTCAGAATAGTTTTTTTGGTTTGATAAAGTTTAATAACATGACTAATGGAAGGAATGTAATTAATATTGCTTAATTTTGATTTAATGTTTAATTAGATTCTGTTCTTTATTCCTGTGAACCGTTGACAATTAGCCTATGTAAAAAGGATCAAATTTGTCTTATATTTGCAACCCATACTTCATAGTTCTCCAAATATCACATCAGCATATCTGCTTTAGTTTATTAAACTCTCTTTTATATACATATTGTGGCCAGAGACAAACTGGCAAATTGTGGCAGACATTGTAAACAATGGCCTATAATATGTTTGTTCATAAGAAAATGTCAGAGGATAAGCTATAACTACTTCCACCCCTATCACAAACGCTTGCTCTTACAGGTATTGGTGACACCCTAACCATCAATGTTGTCAGCTAGAGAAATAGCCGGTTATCCCTACAGTGAAGGTTATGTTGTTTTACTTATATTAGTAGTTGTTTTAAATTACATTACTTTTTAATCTCCCCATTACAATTCCTCCTTCCCTAACTTGTCTGCCACCAGTTTTGTGAAGGAAAAAAAACACTTTGGCAAATTACCCTAAACTATATTACAAACAAGTCCCACCGCTATCAGTAATTATAAGGCACCCACTATTTTCCCCAATACCTGAAAGTTGTTCCTAGATCTTCCTGGTGCTTACTGGCTTTATATTTTCCTTGGGGAGTTTGTTGTTGGGAAGTGCAAGGGAGTGAGTATGTGAGTGTGAGACAGAGTGAAAATGCATTTGCACGAGGGTGGGAGAATGTCTGATGGCACAGGGAGGGCCTTGGAGGAGGAGTGGAGAAGAGCAATGGGGTAAGAGCCAAGCTATTTCAGAATAAACAATGGCACTACATGAAGCAAGATTAAAATGTAGAAATTCACTCACCTCCAACAGGTTTGTTTGCTAGTTGCGGTACTGGTTTTCAGGGATTCCAAGCCCCGCAAGCTCACCAACCAATAACATTAAAACAGCAGTCCAGCAATATAAATCAAACCAAAATCAGCTTTATTAGAAAATATCCAAATTAGACTCTGTACTTGTTATAAAGTAATAGTTTTATTTTCTACATATGTACATAACATTAGTAATTATTTCAGATGACTTGAAGGTAGGCAAGAAATGCAGTAATATAGTGGGAAAAGCAAACTAGGTGCTTGGAAAAAAGCATTAGCAGCAGGAAGAGAGAGGTACTAATTCCCATCTATAGCTCACTGGTAAGACCTCCCCTGGAGTACTGTGTACAGTTCTTGATATTACATCTCCAGAAGAATATTAATAAATTGGAAGTAATTCAAACAAGAGTCACCAACATTGTGCAGGGTCTTCATGACACAGGGTGCCAGAACAGACTAAACAAACCTAATATTTATTCCAAGCTGTAAAGGAGGGAGAGGGTTGATAAGAATAATATAATAAAGGATTTAATATACAGTACTGTGCAAAAGTCTTAGGCAGGTGTGAAAAAATGAGTTGCAATGCTTTGCATTTTGTTAATTGATAAAAAATAAGCTATTAACATGTTTATTTTTAAAAGCATTTTCACGCCTGCCTAAGACTTTTGCACAGTGCTGTAGTTAAGGGGCATTTTTCAGAAAAAGAGGAATACCAGAACAAGAGGTCATGATTTAACACTCTGAGTGCCAGAGGGGTATGCACCTCACTCAAAGGGCTAAAGTTAGAGGATGGAAAACTGAATAGTAACCTTCATAAGTTCTACTTTATGGAAAGGGTGACAGACTCTTGGAACAGCCCTCCAGCAGATGTGGTAGGGACAAATACTTTTAGAGAATTAAAAAATGCCTGTGGTAGACATGTCTATTCAAAAAAAAAGTAAGGCTGTCTATTTTAATTAGATATAGAAATATGCAGACTGTATGGACCAGATGGTTTGTTTATGCCGTCAAAATCTATGTTTAATTCTGTCAGCTCCATCCTAGGGCACAAATGCATATGCAAAATACCCATAGCCTTAAATGTCCTTGGTCTCTCCGGCAGTTTTTTTTATGTATTTTTTTGGGGGGAGGGGGGTTACACATGTTATCACTGGTTACATGTCACAGAATACCACTGAAGTCCATGTAGGGATTCATATATATATATATATATATATATATATATATATATATAAAATAACAAACAAAATGAGTATCTTGTAATACCTTTTTTATTGGACTAACAGAATATCTGTTAGTCCAATAAAAAAGGTATTACAAGATACTTATTTTGTTTGTTATGGGCCACAGTTCCACCTCTGTAGGCATGAGCAGTAGAGAGTGGCAGCGCTGCGGCTGATACGTAGTGAAGCGCTCCGAATTCAGACCGGAGTAACAGCCATGGCGCAGGCAGTCTGTACTACGAGTTACTAAAGTGTGTGCATCCGTCTCTACTGCACATGACGGCTTCTGACAAACCATAGCAAATTATTATATAGGATATAAAACCCTTGATAAAGTTATCAACCACAATGGAATCATATATCCTTATACTTCAAAATGCTGCATTCATGACAATGCCAAAATAGATGTATCTAAGATTCCACCATATTGCATCCATACCAGTGCCACAACTGCCCCTTGAAACAGTCCACTGAAATGTTGCTTTCATGCTAATGCCAGAATTGCCCCTTGCAACAGTCCGTGGAGCTGTTTTGTTCATGCCAGTACCAAAACTGCCCCTTGCAACAATCCTCGGAGATGTTGCATTCAATGAAATACAGAAATGCCCCTAGTAACTATTTACTGGGATTTTGTATTCATGTTAAAGCAGACCTGCCCCTTGCATCTCTGCACTGAGTGCTGTATTTATGCCAAGGCTAAAATTCCTGTTAAAATTTGAAATCATCTGAAGATAAAGTTCACTTTAAAAGGTGTTAAGTATTCAGTTAATGTCTTTTTATGTTCTTGATATTACTGTAAATGTGTTAAAGGGGTTAGGGAATAGTCCATATATACTACAGGCCCAAGTTAGGATGTAGTTAGCCAGTGGTTTCTCCAGAAGTTGGGACCCATGACTCCCAGCATCCCCAGCTAGCCAATGCCTAGCAGGTGTTGTATGAAATAATATGCCCCATCAGCTGGAGAGCCCACATCTTACTACACTCTGTCTTGGGCTCTTAGTACATATGGTCTATTCCTTAGTCAGGGGGTTCAGTCTTGGGATCCACAGCTGTTGAGGCCTATGGGTCCTATCATCCCCTGCTAGGCACTGTCTCCCAACAGCTGGAGCATCCACGGTTGAAAACATCCTGACTTGGGCCCTTATTAAGGGTTTATTCAACCTTGGGCTCCCCAGCTACTGAGGCCTACAACTCCCAGCATCCCCATACTAGGCATTGGTTCTGTGGGCAGTCCTAGGCCCTAGCAACTGTAGATATCAAGACTGAATACACCCTGACTCTGGTATAGTCTTATGTTCAAATGGCCCTAATATAGTGTCTATTCACCTGTGGGTTCCCCAGCTGTAGGGGCCTACTACTTCCAACTAGCTAATTCCTAGCAGGTGATGCTAGGAGCCATATATCCCAACAGCTGGGAAACCCAAGGTTAAATCCATACTGACTTAGGAACAGGCCATATGTACTAAAGGCCCGATACAGGGTATATTCAACTATGACCTACCCAGCTGTTGGGGCCCCACCACTCCCAGAAAGCCACTGACTATTTAGTATAGTACAGCAATACTGGCCAGTATGAGTGTCCACTGAAACAATAGTGGATCAGAGGAGACGATTAGAATATTGGCACCTTACACTTCTGTGCACTTTAAATCTCTGTGGACTATTTCATTTTGTATTGGGATCTGATGTTGATGCCCAATGGAATTATTATTTGAGTTTTCTATTTGATAATTTTTCATTATATCTAGATTTGTGTACATATTGTTAGATATGTATGCAAACTGTTACCATATCTTTAACATATTGGGACATTTAGTACATAAAGGGGATCTATCACCCCTACACAAGTTAGTCTTATTATTTAGATTATTAAGCGAATATGTATAAAACTGTATTCATTTTTTTTTAAACGCTATCTGGGCGAAAATTAATGTTTAAAGAATGTCTGCACCCTACTTCCACACAGACTGCAGTTACCTGCTTTGTAACCACAGTCTGTCACTTGCCTCTGCTCCCCTCCCTCTATCCAGCCTCCTCTGTTGACGGAGGCTTTCAGTCTCTAAACTGGAGTAATCTCATTTGCTAGATATCGCTATATGTGTGGTTACCTGCTCTGTACCGCAGTCTGTCACTCTTCCTCTGCTCTCCTCCCTCTATCCAGCCTCCTCTGATGATGGAGGGTTTCTGTAAGCTGGAGTGCTCTCTTTGGCTAGATATCGATCTCTGCCAATGAGACCGCTCCAGCTTACTGACAGAAAGCCTCTGTCATTGGAGGAGGCTAGATAGATGGAAGGGAGCAGAGTGACAGACTGTGGAACAGAGCAGGTAACCGCAGTCTGTCCAGAAGTAGGGTGCAGGTCACTCTTTAAACTTTAATTTAAACCCAAATAGCATTTAAAAAAAAACAAATGAATACATTTTTAAACATATTCGCTAAATAACTAATAAGACGAACTTGTACAGGGGTGATAGAGCCCCCTTTAAGGATAACTATACCCTAAGAACAAGTGGCTACTAATTTGTTCATCAGGACATATATATAGGAATCCTTCATTGTTTCTGAAGAAATCTGGCAACTCTGCAGAAAGCCAACTGCACCATAGGGGACAAAAAAATTGTGATATCACCTCTCCATTTCCTATGTTGTTTTATGGAGCATATGGCCTAAGCTCTCTCAGACTGTATGGATCTTCGTGCATATGCTCTATACAATAACATAGGACATAGAGTTTATCACACTAGATAAGTTATCTTCTCTTTATCAAAGCTTTATCACATATTAGTGCATAACTCCCCTAGAAAATTTATTCTGCCACTTATTTCTAGTGTATAGTTTACCTTACAGAGACTGTTAAGATATTCTGTTAAAAATGTTAAGTGTTTGAGCAGCAGTCCTTGAAGCATATGGATTGATGTGGTGATGAGTCTGGGTTTTCAGCAGACATTTTTTCAACTTGCCTTCTTATTACGTACTCTTTTGTGGATCTTTCATGCTGTGAACAAAATTGTTTTTTTATTTTTCATCTAAAACAAAAAGAAAGTACTATAAACCCAGTTTATATTTAAAAAACGATATCCGATTGCATAATGAGCTTTTCTTCAGATGCCATTGCAGTTTTAGCACAAAGTATATTTGACCTACAAGACAGCATGACTGTATGTTCTAACCAAAACTAAGCTTCAAAATCATTCCCTGTAGACCCCAGAAAAACTTCAGGAGATATTGGTTAAGTTGGTTTAAGAAAAAATTAACTTTTAGAAAAATTTCACATTTACTTTTGAAGGAGCCCTTTCTTTAACAGTGTCTGAGCAGGCAAGTCTTTAAACCTTTTATTAAATGTAAAGATACTCACTAGGATGATACAGCAGTGTGCATTTAATGGGCCAAAAATGTCAGTTTGAAGAACAAAACCTCATGTCTTTGAAATGAAAGGGACATCTTCAAAAAGTGAAGCACTTGAATCCAGCCTTTATATTGGTTGTTTTAAATATCATCTAGAAAGAGTCTGAATCAGTTCATACTGAATAAGGAATATTGTTTAAGAAAATCTGTTTTCTACTATTACTGACTGCAAAGAAAGATAATAAGATCATCAAAAAGATGTTCCTGTACCTTACGGAGAAAAGCTTGGCTAAAGCCTTCATTAAGGCAAAGGTCAAACAGGAAATGTTAACATATTTGGAGCTCTATTCAAGAAGCAGAGAATTATGGAACAAACCAATTATACCCTAAGGGACAAATGAAAATTACTAATGGGCATTTAACCCCTTGAGTAGATGTAATATATGATAGGTTTAGCTGTCAAATTTGTGCAGAAAACATGTATAAAGTCTTACACTTACACCCCATAGCACTCACTCCTTCTGTGTCCAACCTATCTTCCTCTAGACTGTAAGCACTCACGAGCAAGGACCTCTGACCCTTTTGCTTTCCATGTTTCATTTGTACTATTTAATATCTCTCTCTATGTCTATTCCCTATTGTACAGTGCAGGGCAGCCATCTTGGGGACAGGGTGTTCACCCTGAACCTGCTGCATGTTTAGATTGATACCAAGTATGTCCAGAGGTAATGTCTATTATCATAACCAATAGCTGTGTTATGCTGAAAACTAAAAGGTGTCAGGTATACTTAAGCAGTAGATATGAGTGAAACTGTTGTAACTTGATTTGCAGTTTGATTCATGAAATAATAGGAACATTTTGGCTCTGAAAGAATTTATTCAGAAAAGATCTACATACATAATACAATTTATAACTGTAAAAAAAAATAACACTGTAAAACAAACACTAACTTTTTTATGGTTAAATATTAACCCATTGGATGCTATGCACTGTGTTGCAAAGGTCTCTATCATCAAAGTAGCTATTAGAAAATACAAGTTTGACCCGACTTTTGCCTCAGTTTCAACAACTCTTGCTCTTTACAACTTCCTAATAATTTCACCAACCCCTGTGATAACAGACTGACACACACCCACCCACAGACAAACATGCAACATATTAGCAGTCCTGAATTCATGGTAACCTGGACTTACTTCCAGTGAGCTGGACAGGAACCTATTTTTGATGACAATGAGAGTATGCACATCTATTCTTGTTGTTCTAATCTTGCAAAACTGCTAATTTCATAGGAAAACTAAAATTACAGGATAGCTTGTCCACCCCTGTTAAGTAGGAGAAGCCTAGAAGCATGAACCTACTCTGCAGTGAGCAGTCTATCAGCTAATACAAGGTGTTGCAGCTCTTCTCTGTTATTTTTAATAAACTTGTGGCACCTAGTCTGGTGAGGAACCTGCCAGTTCCATAACGTAAGACACAACAGATTTCCAACAGTGTTGCCTAGCTTACTTTTGATTGCTCCAGCACCAACACCTTTAGGTCCTCTAAATTCCCCTCAAAATAGGGAGACCAGACACCCCACAGATTCAGCGCACTGACCCAGGAGAGAATGTGTCTCCAGATATGACCCCAGATCTCAGTGCCTAGCACTGACATTAAGCTTCTCTTCATTGAGTGTATTGAGACTCAATGAAGGGAAGCTAGCTGAAGAATGTGCATGAGCACACGACCTTCAGGTCTGCACACCATGTGCAATGATGCCATCACAGCCCACAGGGGCACATGATGATGAACCATGGGGGGGGGGCACTGATAAATTGGTTCAGCTTGTTCGCAGAGCATGCCAGACTGCAGAGCACAGCGCAGGGCTCACCTGCCACCAACACTCGCCACCATTCCAAGATGCCAGGGGTCTAAAGGAAGGTAGGTCAATGTGGGTGGGCAATGTGTGGAGGAATACAGGGTGGGCTGTGTGGAGGTGGACAATGTGAAGTTGGTCAGTGTGGGCAATGTAGGAGTGGACAGTGTTGAGGTGGACATTGAGGGCAGTGTGGAGGTGGGCAGAGTTGACAGTGTAGGCAGTGTGGAGGGGGGCAGGGTAGACAGTGTGTGGAGGGTGAACAGGGTGTAAGGTTGGACAGGGCATGGGCAGTGTGTGGACAGGGTGTGAGGGTGGACAGGGTGTGGGCAGTGTGTGGACGGGGTACGAGGGTGGACAGGGTGTCCGCAGTATGTCGACAGGGTGTGAAGGTGGACAGGGTGTGAGAGTGGTCAGAATGTGCTCAGTGTGGGGACAGGGTGTGAGGATGGATAGGTGTGGAGGAAAAAAAATGTCCCCGGATTTCATTTTAAATATCTGGTCTTGCAGACTCACTAGTTACTGTAGTTTCAGTATCCACTGACAAGGCCAGGAATTCAGATCATCATCCATGGACACATACGTACTCCTGTCATGGGATAGCTCAATATAAGAATTTCTATATAGGGGTACTATTGTGCTAAACTTACAGACAAACCCATTCAAGAGGAGGCACCATACTGGTATGATGATGGTTGTGTATCTTTCAATAAATGTAAAGGAATTTGGGTCCATATTTATAAAAGCAAACTGGAGTTATTCAGGAGTAAACCAACCTCACCACAGGGGACAAAATAAACATCCTCATGCACTTGAATATAGCTTTTTAACCCCTTGAATTCTAGATAGGTCTCCAATACATACATATGCAGTGCAAGCCAGTTTTAATAAATAACTGAAAATTTGTATTTTCTATGTTATTGTTGGTTTACTGAAG
This sequence comes from Rhinophrynus dorsalis, assembly GCA_037306005.1. NCBI lineage: Eukaryota > Metazoa > Chordata > Amphibia > Anura > Rhinophrynidae > Rhinophrynus > Rhinophrynus dorsalis. Next base: position 190,161,618 of record CM074723.1, read on the forward strand.
AATGACACCAGTTTGCCTTTATAAATATGGGCCAGGATCCCTTATCGATACATGGGTTCCATACTGTACACCCACAAAAGGACATATGCACAAAACAAGAGGAGCATTTATGTGGCCAAATCAATTACTGCACATGAAACAAACCAAAATATCCATTATGCTCATTCATTTAAAATTTACTTTTATCCCCTTGAATGCTATAGAGGTCTCCAATGAATTGCTTCTTATTGCACTGGAAACTGCTCTAGTATTCAAGGACTTATAATTTCCATTCAAGTGTAATAGGTTTCCTCTTGCGGTACTTAGTGTTTGGTCATCCCCATTAAGATTCTCAAAGCTTTGTTCAGAAAGAAGAGGCTGGGTTGAGTATATTTAGGCAGTGTAGGAAGTCAGGGCCAGATAGGGAGGAGCAGAGACTAGCTAGGTCGACAAGATAAGGGAGGATCCTCTCTGGCAGCAAGGCCTCAGACAGACATATTATGGGAATCCTCTCAAATTGCCTTTGTGGACTTTGTGGACTGTCTGGAGCCCAAGGTTCTTCCAGAAGGGGAAAACTAGAGAGAGGTCCCATGCTGGGGTCTGAAGAAACCAAATAGATCTACCCAAGCCAGAGTTCTTCTACTAGAATTAAATTATTAAGGGAAAAGCAAAATGGGTTCAATATTATTTCCCACAGTAAAAATAAAAACCAGCAATGGGGGTTTTAAAAGCACAGTTTGGTATTCTGTTAACTGTGCTGTCAAAAAAAACACAGATGCGTAAAAATGACAAACAAGCGCACAATTTGCGCCCATTGGACACAATAAAAAAGTAGTTGAATTTGGCATTCTATTACATGCGGTGGCTTAAACACATATTAAGGAACTCACTTTTTAAGAAGGAAAATTTGCACCGTAAAAAGCAGGTGCAGAGTCCCTAACCTGCATTGAAAACCACTGACATATATTAGAAAAGGGTTTTTCAACACACAAGCGTGCGTGGCTAGTAATACCTAAACTAGTCACACGTGGATACATTGATGTGGGACCTTAAGCCCCATATCAATACATCCAAGAAACTAAAAAGTTGAACAAAAACAAAAGAATATTAACTCTTTGAGTGGCAGTGGGGTATGCAACACATTATAGTGCATTGCATACCCCACTGACACTCAGAGAATTAATCCTCCTAAAGTTACCAACATCTCCTGAAAAGAAACATTTACCTGTAATTCTGATGTCCATTAGGATCCTCAGCACCATGGTCAGCTAGTCCATCTTGTTCTACAATCTTCCCTTTTCCAACTTCTGGTGTCTGTAATCTTTCTTCTTCTTTTCTTTCTGCTAATCTTCATCTTCTTCGTTCCAAATATGTATTTGAAAAAGAAAGTCCAGTGAATGATGCATAAAAAATTATGCACTAAAGAAATGCTTGTGTTAACCCTTTGAGTGCTGGAGGGGTACCCCTCCGGCACTCTAAGGGTTAAATTCATGCTTGCATATCATTTCGAAATACGCCAAAACATATTGATGCTGGCATTCTTTCCCCAAAAAAAGGTTGTCAGGCATTCCTTGTGTCCCAAAAATGCAGCCATACCAAGGGTCAATATTCTGCCGCTGCCGCCACCTCCACTGCCACCGATGGTGGCGGCGGAAGGAATGCAGAGTCTGAATGAGGGAATTTTGAACAGAGACTGGCTATTATATGGCATGACTACCTTTTTGGGGAAGGAATGCCAGCATCAATAAGTTTTGGCTTATTTAGACATGATATGCAAGCATGCATTTAACTCTTAGAGTGCAAGGATTAACACAAGCTTATCTTTGGGCATTTTTTTATGCATCATTCATTGGTCTTTATTTCTTTTTCAACCACATATTTGGAAAGATGACAAAGATTAGAACAAAGAAGAAGAAGGAAGATTACAAAAACAAGATGATGGAAGAGAGAAGATTAAAGAAGAAGATAGACAGTGGATGAAAGGTAAGTCTTACAGTTCTGGGTGTTAGGATAGTGTTAGGACTAGTATTATGTAACTGTCATGTTAGGGATAGTGTAGGGTTAGTGTTAGGGAGGTAGGGCGAGGGTGACTGTGTTTTGAGCTCAATCTCGTTGTTTGCCACTGTATCAAACAATGAGAGTTGTCTATTTTCCTTTGATGTACTATTTAGAGTAAGTTATGGGAACAAAAATCTACAACAAGCTGTACTGGTCCAGCTATAGGATAGCTGTGGTACCCAAGTGGGTTTCTCCTTCGGTGTTTTTTTCCCTTACCAGCTGTTTTACCGGTGGGAAATATATCCATCCCTTGGTGAGCAGTATTTCTGGATTCCTAACTGTTTATTTACTGTCATAAAGTCTTCAGTGATTTATTTGAAACCTCTTGGTTTCCATTGAGTATTTGTTTAACTGGACTCACAGTTGGAGGTCATAAAATGATCTACCCCTGGTTTAACTTAACTTAAAACTTTGAGTGCCAGAGAGGTAGCCAATGCATTGCTAAGCAATGTGTTGCACTTTCTCTCTGGTACTTAAAGGGTTAAAGCAGGGTTTAAAGGGATAGTAATGTTTCATAATAAAAGCAGCTCTAATTAATCATCATAGTATTTGGACTTTGGAGAGAGTCATTTCAATACTGTCAGAGTTATAGTTCAAGAGTAATTCAATGACAAAGTATCCCCCTCCCGCCCCTTTTACTGATGTAACACTGTTCAGCCAGAACAGAAGGGATGTGCCCAGGTAGACTACAGAGAGGGACAATCTTCAATTAAGATAAGGGAAAAACCTGAAAAGCTTGTCAAGGGGGGCAGGGCTTTCATTTTTCTGATAGGAAGAAGATTGTCCCTTGCTGTTATCTGTCGGGTCTATGGACTGCATTCCACATGTGAGAAGAGATTGCTTACACTAGGTAAAAGGGGCGGGAGGGGGAAACTTTGCTTGTGAATATCTCTCAAACCATAAAGGTTTGAGAGATAAGACTTATATTGTTCTTCATGTTTTTTTAATGCCTACAAAATAAAATAAAGATAAAACAAAGTATTAGTATCCCTTTAAAAGTTGAAGTCCTTTGCTACTAGCCAGACCTGAAAAGTTACTCGCCACTGCAAGCCATAACATACCAACCAGGGCTGAATTTCTACTCGCCAGGGCTAAATTTTCACTCGCCATTGGCTAGTGGCGAGTGGAAATTTTGAGCCCTGGGTTAAAGTACCTACATTTAGCTTGCATTTAGTCATTAATATGTTATTTTAATAGATATTACTGTAAACAGACATTTTTCCATTCAAGTCAGTGCAAAAAAGTTACAACTGCATTTGAATTGTATAGCAAAGAGAGAGCAAAATAATGACTCACGAGAAGTCTCCAGTTTCACAGAAAAGGGTGAAATGCAAGTTAATTAGTTGAATTTTGCAGAAACACACTCAAAGGAGCTACCTGATCTACTAGCAGCTGGTTTGCATTATACTTTATCAAGGCATCATGGGAGCAGGTTCCCTCAGGATGTTTTTCCCTTTGCTGATATTGACAGCTTGCACAGTTTGCTGGGGAGTGGGAACAAAGATTAATGCATTAGTAACATACTGAATGTCTCAGCAGGGTAAACATATAACAAATGTAAACACTATAAAAGCTAGCAATAGGTATACTAGAAAAGTACTTAATTATTGTCATCAATAAACCTACACATCAAAGCTAATAAGCTAGTCTTAGTGCTTCCTCAGAAACATACTGAGGCTGATGTAGCAATGCTGGACCAAACTGCTTGCACCACAGAGGACAAATAAAAATTCACCAAATACCCATTGACTCAAGAGGGGCTTTTATCCTATTCAGTGGTAGAAAGGCCTCCAATTTATTGTTTCACAATGCATTGCAGACCTCTCTAGCATTCATGTATTTAAAAACCACATGTATATCAATGGGGATTTTTATTTCTTCACTATAGTACACGATTCACCCCAGAATTTCTTCAGTTCCCTTAGAACATCATCCTTACTGTAAACAGTTTGTCTGTTCCTTAAAATTCTTACCTGAACACAGAAACTGACCATATGGGATGTTATTTCTAATTATCTGTAGATGACTGGTTTGAAAATATTTGATTTTCTACAGCTCTCTTTGGTGGAAGAAAAATATATTTATAATGTTAATAATGTTTTTGTCATCAGGATCCTGATGGAATCAAGGTTTATCGATGATGTCCTGGTTGGGTTGGGTTGGATTGGGTTTTCTAGTTACCTGCAGGGCTTCTGACGTATTTAATGTAAATCCTGCACAAAAAACAACCATTAGATCAACAAGTTCTGCCCAGAAATGTTGGACATTCCTGGCAAAAGCAGCTATTTACACCCACAGGGGTATGTGAGCTTAGCTGACTCTGTGACATTTACAGCACTGGAGCCCAGTTCTGTTACTACAAAAACTGCTCAAGGACTCCACAAGTTATGGTTAATGTTTTAAAGCTTGGAAAACATTGACATCTTAAAGTAAATTAAGCTCTTGAATTATAGTCAACCTGTCATATTAAGATGTTTAGTTTGTTTATAGGAAGTATCAGCTTATATGGTATTATAGCTATTTTGCTATAAAAGAAGTCTGTTTTGATAAATTAACTTTTGTTTTGGTGGCACAACGTGGAACCATAGGCCAATTGCCTGCATAGTATGCAAATTAGTTATGTTCAAGGCCAAAAGTATCACTTACTGAGCCATTGTAAATATCCCCAGTGTGTGAGTTCTGTCTAGAATCATTCATAGCACAAAGTGTGATACTATTGGTTAGCACAGTGGTTCGCAATGTTTCAATATCTATCCAGGGCACCCCTATCACGCAATCTAGATTTTTCAGGGCACCCCTAAATGTTTTCAAGGGAGTTATAAAGTTTACAAACAAGTAATGTATAGTTATTTTTAGGTCTCACATTCAAAATAACAAAAAAAAATATGTTGTATACATTTTTCCTCAAATATACATTTGGAACTCAATATTCACAAATATTATCATCATTATTATAGAAAACAAGGGGCACCCTAGGTGGAGGTCCAAGAGACATAAATGTACTCCAGCACCTTGGTTGATAATCAGTGGTCTAGCACATAAACAAATTAGAATAAAGTTCCACACTATGCTATCAACAAATAACAGTTAATTTCTCAAAAATAACTTATATTACAAACAAATGACTAGTACAACAGTTTTCAATTCTTTTTAATCAGATTTTAGGATGACAGGTCCACTTTATTGAACACTTTATGGAAAAAATAGTGTGAGTCTGTCAAGTATTCTGCATGTGTATTACAGGAATATGTGAACAACCTGTTAGGGACCAGGAACCAGACAGACACAGAAATGTGAAGTGCAAAACACCTTTATTAAAATAACCAAAACAAACAAAGCAAAATTGTGGTCCAGCAGCATAAACCAAAAGACAAGCCGGGGTCAGGAACCAAAACGGGTACTCAGACAAGCCGGTCTCAGAATATGGAGGTCAGCGATGTCAGGAACAAGCCAGGAGTCAGGAGCCAGAAGGGACGTCAGAGGAAGCCAGGTCATGCACGGATAATCAGGAACACAGGAGGATGCACTTGCAGCCATAAACAACACAAGGGCAAGGAAGAAATGAGCCTAGCTGCTTTAAATTGCCAGGAAAGGATTGGATGATAACAGTCAGGTGAGCAACCATAGTAACAGAGTGGTACAGTCAGTTTGTTACTCCTCAGCTTAGTCAGCAAAACACAGGGAAGGAAAAAGCAGCTTGTTATCATCAGCAGAATGTATAAGCATAAAGTAGTTCAACTATGACACAACTGCAATTCAAGTTTATTCTAATAGCCTATATTGCTGAACCCCAAAGCAACTATTCAGGTAGCAATGAGAAATGGACTGGAGGAAAGATGGAGCAGAAAACACAGTAATTCAAAAGCCAGATTACAGGTTTGTGTGTAGCGTTACTGCACACAACATTTCATGGAGTAAACCTTTTGGACTTACTATTGAAATGCTATGTATGTAATAGAAAGTATCAAAAGTGTGATGTAAAAATGTTGTTGGAGTGAAAAAGGGCAGATTTAAAATGTCGCCTTTAAAATGTAGAAACTTACCCTAACTTTTAGACTTATCCTAACTTTTAGACTAACCCTAACCTAACAGAGATAGTGACCTAAACTTCCCCCAAACCTAACAGAGACAGACCCTAAAAGACACTGACCCTAAACTAACCAATAGTAGACAGTGATCTTAACAGAATGAAACTGATACTGACCCTATACATAACCTAACAGATTCTAACCTCACCTAACAGAACATTCTGACCTGTGACATATTGCAGGTGCCAATTTGACTCTCACAATATCGTGATGGCTCTGTAATAATGGTCACCATGTAGGTGTTGAAAAGGATACCATCCCTTCCTCAGGTACACAAAGCATTGTCTTCATGTTTCTATCCTACATATAGTGAGTTGCTTCAAGCAATGAAATGAGAAGTCTTGATCACGGATCATTCTTCGTCCACTAATTCATGTTTTAGAGCAAGTAACTTTAGTGTTTACACAAGGAAAGTTGGATGAACCATGCAAGCACATGGTTTACATTTGGAGAGGGATTTCTATAACACTGTCAAACGCTAGGAATCATACCCCACTGTGTCCAACTGCTACTGTATTCAAACTGCTCATGTTTTAAAACTTGCACACAGCTACAATAAACAAGATGATATTGCCTTGCCAGTCGGATGAACTTTGACATATTTACTGGCTTGTAAATACAAACTTCTATTTATGTTTGAGGAGAAATAAATTTACCGCATCAACATTTTACAACTTACAAAAAAATAAGTAAAAGTAACTCATTTCTAAAGCAAAAACACAAGGAGACTATTCCACTCACAGTGAAAACACAAAATTTGATGTAAGAGCAATTTGAAAGCAAATCAGCTGCATTTTACGGGACAGATTAGATTTTTTTTTAATCTCTTCAATGCTAGAGAGGTATTGAGCATATTGTGACATTATGTGTTGGAGGCCTATCTAGCATTCAAGGGGTTAAAAGCCATATACAAATCAATGGGACATTTGAATTTGTCCCCTATGGATATAGAACAGTCAGTTTGTTCCAGGGTTTCTGAGATTCTTCTTATTACCTCAGCAAGGCCGGCCTGTGGGGTGAGCAACCAATGCAACTAGGAGCTACTCCAAGATGGCCATGCACCCCACCAATAATAGATAGATAAATAAGTAATTGGTTATGGAAATTAACATATTCAGGGTAACACTGAGTGTTAGACATCTTTGTAATGTCGCGCACACCGCTATGACTGGCAAAGGACCAAGCCCCATTTTGACCAGTGACTTACTATTTCCTAGTTTTTCAGGCTAGAAATATAGTTGAAGGAAAATATATGTGCCACATACTAAATAAAGATTCCCCGGAATGGAAACAAGGTGTACAGGGAGAGGAAACATTTCAAGTGGAGAGTGTACCCATATTGGATTTGTTGGTATTATGGGTAGAGCAGCAGCTTAGGAAGCTGGAAGCAGCCTGGGAAAGTCACAGGGAGCAACATCCCACCCTCCCTATTATATTTGTGTTTTATTGGTGCATTTTGTCACAGCAAGGCAGGTAGTCCTTGTCTATTTTTGTCAAAATGATAAGTTGTATCCTAAAGTTTATGTGGATTGATTCATCATGCTGTAGGCTTTTGGAAGTATGCCCCTGGATTTAGGTAGTAAGCAATGATGTTACTCACTGAAGCTAAGGTGTCTGACTAATAAGGTATATTCTTTGGCGTCAGGTACAAGAAGTTAAAGGATGTTTGACATTTATTGTATGATCCTGGGCAATTGCCAAGGACTATCATATTTATAATAATTAATACAATCATTATGGTGAAGAAAATGTAAAAATAAGAATCGAAAATAACTCTATGGCATGTAGATGAATCAAAAAGTAGCATGAAGACAATGACAATTTATACTGACAGCTATCCATAACAAGGACGATAAGCTACATTACAATATGTTACATTAATTTACACATTCAAGTTCTATGTCTGCGTCCCTGTTAAAGATCATGGATTATTATATTTTATAACAGGTCACATTTTTATAATTTAACAAATGCTTTGCAAAGCCCTCTGATCCTTAAAGGCTTAACCCTTTGAGTGCCAGAGTGGTACGGAACGCATCGCAAAGCAATGCGTTCCGTACCACTCTGGCACTCAAAGGGTTAATAAAGTTTGCATGAAGGGCTGGACTGGTTATGTTTGAGGGCCACAGGGCCTTAGGTTGTGCATCCCTCATTTAAACAATATATATATTTTTTTGTATTCCTGAATATTTAGCATAAAGTGAAATAATTGGTTTATCCATAAGTATTTTATTGGCATTAATAATGGAACTGGATATTTAATTTCAGTACGTGCATGGTTAGTTTTATGTAGTGTGAGCTTTGCCTAGCAATGGCAATGAGAATTAATTATCACCATCACAGCTCTTCTTTTAATTTCCTTTGAGTTTCAAATGGGAATATTTTACTCAGGATGCAACACTAGCAGCACAGTATATCATTACAGCAATGTAATTCAATAAACATTTCAGTGACTTTTTATTATTGATCTGCACCTTGATATTATTTCTGTGGAAGTAAAACCTAACATCCAGTACCAATGGAGCAGACATAACATTGCCCATACATTTAATTGGGAAATGCATTTTCCAGGAACAAAACTACAGCGCAAAAGAATAACTCTTTGATCCTATAGATGTCTCAGAAGCATTGCCTGCAGCAATCTATGGGTTCATTGTTGTCAGTCAGAAGTTGTATGATGAAACTATTGATCATGACTACTTCACTCTTTAAAGTCTAGTCACATTGACCGGATTTGTCGGAATTTGTATGGAGAATGTTGATAATTAATTAACCCAGAGGAGTTAACAACACATTGCAAAGTAATACTGTGGGCCCCCCCTTTGGTCTACAAATGGTTAAAGTAAATTTGCATAAGAACCAAGATATAAAACACAGGTGGATATCTTCAACACACCCAATCTCCCCCCATGGGTTGATCTCCCATGTTTGAGTGGTCACTGCTACTTTAGTTGAGTCTACCAGAAGGGGTCAACAAGAGATGTTGAGCAACCAGAGGTCAGGCCAGACAGCAAAGGTTCCTGGACATCATGAGACAACAGGTTATGGCAGAAGGCTCAGATTCAAGGTCGATAGCCAAGCCACGTCAGTACACAGAAGTTCAAAGGATTAATACATACGGACACACCCAGGAAAAGCCAAAAAAACACCCTGCACTGGAATTGGAAAACTAGTTATGTGGACTTTTATAGGCCTGATGTGCAAATGTATTATGCTAAAAAATATGTTCATGTGCAATTATGCCATGAATCAGGAGCATCTGCAATTCTCATATAAAATTTGCACAGTTCTATTGTAAAAACATGTAAATTTACAATTCTGCTATAAAAAAATAAACATGCTCAAATTGCATGTGCAAAACACGCAAATATAATCAATTATGATGACCAGACTAGAAGCGCATTCTTGGACCACTGCGCCTACTTTGCAAAGTCATTCCTGAAGAACCTGTAGGTAAACCAGAAAGACGTCTAGAGCAGGTAACTGACAGATTGCTATTGAGGTGTCCAATGTATTGTAATGTGTTGGGCACCTATCTAGCATTCAAGGCATTAAGAGCTTTCTTTAAATCAGTGGTACTTTTTTTATTTGTTCCCAAAGGTACTGAGGAGTTATCACAGAAATTATATTACATTTTTTTTTTTTTTTTTTTTTTTTTCTTCTCTTTCTTCTCTCTCTCTCTCTCTCTCTCTCTCTCTCTCTCTCTCTCTCTCTCTCGCCTTGTTCTACTCTCCACTGGTAGCCACATACCCATTCATACAGTAGTGCCCTACCTTTGCTCCACAAATATACTATGAAACCCCCAGCCTTATACCACTGTCCCACCAGCAGCCATAGAACCTCACACTGTGTGACCCTCATCTTTGCACCACTGTCCATTTGGTAGCCCCAGAACCACATGTACACTGTCTGTTTACCTGGTTTTGTTCCAGTATCCACTGCTAGTCACAGACCCACTCATTCAATGATGCCCTAGCTTTGTTCCACTATACAATGTCAGACAGAGATCAACACATACACTGTCTAAAGCTCATCCTTGTTCCCATTGTAACCATAGAACCACACATATACTATGTGATCACCATCCTTACACCACTGTCCCACTAATTAATAGCCAAAGAACCTCACACTGCATGACCCTCAGCCTTGTCCCATTGTCAGCCCCAGAACCACACTTACATTGTCTGCTTCCACAGCTTTGTTCTACTGTCCACTGGTAGGTACAGATCGCACACATAGTCTGAATCTGTAATGTGTGAGGGAGTTGGATAACACAGGAGGGAAGAGAGGAGATGACACAGGGAGGGAAATGAACTGTGACATGGGGAGAGAGTGGATGTAATGGTGAGGGGATGACACTATATTGTAGGGTGACAAGGCTGTGGTGATATGGGAAGGGAACAAGGTATAATAGGAGGGGACTTGAAGGCATGGAACAGAGCCAGATAAAACAGGAGGGAAGTGTGGGGATTATATGGATCGGAGAGGAAAGAGATGATACAGGGAGGGAGGGGATGGATTACCTGGGATGGAAGAGAGAGTATGACATGGGGAGAAAGGGAGCTGATAATGCAGGAAAGGAAGAGAGAGAATGATGGAAGGTAGGGCAAGTTTCAGCAGTATATAAGGAAGTTGCGGGAAACAGGAGCAAGGGAGAATGACAGAAAAGGGTGGAAAAGAGAAGCAAGACTGAAGAAAAAGCAGTAAGGAAAAAGTACTGGGTCATGGCAGCTAGCAGTGGGAGTGCTGGGACACAGGGGAGGGTGCTTGTGTGATGATGGCTGTCAACAGCAGAGGATTAACTTTCTGCAGGGAATGCTTTGTCAAATGCATGTGGGCTTCAACTTCATGCATTTATCAAACCATTCCCTATCTCTGTGGCTATTTGAGACCTGTCTCTCTGGCATTCAGCGCAAGTAGATATACATGGTTCCACCCTTACATGTCTAACTACGCCCATGGAATCAGAAGCCATAGAAAGCCTAGTTCATGTGACTTACATTTTTAAATATACTGATTTATTTATTTTGACTTGCAGATATGCAGTTATTGATTAAGCATTCATATAATCTTTTTTCAATTTTTTTCCAATTACAAGCAGGCACTCAGCTGCCATACCATTGTTCATGCTTATGTCCAGTGTGCCAAGTCACCAGACTGATTTTTCCTCTAACATTGCACACACTGTGAACGCCAGCAATACAGAACAGCAAGAAGTTGATTAAAAAAAAACTCAGTTTAATAACTAATATATTTCTGAAATTAACTTTTTTAATGAAAATGTATTTTGTATTTTATAAAAAAATATATATATATTTTTAAATATCTCTGATTATCTTTTTACATTTTTTGTACATGTGTTTTTACATATAAAACGTAACCCTTTAAACAGTGCATTGGAGATCTCACTAACATTATTTGACCCTACTGTGCATTTGCTTTTCTCCAAAATTATTCAAGTTCCAATTAGTACGGCAGCCTCATTATGTCCAATTTGTATATACAGAATAAAATTCCTTATAGACAAATATTGGCAAATTAAAGGATAACTAACACCTAAAACTGAACTAGAGTTACATACACCAAAATACCCTATACTTCATGCTAATATCTGTATTTAAAAAAAAAAAAAAAGAAAATGTTTTATGTTTTCTGATGCAGAAAAAATTCTACCATTACATATGGCCTGAGGGAGCAGGGCTCACAATGATTGTCCAGAATTATCTGTAAATGAGCTGAGACAAAATAATAGTCTTTCTGAATACAAGGGCAGTGGACACTAATCACAATCAATTTACTGACTTTAGCACTTAAATCCAATACAAACAGCACAGACAACATTGAATACATGGTCTTTGAACAGAACAAATATACACTCATTAAAAAGCACGTATAGGATTTTATTTCAGGAATGTAACATGTAAATAATTTATGTTAACACATTCTAGCTGTAAGAAACTCATTCTTAAAGTGATATCAACCCATTTCATTTGTCTGGTGTTAGTTTTCCTTCAAGTAAAACAAAGCATTGGAATGGCAGATGATAGATTGCCTTTAAATGACGTTACCTAAGGCTATCCTTGTTATCTTAGAGTAACTGCCCCACTAAACACCAAGTCAACAAATTTGTCAATATACTGTAGGTTTTTACAATGTGATTGACTGAATCAGTCTGCTTCTGATTTTCCCATCACTACCATTTTATCTTATTTCTTTCTGTTATGTAATGGTTTGTTTGTTTGTTTGTACCATTAGCCATAGAATGTATTTGATCAGCCAAGGGAGCATTGTATCTTCACAACACCTGTCTTTATCCTTTCATGTGTTAACAATATCCTGAATAAGAGGAAGTCAACAAAGTATTTATCACTGTTGCATGTTAATGATGTAACACAACACTAATGTTTCAATAGAGGAAGATACAAGATGTTAACTCATTGGATGCTAGAGCCATCTCAACACGGTGCTTTGCATTGCTTCAAAGAGATATTTAGTCTCCAATGGGGTTAAGGCCAAAAATGATGGAAAGAAGCAACCCTTTACTTTGCAGAATATATAGGGCCTTATGGAAGACAGGAGCAATTCTGGGGGAAGGCATCTGCACCATAGGGGAGAGAGAAACTTTTCCTTTTATACAAATAGGGCTTTTAACCCAGTGCATTAGAGAGTAATGTGTTGTCAACTTCTCTAGTATTCAAGGGTTTAACCCCTTAAGGACCAGAGGGGTGTGCAAAGCATTGTTTTGCAATATGCTGCACAGCCCTCAAGCCCCATTTAAACCAATGAACATTTTGTAAAATGTAATTTGTCCCCTACGGTGCAGTTGGTTTGCTCCAGATTTGCTCCTCTATTCTTTTGTATATAAGACCCCTATTCCTCTCTTAGCTAAAGCTAGAGCAAAGAATGTTATATGCACATATTAAAGGAACACTAACACATAAAAACTAAATACATTGGCATAGAACTTTAAATATCAGACACTTAGAGCTAGCATAGGCAAACATTAATTAGTCATACATTACATCCCTAAACCATAATCCCAAACTAAACTTGGTTTTAAAGGGTTTGTAATGTCTGATTTTAATAAAATGTAATATTGTAGATATAAAAAAAAAAAAATTAACTGGTGCAAGTCCCATCCCTCAAACATATATAGTTTAAGAGATATATCCTGATAAAGCTCTCCCATCCACTTTCACTGACGTCAGATGGCTAGCTGACAGAAGGAGATTCGGGTCATGCGACCTGACAGTGGCTCTTCAGCAGAGCCGAAACATCTCTATCTACAAATAAATACTTCATTGGCATGGTCTACAAAGTGTGCCGGATTTGCAAGCACACTTTGTAGACCTCCCCAATTAAGCATTTCTTTTTAGATATTGCTATTTTGGCTCTGCTGCAGAACCGCCTGCTGGTCCCAGGACCAGGATTTCCTTCTGTCAGCTAGAGGTTGATGTCTGTGAAAGGGGCGGGAGGGGAGAACTTTATAGATCTTGAGTCCTATGAGTGGTTTTTTTTAGTCCTTGTTGGTATGCTTTACCACTTCCATTTTCTATATTTCATATGGACACAGCACTGAGGCAATTGTTATTATAAGCACCGTGTATCGAAGTGCCCATATTTCTACTGTGTATATATATATATATATATATATATATATATATATATATACACACAGAGAGAGAGAGAGAGAGGAGATTGTTGCCATATTAGTCCAGTGACGCAGAGGTAAAATAACAAACAAAATGAGTATCTTGTAATACCTTTTTTATTGGACTAACAGAATTTTGGATTGACAAGCTTTCGGGATAAACTCCCTTTCTCAAGTCTAAAGCATTTCTGATTAAAAGGACACAGAATACACAGTGATACATACAATTAAAAGTTTACCTGTGTGTTGGGGTTAAAAAAACAGAACTGCAGATAAAACAAGAGAATCTACATGTGCCCATATGTATGTGTTTATGTACATATGTATATTTACTATATGCATATATATTTGTGGGTGTGTGTATATAGACACATTGTATGTGTATGTATAGGTATGTGTATATGTATGTTTGTATTTATATATGTGTATATTTGTTTATGTATATGTGTGTGTGTGTGCATGTATGTATATGCACATGTGGGCTCAAGTTGTATATAGGCCTGCATGCACTTGGTAGATTGTTGGATGGAAATTCTAGAATTCTTAACATGTGCAATCTTTTTTAACTCTCTCCACTCCATTACCATCTCCTGCACTATTTTTTTTCTCCCCCTCCCCACAATCCTTACACAAAGGTATTTATGAACCTCTGCTAGAAGAGTGTAAATTCTCTTGTCTTATCTGCAGTTATGTTTTTTTAACCCCACCACACAGCTAAACTTTTAATTGTATGTGTCACTGTGAATTCTGTGTCCTTGTACTCAGAAATGCTTTAGACTTGAGTAAGGGAGGTGTACCTGAAAGCTTGTCAATCCAAAATTCTGTTAGTCCAATAAAAAAGGTACTGCTAGATACTAATTTTGTTTGTTATATATATATATATATATATATATATATATATATATATATATATATACACATATATATACATATACAGAGAGAGAGAGAGAAAAATAGCTAGATAATCTTTTTTAGGAACCCACCCCTCCATTCTCTTCTCTGCAGCCAAGCCGCAAGGAGCTTTAGACATCCACTGATATGCACAAAACAACTGTGAGGTGGAATTAATCTAGGAAACTCCCATTTACTGGATTCCTAGTGTGGTCTACAGACACAAGCTCTATATACAATACCTGGCAACACTCAGAGTCTGGAACAAAATTTCAGGGTCTCAGGTGAAATTCCAAAATCTCAAGAGAGGAGAGTCCTTTATCACCAACTATTTGATCTGCACCAGTTAACTTCTCCTTTAGTCTCTAAATATAATGGGAGACATCCTACATGTATTATGTGTTTTAAAGAAGCAATATCTCTAAGTTGTAGTATGTTAAATGTTCCTTGTGGACTAACTAGAGGACCTCTTGGTTAAAGCAAGCTGGGACATATTGAGTAGAATCTACATTATGAGTAACTTTAAGGGTTAATAATGCAAAGATATCAGGGTTGTCTCAGTTTGAAAGTTCCCAGGTATTAGCACCACCTGTCCATAAAACATCTTGAATTTAATGTGCATGTTGTAACTTTTGAATGAAATGTCTTCCAGCCTTAGAAATACCCTTGTTTCTTGGGCAGCTGGAAACCTCAGTTAGATTTTTTATTTGATCCTTGTAGTGTAGTTGGTTTGTTCTGTAATTGATCTATTTATTGCCTTTATACATATGCCCCACTGTGCGACTTTTCATATGATGTTCTAAAATTATGTTGCTCCAAAAGTAGCATTTTTTTTTTTTACCTTCAAAACGTACCCCCCCCATGTCTCCATATGATAAAAAGTAAGCCATGTGCAATTGTAAAATTATATTAATGCATAGTTACAAAGGACAAGAACATAAATATTAAAATGCATGTAAGTACAACAAATGAATTGATATGTAATACGTAATAGTATATTTTATTAACTTTAAATCACTGTATGAACTGAAATATATTATAGGGTTGTCAGGGTTGTCTCAGTTTGAAAGTTCCCAGGTATTAGCACCACCTGTCCATAAAACATCTTGAATTTTTTTTTTGCCTTCAAAACGTACCCCCCATGTCTCCATATGATAAACAGTAAGCCATGTGCAATTGTAAAATTATATTAATGCATAGTTACAAAGGACAAGAACATAAATATTAAAATGCATGTAAGTACAACAAATGAATTGATATGTAATACGTAATAGTATATTTTATTAACTTTAAATCACTGTATGAACTGAAATATATTAGGGTTGTCAGGGTTGTCTCCGTTTGAAAGTTCCCAGGTATTAGCACCACCTGTCCATAAAACATCTTGAATTTTTTTTTTACCTTCAAAACGTACCCCCCCATGTCTCCATATGATAAACAGTAAGCCATGTGCAATTGTAAAATTATATTAATGCATAGTTACAAAGGACAAGAACATAAATATTAAAATGCATGTAAGTACAACAAATGAATTGATATGTAATACGTAATAGTATATTTTATTAACTTTAAATCACTGTATGAACTGAAATATATTATAGAAGAACAAACTTACTACACTGTAGGCACGATTAAAAACTCACCAATTCCTGTTGATTTAAATGGGACCGGAGACCTTTCTAGCATTCAAGTCGTTGAATACTGTTTTCAAATCAGTGGATGTTTCTATTTCTCTCCTGTAGTACAGTTGGTTTGACCCTGGAATTGTCCCATTTTACCTTTCTACATGTTGCCCTTTGTGTCTTAGTGACTTTTCGATTTTTGTAAAGTCAAATAATTTCATTCTGTACATCAGCTCCATGTATAAATTTGGCATTTTGCAACATTGATTCCTTATTTATTTATTTTATTTGTTTATTAATTTTCTTTAATCTCTAGGCATCAATAATATTACACATACAGCAATATTGTGTTTTTCTTCTGCTCATTAACATTATAAAATAACACAATGTATTTTCCTTCTGGAGAAAGTCGAATATGCCAAAAAAATTTTTTTATTTCAAGTGGCAAAAATTTGATGAACCTAGAAAAAAAAGAGAATGTAATACATGCCCAGAATATATATGCCATATTTCCAGTTAAAACCTAACAAGCCTGTAGCATGAATTGATATGTCAAAAGCAGATAACTGAAAACCAATGAGTCAGGTCAGAGGTCAAATGGTCTCTTAAAGGTGAAAGGGCATCCCAGATTTGGTTGCTATCAGCTATTATTTCAGAGATAGCTTATCTATGCAATAGTGAAAAATGGATTGGTTACTATTAATTAGTATTGACCCGAAGGACAAAATTAAGACTATAATAAAGGGATTTAATGTAACTTCAACTCTAAAGTAAAGTTCTGTTTAAAAGGTAATATTAAGCTTGCGATCAAATTGCTGTACAAATAGACTAACACCCATCTTGGAGTTGGGAAGGATTATGTAGTTCTCATTTTCTGAGAAATACTGTGGCAAAGGTTGAACTTGATGGACCTTGTGTATTTTTCCAAACGAATTTATTATTTAACAATGTTATTTTTAATAGGAGAATATATTGCAATCTCAAAACATTTATCAATATGCAATAGGTTTAATTATGATATAAAAATATGATTTCAAAAATGTTTGTCATTGTAAATGTTTTTCAGATCCTGAATAAAAGGTTAACGTGAAATAGCCATAATACATATTTTGATAATAAAATAGAAACAACAATGTATGACAGCTCAAGTTAATTTGAAACAACTTTTAAAATCACCTAATGTTATGTTAGCCATTTGTTACTGAAAATGTTTAAATTAGATTTATGTGACAGCTCTGCAATTTAGACAGCTGACTGGCACATCCGTGCATCAAATACTAATATTTTACACTGTTCTCCCTTTCAACTGAAACTCCCTGATACTCCTCCTTCCCCCTCCCTACCTATTTTAGAAACTGGAGAAGGGGAGTTCAGAAGACACCTCTCTACAGTCAAAAAAACAACAACATGACAATGTTTATTTTAACCCTCAGAGTGCCAGAGTGAAGGGGGAAGTGGCAGCTGAGAGGGAGAACAGTGTACAATGTTAGTATCTGGCATACACCTGTGCCATACCTCTCAACATTTTAAATGGTCAAAGAGGGACACTTTTGTTTCAGGTGATGTTGCTGGGGGATTGGCTGTGGGCAGCACATTACCGAGATTATGTAGGTTATTTCATGACCTATTGACAGTCTTTTATGTAAATTAATACTTTATTTTGAGCAAAACAAAACTTTTATTTACACAGACTAATTTATAAACACAGATATTTACATTTATACAGTCATTAATGTGAGTTTTATTGCTGTGGAGCAATGTAACACACTTATATACACTCACAAAATCTGATCTCCTAAACAGAGGGACACCAGGGTGGGAAAGAGGAACAGAGGGATTTGTGTCTCAAAGAGGGACACTTGGGATGTATACTATGCTAGGCAGTGCTGTCTAATGTATACATAAATAGAGCTACATCCTATCCTATATTTTAATTTGCTAACTAAGTTTGTCAGAAGCCTTCATGCGCAGTAGAGACGGCTGGGTGAGTTGCAGTCATGCACAGTACAGACTGCTCACGCAGCGGCTGATACGGAGCGGGGTGCCCCGAATTCAGACCAGAGTCCTCTCTGCGCACAATCTAAATTCGGAGAGCACCGATCTGTATCAGCAGCGGTGCGGGCAGTCTCTACTGTGATTGCACCGTGGCCATTGCTGGGTGGCACTGTGGCCCGTATACACGGGTCTTCACCTAGTATATAATAATTTGCTAGGATGTTTGTCACAATGCAGTCAAGCTCAGTACAGACTGCCTGCGCCGCGGCTGATACGGAGCGGAGCACTCCAAATTTAGACCAGAGTCCTCTCTGCGCACTGAAAGGTGCGCAGAGAGGACTACGATCTGAATTTGGAGCGCACCGATCCGTATCAGCAGCGGTGCGGGCAGTCTCTACTGTGACTGCACCGTGGCTTGTCAACTAGTGTACGAAAATTCACTAGGATGTTTGTCACAATGCAGTCATGCTCAGTAGTCTACTGCACATGATTGCATCGCATGATTGCATCTCAGGGAAGATTTACATAGATTAAGGTTTTTTTCTGATCTTAATGATGAAACAAGAAATGTATTTTTGAGCAGAATTTTAACTTATTGTATAAGAAATAAGAACAATGACTTCTTCTGTACATTAAGAGAACCTCCTGTACAGAGAATTGCTGTTTATTTAAAGTCATATGCATTTAAAGTGGAACTAACACCTTATAACAACTTTGGGGATTTTGAAGAGTTATACAGTTTATTAGTAGGCAGATCAGGAAGGTCTGATAAAGACTAACTTATTTGGTAGCAGGAAAGCTATAAAATTACTGGGGTATGAGGAGCAGGTTGAACTTGATGGACTTGGGTCTTTATTCAACCTAATTTACTATGTTAAGTTTTTAATATGCCTTCTTTTCTATTGGCTTCAGTGGGGACTTCAGTTGAGCAAAGTAAGTCTTGTTTTGAAAGCGGATTGCGCCGGGGGAGTGAGGGAAGATATCTGCTACCCCTAATTTTTTAAAAAACTCTTTTCTATAATACGTACCCCCCACTTCACATACAGTGAAGCGGTGTAAAATTGTGCGTATTATACCTGAGATTTTATGGTACTCACATGTCCTTTGCTTAGCTAGCTATCAGGGTATGTATAAACTTTACTTATGTTTTGTGTCCAATATGTTAAGGCAGGCATGTCAAACTCCGATATAGTTTAGGGCAACATGCTCCACAATTCCCTCTAAGGAGAGCTGAAACAATGGCTTCCGATGTCTGCTCTATTATTTTGTTGGGGAGGTCTGGAGAGAGGGATGAAATGTAAAAATGTTGCTACTCTGCTGTGGCTGTTCTGATAATAAGGCCAGTGTCTAGCTAGAAAAGGAGTATACAACCTTTCACTATCAAACTGTTGGACACTGCAGTTCCTTTCTTCAACCAGCAAAAACCTTGACAGTTAAAGGGATAGTAATGTTTCATAAAAAAAGCAGCTCTAATTAATCATCATAGTATTTGGGCCTTGGAGAGTGTTATTTCATTTCCGTCAGATTTGTAGTTCGAGAGTAATTGAATGATAAAGTATCCCCTCCCGCCCCTTTTACTGATGTAACACTGTTCAGCTCAGAGCAGCAGGGAGGTGCCCAGTTAGATTTCAGAGAGAGACAATCTTCAATTAAGATAAGGGAAAAAGCTGAAAAACCTGTCAAGGGGGGCAGGGTTTTCATTGTTCTCACAGTAAGAAGATTGTCCCTTGCTGTGAGCTGTCTGGTCAAGCAACTTTTACACTAGGTAAAAGGGGCAGGAAGGGATATTTTATCATTCAATTACTCTTGAACTTCAGCTCTGACAGTATTGTAATAACACTCTCCATGGTCCAAATACTATGAAGATTAATTGGAGGTGCTGTTTTTGTGAAACATTACTATCCCTTTAAAGGTTTCCTACCCATGCTCTGGAATGTGACAGCAAATCAAGCTGATCTAAATAGGAATTTGAATCAGAAGAGCTGCACTATAATTAAAATGAGAAATCCAGCTGTGTATCACAGTTTATTAGCTAGTGGGCCGCATGTTTGACAATCCTGGTTTAAACCTTTTTTTTCACTCAAAGGGTTAAGGCACTGAAATATGAATATCATATGATCATATACACATGAACAATATTTTCTTTTACAGTCAGTATTAGTATGTAAAGATATATAATTCTGAGATATATAGATATACACTGCTTTTGTATTTATGAGTAAAACAGTTAATCCTTTGAGTTCCAGGGAGGTATCCAACGCATTGTGGTGCAATGTGTTGGCTACATCTCTGGCACACAAAGGGTTAAGTCTTACGTTTTCATGTGGCTGATCATACTTTCTGCATTCTCAAGTAGTTGACCATACCTTCAACATAACCCTACACTCTAATGGCCCAGACCCTATTGACAGAATGGTTTAATTTAATAAACAAATTAATCTTTCTGACAGGCCATTACCCACCCAAATCTTTTGTTTTTAATATTATCTAATGAAAAAGTATTCATTTATAAAGATCATGTTATAGCACTCCAAAATGGAATATGTTTTCTAGCATTAGACTACTATCCTGATAGAACCTGACCATGATGTGCATGAGTATTATTCTAAAGATACATGGGGGAGATGGGCTAAGGGGCGATAATATGGTGATTTGTGCCTTACGATGAAAACATACATATGCACTAAGAATTAGGGATTCATGGAGAGGGGGATTAACTCATTAGTATGCAGGTTTGTCAAAATGTTGGATTGCGAGGGCATTCCTCTGCTCCCCCACTTGCCCACTTGGACTTCAGCACCACAAACAGCATCGTTCCCTAACACTTTCAGAGCCATATAGATGTGCATTGTGCATTCCTGTGGCAGTGAAAGGGTTAAGAATACGTATAGGAATAAATAAATATAGTTCTCACTGGTACCAAAATATGCTACATACAGCCAGCAAATAGGTTAAATAAAAATATAACAATAATGATCTGCACATTCTAGAGGAAATATAAATTGCAAATAATGCAATACAATACTGTATATAAGTGCTCTAAAGATGGTGATCTTGCTTACAGTGCATACATTCAATATTCATCTATTGCGCTCACCATAACGTTTCATGAAACAGGTCCTTGTCAAGACATATGCCCGTCCATGTTTCTTAAAGTGGAACTTTCACCCTCTGGATACTTAGGTCTTGATTCAATTATTTCCACTAAAACATGCATTAGAGCAAAATTGGCTAACGGCCAACAAAAAACAAATGTATCAGTCTGTATCCAATTCTCCTACAGACTGAAACCACAACGGACTTTGGGCCACATAAACGGACTTGTGGCAAAATGGCCATTTTGTGTGTTACGGTCCCAAAATGCATGCTAAATAGAGCAAAAAATGGGAACGTTAAAGTAAAAGAGATAGTGATCGGTGCCTGACACATTGTCAAGCACAGACTATTAGCTCAAACTCACAGTCACGCTCACAAACATTAACCAAACAATACCCCTAACAGTAACGTGCAACAATACTAATCCTAACACTAGCCTAACACCCACAGCTGTATAACATTTACCTGTCATTGTGCACTGGCTGTCTTCTTCAGTCTTCTGCGTTATTTTTTCTGTAATCTTCTTTCAAATCTGCCCTGTAAAAAAAAAAAATAAAAAAAAATGAAAGATTTGTTTGTAAAAAAATGCCCCCAAGATATGCCTGACTTAACCCTTTGAGTGCCTGAGGGGTACCTTTACTGCAATCAAATTGTTAAATGCAGTCTGGCATATCTCTTAAAACTAATATGCTGCCATTCCTGCTTAAAAAAAAAGAAGTCATTCCTTTGTTTAATAAAGAAGGGCTTTCCAATGGTTAAAAATGTCTCTGCTGGCGGCAGCAGGATTGCATAGTGAAATAGACCCCCTCTACATACTTATCGGGCTGCTGCCCGAGTCCGAATGAGGGGATTTTGGACAAAGAGTGGCTTTTTATATGACCAGTCGATGTTTAAAATGGATTCCAGCCTACAATTGCCTGGGAAGTGTGCTTACGCACCTCCCAACCAACTAGCTTCTAGGGGGATGATGAAACCTGAAACAGACGGAAGATTACAGGGAAAAGAAGATGGAAGATTGAAGCAGAAGATGGACAGAGCTGACCAGGGTGCTGAAGGCTCCACTGCACTTCGGGATTACTGGTAAGTGTTTCTTGTCAGGGGCTGTATTTTAATAGTCGGATTAACCCTGTGAGTGCCGGTGGGGTAAGTACTGGCAATCATATGGTTAATTCTACTAACATTCCAAACATTTTGGGATTGCTTTGTATTTGTCGATATGGGGCTTAGAGCCTCATATTAATACATCCACTGGTGACATCCTTTTTTTCAGGTTCAATTCCTGCATCAAGGGACTCTGCACCTAACAAAACTGAATGCAGATTTTCACCCATCAAAGTGGGTCCCTTAAAATATCTTAGTGCTAAAGCATGGAATTGAATGGCATTTTTCAGCTTTATGTTGTGTGTCAATGGCCATAAATGCTTACAAAATTATCGCTTGAATTGAGGTGTTGATGAAGCAGCTATGGAAGGCAGAGGGAGATGATGGTGGGCAGTAGCTTCGCTCTCAGTTGGAGCAGCAGTGTTCAGGTGATGGGCGTCTGTAAGGTCAGAGGGGCACACAACAGGGGCTGAAGGTAGGACTGTTTGACGTACGAGAGTCGCTGACAGACTGAGCCCTGTGGTACAACGCGTGCAAGGAAAAAGCAGGAGTCCCATCGGGCCACATGTGAGGTCCCATGTTGATGGCGGACACCTGGAGGGTATGGAGAGGCAGGAAAGATGCAGCAGAAGACATGTGTCCACTGAAGATGGGAATTCTGGGTGGAGCAATGCAGCAAGGAGCCCCAGGCCACACTGACAGAGGAGTGCTTTGCCAATTAGCTGATAAATCTCTTTTCGCATCTGTAATACAAGACTTTTGCTTTATTTTAGGAATACCTTTTGGTCTGTGCTCCCATCTTGGCCAGGCAGCCAGCCACAGGGGAGCACAATATCAGGATGAATATCATTGTGAACAGAAAAAAAAAATATGGAATGAAGAATTGGACAGGGGAAGACAGCTCAATAAAAGAGTCTGGACACAGCTTAGAGGCTAACAGACCCAGGAGGGCAATATGCAACATTCTTATGTAAATATGGCTTTTCAGAATGTCTATTTATATGACATAAACATTCACTACTTTTAACCCTTAGAGTGCCAGAGGACTAGGCAACGCATTGCAGAGCCATGCGTTGCTTACCCCTGTGGCACTTAAAGGATTAAATACTGGTTTAGACAGGGGCAATCACATATTTGTAGTATGTTCTCCTTCAATTTGCCCCACCCCTCTACGTGCAGTAAGTGATCCCAATGAAACACTGGGGGGCAGGCTAAGAGAGTAGGATTGGCAGCTCCTTAGAGGGAGAGCACTGCCAATCATTCTACACATCATCAAGATACCAGTGCTCTCCTTCTTGCTGACGAGCACAAATCAGGAACAGTAGTGGCCAAAAGTTTTGAGAATTACACAAGTATTGATCTCTCCAAAGTTTGCTGCTTTATATATTATTGTCAGATGTTACTATGGTATACTGAAGTGTAATTACAAGCATTTCATAAGTTTCAAAGGCTTTTATTGACAATTACATTAAGTTTATGCAAAGAGTCAATATTTGCAGTGTTGACCCTTCTTTTTCAAGACCTCTGCAATCCGCCCTGGCATGCTATCAGTTAACTTCTGGGCCACATCCTGACTGATGGCAGCTCATTCTTGCATAATCAATACTTGAAGTTTGTCAGAATTTGTGGGTTTTTGTTTGCCCACCCGACTCTTGAGGGATTGACCACAAGTTCTCAATGGGATTAAGGTCTGGGGAGTTTCCTGGCCATGGACCCAAAATTTCAATGTTTTGTTCCCTGAGCCACTTAGTTATCACTTTTGCCTTATGGCAAGGTGCTCCATCATGCTGGAAAAGGCATTATTTGTCACCAAACTGTTCTTGGATGGTTGGAAAAAGTTGCTCTTAAAGGTTGTGTTGGTACCATTCTTTATTCATGGCTGTGTTCTTAAGCAAAATTGTGAGTGAGCCCACTCCCTTGCTTGAGAAGCCACTCCACCAATATCTTCCCCAGGCTGATGTTCGTCTATTCCATTCTCTGCCACCTTCCAAGATGACCATGACCAATTGCCTTGATTATCTAGTGGGGGTTTTTTTATAACAATCAGCAATATACTTTGTAATAAAATAATGCTAAAAGAATGCTTAAGCAACATAAAAGTAATTGCAGTTATAATTGCAATTTAAATATTTACTACAGCTACAAAACTTGTGATGCCACTTAATATTAGTATTGCCTCTAATAAATAAACAAATACTAAGCAAATAAATAACAAATATTCCTATGTGACACTTTCTGGAAGCAATGCAACTTTTTGGATACATCCATGTATAATGTAGATATCTACAAAATTAAATTAAGCATTATTGTCAATTTGCTTAGTGTTTTTAAAACAATTTTACCAACCCCCTTTTACTCTTTGCAATGCATCGGGGACCTCTCAAGCATCCACGAGATTCAATTTACCGCTCTGAGAATCAGCTTAATATGAAGTTTTGAAGAAAATCTGCACTTGAATTTTATCATAATATTGCTGATGAGCTCTTCAAAATGGAAGTTAATGAAGAAGCAAAGAATTAATGAAAATTAAATTTTAATATCTAAGAATGCTTAAAATTCTTCATTCACAGTCTCCTAATTGCTGACAGCATATTTCTTTATTGCAGTCTACATTAGACACAGATGTGATGTCATAGATTTTCTACATAATAATTGCAATATATATTGTACCTCATTGAAGCAACGCACACTATTGATGTGAATTGAGAGGAGCTTTACTTAAACTGGAAGTTTACCCTTAATTTATATAACACATGGGGAATGTGCAAATCCATCAGCTCTTCTTAATTGCCATTGGTTTTTAACACCTTCCGCCACACTTTGGGGGTATGCACTAAAGCATATGATCACTTAAGTGCATGCATGTGCCCTCACACTGCCATAGTTAGGACTTTAATGTCGGCAGGCCCCAACAAGGGGTAGATAAAGGGAGCCCCTTGAAATGCCCATACATCCCACGAGCCTTCCTATGGCACAAGCAGCACTAAGGGTAGCTTAGTAAATTGGCATTAGGCAAACACAATAGGATCAGTTTTAGCTTCTAGCTTTTCACTGAATCGTATTAGAACAACCACCTTTAGGTGTTCTTCATTCAGCATTATATCTGCAGTTTACTGTGTATAGTGATCCGTAATGAAGTCTGTCTCAAGATCATTGATTCTCAGCTAAAGTCTTCGAGACACACCAACAGATCAAATTTCATGGATCCCTAATTAACCACATCCAGCTGCATCATAATTATGGAGCCATTGATTGAATGAATGACTAAAGCAGGGATATCTTGAAAAGCTGACCTGTTAGTGTGCCCCGAATACTAACCTTAAGAAACACTGCTGTTGGCCAGATGTGCTCAAACCTGCCCTCAAGCCCCAAAAGTGCATGTTTTCAGGATCTTCTCGATTAAACACAAGTGAATGTTGTTAACTCAGGTAGATCCTCCACAATGACTGAACCACTGATTAATTCATCTGTGTTCATATGAGGAGATTTTGAAAACCTTCTCTGTCAGGAGTTCCTGAGTTCCCTTCTGTAGATCACATACCCTCCCGCTGAACAATGGGCGTCTATAGAATCGAATAATTAAAAAGTAGTGACTTCTACCTCCAGCCCTCTGGACACACCAACAGGTCAAGTTTTCAGGATACTACTAATTAAGCACATGTAGCTCAATCGCAAAGTCTGAGACGCTATTTACTCATCTTTGATTAAGCAGGGACTGTCTTGAAAAACTGACCTATTGGTGTGTCGACTTTGGGAAGCCCGGTTTCAAAGGAAATGTGTTTATTACATTGTATACTGAAACAATTAGCAGTAGACTTTAACCCTTTGAGTGCCAGAGAGGTAGTCAACACATTGCAATGCAATGCATTGGATAGCTCTCTGGCATTCTAAGGGTTAACACATATCACACGCAAATCAAAACAGTAAATAGAAATAGCTGACTGATGTTTTAAGGTCACCTATCTAGGTAAGTCCTGATAAAGAAATAAAGATCTAACTTTTCTTAGGGAATGCATTGTGCACCCCTATGGTCCTTAAAGAAGCAGTAAACTTGTCTTATGAAAAAAGATATATTGTAGAGAGTTTCCTCTTGAGTAAAATAAAGGTATCACCACTACCGAGAGATGCATATTTCCAGATTTATTACAGTTTAAACCCATGTTTTTTTTACATTAGCAGTACCCTCTAGTGGTCAAATTCCAATTAGTTACTCTGTTACATTCTAAAGGAGACGAAAGTCAGTGACATACAGATCTCCATAGAATGTGATAGAAACTGCCGAGTCACTTCCTGTCAGTTAGAATTATCAGGAAATTCACTGATTATTTGAACTGTTAAAACTTTTGAATAAAACAACTGACAGCAGAGGGAGTGACCTTGTTTTACTCTGCAGGAAAAGCTCTATAAAATATAGGTTATCATAAAAAAAGTTTACTGCTCCTTTAAGGGTATAAAAGATAACATAAGACCATTAACATGTAATCAGAGAATTTATCAGAACTTTTGATTAAAACTTTGCCTGTTATATCTATATTGATTTTCAGTGTTGATAAAGGTGGATAATCATTGGCTTAGTCATTGTTTAAGTAGGGATATCCACAAACGATGATCTGTTGATCACAATGACTGGAGCTGAGAATCCCGTATGGATTGGTTTAGAGAGACAACCAAGAAAACATACCATAATTGTATGGTATATTCCCTTTAAATTTGAGTTAAACAGTTAAAAAGAAAAAAATTAAGTTAAATAGACAGAAGAGGTATACAGGGAAGACTGAGAAAGAAAATTGCTATGAATGCTCATTTGGAAAGATTGCTTGTGGATAACAGACTGGTGTCAGGGGCAGGACAGTAATTAGGGTGATTGTGGGTGGGAACATAACTAAAGCCTTAATGTAACATAATCCTCTAGTTTTGGTCTGTAAAAGATGTCAAACCCTAGTACACAAGTGCAACAACAACAGCACGTGGATGGCAAACAAAGCTTAACCCTTTAAAGGGATAGTAATACTTAAAATGTAAAAAAAAATATGTTGTAGGGTTTATCCCCCTGAGTAAAACAAGGGTACTCACACTGATGAAAGGTGTTTTATTCAAAAGTTATTAATTTTCAAAGTTGAATTTTTTAGGTGCAATATCACAGTGGACTGAAATTTTACACCACCCTATGGCGATTTATGGTCCCGGGACCAGAGCTGTCCATAGGATCGTGTAGCAACAGCGCCACTGTACAATTTCACGCCACTGTGATATTGCACCTAAAAAAATTCAACTTTGAGAATTAATAACTTTTGAATAAAACACCTTTCATCAGTGTGAGTACCCTTGTTTTACTCAGGGGGATAAACCCTACAACATATTTTTTTTTACATTTTAAGTATTACTATCCCTTTAACCCCTTCGCGACAAAGGACGTACATGTACGTCCTCTGTGGCTGTCACTTAGTGACAGAGGACGTACATGTACGTCCAGGAAATCCGGATCCCCGCGTGGCTGCACGCCGTTCGGGGACTCCGGATTCCTTTGAAAGAAAAAAAAAAATGTTAGACAGGCGTTAAGTGACGGCCGCGTCTGCACGCGGCCGTCACTAAGGGGTTAAGGACCAGAGGGGTATGCACGACCCTCAGGTCCTTAAAGGGTTAAAGTTAAACTGACAGCAAAAAAAATACTATATTGGTTTCCATTTGTTTTTTTACACCACACTGTCCTATTCAATTTGTTTCCATGTCCTCATTCTAGATAATCAATTAAAACATGGAGACTAACACTAAGATTCTGGAGCAAACCATCTGCACCATAGGAGACAGGTAAAAACTTCTCAAATTTACTGCATTTGCTTTGCATAGCATTGCCATCCTTTCTGTCATTGAAGGGGTCAAAAGTTCCCCAGTTAATGCAATGGGAATGTTTCTTTGTCTTCTGTGGTGCAGCTAGTCCGCTCCAGAATTGCTCTAGTTCTCTAAGTTCCATCAGTCTCAGAGATAAATATTAGTGCATTGGCTCCACAGAATAACAAAGAAGTGAATTGGAGCAGTCATCTCTAGTGTTGAGCGAGCGTGCTCGGCCGATGCTCGGATCGGCTCGAGCATCGCTCTGCTCGGCACATGGCGGTACTCGTCGAGTACCGCCATGTGCTCGCCCGCCATGTTCGGGTGGCGGGGATCTGTGCCGGAAGAGGCACAGATCTGAAGACGCTCCGCTGGACCACCAGGGACTGGAGGTACGGGGGCATTGCGGAGATGAAGGGGGCATTGCGGAGATGAAGGGGGACATTGTGGAAGAGGGGCATAGACTCTATGCCCCTCTTCCACAATGTCCCCCTTCATCTCCGCTATGCCCCTCTTCCACAATGTCCCCCTTCATCTCCTCTATGCCCCTCTTCCACAATGTGCCCCTTCATCTCCGCTATGCCCCTCTTCCACAATGTCCCCCTTCATCTCCTCTATGCCATAGAGGAGATGAAGGGGGACATTGTGGAAGAGGGGCATAGCGGAGATGAAGGGGCACATTGTGGAAGAGGGGCATAGCGGAGATGAAGGGGGACATTGTGGAAGAGGGGCATAGCGGAGATGAAGGGAGCATAGCGGAGATGAAGGGGGACATTGCGGAGATGAAGGGGGCATTCGGAGATGAAGGGGGGCATTGACCAGGCACCGTCCCCTCATCAGAGCAGGGGGTGCCTGGTGTAATGCTCGTGTCGCCCCATTATATTCAATGGGGCTCGGGTGCTCGGCCGAGCACTCGAGCCTCAGGGGGTGCTCGGTCAGAGCACCCGAGCATCGGGGTGCTCGCTCAACACTAGTCATCTCCACTTTATCTCCTCAAGATCTTCTCCAGAGGGATAAACTCTCCAGTATGGAATATAAGATGTCTTAAGTTGGTTATTACAGCAGTAGGATTATGAATACTTACCTTAACACAGTGTTTTTGCATTAAAGGGTTAACCATTTGAGAGCCAAATAATTGAATGTCTGTGAGCTGTATATCTCTCATAGTCTTAATGTTTTAACAAGATGGGCCACATTTTCCAGTTTGAGTTTGTTTCTCTTTTTTTCCCATCGTTTCCCAGTACATAACCCATATATGGATGTCACCTAGCTGCTGCAGAATGGTTTCTTTTAGACCTGATACATAGGGGGAGGTTGCACCACATTTTAAGTATTGGGTTACTCAGTCTTATTATTATTATTAGGTAAAAGGTGGAATCTTGTTAGCCATCTGAAAGAATCAGGGGACTGGGAGAGTAAAAGTGATACATTTATTGGCTGAGTGGCTTTAGAGTGCAAGATTACAAGACAATTTAGGTCTCTTTGTTAGACATGTTAGAAAAACCTGCTTGATGAAGAGACCTAAATTATCTCTAAAGCTTGCATTGTAAAGCTACTCAGTCGATAATGGAATATTTTTTACTCCACCATTCTCCTGCTTAATATTATCATACCTGGGAACATTTTCTTGTGGCCTCCCCGGAGTGAGAGGCCTGTGGTGCCACTGAGGGAGACAATTGACGCAATTTACGTCAAAAGGGGGCAGGGCTTAGTTGTGACAGGGGGGCTGGGCTTCAGAAACATGTTAAAAATATAGGCAATAGGCTGCGGAAGGAGGAGACGTAGTCGGGGTTTCTTAAAAAAACTGGCCACACCCCTGTGAATCAGACTTTTCCCTGGAGATCCGGTAATGCAGAGTCAAAACCAGAGTCTCAGGGGCAAATTTGGAGAGTTCCCTGCTATGATTATTATTTGTATTTTTTATATTATTCTTTCAGATTTAGTTTTGAAGGTATAGTCTGACTTGCCAATAAGATGTTCTGTCCAGCTTAAGGTAGGAGTGAATCTAATTTCAGGAGTTTTCTACTACAATATTCTTCTGCCCAGCTGCACAGTCCCAGAATAAATTTTGTTTTAAATTTGTCTTTAAAGAAAATAAAAAGAACACAAAATATTTGATAAAATTAAAACAGAAATGACAAGAGCATTACGTTTCTAGCCATTAGGCGTTTAAAGAGTGACATTACAATGTTCTTGTCAAGTCTTTTTACTAGACATCTGTTCCATTTTCCACAGCCCTACCTTCAGTGACATTCAGGAAAGTCAGATGGGGGGAGGAATAACAGTGGGACTCACACTTTAACTGCTATGTAATAACAGGCCTGGACTTAAAGCTGTGGCAGATAACCACCTTGTCCGTAATTATGTTGGTCTGAGTGACCACTGCACAAAATGCAATAATACAAGCACTCTAATTTTCCCAAACATTTGTGTCCTATTGAAATGAAAGCATTAGACTTACAAATTGTGATTTAAAAATAAAAGCAATAATTTGTCTCCAGCTGGTGCAATTGTTTAATAAAATGCCTGCTGTGTTTCCAGAAATAATATCCTTTATCACAGACAGCAACGGTAATTAGGCTGTCTTTGGACCACCGGGATTTGAAATCCAAAATATTCTGAACTTGTAATTCTGGGCAATCAAAAGTCAGCAGTTTTCTGGGTTAAAAGGGGTTTCAAGCTTTGGAAAACCAGTTATAAATTTTTGTGCAAGGAATATAAAGTAGAACCTACGTCTCTTAATAATAAGCCCTCACTCGCCTTAATATGACCAAAATCCTAATGTGTTTTTCCCTTGCTACTTGGTTCATTTGATACCATTTTCAGTCAGTACTGGATGTTATGTCCACGAAGGTGTGTATTGCTGGACCTAGCAACCACAGGACCTTAAACACTGCTCACTGCACATGGAAATTGCATCCCTTTAAGGGCCAGAAGTGTGTTTATTGCATTGCTTTGCACACACCTGTAGTGGTAAAGGGTTAAGTAGACTCAAGCATTCTGCCTGCTTCAGTTTGAAAAACCTGGCAGCAACCGTCATGTCTGCCTCCATGGACATGACTTCCAGGACTAACTGAACAAAGTCACAAGGGTAAAATCCACAGGGGCTGTTAGGATTTTCCAGCCATAGTAAGGTAAGTGAGGCTTTATTATTAGGAAGTGTTAGTTACCCTTTAAGGATGGATTTTTCATTGTGCAGAGAACTAGGGTACCCATGAATGAAAGATTGTCACGGTCATAGCAGGTTGCATCTAGGCTTGCCTGTCTCTAGAACCCGGCACTCCAGTCCTGCCTTTCCCCAGCACCACACCCTCCAGGCTTGCCTGTATCCATCACCCAATCCTCCAGGCTTGCCTGTCTCCAGAACCTGACCCCCCCAGGCCAGCTTGTCTCAAGAAGCCTAGCCTCCATGCCTGCTTGTCTCCAGCACCCAGCCTTACAGGCCTGCCTGTCTCCAGCCCTCCAGGCCTGCCTGTCCCCAGCACCTAACCCACCAGGCTTACCTTTCTCCATCACCCAGCCTCCAGGCTTGTCTCTCACCAGCACCATACCCTACAGGCCAGCTTGTCTCCAGTATCCAGTCCTCCAGGCCAGCCTGTCTCCAGTATCTGGTCTTCCAGGCCAGCCTGTCTCCAGTATCTGGTCGTCCAGTTCAGCCTGTCAACAGCACCCAGCCCTCCAGGCCTGCTTGTCTCCAGCATATTGTCCTCTAGGCTTGCCTGTCCCCAGCATCCAGCCTTGCCTGTTTCCAAAACATGATTCTCCAGGCCTGCCTGTTACCAGCACCCTACTATGTGCAGACACACACATTGGGTTGCTGTCCCCAAACTCAGGCCCCTCTCTGGTAGGTTTATGCACTGGTATGGGCCACCCTACTCTTGGATTCAATGTTGCCTGTTTCTTTGTGCTTCTTCAAAAGAGCTTGGACAGCACATCTGGAAACCCCTGTCTGCCTTGAAATTTCTGCCTGGGAGAGACCTTGCTGATGCAGTAAAACTACCTTGTGTCTTTTTCCTGTGCTCAGTCTTGCCATGGTGTATGACTTTTGACATTAAACTGTCTTCAGCTGTCTCTCCTTGTTAGCTGAGTTTGGCTGTTTTTCACCCAGTTTTATTCCTCTCACACAGCTGGTTCTGTTTCAGTCAATGATTATGTTTCAACCTACATATTAAATTGGTGATCATTAGCACATGTTTGGTATAATTGTTTAATCATACACCTGACTATATGCCAACAAACGTCCTGGCTTTGGGCAAGTGTACCTAGAAGAATTGATGCTGTTTTGAAGGCAAAGGGTGGTCACACCAAATATTGACTTGATTTAGATTTTTCTTCTGTTCACTCACTATTATTTTGTTAACTTATAAAAATATACTTTTGAACATGTCTATTTTTGAAAGCATTCTTCCTTTACAGCAATGTTTTATACCTGACTTTCACATAGTACTGTATACATTTATTAGTCATATAAAGGACTATTAACATAATATGTTAGAAACTAGGGTTTATCCTTCTGAGTAAAACAAGGGTACTCCCACTACTGAGAGATGTTTTATCCAAACGATATTGTATCTCAAACTTGACTTTTTACAGCCTGAAATATACAGTGGCACTATTGCTACACCATCCTATTGAAAGGTCTTGTCAGTTGACCATAAAACTCCAAATGATGGTCTAGTCAGTCCATTTACTCAGGGGATAAACATTATAAGAAATATATATTTTTTGCATATGAAATATTTCTATCATTTTAAATACTATGCATTTCATTCTAGCATCTGTAAAAATCTAATCTTACTTATTCTCTGTTCCTGAGTTTTCCAGGGATCCAGGTATCCCACTGAATTATCTTTAAATGGGCTGAGATAAAATGACAGCCTTTCTGAACACAAGGACAGTAGACACTAATCACAATAATTAGCTTTTTATTTCAACTAGCTGAACAGCCTGTGTACACGTGCCACAGTGCCAGGCAGCAACGGCCGCGGTGCAGTCATGCACAGTACAGACTGTCTGCGCCGCTGCTGATAACGGAGCGAGGTGCTTTGAATTCAGACCATAGTCCTCTCTGCAACTACGGTCTGAATTCGGAGCACCAGGCTCCATTTTCAGCAGCGGCGCAGACAGTCTGTACTGCTCATGACTATAGCGCATGCAGCCGACTATACTGCGCCTGACAGCTTCTGACACACACATTAGAGAATTATTATATAGTATACAAACAGCACAAACAACATGATATAAATGCACTCTGAACAGGACAACTTACAAGTGCTAAAAATTAAGTTTAGAATTATATGTTATGGATGAAATATATGAATAATTAATGTTTAAATATGCCAGTTGTAAGCATGTGTTAAAGTAATTTAAAATTACAGCAACATATTTCATTTTTTGGTGCTAGCATTCCTTTAAGCATGATGCGATATATATATCACCATTTGTTATTTGATCACAGATTTTCTGTTGTAAATAACTATACATTACATTTGATCTTTCTTTCAGTCTACCTTTATTATTCTGAGATCAACTTAGGCTTCACACATGGATTACTTTGCTGTGTTGCTCACATATTTCTTGACTTGCGTATTGATTTACAATGACTTGCATTACTAGTAGCATGACTGCAAGAGCATCATGGATAGTATTAGAGTATAAGACTGGTGCATACGAATAATCCATAATGGGGGAAAATATATATAAATCCTTCAGCTTTTCTGAACTTCTGTGCTTAAATGTTAGATTAAAAATCATGCTTCTGCACATAAGGTTATGTACAAAAACATTAACCCTTTGAGTTCCAGAGGGGTATCCAATGCATTGCTTGCAATGTGTTGTATAACTGATTCTCAGAGGGAACTATCACCATTATAATATTGACCCTCAATCCTTTACTAATGTAGCGATAGGTAAAGCCATACTTTTATTATGATGAAAAATTCTGCATTATTAAAAAAAATAAACTTCTTCTGTAGGCATCCAGGGCACAGAGCTTACAAGAGAAGCTCTGTGCGCTTGCACCTTCAGCAACTTCCGTTACCTTAAGAAAATTGAAGTAAGTCACCACCAATCTGGGCAGAGCACAGGACACACAGCACAGACTCAGAGGTACCTTACCTCTAAGATGTCTCCGCTGTTGTCTGCTGGATGCCTGCCGAAGAAGCTGCTTTACTTAATAACGCAGACTTTTTCAGCATAATAAAAGTGTGGCTTTACATATCGCTACATTAGTAATGGATTTGTGTAGCAATATTATGATGTTGATAGTTCCGCTTTAAAGGTAAAGTAGCATTACCTAATAATAAAATAGCTTCACTTATCTTATTATTTCAGTAAAATCCTGATGGCCCTACTGAATTTTATCCTTCTGTCTTTGTTCAAGATACCTCATCATCAGTCATTACTGTGGGAGATTCACGAAGGGTTGATAAGGGCCAGGGTTGGAAATATGATGGAATATTTTCTTCAGTGATATCTCAACATATTTACTGACATGATCACCATTCATATCACTGTGAATATGCCCCAAATACTTCATCATCCCAATGAATCTGCCATGTTTCACTAGGTTTACGAAATTGCAGTGGCAACCTTAAAAATGGCTCATTGGCATAATGAAATACAGCTTGAATCCCATAATGTCACATGACGTGCCAGGACTGACACTCTGGTCTGATGACGGTCCTGGCATGTCATGGGATTCTGGGATGGCAGCGCTATGCATGCTGCTCTGCCATGCCAGAATTCATTGTGCCGTGGTCCTCCATGACCGCCCACCACCGGATCAGGCTGTCATAAGGGATTATTGAGCCATTCTAGTTTTTCTCTGGGTGTGTTTGTGTATTAATGTAGCATTTTACCACATGCACTAAGCTTTGATAGCTGCCTCTGCTGCCTGAGTTCATAGTCATAGAAGCACCAGGCTGAAAATGGGTATCCTATTGAAACGTTGCCTTTTATTTGGCAACCAAGAAAACAGCAAATTCAAAATGTCCCATGGTTTAAAAGAGCCACATCAGAATCTCGCCTGCATGAAAATGGCGAGATCCTGATGTTCCAGGCTTAAGTGTCCGCAATTT
The DNA here is from genome assembly GCA_037306005.1 of Rhinophrynus dorsalis. Taxonomy (NCBI): domain Eukaryota; kingdom Metazoa; phylum Chordata; class Amphibia; order Anura; family Rhinophrynidae; genus Rhinophrynus; species Rhinophrynus dorsalis. The sequence goes on from CM074723.1 coordinate 190,197,007, forward strand.
ATACTTCAAAGCCCTGTGTCTGTCCAAGTAATACTAATACACAGGACTCATAGCAAGTGGGGCATGCCAAGTTAGGTTCCGCATAAACTAATAAACAACAGGTATTACATTATAAAAACAGGACTTGCACAATCTCATGCTGTACGACAACTCCCATAATTCACAAACGCTCTTGGGTCTTGCTTAGCCAAACATTAGGGACATGATTTACATTTACTGGTATTATTCTAAATTACACTGACAGGAAATTGCAGGCTTAAATGTTGAGTGGGCGCTAACTTCCCGTGTCTCTCTGTTGGTGTGGTCTCCCCATGCTGAGCAGGACATGTGAAGGGTTGTAAGCATATCCCCTACATTAGCATCATTTAGAATAATACTAGTAAGTGTAAATCACGTCCCTGATGTTTGGCTATCAAAGCCCGAGAGCGTTTGTGAATTATAGGAGTTGTAGTCCAAAGTGAGATTGTGAAAGTCCTGTTTTAATAATGCAACAAATGTCGTTTATTGGTTTGTGCGGAGCCTGACTTGGCATGTCCCAATTACTGTGAGTCCTGCGTATTAGTGTTACTTGGATAGACAGAGGGCTTTGAAGTATACATCACAGTCACTTAAGCCTGCAACATCAGAATCTCGCAATTTTCATATGGGCGAGATTCTCACGTTGCTCTTTTGAACCATGCAACATTTTGAATGTACTGTTTTCTTGGTCACCAAATAAAAGGTGACATTTCAATAGTGAACCGTGAAAATATGATCTTCCTATAGGCTTCTATGGAGCCAGAGGACAGTTTGCCATCTCCACTGGGGAACAGAGACAGCAGCTACAATGGAGTGCATTATGAGTCTTCTGTTTATCTGAATCAGCCGATCAGCGGAATGGCTTTTAATGTTCTATTCCTTTCAGTGCCACAGGGGTATACAATGTACATCACAATGGCAGTTAAAGTGATAGTAATACTTTAAAAAACGTATTTTGAATTCTGTAGGTGTTAAAAAACTAAATTAATTCCAACTGGTCCTATCTCTCAGACCTCTGTGGTTTGAGAGATATAAGTTTTGAAAGTTCCTATTTCCCTCCCCTCACACATACATCAGCTTTCCGAGTTAGAGAAGTGATCCCAGTCCATAGACCGTCCTGCAGCTCTTCAGCAGCGCCGTGATCACTCTAGTTAGGTAGAAATACGGCACACCATGCACACATTGTAAACCGTTCAAATGAAGTATTTCTGCCTAACTAGCATGATCACGGTGCTGCTGAAGAGCGCAGGACAGTCTGTTGAACGGGATTTCCTTCTCTAACTTGGAAAGCTGACGTACGTGCAAAGCGAGGGAAATGGGAACTTTCAAAGCTTATATCTCTCAAACCATAGAGGTTTGAGAGATAGGACCGGTTGGAATTAATTTAGTTTTTTAATACCTACAGAATTCAAAATACTTTTGTTAAAGTATTACTATCACTTTAAAGAGTTATGGAAGAGATAGTAGCATTTGTTATACTGACGTCCAAGAGCATTCATTACACAGCCCCACTTCCCCTCCCTAACACCCCACCAGCATTATGGCAATCTCATATACTAATGATTAAAGTGTCCCACCCTCCCCTTGCATAGTTAATTCTTAATGCATATGGCGAATTGTGCTGTTTTCCCCATGGATAAGTGATCCCACACATCACCAGACATACTTTGCCAAAGCATAGCCCACTAGAGCATTTCCTCTATGGATGTCACTATTATGGAAGCGAGAATGATAGATTCTAGAAGGACCACAGGATCTCAAAATCAGCTCACAGCCCTATAATCTTAACCTTTTAAGGACCAGAGGAGTATGTGGTGTATTGCTTTACATATTCTTCTTATACTTAAAGGGTTAAAGTTGGATCATACACTCTGCCTACTTCAAGTTAGATAAACTACCAGCAGCTGTTATGGCTTCATTGCATTGTGTTGGATACCTCTTTGGCACTCAGAGGTTAAACATTTCTAAGAAAGGAGCGTCCATATAAAATCTGTACTCTCAGGTTAGAACAACATGGAAGACAGTATCAGATAAATGTGTCTGATAACACCTTCACCCTCATCTAGAGGACAAATAAACAAAGAGTGACTAAAATGCTACATTCTGGGAGATAAGATTGCAATCAAAGGGAGGAACCTGTTGTTAAAGTAAAATGATCAAAAAAAGTTAACTTTTTTATATAGGTACATTAATACTTGGTGTTTTATTAAAAACGATTTCAAACATGAAATTTAAACTTTATTCAGCTTGACCCATTTGTAGATTTTCAAATGCACACTGTTTTTCATTGCAGGATTAAACACTGTTTATCTCTCTTAAGCCCAGAACACACCCCCTTGTGAAATTCTGATTAGGCTCCGTGGACTAATCACAACCAGTTTGAAAAGTTATTTAAGGTAGTAACACATTAGGTTAATATGCTGGTCCTAAACCACTTTCAGACATAAACAGCTGTTTAGGAAAGAAACTGAGCCACTTCGTGGACTAGATTGCATTGAAGGAGATAAGTGTTATCAGTAAGGTTTATCTAACAGATGCTAATTGAAGTCTGTGGAGAAATTTGTAGATAAAACACCGCATAAGGTTATCAACAGCAATGGATCCAGCAATGGATCCAGGCCTGAAGGGAGTATGCAGAAAGATAAAGATGAGCAGTTTTTGAACAAACAACCTCTGCAATTGGAGGGGGTGCAAATTTCTATTGATTTAATTAGTAACTATACCTTAGGGTTGTCAGATCAACCCTTTAACTCTTTGAGTGCCAGAGGGGTGTGTAATGCATTACAATTGCATTGCATACCCCTCTGGCACTCAGGGTGAAAAAAGGACATATATGAAAAATGCCTGCTGCAGTACTCCAGTAATGAATTATTAGGTTGGAATGGTTCCTATGGGTCATATGGCACAATGCAGGAAACGTGCGCATCGGATAAAGGCATTTTTGTGAGCAGATATATTTTGTGCATGTTCTAATCCAGGAAGCTAAATACCGAACACTTCTTGAATGGCGCATGAAAAATTCCATTTTACGACAACTGTACACAGACGTATAAATTCATTCGCAATAGCAGTTCTTGCATTAGGTGCATTAGCTATTCCATTCACACAGATTTGTTAATCTTAGCCACGCCCACAAAAAAATATATATATGCAGCCATTCACTAATCTTGATATTTTTCATGTGCAATTCAACAAAATCATGCGCAAACATATTCCCTAGTGGTTTTCACACAGGCGATTGCGCACATTTCCTGCATTGCGCCAGTTGTAGCAGGAATTTGTCATACATATCCTCTTTTAAAGGGACTGAATTATAATATAGAAAAGGAGCTCCAATTCACCAGTATACTTTTTAACCATGTAGAGCGGTATATCAATGGTATTAGACTTGTAGTTCAATTTATTTTCAGTTCATTTAAAAAGGACAATAAAAAGGAAAGAAAAAGAGTTGGCAATCACAGGTTAAAATTCACCTTTTATTAGGTTTCATGCTTACACAGCACAGCGTACGTAGACAAACTGCCGGTAAGGCACGAGACGTCTGTCAGCTTGCTACTGGGAACGCCACCTACCTCTATGTACGCTGTGCTGTGTAAACATGAAACCTAATAAAAGGTGAATTTTAACCCGGTGAGTGCCAACTCTTTTACTTTCCTTTTTATTGTGGTTTATTGTTTGAAGATGCATTGGAGTTTTTGAGTACCAGGAACCTGCTGAATTGCTGGGACTGAAGATTATATGCCCAAACTGCTAATATGTGGCTGATGACCGGTGACGGTCATAGTACATCACGTACTTTTACTTACAGCGCTCCACCAGGAGCGCTGTAAGTAAAAGTAGGGCCTAAAATTGACCACTCCAAGACTGGAGCGATCTGTTTCATGCCCCAAAGTGGCGCGTCAATACACGCAACAGGTCATGTGTACTGGCGCGCTGGCAAGGATCAAAGCAGCCCTTATGGGATGGAAACGTCCCAGGACCTCTGGTCCTTAAGGGGTTAAAGTACCAGAGAATATTGCACCAGCACCTCCAAATCACATATGTCATAAGGTGCGTGTAGCCGGTCTTTTTCTTATGGAGGTACCCAAATATAAAGGATCCCCCTCCCACCCCTTTTACTTACATAACACTGCCTCTTGTGCAGACCCGGATGGAGCGCAGTGAGTGACAATCATCAGTGAGCATAAGAAAAATCCTGCCCTCCTTCATCAAGGGGGGAGGGTTTTCCTTATACTCAGTGGATGAAGATTGTCCGTCGCTGCAAGCTGTTCGGTCCCAGGACCAGATTCCACATCTGAGGGGAGGTGGCATACCTGATGTAAAAAGGGCAGGAGGGGGGATTGTTTATAATTGAACTGCTGTTGAACTACAAGTCCAGTACCAATGATATACCACTCTACATGGATAAAAAAGTATACTGGTGAATCAGAGCTCCGTTTATTTTCTTATACTACTATCCCTTTAAAAGGATTATCAAGCAGCAACCCTGCTATATCTTAAGAATAAGTAGCTTTTAATTTAACAGAAGGCTTTACCTAGGTATATGTCCTTTAAACAGCAGTATGATATAACCTATGTACTATTTTTAGTTGTGTTACTAGCATATTAGCTATGGAAAAAACAGGAGAATAGTAGAGTATAACTGATACACACATTGGCTAACTGAATAGCTTAAGAGTGCAAGCTTTCAAGAACACTTGAAGAGACCTAAGTGGTCGTAAACATTTGCAAATCAGTTAGCCAATACATGTATCACTTTTACTCTACTAATCTCCTACTTGTTTTTGATCTCTCTTACAGTCTACTCAGATTTCTTGCTTAACCCTTTGAGTACCAAAGGGGTGTGTAACGCATTGCTCTGTAATTCGTTGCGTACCTCTCGGGGTTAAAAAAGGTTAAAATCTGATAACAACCATTCTGCTGGTCGCTGTTTGTAGTTTTAAGTCACAGTTGGTATTCTATTACCTGTGCTGTCACAAACTACAGACAGTTAAAAAAAAACCAACTGTCGCAAAATTAGCGCCCATTGAAAACAATGAATCAGCACAGCCATTTGCAAATCAATTACACGCGGTGGCTAGTAACACGCATTCAGGGATTCTCTTTTCTGCAAAGATTTTAGCACCTAACAAACCACGGGCTGGATTATATCGCAGGTGCTAATTTTATTTCTGCTTTTATCTCCAAGTTTCCCCATAGTCTTCAAAACGACAATTTTTGATAAAACGGGAGGTAACATTTAACACCTACAACAGAATCCAGCCCCTAATCGTTGAGTCCCTAATGAGTGTTAAAAACAATCAATGTGCAATTGGAAAGTGTAATAGCATAGATGCATGTGCAACTAGGCATCCCTACATTAGTAACCCAAGGATCCAATGATATGGGGCACTAAGCCCCGTATTAATGCATCTAAGTTACCAAAAACATAAGTGAAACCAGATAATTAACCCTTTGAGTGCCAGAGGGGTATGCAATGCATCGCAAAGCGTTGCTTATCCCTCTGGCACTCAAAGGCTTAATCCTCCCTAACACAAATTATCCTATGGCATATTTCCCCTCTCCCCACAGCTGTAACACTTACCTTGAATTCAGAGGTCCAGCAGTATCTTCTTCACCCTGGTCTTCCTTTGTCTTATTCTTTACTCCTCCTTTAATTTGTCTTTAGGTCTTCTTCCTTCTTCTATAATCCTGCTTTCATTCTTCTTTAAGTCTAAAAAATAAAAAAAACTGAAATAATACCCCTCATTTGTTTCCATTGCTGCTGCCATTAGGAAGAGAAATAACCATACCTCCCAGTCAATCAGCTTCTAGCAGGAGGGGAAACAAATGTGTGTTTCATCATCCCTCCAGCTGTTCAATGATTGGCTAGCTAGATGGATGATGAAACGCTCATTCATGACCCCTCCAGGTAGAAGTTGATTGGGTGGGAGGTGTGGTTAATGCAGGGCACATTCCATGCCCTGCATAACACCACATCCCAGCCAATGGGAGCTCAGGAACCAATCTGAAAGGAGATTGGCCATAAAAAAGCCAATCTGTTCATATTTCCCTCTCTCTGGCTCGGACAATGGCCCAAGCAGGAGATATAATGGCTTTTTTGTTTTTCTAATAGAGGAGGAGATGGAGGAATATGGGGGATATTTCATTCATCATTATTTTTATTTTTTAGACTTAAAGATGATTTAAAAATGAAGGAAAGAAGAATTACAGAAGAAGAAAGACTTAAGAAAGAAGTGAAGAAGACGTGAAAGGAAGACCAGGCTGAAGAAAACACCTCTGGACCTGGACCTCCGAATTCAAGGTAAATGTTTATTGATACATCTGTGGGGAATGGTTCATGGGATAGTGTTAGCGCTAGGATTTAATTTAACTTTTGTGCTAATCTTAGGTGTAGTGTAGGGCCGGGGGGGTAGTGTTTAGAAAGGTGGGGGGAGGGTGACTGTGTTACTAGCTCACAGTTGATGTTTGACACTATGTCAAACATTGAGAGTTAGCTAGTTTCCTTTCATGTTCCCATTATTCAAACTATTTAGCGTGAGTTTTGGGAAAAGAAGAGAGTGACAAGCTTTAGGCCGTAAGAGGGGTTTTGGTCACCAGTGCTTGTTGTGGTGCATGTTGGTCAAACAATTGAATGGCGACAACTATATCCAGGAACATGCAAATATAGTACAAAAATAAACAGACATATGTACCTGGCTGTATGAAGGACACACGCACACACATACGTAAATTAATCTGTTAAACAAATTAATAGCTACTTATTCCTACGGTAAAATTGTCCTTTTGATGGTGCTTTTAATCCCTTGAATATGAAGCAATGTTTTCATGAACTTTCTAGCAACAAAGGGGTTAAAAACCTTATGAAAATCAATGGACATTTGTGAAATGTTGATGTCTATGTACAGTTGATATGCTCCAGAACTGCAATTGTTTTTCTGCATAAGGCCCTAAATCTATAGCACATATGATTGCATGTATGTATGTAACTTTATTTGTATATCACAATATATTTACACAGTGTTTCACTGACACAATAGCAATAGTATAATAGAAAATTACAAGATGTGCTAAGAGCAGCACACTAAACTGCAACCATTGCCTTATTAGCAAAGAATCAGTGCAACCAAGTGTTTAATACATTGGGAAAAGTGACTATATATCCCATTAACCAGTTCAGTGCCAGAGGTTTGAGGACTTTTCTGTACTCTGCTGGCTGGACACATTTTCAGCATTTTTGCTTTCCATATGTATGATTCCAAATGGTAACTTTCTAGTTATATATGGAAAACTATATATACTCTTTTTTCCAGAACAGATTCAGCTTTTTTCATGGCTCCTCAAAAACACAAAATTTTCCATCAGTTGTCAAGCTGTGATGCATATACCCCAAATTAACAGGAGAGCAAAATGGTATTTTCAACTTTCTTAACTAAAATGCACTGTCCATTGGTTACATGGTGAAACTATCCTAAAACAGATCAATAACTGTATAAAAGCCTATATGTCCTGAAAGTAGATATCCCACTCAAATGAGGGGTCTCTTGCCTTTCCATCCCTAGCCTGGTGTGCACAAATGTTTCCAGAAGGTGATGCTAAAGGAAAAAAATATATATAATATATATTTTTAATTTCCATGCCTTCAAATGTACTAAAATCTTTTAAACCTATTTAATGTTTTACTGCATTCAGTACTTACTGCTCATCTAAGAAAAACTGATCCCATTTGTAGGGGTTGGCATACATTATTGATTTCCCTAAGCACAAAATTACACATGCCTGTTTTTTTATTTTTATTTTTTTTTTTTTTAATGCTACCTTCACTAAAAATACTATTAGAAATATGAAGAATACGTTTCTACCATTTCAAAAATACTAAAATCTTTAATAACCTTGGCATTTCCTACTGTATTCAGTACGATCTACAAGCCCAAGAAAAGTGGTACCCTATTGGTATAGGTTGTCATACCGAATGGGGTACCAGAAGTACAAAATTATACCCACCACTTTTCTTTTGTGAAATTACTTGCCTGCACTAAAATGTTCCTAAATATTACAAATATGAGAAAAAGGTCAAAAAGACATACCATTCTGGAAAGCATTCACCCGCATCAAATGAGGGGCCAAGTGCCTTTTTACTCCTGGTCTAGTGTGCCCAACTTTCCAGAAAGTGGTGCGATAGGAGGAAAAAAAAACACATACTTTTTTACACTTCAGTCACTTCAAAGATACTAAAATATTTGAAGACCATGGGATGTCCTTTTGTATTCAGCACCTAATGCCAGACTAAGATATATGGTACCCTAGTGGTAAGGGTTGACACACTGTAGTGAGTGCCAGAAGCATGTCTGCTGGGGGAGCAATATGTGTGATTCCATGAATACCAGTGGAACAAGGTTAGGGGGTCAGAGTGTGTTTGCCAGGGTCTGTGACTAATAGTTGGCAGCAAAACCAGGCTGGGGCTGGTCAGACCATGAATGTGAGGATCTGTGACTTCCAGTGGGCAGTAGAACAAGGCTTGGAGGTCTGCCATTGTATATGGGCATCAGAAAGCTTTTGTGAGGAGGAGAGGATAGTAGTTTGGGGGGCTGGGGGGATATATGTGTGAGTTACAAAGGGGTGTCCAACACATTGCAAAGATATGCACTGGACATCCATCTGGCACACTTTATTGAAAAACAACTTTAATGTAATTTTTAAATAATTGACTCATACGAAAACTGAAGGACTGCACAGAAATCAATGGAACCAATGAGTTTTTTTAATCCCTGATTTAAAGGGAAATGTGATCACCTTAGGTCCCTGCCCGGAAGAACTTACAGTCTAATTACTAAGAGTGACAGCGTGAAGCGATAAACTTTCAGTTTGAGAGAAATGTCAGTAACATTTAAGGACTTATGCACTAAAGGATTGAGAAGAAATTGTAAAGCAAAACAACTTCACCAATAGGGTAGGCTGTCTAGACCTCACAGTTAGCAAGGGACAGAGGAAATATGCATATGTCAGGGCTGCACAGAAATCACTATTATATGTGACCTGGTGGAGAATGAAATCTGGTCAGCCTACTATAGCGGACAAATGAAAGTTTAAATTGATTTAAATGGGGCTTTAACTTCATAAATGACAGAGGGGGCTCCATCACATTGGCATGGCCTTTTCCTGCATTCAAGGGGTTAAAACCTTCATTTAAATCAGAAACTTGGGAATGTTTATTTGACCCCTCTATTGCAGTTATTAAGCCCTAGAATGTATCCACATTTATTTGTGCATACTGTATGGGCTATTGAATGACTGTAGTGTAGCTTACTGCTGAGTTGACCACATATCCCTTTAACCTTTTGAGTGCCAGAGGGGTACGGAATGCATTGCAAAGCAAAGCATTCTGTACCCCTCTGGTACTCAAAGGGTTAAGCCTTTGAATGCCAGAGGGGATCACAACGCTTTCTTTAAAATACGTTGCATACCCCTCTGGCTCTCATAGGGTTAAATCAGGGATACTTATCAAAAGTTAATTCTACAAGACTGCCCTACAGTCAGTAGAACCACACAGTGGGTGTTTTTTTATCAGTGTCTCTGATTTAAAGGGATATGTAGTGACCTTACTACTCCTAGGGGAGGGAGTGGGAAGTCTTTTGAGTTCTAACGTTTAGGACCTTGTGCACAAAAGCAATGAGGAGAAATTCTGGAGCAAATCAACTGCACCAAAGGGGACAAATAAAACTTCCCTATGATTTAAATGAGGCTTTTAACCCATTGAAGGCTAGAGAGGCCCCCGCCGAATTGTAAAGCAATGTTGGAGGCCTCGCTAGCATTTAACCCCATAAGGAACATGCCGAGTGGCTGGCAGTTAAGGACCACAGGGCATTTTCATTTTTTAATAGATTCAGGGTTCCCCGAAAGGCGTGCAGTCGCACTGAGAGCCTGAATTCCATGATGTGCCAGAACCGTCATGGGTCCTTATGGCAAGTTTACCCATGACAGTATCACAGTGTACTTGCAGTGGCTGCTGGGCTAGCCGTCCACTTCCTTGTCCTCCATCCTTGCACTACCCAAGTGGGTGGTTGGCAGCTAGGTACCAGCCGATTCCGCATTCCTGTGTGGTCTTGTGTGAGCAGACACGCATTAGCTGATAGGTTGCTAGTGACGTTGCACTTCCTCTTATAGGGCTCCATGCTGTTGGCTTATTGGCTTCCCACCTCCTGGATGACTATTTAAACTGCCTGAAGACTGGGCTTAGTTACCCTTACATGGTGTTTCAGTGCAGTACTTCCTTGTGTCCTACCTGAGACTAGTTGTGACCTGTGCTTGGCTTCCGATCCTTCTCCATGTCTGTTTCCCTGGCTTTGTCGGACTACCCACATCAGTTCTGACCTGTAACTCTGGCTGACTACCCGCTCCATGTATGACCCCTGGCTTTGTCTGACTACCCACATTGGCACTGACCTGTGGCTCTGGCTGACTACCCGTTCCATGTACGACTCCTGGCTTGTCTGACTACCCACACTGGTACTGTCCTGTGGCTCTGGCTGACTACCCACTCTGTGTATGACTCCTGGCTTGCCTAATTACCTGCATAGGGACTGTCCTGTGGGTCTGGCTGACTACCGCTCCGTGTGGCCTTTGGCCCTAGCATTCTAGGGCTCAGTGTGGGTTCTCTGGCCTTGCTTACTCTCTCTCTCTGGTAGGTCTGCCAACTACCAGTCCAGATTGGACTGTAGGCTAGGTTCAATCCCTGTCTCTAGTCTCCGTTGTGTGCCAGGTAGTGCAGGCCTCGGCTCAGTGTATAGCTCCTGGGTAGTGGACTGTAGTGCTGCCCTTAAGCCTGTATTCTGGGGATCCATGGGGAAGTGCCTCTTTACTTGTTTACTATAAATAAAGGTGGTGTTCATTATACTGTACCTGTGTCTTATTCTCATTTCTATTGGTGACCGAGACAGACAGTCCTGGCAGAGACTTTGGGGAGGTTTTATTTGTTCCCTTTAAGGCAGTTGGTTTGTTCTAGAATTGTTCCTCATCTCATTTGTGAACAAGGACCAAAAATGGAACAATTCCCTATATCTACATCACTTTTATCAGAAAGAGAAGTCATTATATGTATTTAAATATTGTGGAACATTCTTATTTTATTGCTCCAAGTAGTCTCCATTAGAAAGCTGGCAGGTGATTTTTCAGTTAGTCAGTATTATTCTGGGTTTTGTCTGCGACTGACACTGATTTGAATTCAGAGCTGTGTCCTGAATGAGACCAAGAGCCAATTTGAATACAGCTGCAAATTAGTGTCCGTGTCAGTGGAAAAGAAAGTGCATAACAGCCTGCTTCCTCTAAAATGCAGACTTCTTGTACAATAAAATACAAAACAGACAAATTACATAACTTTTGCATACATAATTGAACTTATCTAAATCGCTCTTTCATAGAAGAGTGAATTATGCTTAGATGATAGTGCAACTTTAAACCATTGTGCTCTAAATTTTCAATAAGTTTTACACTTATCTGGTATTCTAAAAGTTTTTTTTTTCTTGCAGAAAAGCAGTGAGATTTATAACTGGAAAGAATAAATAGGTAGTAGATGTTCAAGAGACCTTACGGATTCAGTCATAGGCATAGATTTCATTACAGCTAATAAGCGTTATCATGCATTGCACACACCTCTAGTCCTCAATGGTTAATACTTTAGTATAAAATATGTTCTGCACAGGGTTCAAATTTTAGCTCATTCTACCCTCATTACTTTCTGATGTGACTCAGGGACGGTTACCGGAGAGGTGTATACCGATCCGGTAGGTAAATTAAGGGGTTAAAGGGATAGTAATGTTTACAAAAACAAGCAGCTCAGATCGTTTGTTATAATGAACTAGTTGAAAAGCCCGTTACACGGGCCACAGTGACACTGCCAGTTGGTCGCGGGGCAGTCATGCACAGTAGAGACTGCCCGCGCCACGGCTGATACAGATCAGGATCAGCCTCGTCTCGGGCAGTCTCTACTGTGCATGAGTGCAGCACGCACAGCAGTCTCTATTATCTCTATTTTGGATAATATTTCAATGAATTGGCTAATGTGTTTCTTAACCAAGTGTGCCTGGTTAATGTGTGCGTTATGGTGTTTCTTATCAGCAGTTGTATGTTTCAGGGAGTCGATAGGAAAACATGATAACACTTAACATTTTGGACTTATATTTTAGGGTTGGCATTTGCTGTTATGAATAATATTAAGGTATGTTCATATCGCTGACATGACTGCCAAGCCGGCTGTGCTCACTTATTTCCAATATCCTGTGTTCCCCCGACAATTTATCAAAGCAAGCCCACATGAATTTTGGGCCACATATTATAGGCCAATGCTCATGTGGTTGGCCAGTCATTTGAGTATGTGAATTGCGTTGTATCCTCAAAATGCACGTGTGAATGATTACTGCTGTGGCCCGTATGCTGCTATGCAGATAAGCATGCTGGAACATGGATATGTCTATCAAATGAGTGCATCTGTTTTACAGCATGTTACATTATGGTGGAAATTGACATGGTTGTCAGCACTATTAGCAGAAATTTGGTTAGTAAGGGTGCTTTTAACGCAGCATTAATAATACTAAAGTTGTCCACATTAACTTTTCCTTAGATATTGAAATTGAGGTTTGTTTTAGGGTTATGGATAATATTACAGTTTAATGTGATGGATAGTATTAGGGTTAATGTTAATCTTTAGGATTGGTGATAGTGGAGTCTAGTGATAGGGATAATAATAGAGCTATGGTTAGTGTTTAGTGTTTACAGGGGCATAGCAAAGGCCCACACAGCTCACACTATATGGGGGCCCCTGTGCCCAAATGAACCCCCACATTGTGGTCAGCCAGGGGATCCCTAAAATTTACATTTCTAGAGACAGGTTTCTCAAAACTAATTAGTTTACCAAAACTATTGCTTAGTACAAAATAAAGACAGTTTTTCATGATCACTATAATGACCTAAATTTAGACTTAAATGTCAGAGATTGATTCACTAAGAATAACAGGAGTAATTCTGGGGCAAACCGACTCACTACATGGAGCAAATAAGCATTCCCCTTAAAGGGATAGTAATGTTTCATTATAAAAGCAGCTCTAATTAATCATCATAGTATTTGGACTTTGGAGAGTGTTATTTCAATTCTGTCAGAGTTATAGTTCAAGAGTAATTCAATGACAAAGTGTCCCCTTCCCTCTCCTTTTACTGATGTAACACTGTTCAGCCAGAGCAGAAGGGAGGTGCCCAGGAAGATTGCACAGAGGGACAATCTTCAATTAAGATAAGGGAAAAACCTGAAAAGCTTGTCAAGGGGGGCAGGGCTTTCATTGTTCTAATAGGAAGAAGATTGTCCCCTGCTGTTATCTGTCCAGTCTATGGACTGCATTCCACATCTGAGAAGAGATGGCTTACTCTAGGCAAAAGGGGCGGGGAGGGGAAACTTTGCTTGTGAATATCTCTTAAACCATAAAGGTTTGAGAGATAAGACTAATATCATTCTTCATGTTTTTTTAATGCCTACAAAATAAAATAAAGTTAAAACGAAGTATTACTATCCCTTTAAAGGGATAGTAATGTTTCATAATAAAACTGGCTCTAATTAATCATCATAGTATTTGGACTTTGGAGAGTGTTATTTCAATTCTGTCAGAGTTGTAGTTCAAGAGTAATTCAATGACAGAGTATCCCCCTCCCGCCCCTTTTACTGATGTAACACTGCTCAGCCAGAGCAGAAGGGAGGTGCCCAGGTAGACTGCAGAGAGGGACAATCCCCAATTAAGATAAGGGAAAAAGCTGAAAAAGGGGGGCAGGGCTTTCATTGTTCTCGTAGGAAGAAGATTGTCCCCTGCTGTTATCTGTCTGGTCTATGGACTGCATTCCACATCTGAGAAGAGATGGCTTAGACTAGGTAAAAGGGGTGGGAGGGGAAACTTTGCTTGTGAATATCTCTCATATCATAAAGGTTTGAGAGATAAGACTTGTATCATTCTTCATGTTTTTTTAATCAGTACAAAATAAAATAAAGATAAAACGAAGTATTACTATCCCTTTAATTTAAATGGGACTTTTCACCCACTGAGTGCTATAGAGGTCTTCAATATACTACAAATCAATTGTTGGATATCTCTCATGCATTCTACTTGTTAAATGTATGTGAAAATTTATCCTCTGCAATGGCATTAGAGAGATAAAATGTGACGTTCTTGAGCAGTGACTAGCAGTAGAACAGGCAACATTGCTTTTGTTAGTGCTCAGTGCCACTCAAATCTTTTTGACTTGTTTCTGAAAAACGAGATGTTCAGAAAGTGGTGGTAACTGAAATTGTTTGTAATCTGAATAAAAAAGTTCTTACGCCATGGTCCGTCAATTTTCAAACATGTTTCCTCCATGTTTTGCATCCACTTCCGCCATCACTTCAAAGGGAAAAAGCCGTTTTAAAAGTGGGCATGGTTTAATCTACCGTTATATTGTAAGGTATTTTCAGAAAAAAATTTTGTTTCAACGTCATTTCAACGTCATTTTTCCCCGACAAAATAAAAAAGGTCTAAACTTGGATAAGACAAATTAAAGTACTGTTAGCAGGAGTGAGTAGCAATTTGTAGTTTCAAAGACAAAAAAAATTATTTTTCTTTGAAAATTTTCATTTCAAAGACAAAATCAAAGACATTTTTAACATCAGAATTTTTTAAAGGCAATGTTCATCAAGATTTTCTTACAGTCATTTTTAATTCTTTAGATGCATTTTCAAACGTGACGGATTTAGTTCTCAAAATATTGTCCTTCTTTTACCACCAACTCGTGATCCGACAATTTTTTAATTATGACGACTTTTTGAACATCTCGCCCTTAGGGTCTTTCCCTAAGAGTAAAGGGTAATCCAGACATGGACCCCTTGCTCTCAGTACCTAGGGAAACCAGCTACACCTCATGCCGAAATGTACATCTGGGGTTCGCTGGGGTTCCAGTGCAGGTGGAGACTTGTCCATCATTTTGGAACTGGACCGTCCTTATGAGCGGGATTAGTCTAATATGTATGTGGAATTTTCTACTCTGTAATGGCAAGCCATTGTGCTTTTGTTTGTGCTCAGGGCCTTTCACCTCTTTTTGGCTTGTACTTGTTAAAAGTCTAATTTAAATGAATGATAATTTGGTGAATTTGTGTTTGTCCCCTTTGGTACAGTTGGTTTGCTCCACATTTACAACATTTCTTCTTAACCCTTTGAGTGCCAAAGGGGTATGCAACACAATGCAAAGCATTGCATTCCCCTCTGACACTCAAAGGATTAATACATCAGCCTGAATAATTATATATAATGTCACTAGTGTCTGCCATTCATGTTATGTGCTCGTGTCCGGGTGCAATCCACCATGTGTGATACTGTAATAGTTAACCCTTTTTTACACCAGAGGAGTCTGCAGTGCATTCCTTTGCAATGCTTTGCATACCCTGCTGTCATTTAAAGGGCTGAAGGAGCACTCATGGAGTTTGTCATGATAAATATAAATTTATTGTGCTACTTATAAGTGTACCTTCAATATTTATGTTCCGCCATGGATTTTTTATCAGACTGACCTTGTCAAAGATTATCTTTAGTATTGCTGATGGCACAATTGTAAGTAGCGCAATAAATGTGTTTTCATTGCAGCCACCCCCATGAGTGCTCCCTATATTATTCATATATATGATGCAGCTAAAGTTAGAATTCTGGATAATATCAGAATTATCCGGATAATGTCGAAAGTGTTTATATTGGAGTTACGTGCCTTTTATTATTAGCTACGGCAGGATTAGGGGCTGTTTTTTAGGGTTACGGTTAGGGTTTAGGTTTAGATATTAGGAGTAGGTATTAGGATTTAGGTTTGGGGTTATTTGATATGGTTGGGGAGGAGTTGCTTTTTAGGATTCGATATTACAGTTTAGCTGTTAGGATTTAGGGTTAGGGTTTGATTTTAGGGGTAGGGATTAACTGTGTTGTGATTGCTAAATTACAAATAGGATGAGCGTTTAGGATCCCGATTTAAGATTTTCATTATCATGGAGCTGAATTACACAAAAGTTATCTGGATAATATGTATACTAACCAGTTTTTCAGTTTAGCTATTGAGAATTCACCAGTCAAGGAAAAAAAGTTACTAGTCAGGAGATGATGTTAATTATTACTTGTCTTTACCTTCTGGATTTTTTTTTTTATGAAAACACATTGTGGATTGCAGCAAAAAATATATATTGATCAACCTGTTTGTATGTGTGGGTGTATTGTGTGTGTCCATATCTTTGTGGCTGAGATCTCTGACAGAGCATACCTCAGTTGTTTGCTAATATACAGCAAAGGGTCAAGTAAACAGCTTTGTGACCACCAAAAGGTACATCAGTTTACAACCAAATGACAGAGGTTATGAGGGTCAGGACAGCTTACAGGACATGATATTCCACTGGGGAATGAGATGAATTCAAAATGACAACACTAGGATCGTTCTAACGTTAAACCTGTTCAGGGAATCGAATAATTTTCTTAAATCAACAAGCCACAATCTCTGCAAAAGTTGGAATAAAATCAATGAATAACACATTGCACAATACAGTCCACACCTTTCTCTAACACATTACACATGCTACATCAAAGTATTATATAATATGGCACCTTTCATCATTTTTTCTTATCCTTATCCACTATCTCTCTGCTTTTCAGTTTTTTTTACTTGTCAGTTTAAAGTGCTACTTGCACATTTATCCTTTCCTATAAGGGTATCGTGACAGATGTACATGCAGAAATAAACTGATTTTGATAAATCATAAGGTTAATGCACTAAGATCTAGAACATTTAACCAACTGCACCATGTAGGACGAATACATATTATAATTGATTTAAATTGAGTGTTTAAAGGTATAGTAATACTTAAAACGTACAAAAAAAATGCTGTAGTGTTTATCCCCCTAAGTAAAACAAGGGTACGCTCATTGCTGAAAGCTGTTTTATTCAATAGTCATTACAGCTCAAACTTGAAATTTTTAGGTGGGTTATCACAGTGGCCTGAAATAGTACAGTGGCGCTGTTGCTACACCATCCTATGGAAGTTTAAGGTCAGCTGACCAGAGCTGTTCATAGGAGGGTGTAGCAATAGTGCCACTGTACAATTTTAGACCGTTGTGATACTGCACCTAAAAAAAAAAATCAAGTTTGAGCTGTAATAACTATTAAATAAAACACCTTTCATCAGTGGGAGTACCCTTGTTTTACTCAGGGGTTATAGCATTTTTTTTCCCAACATTTGTAAGTATTACCATCCCTTTAACCCATTTCTTTTCGATGTATTAGCCTCACTAGCAGTAAACCTATGAGTGCCTGAATGGTATATAATGTACTGCTTCACAATGTAAAGGCTTTAATAACACCTCCTAATAATAACCCCCCCGTTTAACTTTTTTTAACCCTTTGAGTAACAGAGAGGTACCCATCGCATTGCAGCGCAGTTGCCAACAGGATCACAGGACACAAACTTTGCCCACTGCATATTGAAATCGTATCCCTTTAAGGACCAACAGGATGTGATTTGCAATTTGTTGAACACCTCACTGATCCCAAAGGGTTAAGAAGACTCATGCATATTACCTGCTTCCGTTTGAAAAAACAGCCATCAACTATCATGTCCACCCCCATGCACATTACATCCAGAACTGTTTTAAGATGTTATCTTTTAAATAAAGGCATAAAGAAAACAATCATAAGGGTCATTAGGATTTTCTGGTTATAGTAAAGTAAGTGGGGAGTTATTTTTAGGTGTTATTTTTCCTTCAATCCCCCATTGGGAATTTAAGGAATTTTAATTGGTTCCCTCTGGTGGATTTGGTTGGCTTCAGAATGCCTCAGTTGTGCTTAGTACATCAACCTCAGGTTCCTTCCTTAAGTTCTTCATTAGAGTTTCAAATAGCCAAGCAAATGTGTGAGATAATGTAGATTGTTCAGACACGAACCTGATTGATCTACCCGTGCTGTGAGTGGATTCCATTACTTGTGACAATGTTTATCTAAAGTGTTTCTGTTAAAATCTTTGGAGAAACACGTAGACAACATTAGTGACAAATGTATCACGTGCGGTAAAATCAAGACCTTACTTTTATAATGCTTGAGATCAGTAACATTCTGTAAAAATGTAAAAACTGCCTAGATATATTTAATATAAAATAAACTCCAATACATTGCTTTGAGAATGAAAGGGATAGTAACACTTAATATATAGTAACATTTATATTGAAATGTTTATCCTCCTGAGTAAAACAAAGGTACTCCCCACCACTGAGATGTGTTTTATTCAAAAGTCACTGCAGCTCAAACTTGAATTCTTTAGGTGCAGTATATCACTGGCCTGAAATTGTACAGTGGCGCTGTTGCTACTCCATCCTATGGACGTTTCTGGTCAATTAACCAGATGTTTCCATAGGATGATGTAGCAACATTGCCACTGTAATATTTCAGGACAACGAGATACTGCACCTAAAAAAGTAACTTTTTAATAAAACACCTCTCAGCAGTGGGAATGCCTTTGTTGTATACAGGAAGATAAAACTTACAATATAAATGTTACTATAAATTAAGTGTTACTATCCCTTTAAACTGTGTAAGGCTGTTGTAGTAAGGAAAACTGTAAACACACTTGACCATAAGAACAAATATTGGTTTAAACTGGAACATTAGAGAGGGCTGCAACTCATTACAAAGCAATTAATTGGAGAAGCTCTAGCATTAAAAGAGGTTAGAAGCCACATTTAATTCAAAGGGAATTTTGTACATATTTGTCCTTCTATGGTGCAGTTGGTTTAATCCAGAATAATTTAACTTCTTCTTAGTACATCAGTTTTTCTATCAAGAATCAAGAGACAAAAAGTTGAGAGTTCTTGTTAGAAATTAATTAACACATTGCTTAACCCATTGAGTGCCAGAGAGGTATGCAATAAATTGCTTTTCAATGCTTTACGTACCCCAGCTGGCACTCAAAGGGTTAAATAAAACTGAATATTTAAACTTGGTACTTGGTGCTATGCCCAAATACATCACACAATGAGTGGGTTCCAACTGCTCAGCGTCACCCAGTCAAAGTGCAGACAACCAAACTTACTGATTCTAAGAGACAGAGGAAAAATACATTGGTTCCTCCAGTCTACTGAAAAACAGGGCAATTTACAAACAATTTGCACCCTGTGCATCCCTTCCAACATTTCAATTGGCCAAAGAGGAACACTTCTGTTTTAGGTGATGTTGCTGGGGACGTGTTACTACCAATAATTGTAGGCTATTTCATGACCTACTGACATACCAGGGAACTCTCCAGATCTGCCCCAGGGGCTAAAATAACATTGGTGAAGCAGGTGCCCAGGCAACCTTTTACTACTTTTAGCAGTTTTGGGGCCAAAAAACTTGGCCCTCGATCACTAGATCCACCACTGAAAGGACAGGAAAAATACATAAGTAATAGCAGATAGTGGAACAAGGTATGGACATGATTTACATAGGTACATTTCCTACCATCGTCACTTCTGTCTCTCGTTCTTGTCTACCACTCCCATCCCCATCTAAATCCTCTGCAAGCACAGAAGACAAATTACTAATACAGTGAAAAGTCATTTGCTGCCTCATGAAGGATATATAGGGGAATAACTGTCCATGACGCACCTTCCATACAACACTTGGTCTCAGTGCTAATGGAAAATACTCCAGGCTCTAGATGGGAAAAACTGATGACAATATATCCTCATTCACCCTGTCAGACTAGTCCATCTGTCTGTTCTGGGCAGGGCCCCAAGATCCCCAAAGTCATCAAGAGAAAGTCACAATGAGGCTGATACATTAAGAGAAAAGGGGGTAATGCTGGATCAAACTAATTGCTCCACAGGGAACAAATTAAAAAATCCCCAATTCCCTTTGATTCAGATGGGGTTTTTAACTGTGATGTGTTGGATACCACTATAGCATTCAATCAGTTAAAAGCCCCAATTGAATCAATAAGGATTTTTGTCTACCATGATACAGTTGGTTTGTCCCTGAGTAACGTCAGTTCTTGTTAGTAAATTGGCCTTAGTGTGTACCAGAAAGGGAAGACAATACTATGACATTGTAATTACTCTATTTACCTGTAAATAAAGTATAAGCTACTGCCCATATTGAAGGGTGAGTGTACCCTAGAAATAATGGCTCTTAGTTTGCTTAATAGTTTCTCTTAGTTTCACTGTAGGTGATATCATACAGCAGTTAAGTATAGCTATATAGATTTTTATTTTTGTATTATAGCTGCAGTTCCATATATATAGTAAGCTCCACTGAAGCCTACCTCTAGATCATACCATATTCCCTGTAAAATAGGAATCAATCAACCAGAATGACTCCTTAGTATTAGAAGTTGTTAACAGATTGTAAACACAAATAATTGGCAGTGGACTACAATAATTATAAACCCCTAAAACATAGCATATAGATAGATAGATAACTGATTGTTATATATGTAAAAGTATTCATATATTACATCCTTAAATATAATCACACATTTGTTTGTAATACATGTATAAACTGTTCTAATCAGAGAGCATTTTATTCATTATATTATGTACTGTTTGTAAAGAGAGATAAGAGATAAAGTTAATTCATGCTGCTCTTGTATTCTAGACTGTTATTATATCTCAGGTCATTTACAGACAATCCTGGTCAATTGCCTCAAGATCGCTATGGTATTTAATAGGAATTATATGGTAAATAGCAGGAATGACTACTTCCTCATATATAAAACTAGATTTTAGGTCTCAGAAAACAACTGGAGAATTTTTGCAGATGCTACCATGGAGTATAATGTATATATATATATATATATATATATATATATATATATATATATATATATACAGTTCATTTTTTGATGTTAGTGCTCCTTTAACAGTACTATACCAGGATGTATTCAGGATAGTTTATCAACTACCTTTTAAAAACGGATTAACCCAACTGATCAACAGTGGTATCAAAGTTCAGTCCACAAGCGGTGTAGTCAGGCCAATAATTTAAGGATTTTCCTTCATGAATACAGGTGGTTCAGTTAAAATGAATGCATAATTGATAAACCCATCTGTACTTAGAACAGGGAAATGCTTAACTCCTTAAAGACCAGACTTTTTTTTTTTTTTTTTTTTTTTTTTAACATAACTGGACCAGAAAAAATGTTGGCCTTTTCAAAATTCCTTTGTTCAACCATATTTTTCATCTAATTTATTTAGTTCACCAACACAAACTATATACCATTTATTAAGCATAAGTAGGACTTATTTTGATGCCACATTTATATTTAAGACCCACCAATTTATTTGATAATAAAGAAAACACTTATTATAGTGTTTCCTGTCATAATTTGTGCTCAATTGCTTCTTTTCTAATCATGACTGGATAAAACCCAAATGTCCCTTTTTTAGGGGGCTACTGTCCCTCTGAGGTGAAAATCCCTATGTGCCTCTTTCCCTCCCTGGTGTCCCTCTTTTAGTAGATCAGACTATGTGGTGTATTTATGTGTATCACATTGCTTAACTAGTGGTCTTGTGGTTGGAAGACCCTTAAGGACTGCATAGACATAACTTGGCAAGCCGGCACACGTGATTGATCATGTGTACTGGCTTGACAAATGAGAGTCTGAAACAGAGCGCTCTGGTCTTTGAGCAGTCAGTTTCAGACTCCAGTAGTGCTCATAGCGCTCCCACAGGAGCGATGTAATCACAAAACTCATGGCATGCTGCCAAGACTGTCACCGGTCCTTAAAGGCACAGACACAGGTGATGTTTCAGAACAGTCACTGTACCGAAGATGTTAATATTTAGCGAAGTCTCCATCACTTTGCAAAATGTTGGAGACCACTCTAGAATAATTAGATCATGGGGAATTATTATTTCTTCCCTGTGACGCTGCTGGTGTGCCCCAGAATTGCTACAATTATTAATACATCAGCCTTAAAATATCTTGCAATTTGCTGAAAAAGAAAGCAATTCATATCTAGTAATTGCATCCATATATACACATACAGCATTCCTTATGCTACAACTGCAAAAAGAAAAAAAAATGTAATGCTTAAAACATCCCATAACAAAATTTTTGCATAAAATCCACTAAATATATTTTATTTCTAACGTATTTTTCATCATACTTATTCCTTAACTCTTATAAGAATCTTCACTAAATTGAATAGAGTTAATGAAATGTAAAGAGGGTCCATTTACCATAAGTTTATGCTTTCCAGTTATCTCTCTCTTGCTATTCAACAAATACTTTATTGCAAAAATATTTAATTTTTATTTTTTTTCCATTAAATAATAAAACTTTCAGGTTTTTTAACATCGAACCTATCCTGTCACATTGTTAACTGCTAGGCAGATGGAAAAAAATTGCTTCAATATTGCATTTCATCTAGATACTAGTAAAATCGCACATCCAAAATACATTAATCTGTTCCTGCTTAAAAGGTTTCAACTTGAAAAGGATAGAGAGCTTATAAAAGGCAGCAAGAATAAATTTATATACGTGACCTTTCCGTTGTAATGAAAGAAAAAAGAATCTTTGGGACCACATGACAACTGACATGTATGCAATCATATCACTCTCCTGTCCCTTTCATTGAATAGCTCTGATTATTGCAGCCAAGGCAAGGAAAATTAATTAAAAAAAATTGCTTGTTCCTGTCATTGTAAATTTATAATGAGTTTAACTCTTTGAATGTCAGAGAGGTGTGCAATGCATTGCTTCGTAATCAAAGTTCCTTTTCATGTGAACTTATTTCCATATAATAAAACTGAGAGAAGTCGACAGCAAATTAGTACAGTGATTCAAATATCCGTAAAGTCAGATTTAATTGGGGCAAGTCCCTTCAGTGAAAGGAACGATGACATCTGTCTTCATTGCAGGGGTGGGACGTTAGACTCCAGACAGGGCTGAAATGTCAATGTAAAATAATGCTAATAATTATTCCAAATGTTACAGTCTCCTTGACCTTGAAATTTGAAAGGCCAGGATTGAGGCTTCTTTTGTCAGAAGTTAAGAAGTCATCTATGACACTGCTGACATTTATGATTAATGTAATCTGGTAAAATTAAGGATGCAGCACAGGATACCATTAGATTACAATGGTCACTTAATTATTTTCATCTTAGTACAGGGAAACTTGTTATAAATCAAATTGGTCAATTTTGTATTTAGGGTTCAAATGTAATGGATTTCAATGTAATTTACTGAAAAGGGACATTAAGGAGGCATGTATGATGGTGCAACAGTAGTATTTTATTTTCATTTTTTGGTATGGGGGTTAGTTTTTGACTGTAGCAACACATGACAAGCAGCAGTGCCATTTTAGAAATAGGCCCAATGGCTACTATTTATCACCCAAGCTGAGTAATTGTATTTGTAACACGTCTACCAGCATAGAGGTACAAATGTTTTATGGTGCACTTTTTCAGCTTATAACTTCTCCATAAGGGGATATACCGATACAAAATAGATGCATAACTGATTTGTGTACATTGCACTTACCCAACACCTATGTAATAAGCCAGTGTTTCTCTTTTTTTGTTCAATGCACCTTTAACATACAATCTTTAATCTTCATGACCCCCCCCCCTTATATATTTTTTTTCTAATTTCTCAAGGACTAATGTCACAGTCCCCTGTTTGAGAACAACTGTACTAAGTTATCTCTGGCAAATATTCTCATCCTTACTTTGCTTTGTGTATTGTTAGAGAGCATTGGAGTGTTGGTGCTTTCTGTTCCCCGGCTCCTTGTTTCTCATGCTATGCTAACAAGGAGCATCTTCTCTTACGCCTCTCTTCTACATATTTAAATGTAAGCATCATCTTGTGATAAATGTTTTTAATCCCTCAGATGCTAGGCAAGTCTCCAATACACATTACACATCTAGAGCATGCAACGTATTAAAATTATATGTCCCAAGGAACCCTAAAATAACAATGCAGATTACCACAGAAAATTGCCTTCACCAACTAGGTAAGTAGTACTAGGAGCAATGAAGAAGGAAAGGCCCATTCATGCCTCTCCTCTCTTTTATCAGGGGTCTAGTGGGGGTGAGCACTAAGCAGGTGGCAGTTGTCATAGCTAAACAATATTAGCTGTCATGGTTGGAAAGGACATAAGGGTGTGAATGCACTATGGATAATCTGCTCTAAATTAGGTGCCTGAATCTATTTTAGCTCCTACATCTGCCTAACATCAATTTACTAAGATACCTACACCAAAAATCCTACCCTTAGCACTGTTTGTAACAAAGGAAGGGAAATGGGACCGTCTATGGGCATTTTGAAGTGTTCCTTTCATCTGTGTCTCATTTAATGCAATGTATGTAGGTACACTGCACAAGGGAAATTGCATGATTTAACACAATTTCTCTAGGCATGCTATGGAACTGCGATACTGGGTTTGGTGTCTTTAAAGTACTAATGGTGGCAAGAATTATATCCCAGCATCCACTACAATGGACATACATTGTAGCACATACCCTGTAGTACAGTCCCTGCAGTGGGAATGTTCTGGTAGAATTGTGCATAGAACAATGTTGTTTAGGTTTCTCAGTTTTGTGTGTAAACATACATTTGGCATCAATGGGGGCATCTGGAGGGGATTTAATGTCCCCCAAAGAGGTCTAAACAAAAAAATAATGAGAAAAACCCAAATAACCCTGCCTGTGCCACAGAGGGCTCAAGGCACTGTTTTGGACCCCCTTGTGGCACACAATGTTTTTTTTGTTTTATTTATTATTTTTTATTCAGACCTTGTTGGGCCTGGCATCCTGATGCCCCCTCAACGAGGTATGAATAAAAAATAATAATGAAAAAAACATTAACCCTCTATGTGCCATAAGGGGTCCAGGCACACATAATTATTATTATTTTCTTTATTTTTTTTATTCAGACCTCACTGGGGTGCATCAGGAGGGGTCCTGATGCCCCCCAATGAGGTCTAAATGAAATATACTGAAAAAAACCCTTCATGTGCCACAGAGGGGTCCAGCGGATTGGGTTATTTCTTTATTATTATTTTTTATTCAGACCTTGTTGAGGGCACATCAGGACCCCCCAACTAGGTCTGAATAAAAAATAATGGGGGGAAAATGTAACCCTGTGTGTGCCACAGAGGGGGGTGTCAACACATTGGTCTGCAATGCATTGTACAACCCTGTGGCATGCACACAAACTGCCTTCAATCTCCCCACATTCCCTAACCCCCCAGCCTGGTTCCACCCCCTGGATGTCCTAGTCCCCCCAACCTGGTTCCACTGTCTATTGGTAGACACAGACTACCAATGTGCACTGGAATCAGGCTGGGAATCAAACAGTGTATGTCAGGGACATACACTACACACTGGTAGTCACAGATCCCTGATATTGCCCCCCACCAGCCTTGCGCCTCTACCCACTGGTAGACATACTCACATACACAGCCTAACCCCCCCTCCCCCAGCTTAGTTTCACTGGCAGTCACAGGTCCGCACATACACTGGCTAATCCTCTAGCCTATTTCAACAGGTATCCATAGAATCACACAAAACACTGTTTGCTTCCCCATTCTTGTTCCACTGGTACCTGGCAACCCAATGTGATATGTCAACCCATACCATTTTTCTTAGGCTGGCAGGAGGTTCTGAATACACTAGGAAATCCCATGGTGTTTAACCATTTTAGTATCTTTGAAGAGACCGATGTGTACGAAAAAAAACATGTTTGTTTTCCTAAAGCACCATATTCTAAGTTAGTGTGCACAAATAGTTGTGCACACTAACTTAGGGATAAAAAGACAAGTGACCCCTTATTTGATAGCTTTCCATATGTAACTATAAAGTTACCAGGAAAATCAAGGCTTAACAGATGGATAGCAAAAATGCTGGAAATGTGTCTGGCCTACAGGGTACAGAAAATGGCCCAAGCCACTGGCACTGAAAGGGTTAAAGAGTGTCTGGAACTGAGCAGGGCTGCACAGTAGGTGTTTTATTTCAGTGTATCACTGTATAAGCCGTCCTCTTTGAGGCCTGCAGTGCTGAATAGCTCCCCTTAGAGGGAACACTACATGGAGGCAAATTTTTACCAAGAACGATGTAAAACCAGTCTGCAGAACTGTGCCTACCTTTTGAGTGCCAGACAGGTATCTAACACATTGCGCAGGATACTTCCCTGGCACTTAAAGGGGTTAACCATTGATCTAGTACCTCCCTTTTATGACACTGAATGACACTTCTTTATTCCTACTGTTACAACACAAGCTTGAACTCATTTGCTTGTCTGCTATCAATATGTTTAAAGGGATAGTAATGTTTCATAATAAAAGCAGCTCTAATTAATCATCATATTATTTGGACCTTGGAGAGTGTTATTTCAATTCTGTCACAGTTGTAGTTCAAGAGTAATTCAATGACAAAGTATCCCCCTCCCACCCCTTTTACTGATGTAACACTGCTCAGCCAGAGCAGAAAGGAGGTGCCCAGGTAGACTGCAGAGATGGAATATCTTAAATTAAGATAAGGGAAAAACCTGAAAAACTTGTCAAGGGGGACAGGGCTTTCATTGTTCTCATAGGAACAAGATTGTCCCCTTCTGTTATCTGTCTGGTCTATGGACTGGATTCCACATCTGAGAAGAGATGGCTTACACTAGGTAAAAGGAGTGGGAGGGCAAATTTTGCTTGTGAATATCTCTCAAACCAGAAAGGTTTGAGAGATAAGACTTATATCATTCTTCATGTTTTTTTAATGCCTACAAAATAAAATAAAGATAAAACGAAGTATTACTATCCCTTTAAGAACAGGAAACCTCCACCTGGTTGCCATATTGACAAAACATTAATTGGTAATGGAGTTAGATGATAGAAAGCAGAGCATAGAAGTGAACAAGATTTCAAAAGTATGGGTTGGTTGCAGATTGCAGTGCCTAAAGGTAATGTAAGTTGGCATTGACAGTGAGTGAGAATGTAAAGACATGTAGGTGGAGTGTTGTGAAGATATTTTTTTGAACATAACCATTATCAATTACCAGTTCCAATAGGTATTTTTTACTTTTGAGTTCTGCATCTATTGGGATTTTCAATGATGTTTCCTGCTACAAATTGTTGTTCTATTGTGTTTTGTTCTGTGAAGACATATCTTAATTGATAAACTGTTGCATGGATTTTGAAAAGCATGTCAAATCATATTGTACAAACTTTGAGATTAAAACGTACAGCAAATCAATACACTTCACAACCCTCTCATTTAAAGGGATAGTAACACTTCGTTTTAACTTTATTTTATTTTGTAGGCATTAAAAAAACATGAAGAATGATATAAGTCTTATCTCTCAAACCTTTATGGTTTATGAGATATTCACAAGCAAAGTTCCCCTCCCCGCCCCTTTTTCCTAGTGTAAGCCATCTCTTCTCAGATGTGGATCAGGTTGTATGACAGTACAGATAACAGAAGGGGACAATTTTCTTTGTATGAAAACAATGAAAGCCCTTCCCCCCTTGAAAAGTTTTTCAGCTTTTTCCATTATCTTAATTGAAGATTGTCCCTCTCTGCAGTCTACCTGGGCATCTCCCTTCTTATCTGGTTGAACAGGGGGGGGATACTTTGTTTGTGAATATCTCTTAAACCATAAAGGTTTCAGAGATAAGACTTATATCATTCTTCATGTTTTTTTAACGCCTACAAAATAAAATAAAGTTAAAATGAAGTATTACTATCCCTTTAAAGCTGTAAAATGTCATGAAGAAAGTGAGAACGACTGAACATGAAATGATTATACACTGAACAAGACTGTTGTTCAAAGTAGTATTGAGAGCACATATCTAACATTATTAAACTGTACCCATGCCAGCTTCTGTTCAAAGCCAATGCCCACTGTGATTTTTCTTGCTTTAGTCCTTTTCTGCCAGGTCTGGATGAATAGTCTCTATTACGTCTTTACTGAACGTTCCCAAATACTCCTTCCTGTAATTGCAACATAAGTTTAGTTAATTTTAAAGATAATTAAAAACTGCCAATATGTTGTGCTAGACATGTTTTTTTAATAAACCGATTTTGAGAAATGAACCTTTATTTGTTGGTAACACCATGTGGCACTTTATGCTAATTAGCGTATATAATAATATAGCACACATTTTACGAGTGTAGGCGGTCCAAATCCTGTGGTCATTTCTAATAACAAATTGAGTGATAAGTTTAGGGCCAACATAACCAATTCGCAATCTGTGCAGAGAATTAGCAGAAAGTGCCACATAGCGCTATCAAAATGATAAAGGTTTATTTTCTAAAAAACTATTTATTTTATAGAAAAATGGGTAATAAAACATATAATCAGATTAAATGTGTCTTAGGTTGATAGACCTTAACCCTTTGAGTGCCAGGGAGTTATCCAATGCATTGCGACAGAATGCGTTGGATACCTTACTGGCATTCAGTGTTTTAACCCTTTGAGTGTCAGAGGTGTAAACACACAAGAGAATGATGTTCTAAGTAGATCTGGAACAATTTTTGGCCAAACAACTGCATCACAAGGGACAAATACAAATTCCCATGATTTATATGAGGAACAATGCGTCAGAGACCTCACCAGTAGTCAATTTCTTGAAAGTCTCCCTTAAATAAATGGGAATTATTGTCCTTTCTTTTTATTGGTAAAGAAATATCCCCAAGCAGTCCTATATGCGGATGAGAAAGGACAAACCATAAGAAAAAGGATCCAGTGTGAATAACAAAGGAAACACCCCAGTGGGCCAACATTTTTGCAGAACTGGTCACAGCACTAAAGATCTCAGTGTGACTGTACTGATTGGGAATTGTAAGAGAAGGGTTATGCACCCCCTCTGGTGCTTGGAGGGTTAACCCATACATTCTTTAGACTTAGCCATCTCTGGTCTAATTCACTTGAGTGTGAAAAAGGTAATTAATTTTGTTTGCATTTTCTAGTCCACTTCAAACAGACTTCATCAGGTCCTAGAGTATAATTTATGACCCACTGATAAGAATATTCTGTTAGTAGAATTTGACCCTTTGGGTGCCACAGAAGTATCTAATGCATTGGGTTACATTGTGGTCGATGCCTATCTGGCAGTTAGGGAGTTAGATGTTAAAATTATGTGCATGAGTTTAAAGTCATGTAGTGTGCATTCAGGTTTCATCCTTATTATTCCTGAAGTGACCTAGTTGTCTTGAAATCTTGCATCCAAAGCTACTCCGTCAATAAAGGTATCATTTTTACTCTACTAGTCTCCTGCATTTTATTGGTAGCGTATGGAGCAGTTTGATGGTCTACTTTTGCAGCTCATTGGGTGAAGTGAGAGGGATCATAAGAACTTGATGTTGTTTCCATGACAGACATAAAGCTGTTAACTATGGTACTATGGAGTTTAGAAGATTTTTCTTGCAAGTGTGACAGCCGCTGCTAAAAATGTTCCTTTTTATGTATACATTCCTCATATAGAGAACCTTGTAATTAATCATAAACTGCATGCTTGGGATATAAGGATTGAAAAACATGGCTCAGGTCTCACTGGACCACAAAACATTCACATTTAAACAATATCTAACTTCAGAGTGATTTATTCCAACTGGTGCAAGTCTAGGATTACTGTATCTGGAATTGCATCATTTCACCAGATACCAAACAAATTTCCTTTTGCACCTATTTTGAATTTTTATGAGGTGCTATGCGCCAAGGCGCTGCTTTTATGCTGTGACTTCATGCTTACAATCCAACTGTAAATCAAGCCATTTAAGAGTCTCTGGCAATGATTAAGAAGGCACATCCAATGAGAACTAAGTGAAGCTGCCTCAAGTCTTCTTTGTGGCTCTGATTGCTGCATTATTATATATTTTTTTCAGGATAAGTATTCTATTCTTATTTTCTATTCTTAGTTTAACACCTTGGGTGCTAGTGAAGTCTCCAAAGATGCTTCTAACCAAGGGGCTAAATAATGTCAGTCAGAGTTTACTTAACCCCTTCCTGACAATGGACGTACATGTACGTCCCGGAAGTCCAGGTCCCTGCGCGGCTGCATGCCGTTCGGGGACTCCGGAATAATTTTGGAAAAAAAAATTTCTTAGCCGGGAGTTAAGTGACGGCTGCGTGTGCGGAGGCCGGTCTCTAAGGGGTTAAATTGTTCAAACAGAACAAACTCAGCACTTATATGCATGTAAAAGGAGCAGTAAAAGTGTATTATAAAAAATATGTTCTAGAGTTTTTTCTTTTAATTAAAACAAGGGTATTCCCACTGCTGGGAAATTTTTCCCTCAAAAAGTTCATTCAAAATTTTTTATCAACAGCTCTAACTAGTTTCCAAAATGTATTGTATTTTTATAACTGTACTTTATGGGAGAGCTTAAAGGAGCAGTAAACTTTTTTTTATGAAAACAGATTTTATAGAGCATTTCCTGCTGAATAAAACAAGGTCACTCCCATCGCTATCAGATGTTTTATTCAAAATTTATAGCAGTCTAAATAATCAGGAAGTGAATTTACTGTGTTTACTTCCTGATAGCTCTAACTGACAGGAAGTGGCAGGCAGTTTCTAGCACATTCTA
The DNA here is from genome assembly GCA_037306005.1 of Rhinophrynus dorsalis. Taxonomy (NCBI): domain Eukaryota; kingdom Metazoa; phylum Chordata; class Amphibia; order Anura; family Rhinophrynidae; genus Rhinophrynus; species Rhinophrynus dorsalis. Next base: position 190,227,603 of record CM074723.1, read on the forward strand.
TGGAGAACTGTATGTCTCTGACTTTTTCTGACTTTCCTCTCCATTAGAATCTAACAGGAAATCTAATTAGAATTTGACCACTAGAGGGCACTGCTAATGTAAAAAAACATGGGTTTAAACTGTAATAACTCTGGAAATATAAATCTCTCGGCAGTAGGAGTACCCTTATTTTACTCAGTAGGAAAATCCCTACAATATATATTTTTTCATAAAAAAAGTTTACTGCTCCTTTAAATTACTAACTAAGCCTCTCAACAGTAAGTGATAGAAATTGAAAACTGCACTTTAATTTTTAAAAATAGGCTCTAATAACTTCTTAATTAAAAATGAGAGTACCCTTGTTTTACATGGGAGGAAAATCCCTATAACATATTGTTCACAAAATTAAGTTTACTGCTTCTTTTAAGAACATTACATACATTATATTGTACATAGCAATGTTGTTTTTTATTTGACGTATCTAAGTACTTAATATCATTAACCTATTTGTATATAATTATTTGGGAGAGGCCTTTACTTATTTACTAGTGATGATCGAGCACCCCAATGCTCGGGTGTTCGGGTGCTCTGACCGAGCGCCCCCGGAGGCTCGAGTGCTCGGCCGAGCACCCGAGCCCCATTGAAGTCAATGGGAGGACTCGAGCATTACACCAGGCACCCCCTGCTCTGATGAGGGGAGGGTGCCTGGTCCATAGGAAAAGGACAGAAAATGATGGAAACACCACAGAAATGGTTCAGGGACAGCATAGGGAGGATGTCTGGATGCATCTTGGACTCCAACGTCACTGCTGGGAACGATCTTTCGCCCGTAGTACGCCATTTTTACAGACTGACCGTAAAACACACAAAAAGGAAGATAAAAATGACTTTAGGCGAAAAATTGTTACCAAACAGTATTTGCTGTATATTTACTTGTATATCATCTGCAAATTCTGCAAAAAATTTCCTCGATTTTTCTGAACTGGGGCCATGATTAAGAGGGAAACGTGCACAGAGGCAAATTCTCCCACAAATTTCCTCGATATTTCTGAACTGAGGCCATGATTAAGAGGGAAACGTGCGCAGAGGCAAATTCTCCCAAAAATTTCCTCGATTTTTCTGAACTGAGGCCATGATTAAGAGGGAAACGTGCGCAGAGGCAAATTCTCCCAAAAATTTCCTCGATTTTTCTGAACTGGGGCCATGATTAAGAGGGAAATGTGCGCTGAGCCGACCATCTAAAACATTATGGGTGAGGGTCTGCTGCGGAGCTGACCATCCTAAACATTATATGCGAAGGCCCACTAGTGAGCTGACGCTATAAAACATTATATGAGAGGGCCCGCTAGAGAGCTGACCCAATAAAACATTATATGAGAAGGCCCGCTGGTGAGCTGACCTATACAAAAATTGTCAAACTGCGCCCGCTGGTGAGCTGGCCCTATATAAAAATTATATCACAGGGCCCGCTGGTGAGCTGGCCCTATATAAAAATTATATCACTGGGCCCGCTGGTGAGCTGGCCCTATATAAAAATTATATCACTGGGCATATGGAAGAGAGTCAACCATATACCCGTTTTTTGGGTGGAAGGGGTGAATGGGAATACAGAGTATTCCCATCATTGTAAATAACATATATAAAGTGACTTTATGTTCCCCCGGGGCTTTCCTCCAGTGGAGTGGAGAAGTCAGGGGAAATCCAGGCCTTGTTCATTTTTATAAGTGTCAACCTATCAGCATTTTCGGTGGAAAGGCGGATACGCTTATCTGTTATGATGCCACCAGCAGCACTAAATACCCGCTCAGACAGAACGCTGGCGGCAGGGCAGGCCAGCACCTCCAAGGCGTAGAGTGCCAGTTCATACCACGTGTCCAGCTTGGACACCCAGTAGTTGTAAGGCACAGAGGGATCATTGAGGACGCTGACACGGACTGCTACGTACTCCTTCACCATCTTCCAAAACTTTTCCCTCCTTGTGACACTAGGCTGCGCATCAGGGTGAGGGTGCTGGCGGGGTGTCATGAAGGTGTCCCACGCCTTGGAGAGTGTTGCCCTGCCTTTGTCGGAACTGCTGTGTGCTCCCCTTTTCTCCCCTTCTCTGTTGGCCAAGGTAGCACGTACTCTGCCGCCAGCGTTGTCAGATGGAAAATTTTGGAGCAATTTTTCAACAAGAACCTTCTGGTATTGCATCATTTTGCTTGTCCTCTCCACCGGAGGAATGAGAGATGAGAAATTCTCTTTGTAGCGGGGGTCCAGAAGGGTGAACACCCAGTAATCCGTGTTGTCTAAAATGCGTGTAACGCGTGGGTCACGGGAAAGGCAGCCTAACATAAAGTCAGCCATGTGTGCCAGAGTACCAACAGGCAAGATTTCGCTGTCCTCACCAGGAGGATGACTCTCAATCTCCTCATCCTCTTCCTCCTCTTCTGCCCACCCACGCTGAAGAGATGGAACTAAAGTTCCATGGCTACCCTCTGTAGCGGAGGCAACCGTGTCTTCCTCCTCCTCCTCCTCCTCCTCCTCCGCCTCCTCCAATTGTCGCTGAGAAGACGAAGTGAGGGTGCTCTGGCTATCACCTTGTGTAAGCTCTTCCTCCCCCATTTCCACCTCTTCCACATGCAAAGCGTCGGTTTTAATTGTGAGCAGCGAGCGTTTCAGTAGACACAGAAGTGGGATGGTTACACTGATAATAGCGTTATCGCCGCTCACCATCTGTGTCGATTCCTCAAAATTGCGTAAAACCTCACAGAGGTCTGACATCCATTCTCACTCCTCACTTCTGATTACAGGAAGTTGAACGGAGAGGCGACGACCGTGTAACAGCTGGTACTCCACTACTGCCCTCTGCTGCTCACAAAGCCGGGCCAACATGTGGAAGGTGGAGTTCCAGCGCCTGCTCACGTCACACAGCAGCCGGTGAGCTGGCAATTGTAAGCGCTGCTGCAGCTTCAACAGGCCGGCTGAAGCTGTAGATGACTTACGGAAATGTGCACACACGCGGCGCACCTTCGTCAAGAGATCATGCAAATTGGGGTAGGTTTTTAGAAATCGCTGAACCACTAAATTAAATACATGCGCTAGGCATGGTACGTGTGTGAGCTTGCCGAGCTCCAAAGCCGCCACCAAGTTACGCCCATTATCACACACAACCATGCCTGGTTGCAGGTTGAGTGGCGAGAGCCATTGCTCGGTCTGGTGACTAATCCCCTGCAACAGCTCTGAGGCCGTGTGCTGTTTCTCCCCAAGGCAGATCAGCTTCAGCACGGCCTGTTGATGCTTCCCCACTGCAGTGCTACACTGCTTCCAGCTACCGGCTGATGGGTGAGTGGCGCTGCGCGCAGAGAATTCGGAGGTGGAAACGGAGGAGGAGGAGCTAATAACATAGGTGCTAGCGGAAACCCTGATGGAGGTAGGGCCCGCAATCCTCGGCGTGGGTAGCACCTGTACCATCCCAGGGTCCGAGTCGCTCCCAGCCTCCACGACATTCACCCAGTGTGCCGTCAGGGAAATGTAACGTCCCTGGCCACAAGCACTTGTCCATGTGTCAGTCGTTAAGTGGACCTTCCCAGTAACTGCGTTGGTCAGGGCACGGGTGATGTTACGGGACACATGGTGGTGTAAGGCGGGGACGGCACACCAGGAAAAGTAGTGGCGGCTAGGGACTGCGTACCGAGGGACAGCTGCTGCCATCAGGCTGCGGAAGGACTCAGTCTCCACAAGCCTAAATGGCAGCATTTCGATGGCCAGTAATTTGGAAAGGTGTGAGGTTAGTGCTATGGCCTGTGGGTGGGTGGCTGGGTATTTTCGCTTGCGCTCAAATGCCTGGGGTAACGACATTTGGACGCTGCGCTGGGACAGGGAAGTGGATGTGGTCGCTGATGGTGCTTCAGATGGTACAGGTGCAGGGCGGGAGGTATGCGGGCCTGCACCTTCGACAGGCGATTGGCCGGCACCGAAAACAGGGGAAGAGGAGGCAGTGGTGTGGCCTGCAGACACAGATTGGCGATCCGGGCGTTCCTCCCACTTATTACGGTGCTTGGATGCCATGTGTCGGATCATGCTGGTGGTGGTGAGGTTTCTAGTGTTCATGCCTCGGCTCATTCTGGTGTGGCACAGGTTGCAAACTACAATTCTTTTGTCGTCCGCACTTTCCTTAAAAAAACGCCATACCGCGGAACACCTACCCCTTGGCAAGGGAGATTTACGCAAGGGGGTGCTCCGTGGAACATTTGCGGGCCGGTCTGGTGCAGTCCGCCTTCTTTCTGTAGCCACACCACTGCCTCTTCCAGCCTGTTGCGGTGCTGCAGATGGCTCACCCTCAGGACTGCTGTCATCGCTCGGCTCTCCACCTTCCCAGGTGGGGTCAGTCACCTCATCGTCCACCAAGTCCTCCTCCACTTCCTCACTCTGATCATCCTCCTCATGTCTTGATCCCACCACATACTCAGTCATTGACAACTGTATATCATCCTCCTCATCAAGGTCTTGAGACAGTAATAGTGGTTGATTTAATGCAACTGTGTCTCATCATCATCATCATCATCCACTTCCTTTGACCTTAAATGCCGTTCACATCTGTCATCTTCTTGTGATTGGGTAGCCTCTAGAGGTTGTGAATCAGGGCACAAGATGTCATGTTCCTCTGCAAGCGTGCTTGGAGAGAGGTTCAAATTAAGGATTGGTGATGAGACGAGCTCCTCACTATATCCCAGTGTGGGATCACTTCTTTGACCAGACCCTCTATGGTGGGAGGAAGGATGATCAGGGTGAGGATTATGTTGACCAGACTCTTGGCTACTGAGAGTGGACTTGGTGGAAGACAGGGTGGTGCTTAACCAACTGGAAGCAGTATCAGCTGACATCCAACCGACCACCTGTTCGCAGTGGTCGGACCTCGAGAGTGATGTCGTGCGACGCCCTGTAAACTGAGACATGAAGCTAGGTATGGTGGATGTCTTTCTTTCTTGTGCTCTGGCACCAGGCACAGTTTCTACGCGTCCTGACCCGCGCCCTGAACTATCAGGATCACGTCCACTTCCCCGTCCCTTTTTACCCGCCTTCTTCATATTACACGGAATATGTGCTGCAAATCTGCAACTTTGCACAGTAAACAGAATGTTCTCCTAATATGCAACTTTGCACACTAAACAGAATGTGCTTTTTATCTGCGGCTAGGCACAGTGAATGGAATATGTGACTTTGATATTTTACACTTTGCACAGTTAACAGAATGTTCTCCTAATATGTAACTTTGCACACTAAACAGAATGTGCTTTTTATCTGCGGTTAGACACAGTGAATGGAATATGTGACTTTGATATTTTACACTTTGCACAGTTAACAGAATGTTCTCCTAATATGCAACTTTGCACACTAAACAGAATGTGCTGCTTATCTGCGGTTAGACACAGTGAATGGAATATGTGACTTTGATATTTTACACTTTGCACAGTTAACAGAATGTTCTCCTAATATGCAACTTTGCACACTAAACAGAATGTGCTTTTTATCTGCGGCTAGGCACAGTGAATGGAATATGTGACTTTGATATTTTACACTTTGCACAGTAAACAGAATGTTCTCCTAATACGCAACTTTGCACACTAAACAGAATGTGCTTCTTATCTGCGGCTAGGCACAGTGAATGGAATATGTGACTTTGATATTTTACAGTTTGCACAGTTAACAGAATGTTCTCCTAATATGCAACTTTGCACACTAAACAGAATGTGCTTCTTATCTGCGGCTATGCACAGTGAATGGAATATGTGACTTTGATATTTTACAGTTTGCACAGTTAACAGAATGTTCTCCTAATATGCAACTTTGCACACTAAACAGAATGTGCTTTTTATCTGCGGCTAGGCACAGTGAATGGAATATGTGACTTTGATATTTTACAGTTTGCACAGTTAACAGAATGTTCTCCTAATATGCAACTTTGCACACTAAACAGAATGTGCTTCTTATCTGCGGCTACGCACAGTGAATGGAATATGTGACTTTGATATTTTACACTTTGCACACTAAACAGAATGTTCTGCTAATCTGAAACTTTGCACACTAAACAGAATGTGCTGCTAATCTGAAACTTTGCACACTACAAAGAATGTACTGCTAATCTGCAACTTTGCACACTGAACAGAATGTGCTCTAATCTGCAACTTTGCACACTAAAAAGAATGTGCTGCTAATCTGCAACTTTGCACACTGAACAGAATGTGCTCTAATCTGCAACTTTGCACACTAAACAGAATGTGCTGCTAATCTGCGGCTAGGCACAGTGAACAGAATATGTGAAGTTTTTTTTTTTATATCTCTGCCCCCCCAAACAAAATAAACTGCTGCCCCCACACACAGTAGTCCTAAAAAGGACTTTTGGGTCTTTTTTTTTTTTAAATCGCTTTTCTTCTCCCTACACTGACTTTCCCTTCCTATCCTCATCTCTCCCTGGCTAAGACTGAGCCGAACTCGCTGGTCAGGTGCTATACAGCACCCGATCACGGGTTCTGGCCAGCCAATCAGTGTAATGCCAGCAGCCAACATGGCTGCTGGCATTACACTGATGTCAGAGCCTCCCTGCACGTTTAGTGGCTGCGCAGCAGCCGCGAAACGTGCGGGGAGGAGACCCGAACATGGCGGGCGAGCACATGCGGTACTCGTACGAGTACCGCCATGTGCCGAGCAGAGCGATGCTCGAGCCGAACCGAGCTTCGGCCGAGCATGCTCGCTCATCACTATTATTTACATACTATCCTAAGGCAATTTGTGATAATGGAAGTGGTTAAGTACCAATAAATCAATAATGTTATCGATAAAACTATTCTAAAATATATTTTATGTTTTAATGGATGTTAAGCTTTTCTCATCTATATACACGGATAATATAAAAGTCCTTCAAGGGCTTTTTTTTTTTTTTATCTCACAGGCTGAGCCAATAACTGGACAATCATTTGATTTGAGTAAAGAAGGTTTGTGCTTCAGCAGAGGAATATAGGGGAGATTTATAAAAAGTGCCCTTCATTTTTGTGAATGAATCCTTAAAAAATTCTTTATTATGAGTGTTGGTGTTTATAAAGTATTCTAGTTATAGTTGGTGACCATAAAGAATAAAAACAGGTCAGACATGGCCTTAAATATTTGGTGAAAATTCTGTTGCTGAATTGTTGCAAATAGCGACATTTTTTATACAAACCTCCTTACTCCACTTTCTAAAATACTTACTACACAGTGTTATGTCCTCCTAAACTGTCCTTAACCCCTTAAGGGCTGGCGCACGCGCGGCCGGCACTTGAGGACCACAGGGCTTTTTTATTTTTTTTTTGCAATTCCAGTTCCGGGCTTCCTTAGTGGCGTGCAGCTGCGCCAGGAGCCCTGAACTCCGTGACGTACCAGGACTGTCAGTGGTCCTTAAGTGTCAGACCGCCGTGACGGTCCTGGTACGGCAATGGTCCTTAAGGGGTTAATACTTTTATAACTAACAGCAGCAATCTTACAACAATCTTAATGCTTCTTTTCCATTAACTCCACTTTTATAAATCTCCCCTTGTGTTCTTTACAGTAGGAACTGTTACACTGTAGAACTCGCTACCAGTGGATGATAGCAGATACAATGGATATCTTTAAGAAATATGTTAATTACATTTTTAGAAAAAGATGAAGTGCAGCTCCATACTAATTAATTTAATGAAAAATATTGATCCAGAGTGTAATCTGACTACAAGCTGGAAGCCAGAAAGGATCAGTCCCTCCACCCTTGCTTTAATGTGGATTCATTGTGGCCTTTATTTACCTTTGGTTGAATAAAAATAGAAGATATTTAGTAAAGGGTGAACTCAGTGAACTGATGTTTTTTTCACTTCACCATGTACTTTTGTAATATGAATTACTGGGCCATATTCAATAAGCTGAAGAAGTGCAACTCTGGAGCAAATCTGCTGCACCATAGAGAAGTGGAAATTCACAATTTTTAAAATTTGGCTTTTAAACCTTTGAATGATAGAGAGGTTTCCAAAGCATTGCAGATCAATACAATGGGGACCTCTCTAGCATTCAAGGGGGCATATAAGCCACATTTAATTTAATGGGAATTTTCACCACACACACACACTTACAGTGCAGTTGGTTTATTTTCTTTGTAAGGCCCTAACTTATTACTAATGGTTCATTTTTCTTGTAGTATCTGTAACATCTGACAGTTACAAACAACCTACTGAGTTGCATAGATTTTCCCTTAGCAACAAGATCCCATAGTTTTCATATGAAGCCCACAATCTGCAACACTTGAAGCTGCTTAAGACAGGTGCACATCAAGTAAAGATTAAATCTACCAATCTACTAAACCAATTCACTTCCTTTAGTTGAAACGATGAACCAACTGACAAAAACATGAATACTGCAGTTCTCTCAATGAAATGAGTTTGGGTCACCTGTATGGCTATGAAAAAAATAAAGTGATTGCTATGGCTTTACAAATTGAACAATATAACTGAAGGGCTATTCAAACTGGCCAGCTGATAGGCCCTGGTGTCCTTTAGAGAAGATCAAATGGCAGATTAGAAACAACCACACTGCTACTGAGCAATCAATGGTTCCTCAGCACTGCTTATTCAGTTTTTGAAAACATCCTTTTGAAATGCAAAGCAAAACTGCATTAGCACACAGATACCATCTTTTTATTTAAATATATATTGAGCATTTCAGTGACTACTGCTATAAATTTATGGTTGCTTCTCACAATACATCTGTGCGTTTGTAGATTGACATCTCAGAAAAGAGGCAATAATAGATCCTGGAGCATTGCTCTAAAGGAGGAGAAAAGAAGATTTGGCAGTTTTCACCTGTTAACTCTCAGTGACAACAATGGGGGTTAACAGAAGAAAACTGCCAGATCTGCTCTTCACCTCATATACAATAAGCCTCCTAGATTTTGTGTATATAACTAGTAGGAAAGCAAACATTCTATTGTGAAACACTGTGAATGCTTCAGCTGCAGATGGAGGGATTTTTCCTTGCCTCCTGCACTCATGCCTGACTTCATCACTAAAGAACCCCTTTTAGTATGGGGTCTCACGAAGGATCAGCTTTTAACTTCAGCTTATAAGGCCCAGCTGAGCTCAGCTTATTTTTTTTAATTCCATCCATCTTCCCTCTGGGAGGTCTGATTGTTCTCAGTTGCAGAGCAAAAAAAAAGTTCAAACAGCCACAAATTAAAATTAGGTTATCAGAAAGCCTGCCTAATCTCTGTGATTTTTTTTCTTCATCATTTACCATACTTTTACTCTCTTTTTGTGGAACAGCCAGAGAGTAAATAAATCTGATTGTCTCATCATTAGGGTGAGGCAAAGACTCGTAGGAACTGTGATTTGCTAATACCAATACTGAATGCATTTTGTGAAAAATGGCCAGGCTTTCATAAATGATTGAAGACATTTGCCTTTAAGGGCATGGACATCAGTCTTTGTCATTCAATGTAGTTTTGGTAATTTGTGAAACTATACCTTCCAAGGGCATTGCCACATTACAAGCTCAACACAATGTAAAAAAAATACCAATTTCTGTTGTCATAAACAGGAAAATGAAACCTTTGTAATCACAATTTGTATTTTTCTTTACTTTGAAATAAATAACCCTTTCCTATTGGTCCATAGAATTGCACACTTATCTGATATTTACTGGCATTTATCTGTATATATTTCTCTCATAATGACACAACATTTGTGTTGCAAAAATGGTCTATATATTGTGGAATTGTTACATATCTTGATTATCAAAATAAATCAGTGTAAGGTGATAAAAAAATGTGATCATTTGTTTCTTGGAGAAGGATTAAATATGTCCTGCATATGACCTGTTAAAGGTCACCTTGACACTAGAAGGAACTACTCAATTAAATAGAATGTCTCAGTGTGATTCATGTTCAGAAACAGTACCAGAAACATACCAAGAGTGCACCAAGATCAGTATAGGTGCTGGAAATTATTTTGATAGGAAAACTGCATATACTAAATATTAGAACTAAAAAAATGAAGTTTGCAGGACCAAAAGTTTTATTAGGTAGACGATCAAGTGTGTTTCAAAAAGAAGTTGATTCAAAAACTGTAAGCCTTGGTATCTTAGATTTTCCTTTAAAACTTGCCTTCTAATTGCACAACAATACTCATTGACGAAGACAGCTATTTGTCACCAGCCCTGACAAAGTGCATGAAAGCCTAAAGGCAAAGATAACAGTACAGGGTGCAACATTCACGCATTGTGCTCTTTCCCCATGATAATGGCCACATGGGATTATAACAGAACAAAGAACACAAAATTGGTCTTCCTCAAACTAATGAAGCTCTCTTTCTTTAGTAATGTATGTGTCTTTTTCAACAATTGAAAACAAGCTATACATCTTTCCAGTTTTTACCTACTCTTCTTAGCAACCTTATTATTTGTTCTTTCATCAATTATAGCTGCATTGCGCCACAAGAAGGACTGCAGTGAAAATCATACACAGACACATTATAAATACTAATTGCATATAATTTCCCACATGTCATAAAAACATATACCGAATTTCACAAAAAACAGAAGGTATTATAATTAAGATAGACTAATATGATTCTTATAAGCAAAGTAGAAATTAAAAATTGAAGAAAGGTATGTATCTGAAATGTATTTTGCAAATACACCTATTAGTATTCTTAAATTGTATTCCTAAGGGGCTGATACAGTGCAAAAAAATATGAGATATCCATAACTTTGCACTGATGCTGCAGATAAAATGACTAAGATAATGATTACACCTACACAGTTTCAGACCCTTAGGAATTCAGCTTGAGATCCCTGCTTTAGATGCTAGACAGGAATCTGTAACATCCAATAATTTAAAAGAAGTTCTGTACAAGGCAAAAAAATACTCACAAATTTAAGTAGATATAGAACACAAATGCACCAATAAGCCTTGGATTTACGTATTGACATTAGGAGACTGTAGGATCCATATGTGTTTCAATTCTTTTTTCATGCTTAAAAGCAACTAACACTTATAATGAAAAGATGTAATCTATGTGTAAATATACAAAATAAAAGTAAGAGAGGCACTAAACCATTAATACTTCATGCTTAATTTGAGGCGTATTGGTGCTAGTCAGTCCTCTGGGCAGGCAGGCAGATCCTATTCCTACATCTAATCAGTGACTTAGACTAACAAAGACATACATTTTAGATGGCCAAAACATCACTCCACACACTAACATCTCTGAGTACTTTACAGTTAAAAAAAAAAAAAAATCAACATTACCATCACTAAGTCCAAAATATCATCTTAGTTATCATCATCATTATGACTGAGTCAAATTACAAACCCCACACAATCACACTCACTATTATTAACTAAGCAGGAGCACAGGTCAAAATCTACAACCCTAGATATGAGTGCTTCTGCTGTTTTTCAAAGTGCAGCGCCACTGACACATACTATTAGAGTTATTGCAACATCTATCCCATGTAGAAGTAACCCCACAAGAATCACTCAGTCTAGGAAATCTCAGGTATGGAGACATTTCATTAATGATCCAAAAGCTAAACATGTTGCTGCCTATTGTCTCTGTGAGCAGGAGGAAGCAGGATCACATCTAGGCACATATTCATTGAGATCCCACCTGAAGCACAAACACAGGTTTGATTGGGAGATACCTCAGCAGAAAATCAGAGGTGCAATGACTAGTAACAGTAAAATGAGCATAATATTTGTGTTGTAGATGTCAGAGTAAATTGGACATTATATACAGTAACAATAACACCAACATTTCATGCTGTTGCTGTTGTGCAAATTTGATCTATTTTAATGTTCATCATACTTCCAGATGTCAAAGAACAAAGGAAGGCAACAAAACAAATAGGTCCAAAGAACATACCATTAATTTCTTACTTAAAATGTATACTTCAGTTTGTTGTTGGTTTTTACATTCTCGGTATAATACATATAGATTATTAAATAGGTCATTATATTGTTAAGAATTAAACAGCAGAATCAGGGTGGACAACCTCCAATCTCCCTAGGAGTTGTTGGATAATAAATCCTATCAATGCCCCCCCCCCCCCATGCCCAGATTAGTTGGATGGTAATGAAGGGTGATAAAGAGTACCTGTGGCTATGTATGAACATTTTAGGGCATACCAGCACACACACACATTCTACTAGCATTAAGACATTAGCGTGAACATTCACTGAACACCACACATATAGCATGCCCAGGTAAAAATACTCCAATTTCCTCTGTGCCTTCTTAGTACAGAGAGAGAAATAAGTTACAGAGAACAGAGCACCCCACGATGACTATACACTCTCCCACTGTACCCCCTTAGAACAAGTTGATATTTGTCAACATAAATAAATTAGGAAATAGAAGCTAGACAGGGGCATCACACAAAAAATCAGTTCCTGGGTCTGTTTTACCACAGAATGCGATTAGTACAACCCCCCTTTATAATTCCTAGGACCTTTAGTTGTCCACATGGGGAAGGAAAAAAGGTATAAACACTGAATTAAATCCGTCATAGAGTAGTAAAGTACTCTGGATGATAAATTAATTGGCATAAGGGGAATAACCCACAGCCTAACCAGGATCTACATAGTTTTATAAATATAATAACAATTTCAGTGTTGCATTGTACTGTGAGTTCCTGCAATTATATATCCCAAAAGTAATTTTATGCAATGAATTATGTTGGAATTTGAAAATCAGTGAAATAAGTAATTTGAAAATGTAGCCCCTTGGGTACTAGAGATATCGCTAACGCATTGCCTCACAAAGCATTGGAGATATTCAAGGGGTTAATACAGGAGTGGTACAACTTTGGATCACCAGGTGTTGGGAATTACAGGTCCCATCATTCCCAACCAGCCAACAGTCAAAAGACTAACACCAAGTTAAATGAGCATGTACAGTGTTTCATCTGGTGTTTATTAGACCTTATTATGCTTATTATTACTGCAATATCTATATTACCATATATCTATATGGTATGAGAGTTGGTCTCATTTTTTTTTCAGTGCTCCAAAAGGATTCCAAAGGGAAAGGGGAAAATAATACAACAATCCATCAGAATGTAATTGCAGAACTCTGTTGAATCAGAACACAACCTTAATTAGCATGAAGTGCCACACAAATAGCTAGCACAAAATATTAGCAAGTTTTAATTGTCTTTGAAGGAACAGTAAACAATTTTATAAATATATGCGTTTTCTATAATGCACTCTTTGACCAATTTAAAAAAGGATTATATTAAGAGGTGTTAGTGCTCCATTAAGAAGAAACTATTCTTAAAAATATGGCTTTTTGATGTTCTGAAGGGTGGATGAAGCACAACAATAAACATGTTTTAAACAAAAGGATTACACATTCACAGGGCTTGCATAAATAATAATAATAAAATATTAATAATAACATTTAAGAGATCAGATAGAAGGTAAGAAACATTCTTGGGATTACAACGTAAACAATGTAAGACTTGCAGTGTAGTTCCACATGAAGAATGGACAAAGGGTACTCTGACGATTAAAACAATCAGCCTTCTTGTGCTGTGTGGTGTTACATCACAAATGAGGGAAAACATGATCATGATTCCAAACAGTGCTTTTTAATAGCATTTCAAAACTGTGAGTGTGTCAAGATGCTGCTGTCATTCTCTGTCTTAAATTTATATGATGCATTAATAGCCAGAAGAAAATGAGAAAACCATGGGTGGTAATTTAATGCATCCCAAGACCCATGTATTAGCAACATGTTAAAGAACTGAACATTAATCTCTGCCTAATTCGTGAAATATTGATGGAGAATTGTTGGCTGTTGCAACAAATAACCATTATAAATATATAACCATTTGTAAATTCAAATACTTAATATAAATATTAATACATTCTTAACAATGTATGTAATATTCCTTCAACCAATAGAAAGTGAGCAGTTGAGTATAACAACAATTAGACACCAATGCCTTAGGGGTACTAAAACATAGTCTTTGGCTCACATGCACAAACAAAGGAGAGCTATATTGGGGTGTACCAACTGCAAAATAGGGACAAATAAATATTCCCAAGTTTCCAAATGAAATGTATGGGGATTTTAATCCCTTGAATTCTAGAGAAGGCTCTCCAACGCTTTGCTTCATACGGTGTTTGAGATCCCTCCAGTATTCAAGAGGTTAAAAGTCCCTTTTAAGTCAATGTGAATTTGTATTTGTCTCCTATGGTGTATTTGGTATGCCCCTGTACTGCTGCTTATGGGCCACAGAGTACTTCGCTCCCATTACTGATAACTTACTGGTTGGTGACATGGTGATAGCTTACAATGGTTTGGAGGGCAGAGGCCAAAAAGATCTCCAAATTTTGGCAGGCAAAGTGCACAATCAACTACCCCTACCACTCTTCATTTACTTACTTTAAGTTTCCACAGATGTCTAGTTATTCCTTTCATTTATATTTTTCATCATCGTGTATATATATATATATATATATATATATATATATATATATATATATATATTATAAGGTATGCAATTACTGTATTTGCAAGACTATAATAAGCTCTACTGGACTATAAGAAGCATAGGTTTTAAAGGTGAATGTTCGGACTAAAAACAATTTAGTAATTTGGACTATAAGAAGCAGAAATAAACTTGGAGACATTTTTCAAGTCAAAACAAGTTTTATAGTTAAACAAATATGGTACATTAACCCTTTGAGTGCCAGAGGGTTACGCAACACTCTGACCCTCTGGCACTCAAAGGGTTAACAATCACACTGTAGCTTAACTTTGTGTGCCAGAGTGACCTGTCCCCTAAGACAAGTTTAGTTTAATTTAAAGAGAATCTGCCTTATCCTTCACTAGGCATTTTGCTGTAAAATAGCATTTTTAAGAAATTAATCTTAACACTTTGAGTGCCAGAGAGGCATCCAACATTGCAATGCAATGCGTTGGATACTCCTCTGACACTCAGAGTTAATGAGCTGGTGGCACAGTATGGCAATGTATGCTAATTCACTGTACAGTATGCTAATAAATACTGTGCTATTAGAAATGCCCCCCCATAGTGTCAGTTCTGTTTAATTTCATAAATGTGTGTGAAGCAAATTAGCATAAAGTGCCCCACTGTGCCACAACACATAAAGGTTATTTCTCAAAAACTATTTATATCACAAACAAATGGCTAGCACAACATAGAGGCTGTTTTTAGTTACCTTTAACATTAATTATGTTTTTAGGGTAACAGATCTACTTTTAACCCCTCAAGGACAGGCCGCGCACGTACTTTGCAGTCACTTAAGGACTACGGAGCATTTTTTTTTCCATGATCCCATTCCAGGCTCCCTGAACGGCGTGCAGCAGCGTGGGAAGCCCAGAATTCCATGATGGTCCAGGACCGTCATGGGTCCTTAAGGGTATAACAACCCATGATGGTCCAGGACCGTCATGGGTCCTTAAAGGGTTAAACTGGAGTGGGCAACCGGAACAACTCCAGCTCCCATGATCCTCAGCTGACCAATGAAAATTGTAATCCAACAACTACAGGACACCACTTCTTTGGCTCTGAATGTCATAACTTTGGTGTGGACATAACTCGGACCTTTTTTGCAATCAAGGTGTTAAAATCCCAATGTAAATCAATGGGAATTTTGGAAATGATTGTATCCCCTATGATGAAATTGGTTTTCCCCAGAACTGCTCCACTTTTTCTTTGTTCATATGGTTTTGTAATCTCATATTTTCTTATGGAGTTACAATAGATAAAAAGGATGGTAAACACTAACACAAACTGGTGTTTGTATAGAAATGTAAAGAGCATACATTAAACATAATGCAGTGCACCTTTAGTTGTTAGGCTTGTAACAAAGCTTCTCTGTGCTGTGTATGAAAGCATGTTTATTTCTCTATGTGGTTATGTTCTGTAAGAGTAGAGATTGATCAGAACCACAAAATGCATACATTTACATTTAGTCACCTGAATGTATTCAATTGTGAGGTATCCAAACCTTTTTAAGTTATGTTTGCAAGAGAAAAAAAAAACAAAGGGGATGGGACACAGCACAACAATCAGGTCCCTCTAAGATCAGTATGAGTGTAAACATATTAAAATACAGTTGCAAAAATTTCAAACTATAATACAAAGCAAAAATACAGAGAAGAAGAAAAATAAAAGAGCAAGTGTTCCCTATACAACTTTAGGTCAAAACATTATTTGCATAATGATCCCTCAGTTGGGTCCCATGTTCCTATTTCTGAACACTATTATACAAATAATATTCAGACCTACAGAAGTTCAGGGAACATATTATCTATGTATCTTATGTTGTTTTCTACTGTTTTAAATCACCTAGATGTCCCTTTGTCCTCTCTCCTACTCATTACCCCTCTCAGCTCCTAATGGGTCCCTAGCTTGTTGGTATTCATTCACCATCATACTATTATAATTTCCAAGGATGTTTTGCTAGTGTCTGCTAGTCTATGGTCCACCTTTTCCTCCAACATTATATCTCAAATTCCCTAGACCCAAAGTCTAAAAATAAATGCAATACAGATTTGCTGATTTTAGTATTCGTTTCAGGATAAACCCTGGCACCTTTTGGTATCTGTATAACCATCTGTATGGACTGCTATCCTCCTTGTTGTAAAAACTCCAAAGACTGTATATGTCATACATTGTGTGTAATATGATTTCATATATTTATTTGGAAACATACTGTATGCATTCATGTACTTTTCAGGATGGAGTGAATCCCCAGTAGCCAGATGAATGTCTGTCTTGGTCAGTGACATTGCCCACTTGACCCAAGTAGCCCTTAAGGACATAAAGTAGGGTCAGGTTAATGGTGCCCCAGAACTCCCAGATTAAACATTGCATACCAGACAAAATGTTCCATCAACAAAATGGGCACACACATAAAGAGAAAGAAGATGCTGAGACACCCAATGAATATGCAGAGGTATCCTCATTGGACTCCGAGAAGTATAGTGGAGGGGTCTTCAAATTGAATAATTTTGATGAACATTTTACTACATTATTCAGGTAAGGGTATACATGTTCACCTGTTTATTCATCTTCAGATTTACCACCATGAAATATAACCTCCTATGTAATTGCATAAAATATATGATCGGGCCTAGTTCCTCTAAGCATCCATGACACAAACTGGCCTCGTGCCAGTGGACATATTTTCTTTATTCATAAGTTCTTGAGAGCCTTTCAACACTAGTGGTTCTGTATTTGTATTCTTCCTTGTGCTTCATATTACTTGTTCTTTTGGGGTCAACCCCCACATGAATGTTACTCTCAGGCTATTTCTGCATAAATTACAAGGCTTCTGTTTGGAAGTTGATATCTATGCATGGATAGAAAACTAGTTAAATAATAGATGGCAGAGTTGTTGTAAAACTGAACCTTTTCAAGTTTCTACTATAAGTAGGGCACCCACAGGGTTCAGTCCTGACCCCCCCCCCCCCAAACATTGTCCCACACATGGTAGCCACTTACCTCAACTCCAAGTCATGTCCAACTGCACTTGTAGCCTTAGAAGTTCAAAAGTGTGTGGAACCCCTCATGGAAAATCTAAAGGGGGTAAGCAAAAAGGTGAACATTTTAGCCTTTTTCAATTTGCTGTCATTTTTGCTGGAAAAACTGCAAATTGCCAGTCTTTGGCAAAAAATTTCCCACAGGAAAAAAAAAAAAAAGACTTTTCACGAATCCCTAAAACTGAGAGAATGGGCAAAGACGTAGCAGATGAGGTTTAATATAGATAAATGTAAGGTTATGCATTTGGGCTGCAGAAGCAAACATGCTACATGTATACTAAAAGGGAAGCTACTTTAGGAGTACTGATAGAAACAGACTTCACAGTAGTAGTGTGCAGTGTTACTCAGCTGCTGCAAGAGTCAATAACGGTACTATTTGTATTTGGAAAGGAGTATAGATGCATTGGATGGGAATATAATTTAACCTCTATATAAATCCTTGGTAAGACCTTATTTAGAATACAGAGGATGTTTGTGGGTGCCAGTTCTAAAAAAAAAAAAACATTATTGAGACGTGCAACAAAACTGGTAAAGGGATTGTAGGATTTGAGTTACAAAGAGAGACTAACCAGACCCAGAAGAGACATCTAATGTGTAACCATTTACAAATATATTTGAGGTCATTAAAAATAACTCTCTAAGGAACTATTTACTAAAAGAGCTGAGCAAAAAACAAGAGGTCATCCATTAAGACTAGAGAAAAGTTGCTATCCATTAAAACTAGAGGAAATGTGCTTTAAACTAAAACAAAGTCAGGACTTTTTTTTTTTTTTTTTTTCATTAACCCCTTAACGACCCATGACGTACATGTATGTCACGGGTGTAGGTCCCTAAGGTCCAAGGACTTACATGTACGTCATGGAATTCAGGGCTCCCTACGTGGCTGCACGCCGTTCAGGGAGCCCTGAATCGGACAGCACAAAAAAAAAAAAATGGTCCGTGGTCCTTAAGTGCCAGCCGCGTGCGTGTGCGGCCAGTCCTTAAGGGGTTAAGGACAGTAAAGTTATGAAATTATTTGCCTCAGGATGCTGTGCTTGCCAATACTGTAGATGCTTTAAAAAAAGTAATGGATACCTTTCTAGCCCAGAACAATGTTGAGAATGATGACAATTGGTTTTAAAGCAGATGGAATGTTGATCCACATAAACATCATTTAGTCAGGAAGAAATTTTCTTTTTGACCAATTTGGCCCAAACTGGAAAAGGCTTCAATGGTTTTTTTTTCTGCCTTCCTCTGGATCAACATGGTTGATATGATGGCATTGGATGACCTTGATGGACACAGCTTCATCAACTATGCTACTATGTTACAGACTTTCAGAGACTTTGGCCATATTAGTGGTACAAATTAATTTTTAGATCTTTTATTTTTCTTCTTCTCCTTAGGTTTGCTTTATGTGTTTAATTGATGTTGCTGTTTTTACAACAGTATTTAACCACTTAATGACCATCTTATCTTTGGGAGGGCGGCCGTTAAGGACCACTGCTTTTTTTTTCTGTGTAGTGGATTCTGGGATGGCAGAGTGACGTGCAGCATCCCTGAATTCCATGATGTGCCAGGACCAGTGTCCTTAACATTTGGACTGGCATGATGGTTCTGGCACGTCATGTCACTAAGGGGTTAATAAATGGTCTACACTCATTTTGAATTTTGAGGAACTTGTATGTTGTGCCCTTCCCTCTTTTTTATTTTGCATGAACTTTTCTGCGACAGAGGATCTGAGACGTTAAGGACCAGTGGCACTACAATGAAAGGAAAATATATTTTAACTTGTCTTTAATGTGAGTCCGAGTAGCTCTATAAAGTGTTGACTTTGGGGCTTATGTAAAGTGCCCCAGTACAGCAGCATAACATTAGCCTTTAATACCAGCATATGCACAACAGAGTATGATCAGTATAGTGAATAATGGCAGACAACCCCCCCCCCTCCAGTGTTAGACTTTAATGCCAGCAAGCCCTGTACATCTATCTCATAACTTGCACAGGAAAACTGACAGTAATGAAGACTAAGTTGTCTACACCATCTTAATACATGGCATAGATCTTGGAGCTGACTATAGGAAAACACCCACAGACTTCCCCATTGCCCTTTCCTTGGCACAAACGACATTGAGGGGAGGAATTGTGGCGTATGTAACTTAGGGACTTAACAGTAATTCCAGTGCATGATTTAGCACATTCACCCGTTGTATTAATAGGTTTAGGCCTACAGAATGCATTATAGTGCTTCTAGTTAGGGTTGCCACCCAACCAGTATTTTACCGGCAGGCCAGTAAAAAATTGGCTTCTTTCCAATGTTAAGTCTATGGAGGGAATGCCTTGGCCGGTATTTTTTTGAACAAAAGGTGGCAACTCTACTTCTAGTCCATCCAAATAATGCTTCTTTACATCTCAAGTTTCCTTGTCGGCTTTGAGTGCTGGTAAAATTACACCTGCAAGAAAAGAGAACACTAAATTACCTGCAGCATTATCAGAGTTTTATATTTATCAACGTGTAAGAAAGGTTTGTTGTTTTTGGGTTTTTTTTTTTTTACTAAAGAGAAAGGGACTAAGAGCCCTATTCAGGAATCTAAAAAAATAACAGTTCTGCACCATAGGGGACAAATAAAAATTCCCATTGATTGAAATAGATCTATTATGTAGTAACTCATTTTGGGCATGTTATTGCTAAGATCACAAATGACAACTTTTTTGTGGCTTATTTACTAAAGCCATCCATAGATGCTACAGCTATCTCTAGCATTCAATTGTTTAACCCCGTAACAATGTATTACATGCCAGAACTGTTACACCAGTCCAGACATTAAGGACCAGTGACAGTCCTGGTATGTCAAGGAATTTTGTGATGGCACCATCCCAGAATTCATTGTGAAGAAGAAAAAAAAAAGGACTGTGGTCCTTAATGGCTGCCCACAACCAGATCGAGCAGTCATTAAGGGGTTAAGTACAAAAGAACCAACAATAGCACAATTGCACCAGATTTATCAAAAGAAATATCTATTTGGTTTAGAAGGGATTTTGTCTGTAAAGGAGCAGTAAACTTTTTTTTCTATATGTTATAAAGCTTTTCCTGCCTAGTAAAACAAGAACACCCCACTGCTGTCAGATGTTGTATCCAAAAGTTATAACAGTTCAAAAAGTCAGGAAGTGAATTACTGTACGTTTACTTTCTGATAGTTCCAACTGACAGCATAACTCAGCAGCTTCTGAAATTCTATAGAGAACTGTTTGTCAGTGACTCACCTCTCCCAGTTAATGCAACAGAATAAATCACTGGAATCTGACCAGTTGCGGGTACTGTTAATGTAAAAAATATTCATAATGAAAGTATACTGTTTTCTTAACTATTGCGCTATATATGCCCCATTTCAAAACAGGAGACTTTAGTGTAATCTGTCCCATTCACTCTCTACCTTGTAATTTCTGTAAGGACTCATAACAATTGTCACTCCTGCTTCCCACCTCTACCATTATGTAGTTCTCCCATTACCGGTAGCCATGTCCTGCAGGAGCATCAATGCCTTCTCCTTGATGCTATCCCTTTGCTGGGGTCTTCTCTACCTTTAACATGATGTACAGGTGCACGTGGCCAGTTAGATGCCTCGGAGTACTAGCCACACCTACTTTATTGAGTAGTAGGTGTAGCTAACACAGTTCCATTCCTCCTGCACCAGTCACTCATATGATCTCCAATGTACCTGGGCCTTTAATCCATTTAGACGTTACCTAGCAACAACCCTTGCTTATAGGCTCTAAAATAAGTGATATCAGGATGTATGTTAGTTATTGGGAGAAATCAGTATTCCTTCTTCCTAGTCAACCTCTTACTGTCCAGATGGCTGCTAAGGTTATGTTTGCCTCCAAGCTTCCCTTTGGGGCCTATTAAAGACCAAGAGTATATCTTACATCCTGAATGTCTAATTAATATCCTTGTGTGTGCCTTAAAACACAATAGCAGCCTCCCCTGCACAGAGATGTATAAGAATATCCAGAAGATAAAAGTGAACTCATAAGGGAAGCATAACCCTTACAAGTTCATAACCCTTTAATTACCAGAAGGGAATGCAAGACATCACTTCCTAATATGTTGTGCACCAGTCTGGTTCTTAACCCTGGGAATGTCAGAGAGGTATCCAAAGCATTGCTATTCAACGAGGCAATCTTGCAACACTTGCAGCTCTTGCAATCAAAGAGTTAAAGGTTGAGTAGGCCCATACACTTGGACTGCTTTAGTTTGAATAAAACTGCCAGGAACTCTCATGTCTGCCACCTTGGCTGTGACATGCAGTACAGATTGAAGATCTCTTTAACAAAAGCAAAGAGCAAATTTCACAGGGGACATTAGAAGTTTATGGCCAGAGTAAGGAATGTATGGGGGGGTTATTATTAAGTGGTATTAGTTCTCCTTAAAGCAATTGATTGATAGGAATAAAAGCAGTTGGTGAATATTTGGAGAACATTCTCAAGAAAAAGTTAGAATAAATAAGGTAAAACTGCAAATGGATCAGGAATACATAACAGATTTTGATGCATTAAAAAGATACGTAAAACAAAACCTGTTTATGCCCTTAGATGCTTCACAATGTGTTGGTGACATATCTAGCATCAAACGGGATTAAATCTTATAAAACTAATTGGGATGATTTGTGAAGTTACCACATTTTAAGATTATGGAGGAAAATACAAAATTACCAAACCAGCCTGCTGAATGATTTTGCAGTTCTTTTACTGAAACAAAAAATCTCTTACACAGACGTGTGAATACGAATAATTACACATTGAAAATCTCCTTGGCCTGGGGCCTTGCAAATAACTGCTTTGGATCTTAAGCACAGTCTTGAATGAATGAATATGTTTATATAGCGCCACAAGTGTACGCAGCGCTTTACAATTTCAGGGTTTAAACAATACAGGGTTACAGGTACTTTGTAGACTGAAACATTGGGTGCGAGTGTGACATCAGTAAAAGGGGCAGGAGGGGGACACTTTGTCATTGAATTACTCTGGAACTACAACTCTGACAGAACTGAAATAACACTCTCCAAAGTCCAAATACTATGATGATTAATTAGAGCTGCTTTTATTATGAAACATTACTATCCCTTTAAGCACAATCTTCTAAATTTCTAAGAGTCTTAAGCACAGTCTTCTAGATTACTAAGGGCTTTAAGTATAGTTTTCTAGATTGTTAAGGGTTGAAAGCAGTCTACTAAAATACTAAGGACCTTCAGCACAGTCTTCTCGATTACTAAAGGCCTTAAGCACAGCCTTTGAATTACTAAAGGCTTTAAGCATAGTCTTCTGGAATACGTAGGGCCTTAAGCACAATCGTTTTCTAGATTATTAAGGGCTGAAAGCACAGTCTACTAGAAAACTAAGGACCTTCAGCACAGTCTTCTAGAATACTAAGAGCCATAAGCACAGTCTCCTAGAATACTAAAGGCCTTAAAGGGATAGTATTACTTCAAAATTACTATACCTCATATTGTAGCCCTTAATAAACTGAGTTAAATGACACCAGCGGCATCTCTCAAACCTTTATGGTTTAAGAGATAGCCGCTTTCAAAGTTTCCTCTCCCCTGCTGTCAGCGTTCTGCTGCCAGCAGGAGAATCCAGTCTCTGAATCAAGAGGAGGCTCTTCAGCAGAGCCGATATCTCGTTATGGAAGGAAAAATGATTCATTGAAACAGTCTTCTACGTGAGCACAGTCTTCTTGAGCAGGGCTCAAAATTTCCACTCGCCACTAGCCAATGGTGAGTGAAAATTTTGCCCTGGCGAGTAGAAATTTAGCCCTGGTGGGTATGTTTTGGCTTGCAGTGGCGAGTAACTTTTCAGGTCTGGCTAGTAGCAAAGAATTTAAAATTATAAGCCCTGTTCTTGAGTACTAAGGGCATTAATCACAATCTTTTAGAATACTAAGGGTCTTACACACAGTCTTCTAAAATACTAAGTGCTATAATCACAATCTTCTAGAGTACTATTGGCCTAAAGCACAGTCTTAGAATACTAAGGGCCATAAGCACAGTCTTCTAGAATACTAAGGGCCTTAAGCACAGTCTTCTAGAGTACAAAGGGCAATAAACACAGTCTTCTGGAGAGCTAAGGGCCATAAGGACAGTCTTTCAGAGTATTATGGCCATTAAGCACAGTTTTCTATAATACTAAAGGTCTAAGGCACAGTTTTGTGGAATACTAAATGCCTTAAGCACAGTCTACTAGAATACTAAGAGACATAAGCATAGTCTTCTAGAATACTAAGGGGCTTAAGAGCAGTCTTTTAGAATAGTAACGACCTTAACTACAGACTTCTAGAACACTAAGGGCCTTAAGAACAGTGTACAAGAGTATTAAGGGGAGTACTAAGGGCCTTAAGCACAGTCTTCTACAATACTAAGGGTATTAATCTCTAGTTCTGGAGTGGACCAACTGCACTACAGGAGAGAAATAAAAATTCCCCAAAGTGTCATTGATTTAAAAGTCTACAATGCATTGCAGACCCCTCTAGCATTATAGGGGTTAAAAGCCAAATGTAAATCAATGGGATGGTTTATATGTCTTCTATGGTGAATTTATCTTGCCCCTAGTATTAGGTTTCTTTTCGTGTGCATAAAGCCCAAAGTCACTGTACCATAGATATCTGTATAATGGCATACAGCTGTGTGTTTATTAGCAACAATACCCATTTCTACTGGATCCACTCAGACCTGTACATAGTGGACTTCCTGATTTGTGTCCCTACCAGATACAGCTAAACCAGGCTCATTAAAATCTACCCCAAACTGCAGTTATAACTCTCAGAGGGTATGTCTAGATAGGTAATGCCTTCAGTAAATACAAGGCCTGCTTTCCCCATGAGGGCAAGAAAGTTTCCTATTCTCAAAGATTTCCCTATGACTCTGCTCCAACAGAGAGTTTTAATAACTGCATATACAGCATTGTTCCTAACTGAACCCAATCTCTCAGCAGCACTGGGAAATCCAGGCATTTCAATATACAAACACCAATGGCTGGCTGGTGATTATGGGAACTGTAGTCCTGAACAGCTAGAGAGCCTCAGACTGGCAATCCCTTCACTAGGGGAATGTACTAATACATTGTTCAAAGCCATGCATTAGAATCAATGTTCTAGTCTTACAACAGCTTAATTCCAGTCAGATAAGCTACATAGGTGGAGGGCAGATGGAAGAGTAACAGCGTTTCATTATGTTTGCTTCCTCTGCATCTTGTTTTCCATTCTATACAACTAAGGAGCATAGGAAATTGTCATAACTTTAATCTATATATGTGCTTATGTTACAGGGGAGGTGCTCTGAGCTTACTGGTATTAAAGTCTTATAGATGGCGCAGTGTATACATACAGATGTGCACAAAAATGATCACATTCTCAAGTAAAAAAAAAAACCAAGTGCAGCTCTTTGGACTTGGCACTGAGCTGGCAGAATATTATTAAAAAAACTTTATATCATTCTGACGTAATGAAAGAATATTTGTACTTAGTGCAGATGGATACATGGAAACAGAGCAGATGTACTTTCTAGCTAATCAGGCAGAGACTCAGCAGGGTAACTGCAATCTCTGCTGGCATTTACCTCCCTTCATAGAGTTTAATTAAAGTGCTTTGTGCTTGCTTTTGTTTTATCTATTGCCAGTGTTTCTCTCATTGTACCATCGCTTAGATAACCAGCACTTTTTTCCTGATAATCTAATAAGGACAAAGCTGCAGAGGGTAGGCTAGTTGGTTTATAAACAATTGCTCAAATTTCCAAGTAAAAGTATTAATTGTTTTTTTCTTTCTAGAACACTGATATTGAGAATAGGTATGCATTTATATGTTCTCACTTTCATCACATGTAAAACAAGCAATTATTTGGCACAAATATTATGTGAGAACTTTGCCAGGACAGTTCATAATACTGTGATGGGACACTGGTTTCTTGCTTCTGTTCCTACACCCCGGAGTATGTACTAGACTGTATAAACTCTATAATGAATATCGGTTCACACATGCCGCCATTGTTAACAGTTTTGTGCCAGTGTGATCCGAATGCCTCCCCAATAGCAGGCAATGGGAAATGGAATAAATTTACACCAGTTCCTCTGTTTGTACACAGCACGATATGAGGGGCAAAGGAAAGTAAAGACACAAAACACCCATACACTCATCATTGCCCTCCCCTTAACCCATTGAGTGCAAGAGCCACTCAAAGGGTTAAAAGAGAGGACATTTTCTCTGTACGTAGCTTAATAAATTGGCATTAGACAGACCCAGAACTAAGAAAACAGTTCCAGCACCTATTTTAGGGCAGAATTATATTTGTACATCCTCTCAAGGAAGTTTGCTGCCTGAAGTGCCCTGGCGAGGCTTGCATCTTGCAATACAATAACTGGGACTAGGATTCCAGATCATTCCATATTAAGAGAGGACAAATATGAAAAATGCCTGCTGCCTTGATGCATGGGAACTATTGCAACCTAATAATTAACCACATGAGCCCTGCACCAGGCACTTTTCCTATGTGATCTAGCAGCCCTATCTGAGAAATAAGAGGAAGAGATGGGGAAGTGAGGGCAGGTGCAATTCAACGACTTTTAGATGGAAAAGGCAAACAAAACAAATAACCCAGCTTTACACATGTCTTACTGTGTTTAAACATCATTTCCTTGTTTTTTGCATTCATTCTTGGTGTAACAAGTATATTAGTTATTGAACATGCATTAATAGTAATGCTGATGTACAAAGATATAGGTGCAATTTTAGAGTAAACAACCTCTGCCATAGGGGGACAAAAATCAAATTCCCTTTGATTTAAACATGTTTTAACCCTTTGAGTGCCTGAGAGGTATAATCCAATGTATTGCATTGCAATGCGTAGGATACCTGTCTGGCACACAATGCGTTGCATAGCCCTCTGGCACTGAAAGGGTTAACTCCTTGAATGAAAGTGGTGCCCAGTGCATTTCCTCACAATGTGTTGGGGACCTCTCTAGCATTTAATGAGTTAAAAGTGAAATTTAAATTAATGGAAATGTGTATTTGTCCCCTGTGGCCTAGTTGGTTTGTCCCAGAATTGATCCACTTTTACTTAAAACATCAGCCTGTGTGCACAGCTCTAATCCAGTTTGCTTTACAATGTGATGGAGACGTCAAGAGCTTTCAGTGGGTTTTATTTGTCTGATATGGTACAGCTGGGTTGCTCTAGAATTGGTACTCTTTCTTTCTGAATACGGCCCTGTATATAAGGTTACCAGGCCATTAACCATGACGTTCAATAAAGTGAAACATCTGGGCAGACTTTAAGAAATATAATCTGTCAGTATATACTGCACTTCTTAATTCTGCTAAATGACTATAGTGGCTCACTGTTTCCATTTAACTGAATATAATATAGTGCTTGGGGCAGCATCTTTCCAAAAGCAAAGTTTTGGCCTTCAGCCATTCCAAGAGTCTGCCCATTAGCAAGTGAACTGTCTCCACCCCTAGCTCTGTAAAGCTTGCAAGAATAGAACTAGTACATAAAGGGCATTATGCAGAAAGAAAATAAATGAGCAGTTCTAGAGCAAACCAGCTGCACTATGGGGAGAATAGAATTCCCCAAATTAGCTCTGATTTAAATGGGATCTTAACCATTCAAAGCAATACATTAGAGACTTCTCCGCATTCAAGGGCTTAAAGGGATAGTAATACATCGTTTTAACTTTGTTTTATTTTGTAGGCATTAAAAAAACATGAAGAATGATATGTCTTATCTCTCAAACCTTTATGGTTTAAGAGATATTCACAAGCAAAGTTTCCCCTCCCGCCCCTTTTACCTAGTGTAAGCCATCTCTTCTCAGATGTGGAATCTAGTTGTAAGACCAGACAGATAACAGCAAAAACAATCTTCTTGCAGTGAAAACAATGAAAGCCCTGCTCCCCTTGACAAGCTTTTCAGGTTTTTCCCTTATCTTAATTGAAGATTGTGCCTCTCTGCAATCTACCTGGGCACCTCCCTTCTGCTTTGGCTGAGCAGTGTTACATCAGTAAAAGGGGCGGGAGGGGGATACATTATCATTCAATTACTCTTGAACTACAACTCTGACAGAATTGAAATAACACTCTCCAAAGTCCAAATACTATTATGATTAATTAGAGCTGCTTTGAAACATTACTATCCCTTTAAAAGCCCAATTTAAATAAATACGGAATTGAAACCCCCTACGCTCCATGGTGAACTTGGTTGATCCAGAGTTGTTCACCTTTTGCTTTCTGTTTAAGTCCTAAAAAGTGATAGATGACTACTTTTCATGCAGAATAGTAGACTTAGGAATTTCCCTGCTAGAACACAAGTGTGTTGATCAGAGGCTCAGTCACATTGATTAACTCACTTGCTCTTAAAAGGAAATACTCAAATCCTGGCCTGTTAGTGGCCACTGAGGGCACGGGTTGAGAACCACTGGTCTAGATCACTTTAACATGTTTGTAGCATGCAAAGCTTTATTACAATGGTATACTCTATCTAGTTCATTTGGATTAAAAAGTGTCCCCCTCCCATGCCTTATACCTATGTAACTCTGCCTCACCAAGCCGGTTGGATAGAGAGCAGCGAGCGACAGTCTTCTGTGAGCATAGATAAAAAACCTGCCCTCCTCCTTCAAGGGAGTAAGGATTTCCTTATGCTCACAGCCAGAAGATTGTCCCTTGCTGTGAGCTGTCCAATCCGATGACTGGTTTCCACATCCATGGTGAGGTGGCTTACAATAGGTAAAAGGGGCGGGAGGGGGATACTTTATCATTTAATTACAAATTAAACAGACACCGTATACCATTGTAATAAAGCTCTGCATGCTACAAACACATTAAAGAATGATGTAATCTTAAGTTTCTTGGAAACAATACTATCCCTTTGAAAACAGGGATGTAACTATAGAATTATGACTGAACTTGGCATCCATGGGGGTTCACTGGCTTCAGGGCCCAGTAAGGCTAGTTATGCCCCTGTCGGAAAATGTTTGCGTTAGGAGGTCCACAGAAATGTCTGCATGTTTTCCCTTAACACAGTCTTAAACAATGTTGTATAATTTACTGTTTCCTATTAACTTTGTTTTGTATGAATGTCTACATTTTTAACTACTATATTCTGAGAATTACATGTTCTATCTTGTGTTTATTAGTCTCCTTGTCCTTCCTACCATTTGAAACAAATCTCTGTTGCGTGTCATAATATTGCACTGCTATAGAACAGCAGAATGCCCATATAAATGGAGATACATTCATTTTCAGTGGATATGCCAGGGGGACATTAAAATATGATTTTGAAGGCAAACAAATGAGGATTTTTCTCCTTAAATAGCTTTGGATGTGGGACACATATTCAATGATTTGCCCACAAACAACATTTCTGAGGTAAGTAAGTTTACTCTGTTAATGAGAGGTGCAGCATGCACAATAGTGATAAATCTAACAGTGGCTAGCCTTCTGGCCATGGACAATTCACTAATCAGTGAAGGACTACAAGCCCCTCTAAATGACAATGAATTATTGAGCTGCCTTTTACTAAAATTAACCTATAACCATCACAAGAATCATAGTTAACCTTGAAATGCCAAAGACTCAGTGACAAATTTGTGCTAAATGGCTCAGTTGAAAAAAAGCTTATATAAAGTAACAAAGGTATAGGTTGCTAGAGCCATTGCCTCACCACTTTGTAAACCACTCAAAGTCAATGCTTCCCCTAAATAGTTTGTTTTTAGTAATATTACCATAAATACTCATGGGCCATTGCTTCTCTATGCACTGGAGACATTTCTAGCATTCAGAAGACCCATTTAAATCAATTGGAATTTTCATGTCTCCTATAGTGTGTCTGATTCATGCCAGAATTGTTCCACCCTTCATTTGCGCATATGGCCTCATATGTGCCACAATTTTATAGAGGATACACCAAGATTAAGCAACAACTTAAAGAGTTAGTAATAGATGAAAACAAACAGAGCTCTGATTGCTCTACATAGTTTTTTAAGCACGTAGAGCAGTATGACAATCGTATGCAATGTGCAGTTCAATTGTAATTTCATTATAAAGGATCCCCCTCCCACCCTTTTACCAACATCACACTGCCTCTCATGCTGGTTCAGATGGATCGCAGTGAGGGACAACATACAATGAGCATAAGGAAAATCCTACCCTGCTTCGTCAAGGGGGACAGAGTTTTCCTTATATTCAGTGTATGAAGATGGTCCATCGCTGAGAGTTGTCCGGTACAATGACTGGATTCCACAACTGAGGGGAAGTGGAAAAGGATAGGTAAAAGGGGTGGGAGGGGGATCCTTTATAATTAAGTTACTATTGAACTATACATCGCATACTATTGACAATCATCTCCACATGCTCAAAACCTATGTAGAGCAATCGGAGCTCCATTTGTTTTCATCTATTACTATTTCTTTAAAGTAAACAATTGGCAAGGGGAACAGGTTATTTATCTCTCTCTTGCACACACACTGAAAACCTCACTAACACACACACCATACACTTATACCTATGAATGCAGAAACCAGCTTATGAAAGATTCACAGTAACTAGGAATTTAATGAATAACAAAGTGGATTTATTTAATTAACAGTTTAGGCCAAGTTATCTATTAGATCTGTAGCTGCAATGAGACCTTCGCTAGGCCATTTATAAGAAAACACAACCAATCTCCATTTCCTGAACTAGGTCCTTAAGGATGTCAGAAACACGGTGCAGAGGAAGACGGTCCTTGGCCGGCAAGGTGTAGACTTGTAATAGAGATGGCTACTGGTCTGGTCACTGTAAGGTTAGTTTGTAGGCTTTACAATGCGATGACTGAATGCAGAGGGGAAAGGTACAACAGGATAGCACAAATTGTTAACTTGAGGCTGGTTGGCAAGAGCATGACTGGTAGAATCAGAGAATTATAATAAAGCATGTTAAAACATAAAATATAAGCCTTGACAAGATGTGCTACATGAGATTGGATCTTAACCACATTAAAGAAATCTACTTTTAGTGCACTAATTTCCCATTAGCATAAAAGAAAATACAGCTTTAAACAAAACAATTTTTTTTTAATAATTATCACATTATTCCTGTTTTATTACATTCAGTGTTATATACTTAGTTTCAATGTGTACTGTGTATGTCCGATCTATCATATTCATATTCCGAGTTCTCCTGCATAGACTTCTAAGTCAGAATACAAAATGCTGAGTAGACACTGATGTCTTAATAGACTTCTAGATCAAAAAAGACGACTTCATAACTGGACTTAAACTTACAATATCTACTTAGAAGTCTACAAAGACAGCCATCTACACAGCAATCTCTACCTGTTTGACTTAGAAGTCTATGAAGCAGGCATACTATAGATGCCCATGCAGCAGACCTTGTGTTATTAATGAGATAGTGGCTAATACTTTATGATAACATACTGTTTTACTTCATGTACTCTAAACAAGTGGTTCTCATTCACCAGTCACCAGACTGGTACCGGTCCACAATATCATTCCTGCTGGTCTGTGGAGGTTGGGGTAGCTGGACACAATTAATGCCTGCTTTTTCTGTCCCCATGATGATTAATGATGTCAGGACACCCGGCATCTCCACTCTAGGGAACTGAAACCAGCACTTAGTTATAATTTTATTCTCCGATGTGCTGCAGTGCACCTCAGACAAAAGAGAGGAGATAAGTGAGAATGCACTAAGCATTAGCAGGAGTGGAACTTCTGACTGTGCAGCTTGTACATGGTGCTGGAGCCAGCAAACCTAAAGGGGCCCATGAATATGGCAGCAAAGATCTGCCTCTGTTATGTAGTTGCTCCATTTCTATAGAACGCTAAACACCATTTTTCTCCTATTATTGCGCAGCTATGAGCAATGCATTGTGGATATAGGAAAGAGAAGAGCTTGTAGTATTGTAAAGTCAGATGTTACCGCTTTCTCCTCCAAATCAGCTCACCAAGCCTCACAAAGCATTGTGTATATATTGATGGCATTTGAGTCTGTGCGACATAGGTGCCCAGTTTTTTTACAAGCTCTGCCCCCCCATATATGCAAGCTGGCTGTTACATGTGTTACGAAGAGTAATTGCATGCTGTGCTGCAGCAATTGGCCAGATTGACACATGCTGAATTAAAGTTTGCAATTTCTACTATGGTGAGTGTCAGAGCCTTCCTCCATATCATGTTTACGGTAGATTAGTGTGACTGACAGAGCAGCTCTCATAAGGCAGCTGCTAAACAGAGGTATGTTTAGATCACATCATCAGCTACTTTAAGTCAACAAGCACAGAGAGAAGCAGTGACTGCATCAGAAATATCCAATTAAGCACAACAATGCAATTTTCTATCACTTTGGCTCTCCCACCCGTCCTTCACCAATATTCCCCTTTTTTATTTCGTGTGTGTGTGTGTGTGTGTGTGTGTGTGTGTGTGTGTGAGAAAATGTATAGGTGTGTGCATTCTGAGGCAAACCAACTGCACAATAGGTGAGAAATACATTCCCAAATCCTTTGATCGCAATCAGGCTTTTAAACCCTTTAATGCTAGAAAAGTGTCCAACACATTTTGAAGCAATGTGTTGGAGACTTCTTCAGCATCAAGGGATACAACCCTCATTTAAATCATTAGCAATATTTAGTTGTCCCCTAGGTGCAATTGGTTTGTCCCAGAATTACTCCAGTTTTCTTTTGAACATAAAGCATCACTGTTGCTGCCCTCTTGAGAGAGAAATATTCGGTTTGTGGCCCTCGACTCACTTTGAGTTTGACTTTCCTACTATAGAGCATTTGAGGTATGACAGGCCATATTGAAATTATTTAGAATTTTCATTTCTCCCCTTTTGTACATTTGATTTGATCCAAAATTACCACACTTTAGCCTACTGAATATGGCACAAGGTTCCATTCCCCCATGTTAATATGGTAACTTCAGTCATACAGTACTATACTGTAACACTGTGTCATTGAGTATACTGTAGTATACAGAAAAAAAATATTTCTTAAAGCATTTAAAACATTTTTAAACAGTTCTCTATGCACAAAGGGCCAGTGTGTGCTTATTGTATAATGGCATGTAAAGAAAACTACTAAACTTGCTGTACACAATATTAGTGTTACATTTTGTCACAGTCCCCTACATGAGAAGAAGTGCTTGGTTTTGGAATTACCTAGTGCTTGTTGACACTTCCACATTTGTACGGAGTCTGGAGTGAGATTGGAGTTGTACCAAAGATACTAGACTGGGGTATGAGCCAGTAAAGGTGATTATTCCTGGAGGCTGGAAATAGCCTCAGAAGAATGTGAGTACATTTCCAAGAGTTTACACTTATATGGTGTTGGTGAAGGATCAAGTAATCTGAATACTGCACTTAGAGAGGATCCTCTGTGCCGCTTGTTCTTTTGTGTTTTTTAGTTCTTTCCTTGGTGGGAACCCTGCCCATTGGAAGCGAGCAGCGAGGACTTTCTTTGGGGGACTATCTGCTATAAGTTTTATCCATTTATTTATTTACCAGATTGTTTGATTTACATTGTTATTGTTTATCCTCTTTTACTTTTCCCATCTTTTCTCCTTTTTTTCCTTTTTTGGTTCTACACTTTGGAGTGGAGTGCAGCAGAACTTTTTCTTTGTTTTCCATGGCAGTGAATCCTGCCAAGAAAAGGAGATGCCAGGGACAAGCTGAAAGGTAAGTCAAACAAGCCAAAGTCGGTAACCAGATAACAGAGTAGATCCAAACAAGGTACTGGAGCAGGAAAAAAGAAATGTCAAACCTGAGATTGGATCAAATACAGGAGATCAAACAGAAAATAAGGATGGAATTACAAACTCCATGACTCACAGATAATTTGCACTGTCTGATTAGTAGTGCTACCATTTAAACTATCAGGAATCAACAGCTGTCAAGAAGCATAATGAGGTAGGCATCGTGACATATCGCCACAGACTAAAGAAGCTGGGTAACCAATCAACGACAATGCTTTGTCACACATTTCATTTTTGTGTAGGGATTATAAAATGGTGTGTCTTTCCTTACAAAGTTCCCATTAGCCACTGTAATTATTATTTTGCCCCCCCCCTCCCTATTTCTTCCCTGTCCAGGCTGCCTCAATCTGTGTATTAATCTGTGAGAACAAAAGGTACTCATTAACACTCCAGTCCAACACTTAACTAAAAACACTTCAGACAAAGAGCTCAAGACTCCTAGCTTCTTATCAGCCTCTAATATAGGAATGTCAACCATGCTACTTACATGGCACCACATCCTTCTTAATCTGTGGCCTGCTGGGCTTTTAGTCAGTTTGGATGGACTACATCCCATCTCCTGTGATGGTTATCCGATCTCGACTAATTCAGGGCTGCAGCTCTCTTTTAAGGAGAGAGAGAGAAGAATGTAAACAGACTGGAGCTGAACTGACTGGAGATCCCTGTCATTCCACAATTTGCAGAAGGCAGGTATCTTGATTCACTTCCTTTACCACTAGGTGGAATCAGGCATTCTGGTGTACTAAACCGCAATATTGTATACAGGCCTGTTCCCAGCCCACATATAGCATCCTCTGTATCACCCACAGCTTTTTAAATGCTGTCTGATCATGCTAATCTGTGAGATAATGATGGTGCACACACAATGGGAAATTTGAATCATTGCCCATAAGATTAAAAAAATTAATTGCTCACTGTGTGTGAACCATGATTATCTCACCGAATGGCATGATCAGACAGCATCTAAAAGGCTTTGATACAGAAGAAACAAACCTGCATAAAGATTGCAGTCTACTACAGCGGAATGTAGGTCAGCATGCAATATCCCTGCCTGAACGCCTGCACTTCTTAGAACCTGAAACAGAGCACACTGTTCGGGAAGCAGAAAGTCTCCCATGGTGGTACAGCTTCTCCTGCATACTGAAGATTTGGAAATCTCCCATGCAGCAAGCACAAGTGTAATTTGATGATGCAAGTGGCCACTTCATGTATGAAGTGAGTGGGGAGTGAGTAAGGAAGTTTAAAGCTTTAAGGTTAAAGTTTTAAGGGAGTATGTAGGTACTGAGGCGGTAAGGAGTGGTGTGTGTATGCTTATAAAGTAGGTGCATCTTTATGCTGAGATGGTGTGGATGTGTGTGTTGGTGAGGAAGTAATAATAACTAGTATTTATATAGCACGATCTTGGAATTAACTGAATCGGCAGCTAAATAATTGATGTTATTACCCAATCAATGGTACTCCTTTATCAACCTGGGAAGGATGAAGGGCTGAATTGATCCTGCTGGGATTCGAACCTCCAACCTTGTGGTTTGAGCAGGCTCTGTAGTCAGGGCATTCAAAACTGAGCTATCTCACCTGTAGGTGTGGTGTATGTGGAGGTGTGTACATTCGCTGAGGGAAAAAGCCCCCCAGCACAAAAACACTTTCCATCTTTAGTTGACTTTTTTCTTCCCACCAATGTTTCGCTTTCACTTTTGCTGCCCCTATAGAATGAAATGTTCAGTTTATGGCCCTCTACAATATTTCAGTTTGACATGTCTGCTCTAGGAGGTCTATATATCAGGCATTATATATGTAAACATCCAAGTAAGCAAGCTTGTATTTGGGAGTGCTAACTATCCTCTAGGTTATCAATACTACCTTCATCCTTACATAGTGCTGCATATTTGTATGCAATGTTGCCCACAGAATGTTTCAGACTCAGTGAGTCCACTGGTTCCATGGTACAGGAAGATGAGAGATTTACCTACTGTCACCAACAACTACCATGGAAATCAGACCATAGCAAGGTTCTTGACTTCAGAGTCAAGTCAATTAATCTAATTAGAAAGGATGTGGGAGGAGTTCAGGGTCATGGAATTTGGAAACAAAGAATCATTTCCATCTGCATGGACCTGTTATCCTGTACTACAGGGCTGTCCAAGTTCAGTCCTCAAAGCCCACTAACAGGCCAGTATGTATGGATTTCTCTGATTAAGCACAGGTGAATAACTCAGCGGCTCATTCAGTCTGACTGACTCACCTATGCTTAATCAGGGAAATTCTTTCATCCTGGCCTGCTGGTGGCCTTTGAGGACTGAACTGGGACAGCCCTGATGTACTAATTAAAGATGTGTCTTGAAGAACCAATCCACACACTTAGGCCCTTATGCACAAAAAGAAAAAAGGAACAATTCTGAATCAAACCATCTGCTCCATACAGGATAATTCATTTTTTACCCCATAAATGCTAGAAAGGTGCCCAAGGAATTGCCAAGCAATGCATCGACAATCCCTCTAGAATTTGAGGGATTAAATGCCCAACTTAAATCAAGGAGAATTTGTGCATTGTTTATTTGATCCTTTTGGTGTGATTGCTTTTATCTAGAATTCCTTCCTTTTTCTTTTGTGAATAAAGCCCTTAGTGGCCATTAGGATTTACCACCCAGATTAAGGTAAGTGGGGAGGTGTTAGTGTTGGTATAACTGTCTCAGGCTTTACACACAATGTATTAAGTAAACTGTGAAACAGGAAAGGAAAAAAATGCTCGCACTTATCTCCTGCTTTGAGTATAAAGGTGAACACTAGTCAAGGTGTATGCAACTTTATTATTTAACATATGAAAACAGTTTACAAGTGTAAAAAGAAAAGAGAACAACTTTACAAAAAAATTTAAGGGGATCATTTAAGATGACAACCAGTTATTAAGCAACGGTAATAATTATTGTTAATCGTCTGGCAACGCTGAGCATCTGATATACCCCTTCAGTTTTCACAAAGCATTTTCATTTTTGGTACTTTGCAAGCTTTTCATTTAAAAACATATGGAAAATAAATGATAACCCCAGAAAAAAAATCTCAAAAGAGGGGACGGGGCGATCTGCTCATGGATATGGACGTCTTTTGCTTAGCTCTGGGGCCGAGATAATGTTTATTTCAGATAACACTACTTTATATTCTATTTTTTGATGACAACTATCAGCTAATATTTCTGACTTGCTTGTAGGGGTCTGCACCCGAGTTTTTATAGTGAAGGAGCTATAAAGCACTATTTTATTACCAGCGTGCCGGAGGAATAGCTTGTTTTTGCTGAAAATGGTGGCTGGCAGCTGCCTACAAAGGGAAGATATCACAAATTTAGCGACCAAAGCGGATCTTACTGCCTTAGTGTTGGATGTCAAGGTCGCGATCCGAGAAGCGATAGCGAGCACGTGGTCTGGGTCGGACCTGTTGAACCTGACCCCTGAACCTTTGGAACAAGAAGCTGATATAGTGGATCAAGACACTGCATACTCAGACGTGGCTTCGAGTTCATCGGGACTGACCCGTATAAGTTTGTCTGCCTATGCAACGGACCTGGGAAATCAGGATGGGAGTAATGTGGTGGATCCGTGTGCTGTGCCTGCAGCTATTGTGCAGATAATTCCGGCGGCTGTTGTGGATACTTTTCCCTACTGCTTGTCAAATGGCTCAGAGTCTGGTCCCTGGTACTGCTTGTACAGAATGCTCCTGCTGGCGAAGAGATATACATTACCTGACATCTGGCAAAGGAAGCTAGCTAGGACGTTTTCCCTTGGGATCCGGGGATACTGGCACTATGGAGAGTTTCGTCAGTCACTTTGAGGAGGCTGTGTGAATCTTAGTGAGAGGCGACAGAACAAGATCTGCAGCTTCTAGAAGGAGACGATAGGCCGATTTGTGGATCTTCTGCCCAGACTGGAAGGGGATGTTTTTCTTTCTTTTGTTTTGAGAGACTTGGTGGTGGAGGTGGTCTTGGCGGGGGGGACCCTCTAGGGCCCGGAGGGTTCGCTCAAAGATAGGCCTCACCATTATCGCTACTGTGAGACTAATTCTATCTTATATGTCCACCACCGAAGGATAGCATTTATGTAATACTATGAGATATTAAGCAGTGATATGTGTCTTGTGGCATTTCCCTTTGTCCTTTCCTTCACGTATCTCTCCCATTATATTCCTGAATGCTTGCTAGATCTATTATGGAGATGGCCTCAGTACCTCTGGGCTCTATTTAATACCCAGCCACGAAGGATGCTTAATGTCTACATATATATGTTTATATATAGCTGATATAGATGTGTTCAGTCTGTTTATGTGGGTTACACTTGTACTGGCTCCATGATAACATTACTCGCACAAAGTCATCCTCTCCATCTTTGTTTACGGTTGTAACTTTTTTTACACCCCCCCCCCCCCGGACCTTCCGGTTCACCGAGGTCACTGTGTGGTGCTCTGGCAGAGTGCTTAGCACTGCCTTGATACTCTGTCCATGCTATTCCTCTTTTTTACTAATCTTTCTGCTTCCTACTTATTTCTCATACTCTAGCTTTATATCTTTTACTAATCCTTCAGCTTTCTACTTACTCTTGATATTCCAGCTTTATCACTACTCTTTGGATTTGTGCTACTTGTCTGCATATATGAATATGGTTATTGGCAGACTTCTTATAAGGCTACCAGGTCATTATAGTTCTCCTAATTTTGTAGTACGGTTACCTTTTCTTGTATAACTATATAAATAATACCAGCTTTATGACCCAATTCAAATCCACGGTATTGTTGTTATGATAAGTACTCACTATGGTATGAGTAATGTTAAGAGTTACAGTTGTTTACGGGAGAATTCTGAGAGCTATGTTCAAGTGCTTTCTTGTCTACGTTAACTGCATACCAGAGCAGAGATGTTTAGTTCGCATTTATTGCATAATATTGTAATGGGGAGGCTTGGGTTTGTATTTCTTTTTAAGCAGTTTAATATATGGGAGATTGTGCATCTGGAATGCAGTATGCTTAGCGCCTCTGCGGCTAATATATAAGAGTTCTATACCCTTTCTTTCCAGTTGCCTGTCTACTAGCGGTACAGGCACCTCTTTATTTTTCTTACTTTACTGAATACGCTTGTATAACACACTCACGTGTTTTGCTATATTTATGCATAATTACGATTGCTTGTTTATATAACAGTTTTAGTCTGCCTAATACTCTGAAGCAAAATTTCTTGAAATTAATGCAAGACTGACGAATTGTTTTGTTCACTTCTTACATATATAGTCTTGGTAGATCTCTGCCTAGTCTGTAATTTGATAATATGCTAATGTCAGATTTCCTTTACACGCTGCTTCGATTGCTTGTATTTTATACTTATGTTTCAATAAAGCTTTGAAAGAAAGAACAAAAATGTCAAAAGAATTATAACAAGGAACCAGATTTCCTGCTTTGGTATGTCTGGCCACCAAGGGTAGTACCCACTAGATGATAAAAAACTAAACTTATCTTAATAGATACAAAACTATATGGGTGCCCCTGACACTCCTAAGTGGCTTCACAAACCTTAAAATTAGTTCTTTATATTTTCATATTGTTTTTTTAATTTCTCTGGAGTCTCTAAATTCAGCTTGTTTTCCCTTCATTACAGCTCTTCCTTCCTTTAATCCCCCCAATGATGATAAAAAAACTGACCACACTGAAGGAAACTTATAGGAACCGCATGAGCCAGGAGGGTAGAGTGCAATTTGAGCAAATTATATAATCAGAGTAGAGGAAACGGAGAGCCAAGTCTTTCCTGTTGCCATAGCAACATTGGAAGCTTATTAAACATAGGTTAATATATTTATATGAATAAAAGATGTGAGAACACAATAGTAACAGATCTTCTCTCCTTTCTCTCAATAACATGCTATTGTACTTATCTTACGTTTGTCCTAGGAGGTGCTACACTAATAGCCATTGCTGGACTGCAGCTCACATCATCCACAGCCAGCAAAAGACTATTCTGGAGTAAACCCACTGCACTATAGGGGATAAATGAACATGGCCTTTAATTTAAAGATGACTAAACCTTTGAATGTTAGAGAGATCTCAAACACACTCTGATTTACAGTGCATTGCACCTCTCTAGCATTAAAATGGTTAAAACCCACTGTCATGCTTGAAAACAAGAAGAATCTCAAACTATTATTTGTGGTAAAACATGTTCTAAATAAATAAAACAAAATAAAATAAATGGCAGTGTGAGGATTTTTTTATTTGTACCATTGTCACGGTATTCAGGCAAACAAGGACAGACACAATGATAATATACAACCACCTTTATTTACAATATACAGCAATAATAGTATTAGCCCACACAACCCCAGACACACGATGATAGGACCCAGGCTCCTCTCCGGCGCTGCACACCATGCACTGCGCTACTGCGAGCTACTGAGACTAGGAAAGAGGCTCAAGTGGAGCGCCAGTAAGAACAGTATAATATGCGTAAGTACCACTTTGGTATCGCGACCAGAGGCAACAGGGAGCGGGAGCAGGCCAGAGCCACGGAACACGGAGACTACCGGTCAGGCAAGCTAGGAGTGCATGGAGAGAGTAGGTAGCCAGTGCCACAGGTCAGAGAAGCTGGGGACTATAAGGAGTGAGTTAGTAGTCAGAGGTCAGATAAACTGGGGACTACACGGAGCGAGTTAGTCAGCCAGAGCCACAGATCAGAACCGATGTGGGTAGTCAGATAAGCTGGGGACATACACAGAGAGGGTTAGTGAGCCAGAGCCACAGATCAGAACCGATGTGGGTAGTCAGATAAGTTGGGGTCATACACAGACAGGGTTAGTGAGCCAGAGCCACAGGTCAGAACCGATGTGGGTAGTCAGATAAGCTAGGGTCATACACAGTGCGAGTTAGTCAGCCAGAGCCACAGGTCAGAACCGATGTGGGTAGTCTGACAAGACGGAGTCACACACGGAGCGTATTCTCAGATAGGCACGGGTTACAACGGAGTGCAACAGAACTGGCAGAAACACCACATAAGGGCAATCACTCCTAGGCCCAAGGAGGTTAATAAAGGAGCAGAAGAAGGCAGAACCCAATTAGGCAAGACAGAATAGGCCCATAAACAGGTGTTCGTGTCAGTGCCTGTTTCATGATGTCAGCAATGCTGAAGTAACCATAATCATGCCAGCCGACACATCACAGAGGAAGGAAACACAGGATAACTTAGGCCTCTGAGGGAGACTGCGATAACCATATGTTGCAGTTGGTTTTATCCAGAATTCCTCTACTTTTTGGCTTTGTGTGAAAGGCCTATTATGAACCAGACCTGGCCTATCATATGAGGCAGTAAAAAAAAAACAAAAAAAAAAAAACATATTTAAACATTTGGTACATAGACCTGTAACCTAAATCTAGCCACTCAAAACAAAGTATATAATAAGCTTACATTCAGAGTAATAACACTCCAGCATTCAAACCTAGACACAAGACAATAGAACGGAAGGAAGCGTCTGTAAGCAAAGCAAAGATAAAAATAAAAAACCCAACTGAACTCATAACAAAAAGGTCAAATGATAATATGAGGTCAGGCCATAAGGCTAAACAATCCTTATCCTTTTAATGCAATGTGCCTCTTGTAATGAAACTGGCTGCGTATTTCAAGTCCAAAGGGTCTAAAACCTACAAACTTCCATGAAAAGTCTAAAGGGAGAGTCAATCCTTAACAAAACAAATAAAAATTATACATATTTAATTTTATCAACTTTACAGGCAAGAATAAGTCCCATTCTATAATGTGTATATATATATATATATATATATATATATATATATATATATATATATATATATATATATATATAAAACAACTGGTTGTAGATTGAAGATCAGGGAATAAAGAGTGTGTGAGCGAGAAATAAAAAGAATGGTGAAAATGCGTGATTCATAATGAATATTCCAGTAAATGTATTAGAAAAAGAAATGTTGACCGCATGGATATTGGAAACATCTCCACCACGTTGCTTCACAATGAGGTATCTAACATACAATGCATTAAATTTATACGAGATGTCCTACACACATTTACATTAGTGAAAAAATGATTCAAGACCCACAGTGGATGGGGCAAAATGCACAAATGGCTTCTGTCTGTTGCCTCCATTCATAATAGAATGCTGAAAAAATATTCACAAGTTAGAATGGCATTAGAAGCCTAGTCAAGATACAAGCAAAACTGTAAAATAATGCCTCTCGCTAGGCATGTAATTACCTTAACTAAGCTGAAATATAAGAAATTTCTCATGATCTATTGTTCCTTAATAAATCCTGGCCATGGACACCCTCAAATAATTTCAAACATCTATTGCATATACTTATATGTTTATAGCTGCAATATATACAGCATTGTTGTAAAAATGTCCTTTATTATAATAATAATAATAATAATAATAATAATGTAACAATTAGTAAATACTAATGCAGTGGTATTTGGTCCTTCCAGACTTGTGAACTTTATGTAAAATATAGCCCTGGGTGATTTACAGAGTGTAATGGGAATATGGAGCATATTGGCTGTTCATGTCAACAGGTCATGAGACTCTGGATGAAGGCATATGGTCTTATAGATCCTGTCTACCATATAAATCATATGTAACATATACATTTACCTTAAGGGGCCAAGAGAATTAAAATCTGTGACTCTAACAACCTATCAAATTTAAGGCACTTGGTATCTTTGTGTTTGTTATAAATTGGAGAGAAATATGGGCTAATATGCCAGATGCAATGAAATTTTATATATTAAACCTAAAATTGAGATTCATCTTGTATGTCATCAAATTGCATGGATTTCTTTCTCCTACTCTTGCCCTAGGGCAGGAAATACTATGGGTTTTATGTAGTTGATATGCATGGACCTTCCAGGAAGTATATTTCTTTTAATGTATTAGGATATAATCAATATGCCTCTGTAGAGTTTTATTTTTGTATTATTTAATAATTCCCATCTGTATTCTAATTGATCTGTTTTACTAGAACTTTATTTTTCACATATTTTAGTTTTATTTTATCAAGTTGCTTTGTGGTCACTCCATGAGAAGAAAGACAGTTAGCCCTAGAATAGATTGTTTAACGGTGGAAGCAGTAAGATACAAAAAAAGTTAAATATAAATTTTATATGTTGGAAACAGTAGAATATGTATTGTAACTTACAGTTTAGCTTGTTGGTGGTGACTGCAAAATTATATATAGAAGTAGGAAGGTTTTTAGGGTGTTATATGCTTTTCTTTGTGCTTTACTGTGACACGACATGCAGTCCACGCAGCTGATCTGATCCACTATGTTTAACACACATGGAGAATATGTGAAAATAATTTGCATGGCATCAACTACAGGGAGTGGATTTAAAAATGCCAAATTGTATGAGATCTTAAGTATATAGACAGAATTGGCCTTTAGATTGCAAGAAAGAATAGAGGATAAATTATTTTGAAAAGCAATGTATGTTTTGCCACAAAAGTCTTCAATTTATTTACCTTTGGTTTAATGATTTCTTCTATGAATATTATATACAACAGAATTAAATAAACGGTAATATATATTAAGAGGAAATTTACCTTTACTTTTTCAAAATCTTCCATACCCCTAAAACACTAGTAAGGCTATGCCTGCATTTGTCGGAAGGGCTGGAGGCCTCTATATACCCTCCAGTCCAGCTCATCTCGGTTCACGTCAACTCAGTGAACTCATCCTACCTCAGTGTGCTCTCACTTCCCATCAGTGTCAGCTGGTACACCAAACGATGCAC
This sequence comes from Rhinophrynus dorsalis, assembly GCA_037306005.1. NCBI lineage: Eukaryota > Metazoa > Chordata > Amphibia > Anura > Rhinophrynidae > Rhinophrynus > Rhinophrynus dorsalis. The sequence continues at coordinate 190,270,686 of CM074723.1, forward strand.
AAATTCACATTGCACTCTGCAGTGTTTGTTCTTCCTCTCGTCAAGTGGTAACATTGTCTTTCCTGTCCCATTCGCCCAGACATCCCCCTCCACACTCACCCCCCTTTTATCCTAGTTTTCCACTGCATTTCTTTCCCCCTCCTCCTATTCATGTCCTCTCTCTAGTTTAATTCCCATATGCTTCTGTGCTCCTGCTTTCCTCCATGACCTAGCTATCTCTTTTCATTCTCCAGTTTGCTGCTGTAAAGTCCAGGCACCCTCTCTGCTTATCTTACATTGCTTACACTAATCTAGCCATTGGTTGCCTTTTATTTTAGTTATCTCCCTGTTTTCATATGGCAATAGCACGGTCCTTCTCTCCCTGCACCTCATTTTTCCCTGCTCGCTCACCACAACACCCCTTTACACTCTACCCCCTCCTCTTCTCATTTACCATGTAATCTCCTGGCAGATAATAAACCATGTATCCTTCTTTACATCACCTTATCTCCATTTTAAGTTCCCTAACTACCCCTCCCCCAGCTTGCCCTCCTGTCTTGCTGGATCTCCTGTGCTCTCATACACCCAGAGTCCTACATATACCATATATCTTGTAAAATGTGTCCTTTGACCACAACACTAACTTCCTACTGAAGTGACACTGGCACACATTCATGATGATGTCAAGAGATTAAAAAAAAAAGTACAACCTGAACATCAAAAGAAACAGTTGCCATGATGAAAAAGCTACATGAAATTAAGCAAAATTGCAATATTAGGAAAAGGGTAGATTATGTAGAAATGTGTAAGACCATAATGAAGCGCATAAAAGAACAAGCAAGTTCAATTTTGAGATCATCAAAAGGACAATGGAAGAAAATCAGGGGCTAAAGAAAGCAAACTAAAGATGGCCACTCATAGGAGCCAAACGTTTACATTAAACCTTGAAGATGGTTCAACAGCAAAAACAACAAAAAATACTAAAACGAGCTGAAGATTTTTTTTTAATATTTATAAGGGTGAAGGACAACAACTGAATGCATTGCCAGAGGCAGGAGCTTTGCCAAATGTTTTGGTAGAAGAAGTAGAAGCTGCAATAAAATCAATTAAAAATGGCAAAGTTACATTGAAGTGTTGAAAGCAGGTCAATCCTTATTCAAAGCCATAGTTAAACTATTCTACTACTTTGCAAAGTGCCTGAAACATGGAAAGAAGCAGAAGTCATCCTTCTGCACAAAAAAGGTGATAAGGCAGATCTAAAAACTACTGGACACTACTATGAAGAGGAATGGACACAACCTAAAGAACAAGCAGACTTCAATAGCAGTTTCAGAATAATGGGCAATATCCAGACTGCAACAAGTTATAGAGTGAGATAATGAATACAACCTTTCATTATGCATAGCCTTCATTGACTAAGAAAAGGCCTTTGACTCAGTGAAAAAGCAAGCAATAATTGATGCTCTGATCAACCAAGGAACTTACGTCAATATCAATATATGAAAATGCAATCGCGTCAATACAGGTAAACGATGATATAGATCAAAATATGTTTAGAAGAAATTTTCCACAAACTAAATTGGGGCAAAAAGAACTTAAGATCAATGAAGACTCCTCCATCACGTACAATGTGCAGACAATATCATACTCTTTGCCGGTAGTCTTGAAGAACTGCAAGAACACATTGAATAGCTACAATAGGAAAGCAAAAATGTTGGTCTTAAAACGAATATCAACAAAACACAAGTCATGTTTAACAAATTTACCATAACAAGAAAAATAACAGTAGAAAAAGCTGAAAAGTGTGTTCACCTTGGACAGGAAATGTCAACAGAAGGAAACACCTTGATGGAAATTGAGTGGCAAATAAAACTGGGATGGCAAGCATTTAGAAAACTTAGTAGTAATGTCTAAGACAAATTTACCACTCTACCTGAAGCAAAAGGCTTTTGATCAATATTTCATCCCAGTCCTAATATATGGCTATGAAACATGGACACTGAATGCCAAAGCCATACAAAAACTTAAGGTTACACAGAGAAGTATAGAGCAGTGAATTCTAAACATAACAAAAAGATACTGAAAAATGTGTGTATGGATTCATAAGCAAACAAGGGTCTATGACATAATTGAAAGAGTAACACATTTGAAAAGGAAATGGGTCAGGCCACACAGCAGGAAGACCTGATGGGAGATGGATCATACACATTTTGAAATGGATTCCACTAAACTAAACAAAAAGAAGAAAGACAAGATGAATAGATGAAACTACCAAATATCTTGGTACACAGTGCAACAAATGCAAAGGACTGAAAGGACTAGTCACCCAATCCAATGTATGGGGCGGAGTTTATTGTACTCGCCCACTGAGTTCTCAGGAATAACAAAGTTGACTTTCTCATACACCACCTGTCACTGAGCCCTTTCAGATTCTCCTCCCTGTATGTCTAACAATGTACGCACAAACACACTTCCAGTGTCACAGGCTTGCGCAGAAAGAGTAACCAAATACACAGTGCTTGTGTTGGCGAAGCACCCCTGCCTTATCAGCCAGGCATATATACAACAAGTTCATGTCCCCTTCCCGTCCATTCACCTCCATCTCCCCTTCAATTCACCGCTTCATTTCCCCTATCTTTCCCTGTTTTGCCTCTGCCTCTCCCTTCCACAAAAAACAAACACAAACAAATCAGACACCTCTTGATGCCCCCCCAACTACTGGTCTCACAGCCGATTCGGCTGATAGATCAATAGAGGCGAGGAACAACAAAAGAAATCAAGAGAGCACACCTGCTTCCATTCTATCCAGAGAACCTGGGTAAGAGTGGGCGGGATCAGCAAACCCTCGCACATCAAAGCCTCCTTCATTGAAGTGAGATGGTTTCCTGATCCTGACCACTCCTACCGAGCTCTGGGTAGAGTGGAAGCAGAGGTGTTCTCTTGCTCCCCTGAATCACCTCTATTGATTTCCCAGCCAAACCGGCTGGGAGATAAATAACTGGGGGGCACCAGGAGGGGTCCTGATGGCCTACCACGAGGTCTGACTTTTAATAAAATGAAACCCTTTGAATGCCACAGAGGTATCCAACGCATTGCATTGCATACCTCTCTGGCACTCAAAGGGTTAAAAAAGGCAAAAAAAAAAAAAAAAAATCCAGTGTTTGCCGCAGAGGTGAAGCCGCGCCGCACTCCTGCTCGTATGATTATATATAGGGAAGCACTCTCACCAAAAGAATATGATTGCCTGGCTTGCTGTACCAGTGGGAATAAGTACAATTAACGAAAAGATGAGTCTAAAAAAGTGTTTTTTTAGAAATAGTGAACTTTACTTTGTGTGAACTTTTAAATGTGCGATTCACATTTTCCTCAGGACAAAGACCCCATCTCCCTTCTATAAATATCAAATAAACAAAAAAAGCTCCAAATTCAGTAGTTCTACATCACTGATGATGCAATCATTTGTGCCCGAACTGTCAATAGTGCATTTATATAAACATTTGTGTATATACAAAAATAAACTTAGTGTATAGACCAAGATGTGCTTATGTCACCATACATAGTAGATTGCAATTTTATAGTGATATATCCAAAGACAGCAGTGTGTGTGTATATATATATATATATATATATATATATATATATATAGAGAGAGAGAGAGAGAGAGAGAGAGAGAGAGATCTTGAGAAAGCACCTACAGTGAACGAAACATTGACCCAATACAAAATTGCTGTTTGCTTGCTGTGAAAGAGTCACTGTTGCTGTCTCCTTGAAAGGGTTAATGTACAATAAGCTACATATGCTTCTAACACATTACAGGCCTTTATCCTACACTTGGGCTGCACCCTGATAGCTATGGAGCCTGGTGTTACTGTTATTTCAATATCCTTAGTTAATAAGGAAAAGTTCAACACTGCTCTACGTGTTACTGTTCATTCGATTCTACCATCAAATCCTTTTTTTTTTTTTCAGAAACTAATAAGAAGAACATATGTTATTTATTTATGAAATAAGGACTGACTCACACATATGATTTGTAAAACGAATGCTACCAATTGAAACAAAACTCATGTGGGAATAATGCTGGAAACTAAGTCCAGCAGCCAAAATGGATATTTCTAGCCTGGAATCACAGTTATGTGCTCATTTTGTAGGTCTCTTTCTCTCAACTAACAAGCAAGACTCTGCCTTCCCAATTACGTAGGGTTATATGAGGAACTGAGCCTTACAGGCTGTTTCCAGAGCAAATGACCATGTGACAATGTGGCATAAATCTAGCTGTAACTGCTATGGGCCATAGCCAGAAATCAAAAGTATAGCCGCTCTGGGACAAACCAACTGCATTAGAGAAGAAAATGTTTATTTAAATGCAGATTATAACCCCTTGAATGCTAGAAAGGTCTCCAGTGCATGGTGAAGTATGTGTTGAAGACATCTGTAGCAATCAATGGGTTAAAAGCCTCTTTAAATTTTCAAATGTCCCCTATGGGGCAGATGGTTTTCTCCTGAATGATTCCATTATTCCGGATGGTATTAGTGCATCTGCCTCACAAGTGGGCATGTAAGAGAGATGTACTAATAGGATTTTGCTCTATAACGTGCACTGGAACAGATTTTTAAGTTATATGCCTGCCTAACATAAATATGCTAAACTACTTACACTGAAAATTCTACCTTTAACACCATTTGCACCACAAAAAGTGTTGCTTTGCTTCAGAATTGTTCACTATTTCTATATATGTGGAATATGGTAGCACTCACTGTTAGTAGTCCTTATAAACGTCCAGGTGCTTAATCCAAGAAATGTTCATATACAAAAGTAGGATGTAGGAAAGCATTCTCAGCAAGCTTCTTTGGCGAAAATCACATGAATGTTTATTAAACCAACGTTTCGGCCAACCTTAGTGGCCTTTATCATGCACTACATTTACAGAGCAATACCTGGCACTCACAATTTCAGGGAAAGTAGGTCAGGTGCTCTCCTCAGTGAAAGTATATGAAGAGAAATAGAGAACTCACAGGACTTGACGAATACATGAAATTTTATTTGCCTTTTGTCAAAGAAAAGTTTTGGCCCACTACACAGACTTTTTTTTTTTTTTTGAGAAAGGTCCATATAAAGGGCCAAAATGCAATTTTGATGAAGCACATGTAAATGTAATAAAATTGCACATATCTGTCAAGACTTGAGAGTGTGCCATTTCACTTCACATATAATTACAATGCAATAAGAGATGAGGTACTCACAGGTCAGGAGGTAAAAAAAAAATATGAGCTATTTTATTGCGTCAAAGTTTAAGTCTTGTGAAAAGACCATCTTGAGAACTTTAAGTATAAAGTGAAACTCTGCCTATTTATACATTCATACCTAGGTGACAGAGATGATGCAATCAAAACTTAGGCATATCTCCTCTGACTGGATGCACTCTGTGCTACTCCCTATTAAGGACGATAGGTGTATGCAACATATTCCTTCATAATGTGTTGTGCACCTCTCTTGTCCTTAAGGGTCTAAGGAGTGATGGATACTGGGAAATAATGTACGCTGATTGCGTGTGTGTTATTATGCATGAACTTTGTCATTATGCATTTTGCCTGTCTATGTATGATTAGGAAGCCTGTGTAATTGCTTATGGTGTATGTAAGTGGTATGATTATGTATGACCATATAATTACCAATTGTTCTAGTTTGTGATATGATTAAGCATGGTCTGTTCATTATATATGGTGCAGGTGTCCTTTGTCATTATATATGATGTATATGATTATGTATGAGTACATTAAAAGTATGTATGTATAATTATGTACTGTGTATACATATAGCATGACTATATACAATGTGTAATTATGTATGGTATATGCATGTGCAGTAGAATTATGCATGACGTATTTAGGTGCACAATACACTCATACATTATTTGTTAGGAATGGTGTACATCTGTGGTTTGAGTATACATTTGTATGTGTGTAGTACGCTAAAACTTAGGGGCTAATACACAGTAGAAAGAGGAGAAATTTTGGAGAAGCCAATGGTGTCATAGGGGCAATACTTCTAATTCATGTAAATGGGAATTTTAACCCCTTAAATATGAGAAAGGTTCCCAACACATTGCTTTGCAAAGCTACGGATACCTCTTTAGCATTCAAGGGTCAGTTTTATGTGTTCTCTGTGTTTCTGGCTTGCCGCAGAATTTCTCCATTTATTTAGTATATCAGCCTCAGTACTATGCATAATTTCCCTCTAACAAGGTCTGTACCATAGGAAACAGATGGAGTGAATCATAGATTTTATTTATTATCAAAAGGCTTCTGTGTAAAGCTTCTTGTGGCAGCTGGATCTTTGGTTATGCAGAACTTTGAATGACCACAATCCAATCTTAATTCATATTTTATAGAACATTGCAAATGTGTCATGTAGAAGAGAGGTCTTGTCTGGTAATTCACCCGGCCCCAGCACTCTAAAGTCTGCAAACAATGTAGTTATTTTCCTTGAAGTTACACGCAGAATTCATTGCAAAAGTCAGGTGAGAGGACACAAAGCCTTGAACCAAACTTGAGTATGGAAGATCTCTTGGGGGAGGCAAGCATGTGCCTGCATTATTAAAATGAAACCATGAGGATTTTATGAGGTCGCAGTGCCACACCTAGATTTTGCACAGTCGGAGTTTAGTTGCAAGGCTTCAACTTCTAAGATAGTTGAGTAAATTTACTTTAACATTTTCAAACGGTGATGTTCTCCTACAATGAGTACTTCTGGTTTATTGAACATCAACTTCAGTCACTTGGCACTCATTCACTTAAGAAGATCAGCTAAACATCTATTGCTCATAGATATTGCATTGTGAATATCCTGATAGCTCTGATTCAACAGCACAGAAAATATATTCTGGACCATTTTGTCTTATAAAATCCCTACTGGTAGTGTGTCGAAAACAAACATGGAAGAGAAGAATGATCCTGTGGCATTTCAAGTGCTTGGGGCACTGGAATAGGAGAGTCTATTTCTGATGACACTCTCTGGAGTCTACCAAACAGAACACACTAGAACTAATTAAGTACTGTACCACCTAGTCTACATAAGTAATTAAGGCAGTCAATTAAAATACCCTGTTTCAAACAGATCAAGGAGGATTAAATTTGATTAGTGCTGTCTCTATCTATCAACTCATTATTCAGCACTAGAGCTGTATTGGTACCATGCCGTCTCTTAAATCCTGACTGCAAAGGTTGACAGCAAGAACTCCAGTTCTACCGTGAGAATTTTCTCAGTGACTTCCCTAGAAAAAGATTTCTGTCAACCCTGTAATTAGCTTTGTTCTGAAAGCTTTACTATAACTGTGAAGACCACCTTCTTTTTAAAATGTATTTATTTTTTAAATATAACAAGAAAAGAAACAGAGAACACAGAGAAAATAAGAAAAGATAAACTGCATATTGGTAAGTCATAAACAAAAAGAAAAAGGAAGGAGGGAAAAGTACTAGGGGCAAACCTAGAAATAGTGGAGGTGCATATTATATTATATATATGAGAGAGAGATTACATTTACACACACACATTATAACAATATAGCGTATATAACAATAAATGTGCAGTGAGCAACCAATGCTCCTCCAACAATTCCCATCTTCTTCATGATTATAGTTTTAGTCCAACAACAGCTGGTGACTTCCTGAGGATGATGGGAATTATAGTCCAAAAACAGCTGTAAGAGGACTGTAGGTTGCTTGCTTCTAGATTAAACATTTGTACTACAGCAGTAAACATCTCACATTATATGGGTGCTAAAGTTTGCTTGATTTCATGGGAGCAGTAGAATGCAAGGGAATGAGGATTTTGGCAATTGGACATCCCCATTCTTAATTTCCCAGAGAACATTTATCGCATACATTTAGCTGGCATGGAGGTGAGAACGTGCAGTATATTTTATGCCACATTAATAGGATTGTACAATGCTAAAGCATGGTGCTTGAGAAGATATATCACTTTGCAGCTTAACCGGGGTAAAGGTGCCAGGTTAGGTAGCACGGACCAGTTGAGCTGGACTATGCTCAGGATGACTGGGGCAAAGACTATAGAAATGGTCATGAGTGGAAATCTAGAGCCTATTTCCAGATATCAACAAACGGGACTAGAATAGGCTCAATACTGCTGACTAGACTGAGCACAAGGAGTATATACTGCAGTAACAGGAAATGAACACTAGGTTATGTTGCTTTAATACAGAGACTGGACACAAGATAGAGTTACTAGACAAAGGGGGGCAATAAAGAGACTGGACACAATGTGGAGCCACTGGAAACAGGCTGCAGTACGGGCATGGAACACTGGTGTAGAGAAGAACAAGAGCAGCACAACTGGGAAGCCACCTGAACAGGATTCAGCTCCATTGCTTAAAGGTAAAGGGGTCCACAATACTTAAGCATAGAGCAGCAACTGAGAAGCATGGGCAACATACCAGGAAGTGTAATGTCAGGTTAGAACAAGAAAGGAAGCAGCAGGAAGTGGCAGCGAAGACAGTAACAGGTTTGGTTCAGTAACTGCAGATCATAGCAGGAACAGGCAGTCAACTGCAGTGCAGTCAGAAACAGGATTGGTTCAGCTACAACAGATCAATACAGGAACAAACAGTAAACAATAGCATTGGCAAGAACAGAGTTGATTCAGCAACAATCAAAATCAATGCAGGAAACAAGCAGCAAATAAAAGCATGGTCAGGACCAGGACAGTTTCAGCAACAGCTGATCAATGCAGGAACACGCAGCAAACAATAGCGTAAACAAGACTGGGACAACAATTGGGGATAAGGAGCAAACTGCACAAGGAAAGACAGGAAGCTTTGCTGGAGCACCACTGCAGGGAAGAGGTGGCTCTATAAAGGATACCAGGTGACACAAGAGCTGGACGGTAACAGTGGATCAGGCCACAGGTAAGGCATCAGGTAAACTCAGGACTTGACTATAACAAAGATGTCAGGGGATCAGATATACACAATGTATACAACATATTTGCATAAGTAGTGTAGATATCACTTGGACAGGATCAGCTGTTATACAGAACATCACTTAATCACAGAGCAGAAACATATTCTAACCATAGGCACAAAATATTTTCAGATTTGGTTTGACAGTCCCTAATATGGCAGAAAAGCACAAAAAAAGGTGAGTTGGTGTTAATCTGAGAAATATTAATTAACAAAAATCACAGCTATGTACTTCCATGTCATTATTATAGATTTTAAGGAACTGAAATAGAAACAAATCAAGCCTTGCTGACATTGGATTGGATTGCATTGCAGGTTGCTTTACCTCACAGATTCCAATTGAGGTCTATAGGGAAATTTGTTGGTAAAACGAATAATAAACTTATTACCTGCAATGGAATCCAGTCCATTGTCATGGTATGACTATTCTCATGATCCTAAGCATTTAGCAGCGCAATGCTGCCTGCAAGGGGGGATTTACCAACATTGTATCGGTGCCTCTAATCCTTACCTGCATTGAGCTGCTGGAATGGTATTTACTGGGCAAGCTTTAAGACTACACACTTGCCTAGGGTGCCAGATTTTTAGGGATCCTTGTAGTGACCCTGCCCACAAGCCCACCCACTGGCCCTCTCACAGGCCCATCCAACCTACGAAACTGCCGATTCACAAGTTCACAGCTCATAATTGCATAAAATGATCCACCCCCGCATCAGGTCTCAGACTTCTTCAGACTTTCTTACTCTCTCCGGTTTTCAGCTCCAAACTTCCGGGTGTGCTGCAATGTGTAAGTAAGCAGGAAGTGCACTAGACTTAATATGAAGAGCCATGATGCATTAATGATTCTCTATAGTAATAGCACAAAGGTGCCATCTCCTGGGATTTCTTTATCCTATCTTAAAATGCTATAGACCAGTGGTTCTCTGCCCCGCGCCCTCAGTGGCCACTAACAGGCCTTGATTTGAGGATTTCTGTGTTAGAGCACAGGTGAGTTAATCAATGTGAATGTGCCTCTGATCACTACACCTGTTCTCTAGCAGGGAAATTTCTAAGTCCTGGTCTGTTAATGGCCACTGAGGGCATGGGTTGAGAACCATTGCTATAGACACAACAGCACGTACTATATTTCAGGGATAAGCCACCTGAGGCTCTCTAACTATTCAAGAGTACAGTTCCCATCATCTAGAGACAGCCAGTTGATGTCTGAGAATGATGACTGAACAACTAGAGGGCCTCAGATTGCCCACACTGTTGTACATGCACACCATTTATAATCATACTGTCCTGCTGGATGTAGGATGAACAACTGTTCATCCTACATGAGGTGCTCATCATCATTACTGCATTTTTTAGCACTTCGGTGTAACCCAATGTGTTGGGTATCCCCTATGACAATCAAAAGGAAAAAAAAAAAACCTTTGGCATCTGTGCGCACATACACACTTTCCTTATAAAATAAATGTAGTATTTAAAATGTAAGTTTATAGAAACCCCTTCAATACCTAGAAATTGCACAAATACTTGTACTTGCTCTGCAGTTCAGTAATTATATAGGTAATCTTGAATGACCTATACATTGGTTGTTCTCTGTACTGCATGCAGCTGTATATGATGCATACATAATGTGCACTTTTAAAGTACCTCTACATTGTGTGAGTACATACCAACCCCTCATACTTTACTTATATATAGCTGTAGATGGGCGCATTCATGTAACAGGATCTGAGTCCAGGTGCAGATCAGGAAACAGTCATATTCACAGAGGAAGGGACCACACTCAAAGGACTCTAAAAAGTACAAAATCTTTACTTCATAACATTGTTACCTGTGCTGTGAGTGCAATCCCTTCCTCTGTGAATGACACTATATTATATATATATATTTTCACACATACATACATACACACTGTATATGTAGATGCTGAATTCATTTATTGCATGTTTGACCACTTAGACTTGCCACCACCAAATCTAAAACGTCTTGATCGGTCTCTGCAGTCTATAATATGTAGAACATTCAGAACAGTAATAGTGCTGAGAGTTACTAATCTCAGATACCCTCAGCAAGTATGAGAGGTTGCATAAGCAGACCCACTTAGACAAAATTCCCTCAGCTTTCACGTATAATGCCCAGGACCAGATTTACCAATGGGCAGACTAGGCACAAATACAGTGGCATACATACCCAGACACTCACAGACACACACACAAAATGACACACACAGTGCAGTCACACTAGTAGACACTCACAATTCACACTGACATTCCCATGTCATCACATTAACAGGTATACAATGCTGACAGGCAAAGGATTAGCAAACGTACACTCTAACAAAACTGACATGAGTGGCTGCTGCATATTAGTGATAATAATTCTTGACATAAAATGCCAATACGTTTAGGTGTAGTAATAAGTGAGTTGCACTTACAATTTAGGGCTCCCTTCTTCATTTTTCAGTATTTGTTTGATCTTTGGTATCTTCCTATTACTTGGAGTGGTAGAGAGGTATAAAAGCATTGTAATGTGTTGGATACTTCTCTGGCACTCAAAAGGTTAAACAACGGGAAAGAACAGACTACATATATAGTAAAGGTCACTTATGGTTTCTGTATATATGCTATCCCCATGCGTATCTATCAATCTCTGGAAAATGACCACATTCCTGTGAAGAACAGATCTAAAACTAGGTGTGGTGACAAAAGGTGTTTTTAAGTATGAGGGGTGTGGTTATGGTGGGACCAACATGGGACTAAGGGCACTGAAGAGTTATGTGCCTAGGGGTGCTGGAGATGTAAATCCAAGACTAGGTATTTATAGCAGTTCATTCCACGCCTTCAAAATGGTCTTTTATTGACAAATATGGCACAGTGTGTGTACAAACATTATATCAGCTGTAGTCCATTGTTGAACCTCCAGCTGTTGGGGACTACAAGTCTTATCATGCCCATCGAGCCATTGGCTTCACAGATCATTCAAATGCACACAGAACCAGCAGAAGATTCTGCTCTGCTGTTCTGTGTTTCCCTGATCAACTGTCTGATGTCCACAGCGGACTTTCTGCCAATCAGCTGATTCATGTAAATAGCAGGCTGTGTGTGTATTTGAATCATTTATGAAGCAGGGCAGGATTTTGTTTAGGTTATAATCCTTTGAGTGCCACACACTGCAGAGCAATGAATTTCACATCCTTATGGCACTCAAAGAGTTAAGGGAGGGCTGTGGTGTTCTTGGTGCTGAAGTATGAGCACATCCTATTTGCTTCCCCACTTGCCTTTCCTAACACTGCATAACGCCAGCCCTATATGCTAATAATTAATGCGTCTCCCCTGCCCATACACAGATAATTATTAGTGCATATGGCGAAGTGTGTTGTATTCACAATGGTTAAGTGATCGCCACACATTGCCAGATACACTTCGCCATTGAATCAACCCTTAGTGCATCTCAACCCTGGAGCAACTTCATGCACTCCGTCAGTTCAGAGTACTTGCTCCTTACACTGAGTCAGTGGTATCCATCCTTTAAAGGGATAGTATTACTTTAAAATTACTATCCCTCATATTGTAGCCCTTATTAAACTGAGTTAAATGACACCAGCGGCATCTCTCAAACCTTTATGGTTTAAGAGATAGCCACTTTCAAAGTTTCCTCTCCCCTGCTGTCAGCGTTCTGCTGCCAGCAGGAGAATCCGGTCCCGGGACAGGCGGAGGCTCTTAAACAGAGCCGATATCTCGTTATGGAAGGAAAAATGATTCATTGAAACAGTCTTCTACGTGTGCTTGGTTAACAAGCACACGTAGAAGACTGTTTCAGTTAATCATTTTTCCTTCCATAACGAGATATCTGCTCTGCTGAAGAGCCTCCGATTGATTCAGAGACCGGATTCTCCTGCTGGCAGCAGAACGCTGACAGCAGGGGAGAGGAAACTTTGAAAGCGGCTATCTCTTACACCATAAAGGTCTGAGAGATGCCGCTGGTGTCATTTAACTCAGTTTATTAAGGGCTACAATATGAGGGATAGTAATTTTGAAGTAATACTATCCCTTTAAAGGGATAGTAATGTTTCATAATAAAAGCAGCTCTAATTAATCATCATAGTATTTGGACTTTGGAGAGTGTTATTTCAGTTCTGTCAGAGTTGTAGTTCAGGAGTAATTCAATGACAAAATGTCCCCCTCCCGCCCCTTTTACTGATGTAATGCTGCTTAGCCAAAGCAGAAGGGAGGTGCCCAGGTAGATTGCAGAGAGGGACATTCTTCAATTAAGATAAGGGAAAAACCTGAAAAGCTTGTCAAGGGGGGCAGGGCTTTCATTGTTCTCATAGGAAGCAGATTGTCCCCTGCTATTATCTGTCTGCTCTATGGACTGCATTCCACATCTGAGAAGTGATGGCTTACACTAGGTAAAAGGGGTGGGAGGGGGAAACTTTGCTTGTGAATATCTCTTAAATCATAAAGGTTTGAGAGATAAGACTTACATCATTTTTTTAATGCCTACAAAATAAAACAAAGTTAAAACAAAGTATTACTATCCCTTTAACTCATGACATATGCTGGAAAAATTGAAATTCGTGTGCAGAAGAAAACATCAAACTAATGAGTATATTTACAAAGTTGTTACGTACTAATCTTGGTTCCCTGATATACTAGTGTGTTGATAAATTCCTATCTAGAATATCTTCATTACATGAATAAACTGTTAAAGCAACTTATACAGAGCATTCCATGCAAGTGGTAGGTGTGACATCAAATAGCAGATAGACAAGAGAGTGCAGACAGACAAAGTGCAACAGAGCCCAACAAGTGGTCCCATATGGATGCATGCTTCAATGGAGGTTAAGCACTAAGGTCTGATAAAGAGGTGATAAAGAGAAGATAGTGTTTCCAGTCAAATCACTTTCCCTGTTCCTGTGTTATTATATGGAGCCAATGCACTAAGTTTTCTCCAACTTTGGATATCTTAGAGCATATGCTCTACAGAATAACATAGGAGCTGGAGAAGTGATATCACTGGAGAAGATATCTCCTCTTTATAACACGTTAGTGCATAACCCACAATGTCTTCTTCATGCTACCCATGAAGATGAAAGTAGTTAATAAAACTAGGACTCATAATTTTAATGAACCCCCTATGGGTTTAATACTATACAGCGTCATAAAGGGATGGAAATCTGCCCGTTAACTGGCAGGATAGTAGCAGTTAGCAAGGGTCATCTTAACAAAACACTAATTATTGTGCTCAGATGAGCTTTGCATAGAGGTTCCATAATCAATGATAGCGGTGGTTAGTATTGATATTTTAACCTGTTTTGTGCTAGAAATGTCTCCAGTGCATTGGAGTCATCTCCAGTATTGAAGGAGTTAATAAAATATTATTCCCTCTGAAACCATTACTGTGGAAGTCTTATCCACACTGGGGAATCCAATGTTTCACTCTTTGAAGCTCTGTTCAGTGCCGGTGAGATGCGCTGTACTATACACACATAGAAGCCAAGTATATAAAGATACTGAGCTGCCAGCTAATTACACATTGCCAGTATAGCACTGGTTCACAGGTTTTATACACAGGATTAACAATAAAAAGCAATAATTATAAACAACGGCTGGCTGGGGTATTTAGAAATCACTCATGGTGAAACTCATTTCCTCTGACGGGCAAATAAATAACCCACTGATGACCCTTAACGTCAGGCCAGGAAAAGGGGGCATAAGCGTAATCAGGACAGACATCCTGCAAAAGCTTGTGGTCTAGCACAAATAGCTAGCAGCTGTATATAGTGTACAGAGCATGCCACAGCCAACTACATCTACTACAAGGACTATGGAGCCGATTTAATAAGAACAACTGAGCAACTCAGGTGCAAACCAACTGCACCAAATGGGCCACATAAAAATTCCCCAAATTCCTAATGATTTAAACCTTTTGAGCCAGTGGAGTACACAACACATTGCCAAGCAATGCATTGCATACCCCTCTGGCACTCAAATGATTAAATGGGGATTTCAACCACTTGAACGCTAGAGTGATCTCCAATGCATTGCAAAGCAATTTGTGGAGGCCTTCCTAGTATTCAAGGGGTGTACATCACCAATAAATTAATGAGAATTGTATTTGACCCATATGGAACAATTGGTTTGTCCCTGGTGTTCTAAATACACCAGTCCCTTTCATACACAAATGTTTCACAAAGAACAACAGTTTAAAGATGAAGATGTAAAATAACATACATTTACAATACTTTCTTTTCGGAAGATCTTGATGGTTCTTCTGCAATCAAAGATATATATTGTTGTGCATGTATTAGATGTCAGGATACAACACTAACAATATACATATGTTTGCAAACAAATTTGTTTATTCCACTTTGAATTGCTATGTTTTCACTTTGACCAAACACTGCCATCACTACAAGAGAGTAGAATTGTGATGTTAAATAGAGAGATGGGAAGGGCTACCAGAAAAGTGGCCAGGGTGCATAAGATATAGGAGCCACAAGAGACAGTGGACAAGATGCACAAGTCAAAGTAACCAGGGCTGCACAAGAGGAGCCAAGAGGAACAATACAAAGTAGCTGGGCTGTACAAGATACAGGATCCAGGAGCCAGGGACACGTACCACAGGAGTCAGGAGGCACAGGATACAGGAGCCATCACTCACAAGACACAGTGGCCAGGCTGTATAAGACACAAGAGCCAGAAGGCACAAGACAGTGGCCAGGCTGTACAAGACACAAGTGCCGGGAGGCACAAAACACAGAGGCCAGGCTGTACAAGATACAAGAACCGAGATGCACAAGACACAGTGGCCAGGATGTGCAAGCTACAGGAGCCACGACTAGCAAAGCCCCATTTAAATTAATGGCAATGTTCATTTCTTCCCTAAGGTACAGTTGGTTTGCTCCAGAATTGCACCTCTTTAGCTTACCCAATACAGCCAAAAATTATTGAGCATTACGCTTAGTAAATATTTTGCCAATTCATTACATTAATTATCAAATCAGAATAAGGTAATAATGGAGGAGGTGGCAATAGCCAAAACACAGTTCATTTTGCACTGTAGCCAGCCTTAGGTGTGGCATTAGTTGAAATTAGGGGTTCATGGCTGGACACAGCAGAATCATTTGGTAAAGGGAAGTTTCAAGAGCAAATATTGGCAGTAAAATGCTGAATGTATCTCCTGCTTAGTGCACCAGTGGTGCAGTATAGAAGGCTGGGTGGAGCTTCTCACTACTTTATGTTTGGGTATCGTTTCCATGTCTATGTTTAAGCGTTGGTTGACCACATAAAACCGGAAGTACCTGTGTATTCATGCTCTGTGCTTACACCATGGAATAAAGAATTTGTTTTGAATTTCCATCCTGGATTGTGCTACTTGAGTGTTGTTTGTTTACCAAATGTGGGTACATATCTAACCCTGAGGAAACATTAACCATCAGTTTTGTATTTTTGTAGCCTAAGATAATTGCAGATAAAACAATAAACTGAGCCCAGATCATGGCTAAACCATACATATTAATGATCTGCAGAAGTTTCTAGCATCAAAAAAGTTAGAAAATACAATTCTCTAAAATGGAAGATTTGCTTCTGGTATAATTAAACGAGTAATAGATATATAAATTATGTTGTGTATATTTAGCTAATATGTGTGCTGAGGGAAAAGTTGGAAAGAGATAGAAGTTCCTTAAGAGAAACCAAAGAGAGTTGAAATACCTGCATTAAAGTGTTGAAGACTTTCATAGACAGAAGCATTACACAGAGGTTAACCCTTTAATGAAAAGAGGGGTGTGTCACTCATTTTAAATCAATATATTACATACCTCCCTGGTTTGTAAAGGGTTAAAATATATCACCTCCACTAATAAAAATATTAAGCTGTTTAAAAAATTAAACAGAGATTACCTGTCCCAGTTTCAAGTTCCCCACTGAAAACAGAATAATGTGTTTTTTTGGGGTTTTGGTTTTTTTTTTTTTTTTGGGGGGGTCAGTTTGGAACACATGTCCTTGCCAGTCAAGATGTCACTAATTTTTTTATTATAAAATACAGATATATTTTAGGACTAAACACATTAGTGATTCTTTTAATGATTGGAGATGCTTTGTTCCAAAGGTATTACAATTAATCTGAATTTAGTTTATTAATGTTTATATAGTAAAAAATGAAGTACACCTGATTGAAACAAGGTTTCCTCATGATTAGCTATACTTCTAACAGTATAATCTTGTCTACAGACATTTAATATTTCAATTAAAATTTTATAATCTTAAGTGATTTGCATTAAAAAGAATGCATTTTTAAATGAAAATAAAATGGTCACCCAAAGCAAGGGGATTTTAGACTGAAGCCCAAGCCAGTTTAAATTCTGAAACGTGTATAACATGGCAATAGAACACTAGCCTACATATAAAAGTGTATTAGATGTTGTCTATGTTATCCAGCATGGTACCCAGTAACTATTAATCAACAATTATTAACAGTTGAGGGTCCATGTCTGTTATAAATATATGTAGCATAGGTACACATACACCTGAATGTTAGGGAACAGAAAATGGCAAAATATGCTCTGTTAAACAAATAAAAATACAGTCTATAATACTTTATGCAAAAAGGTCAATCTATAAGACATATATCAAGAACTCTGCAAGTGTTTGTAACTGCTGTGACCAAAACCACCTAGCAATTAGAAGAAAATGACAATCATGAGGAGTTACTTCAAGGCACTAGACTGTGAAACCGGCAATTAACTGCCCCTGAAATACAAGCTCAGCTAAATGCTAGTAGAAGTACAGGGGGAAGAAGCACTAAAGTTCGATGAGGGCTCAGGATGTGGATGTTGTGTCAGATCTGTGTTGAAGGCACATCACCAGTATGTACTAACTTGTCTTCATCATCATATCCCTGGCAATTTGCCATGCCTTTGACAAGTATATGTTTTTCCACTCAGCAAATCAACAATGGCTCATTTGCAATGTATGTTAATGAACCACTTTGGTATTCATATTGGTGTGTTTACATGCTAATGTGGCACTTTGCCACAGGCACTAAGCATACCTGGGAACTCTCCGGATTTCCCCCGGAGACTCAGGTTTTGACACTGCTTTACCGGGTCTCTGGGGCAGAGGCCGATTCCTCCGCATGTGGGGAGTGTCTATTGAAACTGCCCATTTCCGCTTTCTCCCTTTGTTCCTCCTTCCCCCAGCTTTATTTTACATCTGAGTCACACCTTTAAGCCCGCCCAACTCGTGTCAAGCCCCACCCCTTTTTTACTCCATTTGAGTAATTTATCACACCCCCTACGGCACCAGAGGACTCCCCTCCAGGGAGACAACGATTAAAAGTTCCCAGGTTTGGCACTAAGCTCTGATAGCAGCCTTTACCTGAGGTTGACGGTACTGGGCTACCCTAGCAGCTACAGCCATGGTCACAATCTCACACAACCATATGTGGATGTTTACTGTTTGTTGGATCATTGTCATGTATGTGCATGAGTCTGACCACCCTAGAAGAGCAATGGTGTATGTAATACCTGCACTGGCATGTTTGGTACTTATTATTATGACACACTCAATATTATCCCTCTGTATCTGTCTGTCTTGTTTATATAGCCTGGTATGGATGTGTGATACTAGCTATGTGAATGAAGGTGAAGCACCTAATAAACAGGCCACTGAGGGTCATTAAAAGTCTGCAAGAAGTTACTTTGGGGATAATGTTTCCACTGAAACCTTCCGAGTACCAGAGAGATTTCCAATGCGTTTCAAAGCAATGTGTTGCTTACCTTACTTGCACTCAAAGAGTTAAGTGGGAGCTACTGTTCTTGGTGCTGAAGTCTCTTTGTATCCTCTCTGCTCCCCCTCCCCAACACTTCAACACCTCTACACCAGGAGGATATGCTAATGATCACAGTCTCTCCCCCCTCCCCTTGCAACCTTAAATATTAGTGCATATGGCAATGTCTGTCTCTTTCATCAAACCGTTGTGCTCACCACACATCGATAGACACACATCGCCATAGCGTCAAATTTTAGTGCATCTCTCCTCAGGTGTGTCAACATCAGCTGTTTAGAGGAAATTGTGTGAAGCTTGCAGAATTGCTAAAAAGTCACCATTGTTAAGGATGCAGAATAAGAAGAGAGACTTAAAGGGATAGTAATACTTAAAATGTAAAAAACAATATGTTGTAGGGTTTATCCCCCTGAGTAAAACAAGAGTACTCCCACTGCTGAAAGGTGTTTCATTCAAAAGTTATTAATTTTCAAAGTTGAATTTTTTAGGTGCAATATCACAGTGGCCTGAAATTGTACAGTGGCGCTGTTGCTACATGATCCTATGGACAGCTCTGGTCCCGGGACCATAAATCTCCATAGGATGGTGTAGCAACAGCGCCACTGTACAATTTAAGGCCACTGTGATATTGCACCTGAAAAATTCAACTTTGAAAATTAATAACTTTTGAATGAAACACCTTTCAGCAGTGGGAGTACCCTTGTTTTACTCAGGGGGATAAACCCTACAACATATTGTTTTTTACATTTTAAGTATTACTATCCCTTTAAAGGGCCAAAGAACACAGAAACAGGAGAGGAAGTCAGTCTTGTGGACAGAGAAGTAAACATGTAAAATATTTGTGTCCAACCATAAAGTATGGGTAAGACACAGAGAGGGTGAGAACATAGGTTATGCATGTGCGGTTCCTACTGTCAAGCATGGAGGCGGCAGTGTCATAGTCTGGGGTTGCTTTTCTGGTGATAGAGTTGGTGAAATTTACCTAGCCCATAGCAGTTTCAACCAGCATGGCTACTGTGCCATACTTTAGAGGCATGCCTTTACATAGGATTACTGATGGTTGGACAGCCCTTTTTTTCTTCAACAAGATGATGACCTGAAACACATCTAAAAGTTGTGCAAGACCTACAGTATCTGGCAAAGAAGAAAAGTAAAGGACAGTTCAGCAAAATGACCTGGTCTGCCCATTCTCCAGACCACAATCCCATAGAACTTATATGGGTTGAATGAGGCAGCAAAGCTACCCGCAAGTGTCCCACATCTCTAAGAATAGCTGCAGAAGAGCATGTTGGGTGATTTCTTGCTGAAACTGTTTAATGCCTTGTGTGTGGCCTTTATTAAGGTCATCCAAAATGTAGATGTTTGCTGTAATAATGCTCACTTTTTTTATATACATTGTAACGTGCTTTCATTTTCAATTATTTATAGAAATCTATATGATGTATAACATGGTCAATTATCAAATAAACCTAGTATCCAGCAAGTGTACCCACAGATTGGGGTACTATCGATACAATATAATAATTCGCTAATGTATGTTTGTCAGAAGCCGTCATGCGCAGTACAGATGGCTGATTGCTGTAGTCATGAGCAGCACAGACTGCCTGCGCCGCGGCTGATAACGAAGTGGGGAGCTCCAAATTCAGACTAGTCGGTGCGCAGAGAGGACTATGGTCTGAATTCGGAGCGCCCTGCTCCGTTATCAGCTGTGGCGCTGGCAGTCTCTACTGTGCATGACTGCACTGTGGCCCGTGTACATGGGGGCTCCTCAGCTAGTCTCTATATATTACATAACAGGATTTCTCCTGTTGAGATAAACAAGCATACTCCCACTGCTGCAAGTAATTGCAGCTCAGCCTTGCATTTTTTGGGTGCAATACGTTCATGCACTGACATTTTACAGTGGTTCTGTTGGAACAGAATCCTATTCATGTTTATAGTCAACTAACAGCTTCTAATAGACTGAAGGTACTGCACAGGTCTCCTGTGGAGAATCATAAGTAGCAGGAATGGCCAGCAGATTGTTGGGTTTCCATCCTCTTTGGAAGTCCCAAGAACTCTCTGAGAGCTCTGACTGGCTAGTCTGTAGTCTAGTTTGGAAACGATAGATAGATAGATAGATAGATAGATAGATAGATAGATAGATAGATAGATAGATAGGACAGACAGACTAGTGTAGGGTAAAGAACAGTAAATAGATTAATCTGAATTCCATTCTCTGTTTAATATTGAAATAAATAACAATACATAGCTGAGGTTTTTTGAGTTCAATGTAATTTCCATATTTGGTAGTGAAAATGTAAAACTAATGAAGGAAATTGTATGGTTTGATGCTTGTTAATCTATAAACAGAAACTGCTTTAGACAGCTGTTTCAAATACATATTTATGAACTGAAATGGATAAAGGATAATTTTTCAAGCTATGTAATAGGTTAAAGATGAATTAATCACTTAACTATGGGTTTGATTTTATTGCAGGTGATACATTACTGGATTTTCTCACAATCCAGTAATACATTGATCACCTGCAATAAAAGAGCTTCCGTGGAGTCGGTTTAGTGACTTAGCAGGAGCTGCATTACATAGTACTTAACAGCTACTTTGGAGATCAGACTGTCAGCGACTGTAACCTTGGCTAATCATCAACTGATGAACTAGACACTTACATAATCAGACTTTACCTGATACTTGTTGTGCACTTCGGCTCAAGTCTTTTGTTTCTATAGAGAACTCAAGACCACAGGTAAGACCTGATATTGCAAGTCTCTGACTCACCCCCAATTTTACAAAAGCTGAAGAGACAATTGGGATAAATTCCCTGATCTTCAGAGCTACTATGAGGCCACACCTTGCTGCAAAATATAAGCTCATGTTAAATTTGTTAGTTAGTGTGGTTGCAGAGGAGCAGACTTGGGTTTGGATTCCATTGAAGTTGATAACTTTAGAACTGGTTTTATCATCATACTGTTTCTGCTGCTTGATATTATTTTCTTCCACAATCTACTGCCGGAGGTATGGTATGGCACCAAAAGAGTAAGAGAAAAGTGGCATCACGCATATAACTACAGGGAGATATAAGACCTAATCCCACAGTACTGCCAAACTTACATTGCAGTCTCTGCTACATGGATATCAAAAGCCTGTCAATTTAATAAGTTAAGGAACTGAAACACGTAGACTGGAGCCTTTGTGACATCAATAAGAAGACTCATCTGACACACCTTCCACTGAGACATGACTGGGTCTTTTCTACCAACATGGAGATCAAACAGACATCACGCCTCTGAGCACAGAGAATAAGGGCATTGAGCCTTTAATATCAATAGACAAGCGACAGAAACTTCAGTTTGGCAGTACTGTGATGGACCTTCATTGACTTGTACAGTAACCATGAGGCCTTGCAGTATCTTCCTGTACTTATGTGCCTGATGTTATGATTCGCTCTTGTATGTTTTAACCTTGCAGTTTTATTGAGTAAACATAGCATACAGTATGAGGTCTTGCTAGCATTCAAGAGGTTATAATTTCCATTCAGATCAATGATAATAATTGTAACTTTGATTTTTTTTCAGTAAACAAATCTGGTGCAAAGCAACTGCACCATAGGGAACAATTAAAAATCTTCACTGATTTATATGGCATTTTAAAACTCTTGAATTGTAGAAATGCAATGCTTTGGAGACCTCTCTAACATTCAGGAGGTTAACCCTTTGAGTGCCTGAGGTTGCAAGCTCAGTAACATGGTAAATGGAGCTTACTGTAACGTTAGCCCACATTAAGACAACTACGAAGGGAAGCGTGAACATGCTCCCTAGGGCACCTGGGAGGGAGGTGGGAAGTCCTGAGGCGGCGTGCCGCACATTGCGGAAGTGCCAGATTTTAATGCTGCGTAACTTCAGTCCTAGGTCAGTAAGATTTAAAAAAAAAAACCAAAAAACACCTATGCTAATCTAGTTTTACATATTAAAGCAAATGGGCACAAGTTTGACGGATGTGAATGTTCCCCTTTAATAACATTATATTATTATTAAAAACCACATTTAATTAGATGGGATTATTATTTGTAACCCTAATTGCTGTTGGTTTCCCCCAGAATGTCTTCATTTTTATTTTGTGCAT
This sequence comes from Rhinophrynus dorsalis, assembly GCA_037306005.1. Taxonomy (NCBI): domain Eukaryota; kingdom Metazoa; phylum Chordata; class Amphibia; order Anura; family Rhinophrynidae; genus Rhinophrynus; species Rhinophrynus dorsalis. Next base: position 190,293,546 of record CM074723.1, read on the forward strand.
ACAACAGAGTTTTGAAAAATTTGGTTGTATAGATTAACTCTCTGAGTGCCAGAGGGATGTGTAGCTTATTGCAAAGCAATGCTTTGCAAACCCCTCTGGCACTGAAAGGGTTACTCCAGGGCTGACAAAACAAGAATTTCTCATTTCAATAGCTGCATTTCCTTTTGTCCCATTTGCTTTTGCAATGTTACTACTATTCTCTTAACAAACTTAGGAGAATGTAAACATTTACGATGCTGCATAAGAGGACAGTGCTGTGATTTTCTCCGGGGTATGTTGGTAGAACAGAGGCAAGTTTATTATATTTTGATGTGCTGACATTAAATATTTGCCGATAACAAATGTCTTTTTTTTGTTAGACTCCGTGCCTGGGTACAAGAGGCAGCAGATAATGGGCAGTGAACATACTGTAACTACAGCAGCCCTGGAGTGAAGACACAGCTAATATTTATGTTCTACAGAAAACCAACTGTACAAAGAAACAATTGGAACCAAAATAAAGATTTATTTTTAATGTTTCAGATTCAATGACTCAGCTTAAATGCGTGGTTTGAATTGAGTACTACTACAACTTGCCCAAATAAGGCATTTCAAATGGTTATTTCAAGACTTAAAAAATGTGTTGTTTGGTTTTTGTCCATACTCTGTGGGAGATGCTGGATGTATCAATTAAAAAGTCAGTCTGTAATTCCATGGAGTCTACTTTTGTCTAATTAAAAATGCTTATTTCAAAAAGTCTTGACATTTCACAGAATTCAGTGCCAACGTATCAGTGACAGCAGGACGGTTACACATCCCTTACTAGCCCATAGTAAAGGTAACAGGCAGAATATAATTGCATTACTGTTGGTTTTGTGCCTTCAGTTCAAAAGGTGCCGATATTTGAAACCTTTATCATCATACAGAGTATTGTATGGCTGATTTCACTTTTTAGCTATTCTAGTGGTATAGGAACTGTGGGTTCTAAATCAGAGGAGTTTTTCGGCAGACAGTTACAATTTAAAGAAGTAACACCTCTTAAGAATGCCCCCCCACACATATACATATATATCTTACTATGGCCAGAAAATCCTAATGGCCCCTATGTATTAATCCTTTGTTCAACAGATAACATCTTCAATCAGTCCTAAATGTAGAAGAGGACACAAAACCCACCCACTGCACCTGGCAATCTTTACCCTTTAACTCTCTGAGTGCCAGAGAGGCATCCAATGCATTGTGTTGCAATGCGATGGATACCTCTCTGACACTCAAAGGGTTAAGGACCAGAGAGGAGTGTAATGTTTTACTTTGCAAATGTTTTGGACACCACTCTGGCCCTTAAAGGGTTAAGCAGGCACAGCAACTGTTATGTCCGTCTCCATGGACATGACATCCAGGACTGACCGAAGACATTCTCTCTTGAACAAAGAGACAAGGCCAAAATTCATAAGGATCATTAGGATTTTTGTAATTGTAAGGTAAGTCATAGTAAGGGTGGTCATTATTAGAAGTTTTTACTTTAATTCACCAACTCGATTCTCAATGGTACTGGGTACATTTAATTTAACCCTCTGAGTGCATATCCCTCTGGCACCCAAAGGGATGAGGCATCTTATGTAGAAAAGAAAACAGAAGTAATTCTGGGGCAAACCAACTGTACCATAGGGGATAATTACAAATTCACCTAAATCTCCATTGATTTAAATGGGGCTTTAACACCTGGGGGAGATTCACTAAGTGGTGATAAGGAGGTCATGAAGTGTGGTTGATTTCTTCAGTGTTGTCACTTCTCCGGTTCCTATGTTGTTCTATAGATCCTACTCACTAAGATCTCCAAAACTGAAGAAATCTTAGTGCATAGGCTCCATATAATAAGATAGGAACTGGGGAAGTGATAAACTGGAGTAGTTATCTCCACTTTATCACCGCTTAGTGAATCTCCACCCCTTGAATGCTAGAAAATTTGCCAGTACACTATAAAGCAATGCATTGGAGACCCTTCTAGTATCAAATGGGTTAAATCACCAATTCCTGAAAACTTTAGGAATGTTTGTGGGTCTCTGTGATACAATGATTTTGCCATGATTTGTTCCAGTGTCAACTTTATAGATGTAACACTCTCTGTGTCCACAATATTATTACATAGAAATCCACTTTGCACTCACCAAACCCAATTTGTTTTTAAGGGGTTAATTAGTCTGAGATATAACACGCATACATATATAACAGCTTACATCTCTCACTTTCAGTAAAAAGAAAAAAAATTGCATTCGTGCCAAATAAAAGGATGTACATAGTGATATACCACACATAAGAGTTGGCAGTATAATGACAACTAATTAAACCTAATAAATTAACTGACGTACAAGCGAACACTTGTAATAAATGTTCATATTAGTCTGTTCTATGTAGTGGAGATTGTTATTCCTGTGTGTTAGTGATCATAAAGAGCTATCAAGCTCTAGATACTTTGATTAACACTCACCAAAATGTATTAACCCCTTGGTGACGAGGGCTTTTTTTTTTTACACTAGATAACAAGAACAATTTTGGCATTTTTAGTATGCCTTTGTTTAACTATATTTTCCTCTAATTCATTTAGTACACCAACACAAATTATAAAAAAAAAAGTAAGCATAAGTAGGGATTTCTTTTGAGACCGCATTTATATGTATAGCCTACCATTTAATTTGATAATCTAACAAAATGAAAAAGAAAACATTTTTATTAGTTCATTTTTAACAGGGACACCATAAAAGGTATGAATGTTCGTTTATACCTCCTATGTGTTCCTTTTTTAGGGAGGTACTCCCCACCTGAGACGAAAATCCCCATGTCACTCTTTCCCACCCTGGTATCCCTCTTTTAGGAGACCAGGGGGGAGATTCACTAAACAGTGATAAAGCTGTGATAAAGGGATTATAAAGTCGAGATGACTTCTCCAGTTTATCATTTCTCCAATTCCTATGTTATAGTACGGAGCCAATGCACTAAGATTTCTTCAGCTTTGGAGTTCATAGTGAAGTGATATCACTGGAGAAGTCATCTTCACTTTATCACATCTTTATCACCGCTTAGTGAATCTCCCCCCAGATGGTGTGGCATGTATATAAATGGATCAAATGCATTATATCAATAAAACTCACATCTAAACATCAGTACATAAGTTTATAAATTAGACTGTGTAAATTCAATACTTTGGTCATCCTCTAAATCATTTATCAAGTAAAACAATAGAGCTGTCAATCTGTTCTTGCCTTTTTTTGTTTTCAAGTTCCTTCCCCGTCAAGTCCTGCTCCCAGCAGGGCCAGATTTGCCATAAGGCAAAGTAGGCACCTGCCTACAGGCGCACGCCACCGAGGAGAGCCTGCCAATGGGATTTTTTTTTTTTTTTTAATTCTTAAAAAAAAAATAAAAAAAAATAGCCACCTAGCTGGCTGCGCCGGCGCCCACTCCATGTTGCCCTCACATTGCACCCCCCGTTGTCTATTTCCTACGTCCCTGGCAGATCTGTTGTCTGTGCCTCCTTTGGCACAGTCCTGTAAGTGCTGAGCTCCCTCGTCGGCTCTGTAGGAATGACATCTCCCAGCGCTCTGCATTCCTGAATAGGAGACCGCGCGGGAGCTTCAGCAACTACAGGACTGTGCCAAAGGAGGCACAGACGACAGATCTGCCAGGGAGGTAGGAAATGGACAATGGGAGGGAGGCAATGTGAGGGCAACATGGAGATGGTGGGGGCAAGTTGGAGCCGAAGGCGGGCATTGTGAGGGCAATGCGGAGCTGATGGGGTCAATGTGGAGCTGATGGGGGGCAATATGGAATTGAATGGGGCAATGTTGAGATGATGGGGCAATATGAGGGCAATGTGGAGCTGATGGGGTCAATGTGGAGCTGATGGGGAGCAACGTGAGGGCAATATGGAGTTGAATGGGGCAATATGAGGGCAATGTGAAGGTGTTGGGGGGCAACGTGAGGGCAATATGGAGACTTGGAGCATTGTGGAGATGGCTTGGGGGGGGGGGGCGCTTCAGATACCTGTGCCTACAGGCTCCTGAGATGTAAATCTGGCCCTGGCTCCCAGTACAACAAATACCTTTGGCCATCTGGGACATTGGGGGCTCTGTTCTCTGCTTCTTTCTTCCTCACTATCACAGTGAGGAAGAGAGAGGCAGAGATCACTGACAAAGACAATGCATGCTTACATTGCATTTGTTATGTACCTCTACTGGCACATATGATCACCGTAGCAGCACATGTACCTAGCCTCCAGGGAAAGGCTGAAACTGATTGCTCCGGTCCAGAAGCAGTCAGTTACAGCCTCCCAGTAATAATCACAATCAGAGGCGTAACTAAAAACCACTGGGCCCTGGTGCGAAAATAGCCATGGGGCCCCCGATCCCACCATGCACCCCAGAAAATAGGATTTTAGTCTTACCTGTTAAATCCTTTTCACTTAGTCCATACAGGTCACTGGTACTCTGGGAGGCGTAAGTCCCCTTTAATAGGCAGGAACAACTATGCAAATAATTTGCAAGGGGCGGAGCCTCCCCTCTTACTTAAGCCACCTTCTGGCCAGAGCCACTTTAGATTGATTTGAGACCCTAAAACTGACCTCAGGTAAGCAAAAAGAAAGACTCCTGTGAGCATGCCCGAACGGTCTCCCACTGAATGCCACAGGAGAGCCAAGACTGGTCCCTTGACAGGGTGGGAGACCAGTGACCTGTATGGACTAAGTGAAAAGGATTTAACAGGTAAGACTAAAATCCTATTTTCACTGTCGTCCAATACAGGTCACTGGTACTCTGGGATGTACAAACATTGAGCTGATCCAGAGGCGGGAAGTAAGGCAAGGACCAGGCGCAAGGCCCAAGTCACTAGAACTGTTATGACCAGTTGATAACATAGCCCAAACTGTAAGTGTCAACGGACACCAACCAAGGGAACAATCCCTGAACTAACACAGCACACGGAACTAGAGCCAACCGGGCTCAACAGTAAAGAAGCACTAAGGATCACAGAGCGGAAGACCTACACAGGCAAGACTGCCTCCAGGACCTTCCTTCCAAAACTGGCATCAGCCGAAGCCAGTACATCAACTCGATAGTGCTTAGAAAAGGTGTGCACCGAGGACCAAGTGGCCGCTCTGCACAGTTGATCAGCAGAAGCTTGATTCTTGTAGGCCCAAGAGGCCCCAATAGATCTGGTGGAATGGGCAGTCACCCGGAAGGGAACATGCTTATTCCTCAATTTATAGGCTTCACGGATGGTAGCCGTAATCCAAGAGGCAATGGTAACTTTGGAAGCCGGTCTTCCTGCCCTAGGCCCCTCAGGAATGACGAATAGAGCGTCAGACTTCCTGATAGACTCGGTGCGATGAACATAAAACTTGAGGCAACGCACCACATCCAACAGATGGAGATCTCTTTCTTTGTCAGATGAAGGATTAGGGCAGAAAGAGGGAACCACAATCTCCTGATTGATGTGAAACTCAGACACAACCTTGGGTAAGAATTCCTTGGTAGTGCGAAGCACAGCCTTATCCTTGTGGAACATCAGGTAAGGAGGTTTACAAGACAAGGCCTGTAACTCTGCTACCCGGCGCACTGACACAACAGCCAAGAGGAAGGCCATCTTCCAAGTCACAAGACGTAATGGAATGGAAGCCAAGGATTCAAACGGTGGTCGCTGAAGAACTCCCAGCACCAAATTGAGATCCCACTGGGGAGCAGGACTCTTAAAGGCAGGTCGAACATGAGTCACACCCTGGAAGAAGACTTTCACATCAGGAAGGACAGCAATCCGTTCCTGGAAAAACACAGACAAGGCAGAAGTCTGAACTTTGAGGGAACTCAGACTGAGCCCCTTATCCACACCGTCCTGCAAGAAGGCCAGGACAGTGGGAAGATGGAAGTCAAGTGACAACTTCTTGTCAGAGCACCATGTCACGAAAGTTGACCATATGCGATGATAGATCTTGGAAGACACAGGCTTACGAGCACTGAGCATCGTCGAGACCACAGAAGGAGAAAAGCCTTTCTTTGCTAGAATCGAGGATTCAACCGCCATGCCATCAAATGGAGAGAGTGAACATCCTCTTTCCACAGATACCCCTGAAGAAGCAGGTCCGGACGGGCTGGAAGTGGGATTGGATCCTTCACTGACATGGCCATCAATTCCGGAAACCAGGACTGGCGAGGCCAGTTTGGAGCAATCAGGATGACAGGACAACGTTCCCTCTTCAACTTCTGGATAACTCTGACCAATAGAGGAAGAGGAGGGAAGATGTAAGCCAGGGGGAAGTCCCAAGGGATCGACAAGGCATCCACTGCTAGAGCAAGGGAGTCCCTCAACCGGGAGCAAAACACCGGAACCTTCCTGTTGTGTCTGGTAGCCATCAGATCCACCACAGGCATCCCCCACCGTTGAGTGAGCATGTGAAACACCTCTGGGTGAAGAGCCCATTCTCCGCTGTCGACGGTATGACGACTGAGGAAGTCTGCCATGACATTGTCCACACCTGGAATATGAACCGCAGAGATGACAGGCACGTGATCTTCTGCCCAAGACAAAATATCCTTGACCTCCCACCAGGCGGAACCGCTTCTTGTGCCGCCTTGCCTGTTGATGTAAGCCACCGCCGTGGCGTTGTCGGACTCCACTCTGACTGGAAGACCGGTCAATTGAGACTCCCAGTGCCTCAGGGCCAGCCGGACAGCTCGAAGTTCCAGAACATTGATGGAGAGCATGGATTCCTCCAGACCCCATTTCCCCTGAGCACTGAAGCGACCCCAGACTGCACCCCAGCCCCGAAGGCTGGCATCCGTAGTGACTGTGGTCCAAGGAGGAACTAGAAAGGATTTCCCTTTCAGGAGATGAGAGAGATCTAACCACCAGTGCAGACTCGACTCGACATGAGGAGGAAGAGAAACAGACAGATGTTGATGATCCGGATGATTCTTGCACGTCTGGATCACAAACCTCTGAAGATCCCGGGAGTGGGCCATGGCAAATGGTACTGCTTCGATTGTGGAAATGAACTTCCCCACTAAGGACGACAACTTCGGAACTGGAATCTCGTCCATGTCCAGAATTCCAGCCACTCTGACAGCTATCTGGTGAGCCACGTCCTCTGGAAGAAACACCATGCATTGGCGAGTGTCGAACAGGAGACCCAGGAACAGAAGCCTCTGAGATGGAATCAAGTCCGACTTGTCCAGATTCAGGATCCAGCCATGACGGTTCAGGGTGTGCATGCACATCTGTAATTGCTGAAGGAGAAGCTCCGCTGAGGAGGCCTTCAGTAGGAGATCGTCCATGTAGGGGGTCACTCTGATCCCATCCTGATGGAGCACCGCTATCAAGGAGCCCAACACCCTCTGGAAGACCTGAGGGGCTGAAGTCAGCCCAAAGGGGAGCGCTGCAAACTGAAAGTGTCCCCTGTGGCAGGCAATCCTGAGATACCGCCTGCTCTCTGGATGAATAGGGATGTGAAGATAAGCATCCTGAAGGTCCAGGGAGGCAAGAAACTCCCCTGGAGACATTGCTGCAATCACAGAGCGCAGGGACTCCTGGCGGAAGTGGGAAGTCACCACATAGGCATTGAGATCTTTGAGATCCAAAATGGGACGGGCTCCTCCGTCCTTTTTGGCTACCACAAACAGGTTGGAATAAAATCCTGAACCTGTGTCCCCCTGAGGAACCGCCTCCAGGACCTCTTTGTCCAAGAGATCCTGAATAGCGTCGAACAGACGCCTTTTTGTGGGTTCCTGAGAAGGACGAGTAAAATGGAACCGAAAAGGAGGAAGGGAAGAGAAAGGGATCCTGTATCCCTCTGACACCACCTGAACAACCCATGGGTCCGCCACTGACTCCTCCCAAGTCCGGCGAAAGATGCGTAGACGACCGCCTACAGCCGGATGCGGACCCGGGTTCGGCGAGTCATGCCGAAGCAGTCTTGGAGGTCTTGGCCTTGGAGGCAACTTTGGGCTTCCAGGACTGTTTGGGCTTGAAGGAGGAGCGCGTAGTGGGAGGACCCGTTTGGGCCGAGGAGCGTGTCTCAGTCTGAAAGGAACGAAAGGACCGATTGCGTTTGGCTGGAAACTTTTTCTTGAAGACTGAGGGTAGAAGAGTACTGTTACCGCCAGTAGCCTCACTGATCATTTCTTTGAGTTCAGACCCAAAAAGCAAATTCCCCTGAAAGGGCAAGGAAAGCAAGGCTTTCTTAGAGGCTGTATCAGCAGACCAAATTTTCAGCCAAAGAGCGCGTCTAGCCACCACAGAAGAAGTGGAGGCCCTCGCCATCATGCGCACAGCATCAAAAGCAGCGTCAGCAACATAGTTCTGAGCTTCAGTGATATTAGCAAGAAGCTGCAACTGTTCAGATACAGGCGCATCCTGGCGAACCGCTTCAGTCAGTCGTTCAGTCCAGGCCGCAATAGCTCTATTAACCCATGCCACAGCAAAAGTGGGGCGCATGGCTGTGCCAATGGAGGCAAAAATAGACTTAAGAGAGAGCTCTAGTTTCTTATCCGTCCAGTCCTGCAAGGCAGAGGCATCTGAGACAGCCAAAGCAGTAGATTTGGATAGTCTAGACACAGGAGCATCCACTTTGGGGGGATGAACCCATTTTGCCAGCTCCGCCTCAGGAAAAGGGTAAAGTTTAGCAAACTTTTTGGAGACAGAGGAAGATCTATCAGGATTCTTCCATGCCTCAGAGACCAGACGGGCAAGAGTAGGGTTAGTTGGAACACAAACAACTGGTTTAGAAGGCTTTTTCTGAAAAACATCAGTAGGATCATAATTGGATTCCTGAGTCAGAGGAAGGTTGAGCGTATTCAGAACCGCTCTGATCAGACCCTCAGCCGAAACTTCAGGGTCACACTCATAGGGGTCCCCAATGGACCTGTTAGATTCAATAACAGTACGTTACTCAGCATCAGAATCCTGTAAAAGTTCTTCTTCAGAAGAATCAGTGATATCAGGAGCTCCCTGTGGCTTAGGCAGGGAGGTCCTGATAGTAGAGGGGGTCTGCCAGACCTGGAGAGCCCCCTGTACCTGAGAGGGAAAGAGTTGAAGCGTGGATCTGAGATCCCTAGTGGCAGCTTTAAACTCCCTCACCCAAGATGGCTCAATAGCAAGGCTGGGAAGCCCAGGGTTGCTATCTTGACCAGTACAATTAGGGCATAGATCCCCCACATTATCGCCATCCAGCCCAATGTGGCAAGAGGAGCAAAACGCCATGGGGGTAGCGGACCCCCCATCCTCCTTAGACTTGGGTCTAGCCCCTAGCTCCAGTGAAGTAGACATGCTCACAGCGTCAATATACCCCACCAATAACACTATCACCCAGAAAAAGTGTGAAGATTAAAGTTTCACCCCAGAAATGTTGTAAAAACGGACTTATCTGGCCAGCGAAGGGTTAATCTGTTGAGGAGAGAGAAGGCTCGGTCCCTGCGTAGTGTACTCGCCTAGGAAAAGTACCACAAAATGGCGGCCGTCATGACAGCCAATCAGAAACGAGCGCGAACCAAGCGCTCATGGGAAATGTAGTTTTCCTGTCCAAGTACCCCAAACATTGCCCGAAGCCCCCCTGAACACCCCACATGAATAAAACACATTCCGGATGATAGATCAGGAGCCTAGAATTAAAATGAGCCCTCTCTGAAGTTGCTGTGACAAGCGGTTCCAGAGATATGTCCCATACTGTGAATTCCCATAGAGAGTAAAGGAGCCCTTGCGTCTGAGCGGGAAAAAGCCGCGCTTAAAGGCGCGGAACACCATTTTTAATAAAGTTTAGTAAAACATTAAAAAGTGCCCAAACAAGCATGAAACACATGAGAAACATAAATAAATGAATACCCAATGCTCCAAAACTCAGAGAATAACACAGAAATTGCATAAACAGTAATAATGCAATAAAAACACCCTATGAGTGCTGGAGTGTATTAAAACTCCCAAATACAAGCCCATCAAAGGGACACTGTGGGGACAAGTGGACCTTCAGCACTCAATGGGTGACTCACCTTCCTTGCTGACTTCTGTCTTCAGGTGACCATGATAAGGAGGGAAAGAACCAGAGGTAAATTCCCCAACAGGGGAGCTGCTTAACACAAGCTGTCCCCTCTTCAGGGCATAGGTCCACAGAAAATCCCTGGAAGCTGCACCAGCCACTTTAAAGAGGGCAATTCACAGCCATGGTCACCCTCCTAATGGTGGTATTCCATATTTGAATAAAAAATAATAAAATACTAAGATGCATAGATGTTCTCTACCTGGTGTGGAAGCACACCAGGAACAAATCAATCTAAAGTGGCTCTGGCCAGAAGGTGGCTTAAGTAAGAGGGGAGGCTCCGCCCCTTGCAAATTATTTGCATAGTTGTTCCTGCCTATTAAAGGGGACTTACGCCTCCCAGAGTACCAGTGACCTGTATTGGACGACAGTGAAATGCCACTTATACATTGTCCACCTCCACAATGTCCCTATTTTTCACCTCCACATTATATGCCCTGTTGTTCACTTCCACATTATATGCCCCGTTGTTCACTTCCACATTGTACACCCCACTGTTCACCTCCACATTTCACAGCCCATTGTCCACTTCCACAATGCCCCCATAGTCCACCTCCACATTACCCCCACTGTTCACTCCACTTCCACGTTGCCCCCTTTCAATCTCTGCTCCTTCATTACCATCTGTGACCATAATATGTACAAAAAAAAGCGTTTTTGATCTATAATAAGTTTTGAATAAAATCTTCCAGGAATAAGAGTGATCCTCTTAAACTCACCACAAAAAGTATAATCAAGCAAGTACTAAGGGTGAGTAACTTTATTAGATTAAAATATAAATCTTGGAGTCTGTATTGCCAGTGGAAACTTCATTACACTGGTGACTAATAATTTAGGTAATTTTTACATGAGTACTCATATTGGTCAAATATCAGTACTATTGAAAATTTTCTGTAGGTTAGGATTGCCAACCTTTAGCTCTCTAGCAGCTGAAGACTAAAACTTCCATCATCTAGAACAAGCCTCTGTATATACCCTGCTCATGCTTGAAATAGCAAAGAAATCTCCATGAGATGTAAGTAGAAACACCACCACACCCATACAAAATTATTATAATCCTTAAATGAATGTGGCTATTACCTGTCAAGTACATGCTCATGGAAATAGCTGCTAGAAGTCGGCGCTTGAGAGTATTGCTTGTGAACATGGATAGACACTGGAGTCCCCTTGCTGCGGACAAAGATGCTGGACACGAAGCCAAATGTTCGACCCAGAGCCTGGGCCCTGACTAGGATGAGGACAGGAGTGACCAGTATGTTTCCCTGAGAGGAATGAGACCCTATGCCAGTGTTTCTCAACTCCTGTCCTCAGGACCCACTAACAGGCCAGGATTTGATGATTTCCTTGTTAGAGTACAGGTGAGTTAATCAATGGGAATGAGCCTCTGATCACCACACCTGTGCTCTAGCAGAGAAATCCCTAAGTCCTGGCCTGTTAGTTGGTCCTGAGTATGGATCAACGCCACAGGAAATCCTAGGTATAGGCAGGAAGATTCTTGTGATCTGTCAATATAAGGACCGGACTAGAAGAACTCTCCAAAAGATGATGCCAATACCCCAGGGCCCATTTTATAGCCAATAATTCTTTATTGCCTACATTGTAATTTCCTTCTGAATTAGAGAAGTAGGAACAAGGATGGATGATGTTAGTTTTGTAGTTCTCGCTGGAAGAGTACAGCCCTTGTACCCTGTTCAGACGCATCAACTACAACAATAAAAGGCAATGGAGGATCGGGGTAATGAAGGACAGGGGTGGTAGTAAAGATTCGCTTTAGTGTGTCAAAGGCTTGGATAATGGCCTGGAACTAGAGTTGTGGGTCAGCTCCTTTTTTAGTCAGTGAGCTGACAGAGAAAAAGAAAAATTGCAGATGCTGGCAGTAGTTGGCGAACCCCTCAAACCTATGGATGCCCTTGATGTCAGGTGGTCAACTGCAGTGGCAGATTGCAGAAACCTTGATAGGGTCAATTTCCATTCATAAATGAAAGACTATGAAGCCTAAGAAAAACTCTGGTACATTGAAACTCACATTTCTTCAGTTTCACGAACAGAGAAGCTGTCTGAGATGCTGGAGGACAGATTGAACTTGAGATCTGTGGGTAGATAAGTCTGAGAAGTAAATCAGTATGTCATCAAGATATACTATGGCATGAGAAAACAGAATATCTCTGAAAATATCGTTTAAAAACCCCTGAAAGACAGCTGGGGCATTACACAAGCTGAAGAGCATCACCAGATATTCATAGTGCCCATATCTAGTATTGAAGGTGGTCTTCCACAATAATCCACTCAAGGGCATAACGAGCCATCCTTTTTAGCCACAAAGAAAAACCCCATCCGGGCCAGGGGAGGAGGAGAGGGGAATTAAACCCTTGAGCAGATTATCCTGTATGTAGCTAGCCATAGCCTGGTTTTCGGGACCAGACAGACGATATGGCTTGCCTCGAGGAGGCACAGATCTGGCCAACAGCTCAACAGCACAGTCACAAGTGAGATGAGGAGGAAGAGACTCAGCCCTAACTTTCGAGAAGACATCCCAAAAAGTTAAATATGCCGGAGGAATAACCGTGGCCCTTTTCTATGGAAGGAATATAGGAAAGGAAAATAAGGGTGTTCTGGAAGTTCTCTTCATCAAACAATTGGAAAAACGAGTGGAACTCCATAAGGCCAACTGTCCCGTAGCCTAATTAATAGTAGGGTTGTATAGCTGTAACCAGGGCAATCCAATGATGACCAAGGCTTCAGGAGATGGAATGACATCAAACACAAAACTATTTTTGTGCCATTAAAGGAGCGGTTTCCCATATCACCAAACCAGGCCCAATGGGTGTGCCATCACCGGTAGAAAAAAGTAAAAGCTTGGTTTTAATACAGCCTGGGCTCAAGCCAAATCAAAATACAGAGAAAATGTAGCCTCTACACTAGCCCCTAAGAACGGGCAGTTCCCCGGCTGGACTGGAAATTGTCTAATCAGATAAAGTGTAATGGATTCTTCAAAATCATCGTGACTTTCTTGACATGTGACAGCATCCTTTAGTTTATCATTGAGCCCCCGGTGAGAGGCAGCTTTGAGGATCTCTGGGTTCCAATTAGTTTCATAGGCCAAGGTTCTGAATTCAATCTCATATTGGCTCAGGGGACGAGAACCATGTCTGATCTCAAGTAAGTGTAGCTTCTGTGTAATAAACACCAGATAGAAGGTTTTGAGAAAAGCCTCTGAATCCTGAAATAGAGGAGAATTCTGTTCCATTAAAGGAGATGCCCCGGCCAGAGCCTCATTCTTCAGTAAAAATATAATAAAAGTTGTTCTGAAATAGAGAAGACATTGGTTCAAGAAACCCCCACAGTCTGTAGGTTTCCCAGAATACTGTTCAGGAAGGGGTAACTTGGGTGGTTTAGTTACCAATGCTGAAGGTATAGATGGGGGAGGGACGACAGTAGGGGAGGGTGAAGCTGTAGGCGTTGGGTTCCATGCAGTTGCACTGAGCATCTCCAGAACTGTATAAAGTTTACATTCTAGGCTCTGTTTGGGGAGGACTAGCTCCTGATGGTCTTGTTGAGCTCTATCTGCAGGGTCCATATTATGTCCCGATAGTATAAAATACAGATTCCTGATGAGCTCAAAGTAGTTTTTATTAATAATGTTCAAATAATTACATATGTGTATGGTCAGGAGAGCAGCAAGACATTTCTTAGCTACATATAAAAAGTTAACAGAACGAAAGTCTACGCATCAAATCTTGACTTTTACAAGTATTCTATGACTTACTATAAATAAAACTGTGGGGATTTTGTCCAAAAACATGCAACTACATCCCCACTGTTTTATTTATAGTAAGTCATAGGTTATTTATTTGTAAAAGTCAGGATTTGATGCGCAGACTCTCCTTCTGTTTGCTTTGTACATTCTGTCCCAATTATTCTGTCACATACAGGCTCAGGGAAATAATTGCTAGAGGTCTCCACTTGAGCGATGCTTGCAATCATGTATATCCACTGGAGTTCCCTTGGTGCAAACAAAGCTTGTTAAAGATGCTGGCCACAAAGCCATATGTCTGAGTTGAGCTGAGCCTCTGACCAGGATGAGGACAGAAGTGACCAGTATATTTCCCTGACAGGAATGAGACCTTATGCAGAGTATGGTTCAAGCAGCACTGACAGCAGCCACAGGAATAATAATATGACCAGCAGCACTGAGAGACACAACTCAAAAGTGGATGCAAGTGGCGCTAAGAGCTGCAACAAGGAGCCCAAGATATAGAGCAGGTGCCCGAATGTATATAACAGTGGTGCTGAAAGCTGCAACTCTGAATATATACCCTGCACTGAGAGCCGCAACAGTTTGCTCAAGTATAGGCCAGGTGCCCAAACTGAATAATGCTTGGTGCTAAAAGCCTCAACTCAAAAGTGGATACAAGAGGCACTAGGAGCCCCAGGTATAGGGCAGGTGCCCAGATTAAAAATAATTATGCTATTTTACAAAGGCCTGTGAGTGCTCTCTATTTGTTAAGTTATATAACACTGATGATACCCCCATGAGGAATAGAAAACATCTGGTTCACGGCGTTATCTTTTGTAGTATTATAGGAGTCTAGAGTGCATGTATTATGTAATAAGACAGCACCAGTGAGTCTTGAAGATTTTGTCAAAAAAGTAAATATTAATGGTCAATGTTTCTATTCTCCACATCTTAATAAAGGCCCAGGTGTGTGACTGAAACATTGACCAATAAAATTGCCTTACTGCTTCATTCTGAAATATCACATGTGGGACTGTGCATCTGGGCATTCATATTTAATTATATCAGAATGTTTCCATAATCCTTCATATCTCTCACTCTTTTATAAAGTACATATACACACATACACACACCAGCACATTAGCTTTTAGCTGTTACAGTCTCCATCCTCTACATCTACGCATAGGTGAAGTCAGCTTAAATTGCCATGTATTAAATCGTTTAGCCAGTCTGGAGTTTTTAAGTTGTCAGACCTCTGTATCTGTAAGAGGAACTCTATTTTCACTCCTACAACAGTGAGAGATTAGCAGCTTGAAATCACTTTGACAGTCTCCGTTACTCTATTGCATACCACAGGGAATTTTAATTCCAACCTGTGAAATTGTAATTGCATCTCAAGAAGTACTGATGGATTCTGGGTAATGGCCACAGCCAAGCTCAATGTCAGAGTTGCCAGTTGCTGCCACATCACATATTACTTGCTGTTATTCAAAAAATCACTCTCGCTTTCTTCACATGGAGCTGAACTAAGGAGTAAAACTAAATTAACACAGGCTGTCAAATTTTGAGAGATATGCAGACAGGGACATGCGGCTCTTCAAAAGGTACCTTATTTCCTTTTATATCATTAATCTAATACAAGTCCACTTTTTAGCTTTTAATTTTCCTGCATTGTCATTTGTGGAGAACAGTTTACAAAGCATTATTGAAATAAATAAAACGATTGTGGCCTTATGTAAAAATAAGATGCACAATTCCAGGACAAACTAACTGCCCTATAGGGGACAAATGAAAATTCACATTCATTTAAACGGGGACTTTAACCCCATGAACGGTACAGCTGCTCCAGAATTGCTCCACATCAGTTTCTTGAATGTATCCCTTGAATTTTCATACCCAAAAGAAAAGAGGCGCAATACTGGTGCAAACTAGCTGCATGACAAGGGAGAAAGAAATATTTCCAGTTTTTAAATGAGGTTTTAAACTTGTCCATAATAACGCCTTGGAGCCTTCTCTAGCATTCAAGGGGTTAAAAGCTTCATTAAAATCGATGGGAATTTGAAGATTTTTTTTAATTTCTCCACTATGGAGCAATTCCTTTGAATTGCTCCTCTTTTCTTTTACTCATTAGGACTTCAGATATTTTTATGAAAAAATGTATGTTCTAGTGCTTTTCCTGCTCGGAGATTTTTAATTCAAAAATTAAAAAATCTGACTTCTAGTAGCAGTGCCGACTGGTGTTCAGAGGGCAGCTCTGCATTTATAATGCACTTGATGGGAAAGCTTGAGTCTCTGACTAGGTTTTTCAATAGCGTTAGGAATAGCACCACCTGGGGACCACAATAGAAAATGCTACTTTAATGTAAAAAACAAAACAAAAAAAAAACAAACAAAAAAAAAGAAGTTTGGGTTTTACTGGCTGCACTTCAGCTGTATTCAATGGACAAGTTATATCCCACTGCTAATGTGCATGCTCGCTACTGAATTCAGTGGCTATGGATGTGTAGACTATCTTCACATTACTGGGATTCAGTTATAACCCTTTGAGTGCCAGAGGGGTACGGAACGCATTGGAAAGCAATGCGTTCCATACCCCTCTGGCACTCAATGGTTTAAACAGGGCAGACCTATATGATGTTTCTTCATGGAAAGATTTAAAAAAACAAACAAAATAATAATTAAAACAAATGAAACCTGGGACTCCAGGCTGCATTCAATAAGATAAAGATGCATAATACTGGAGCAAACCAACTCTACCATAGAAAACACATAAAAATTCCCCAAATTGTCATTTAACCCCTTGACTGCTAGATTGGTCTCCAAAGCATTCCTTCACAATGCATTGGAGACCTCTAGCATTCAAGGAGTTAAAAGCCCCTTTTCAATAAGGTGGAATTTTCACCTTATGCTGCAGTTGGTAGGCTGAAGAATTAACCCTCTGAGTGCCTGAGGGGTACGCAGAACAATGCATTGCGTTCCTCCTCTGGCACTCAAAGGGCCACCCTATTTTAGCACATCAGTCCTGCACTCAGTACACCAGATGTATCTGATGGACATGTGGAAAACAAGCAGAATGAGTGAAATATTCTGCACATAAATGGTTAACTTAGTTGTGAAGCCAACCCAGACGGGTAAGATCTGGTGTCTGGGACACAGAGTATGTGTGTGGGCGAGCTCCTTTTCTTCTCTTATGTTTTTCTTTTAAGGATTTATTGTTTGTCTTTACTTAAGATACACAGAGTCTGACAGCAGAGAAGAGCCACTTGGCCTACCAAGCCTGTCCATTCTCCACACAAACTGCAATCCCCTAGGCTATTAGTTTCTCGTTCCTTCATAGGTTTGCATTTTGATAATTACTAGTCAATACTCTGGTTTATGCCTGTGCCAGTGAGTTCAGGTGTATTTGCCAATTCATTAGATGTTACTGTAATTCAATATGCAGTAGCTGAGAATTCATGACAATGTAGTTTAAAGTGTCTGCAAGTTTCAATCAATGTTTTATTTGAGCATAAACTCTTTATACAGTACTAAAAACATAATATTTTATGTTTTTAAGAAAACTATACCCTTAGATATAATTGTGGTCATATAATTATCTCTCTAGAGTCTGTAACAGAATACATAATTTAGTTAATTGAATATGAATTAAAATGTTTAGGCTATCTGAAAAGCTCCACAGAAAGAGGCATAATGAACTCCATCTTCTCAGTCAACACTTACAACTGGTCCTTATATAGAAAAGACTACACCAATTGTTTTTGCATCGATTAGGAAAGGAACAACTGTAAATCTGAGAAAAAAAATATTGTGACGAGAACCCATCGAGAAAAATATGAAGTGTCTTATTCTTAGGCATAGTGGCCCATCTATGGTGCTACAAGTCAAGTTTTTCACTCCCATGTGCCATTGCAGAGAGGAAATTTCCATATTCACATCAGACTGGTCCTGCCCTCAGACAGTCCAGCTCCAAAATGTCAGGCAAATCCTCTCTGCACGAGAGAATCAGCAAAACCAAAGAAGTACGTTTCAGCCTATGTGGGCTTCGTCGGTGTGGTGCAGCTGATTCCCTCTAGGCACATGGAGATCAAAGGCCCATTCCTGGGATCACATTACACTTAAGGAAACTAAGAAACAAATGTTGTGATGAGCACCCATCGAGAACGAACAAGATAAAATGTCTTGTCCTTAGGCATAGTGGCCACTCAATGGTGCTACACTTATGCATGTTGCTGTGAAGCATTTGGGACAGTTTATTTTGTTATTGTAATTATTTTAACAATACATTCAAGTGATCTAACTTGAGTCTGAATTACCTCAATTATATGAGTACAGTCAGCCTTTATTAATGTTTTTATATTTTGATTATAATTGTTAACAATTTTATTAGAATTTGATTACAATCTACCTGCTTAGTGATGACATGTTTTTCAGCACTGTACATTTGAGAAGTGATCATTCTGAACACAATTACATACAATGATGATGTAAATAGCGGTTAGGGGTCTGGACTGTAGGACGTTCAGTGAGATAGTTTTGGAATGTTAGAAAGTTGGAAGGGTCTGATGGAATCCTGCCGACAGAGTTCAAATAAGGAGCAGGAGTAAAACGTGATTGACAGGAGGCAATAAGAGAGTATGAGGGTTGTATGTCTCTGGTACAATTTTCAGTGCGATTAGGTGATTAGTGCAGAGGAAGGCAACATGTGGCCTTCCAGCTGTTGATTGCTGGAAGACCACAGGTTGCCCATTCCTCATTTATAGACCCTGGGCTGCATGAAGAAATCAAAAGATTAACAATACTGGATTTTTTTCAATGATTATTAAATGTGAAATGGCAATGTACCCAAATAAGTTACCATACATTAATCCCCAAATGGATGGAACTGCCAAATCTAGTATTATCCAGAGGTGGGAACACAGTATGCAGACTGAATAAAGAAATTAACTATTACTCCTGGGAGTAGGTCTGTTTGCAAATTCAGATTTACTTCTCAGCAAAGTGTAAGATATCAGCTAAATCCTTATAGTTAATACGTTCTTGCAAATCAGGTATGAAAGAACTGAAATGAAATTCCTGCACACATTCCACTTACGTTCCTGATCTGAAAGTGTCCTGCACCATGGAGATGCTCTATGTGCGGGAAGCTGATCATACATCTCATGCATAACGAGTACTGCCAAGTTTTACAGTTAGTCTAAAAGTAACAGCACATAACAGCAGACACAGGGAGCCAAATCAAAATTCATATTGATTTACATGGGTATTTTAAACTCTTGGGTTTAGAGATGTAAAATACATTGCTTTCCAATGCATTGGAGACTTATCTAGCATTTATGGAGTTAAAATTAAATAACCAGTGAAGCTCCCTGTGTGCGCGGTAGAGACTGCCGGAATGATGCAGTCATGTGCAGTAGAGACTGGCCGAACTCACTGATCCAGAGCGGGGAGCTGTCTCTGCTCCCGGCTCCGGGGCAGCAGTGGAGGCCACTGGGAGGCATTTTACCCCGTGTATATGGCCTTTCATACTAGTACTATTTGTCTCCTATGTTGCAGTCAGCTTGCATTGTAAGACAATGTATTGGAATCCCCTCTAAGATTCATGGGCTTAAGATCCTTATTTAAATCAATGAGAATGTTTACACCCACATCACCCCATCGCGTTGCAGTTGGTTTGCTCCAGAACTGCTCATGTTTTGCATTTTTCATAAGGAACATAGTTGCCGTGTAGAAGGTGTTTAATGAAGCATCACATTGCCATATCAATATATAAAAAAATCCCCATCACTACAGCAATGAGTAAAATACCTCTGAATAACTTAATGCATTTTCAAAACACACTCACAAACACATTACTGGTTGCGGTCTACAGACTTTAATTATCTAGAGGAAATAAGAATGCACATCACTGCTTCTCGTCTAAAATGAAATGGTGCACAATTATCCAATCACATCGTCTTGTATATGAAGCAGTCAGACAAACTGAAGAACAGCTCATGCAAAACCCAGAGATGCCACATTCAAATGGGGAAAAATTAATCAGGATTTGAGTTTTCTCGTTCTAAGTGGCATGTATGCTGGAGTATCTGCCTTCATTTCCCACTTGGATGGATATACTTTTACAGTATGGGATTCCTAATTTGGGCAGTGAAGTGATTGTAAATGACAATAAAAACACATGCATTTTATTTTATTTGGCTGTATACATTCACAAACAGCTTTTTAGATTTGCTGCCTTCTTCAGGATTGGATCAGACCACACAGTCTGGAAACAGCATATGTATTCATGTTTATCAGATGCTCAGTCCAATAACAAGTAGGTATGAAAAATCCAAATAAAATACTAGTAATGATAAAATCTTAAAGGGATAGTAACACTTAAGATTTAGGGCTAACTGTCCTGAGTAAAACAAGGATACTCCCACTGCTGAGAGATGTTTTATTGAAAAGTGAGTGCATCTCAAACTTTGGATTTTTTTTAAGTGCAACATCTCAATGGCCTGACCTTTTTCAGTGGTGCTTTTGCTACATCATCTTATGGAAAGCTCTGGTCAGTTGGCCCTAAACCACCACAGAATGGTGTAGTCACAGTTCCACTGTATAATTTCAAGCCAATGAGATATTACACCTAAAAAATGTGAGTATGAGCTGTGATAACTTCTGAATAAAACAGGTCTTAGCAGTGGGAGAACCCTTGTTTTACTCAGGAGGATAAACCCTACAATACATATTTTTTATATTTTAGTATTACTATCCCCTTAAATATGAAATCTAGTAGATGGGAATTCCAGCAGCAGTCATATACTTAATCGATATACATGGAAATAAACAGCACCTAACTGTGGTGTGGATTTAACCGTTTGATTGCCAGAGAGGTATCCAACGCATGACAGCTCTGGCACTCAAAGGGTTAATCTTGTGTTGACCTCCTATGTTTAAGTAGATTTTAATGGAGAACTAACACCATCTACTAATAATACCTTATGTACCTTATTACAGTCAGAAACTTCTAGTGACCCCTATGAATCATCCTGGATGTCATGTACAAGGAGGAGGACATAACAGTTGCTAGAAGGACCACAGGACACAAACACTGCCTATTGAACATAGTGGTCCTTCCCCTTTAAGGACAAAAGAGTTATGCAAAGTATTGCTTCTCAATGTGCTGCATGCTCCTCTAGCTCTTTACGAGTTAAGTAGGCTAATGCACTCAGATTGCTTCTGTCTGAAAAATAAAACAGCCAGCAACGGTCATGTCTGGCTCCATGGATATGACTTCCAGGACTGAGTGAATACATTATCTCTGGGAGAAAGCACAAGGGCAATAGGCACAGGGGCCATAAGGATTTTCTGGCCATAGTTAGATATTTGGAGGATTGGTATTATGAGGTATTCATCCTATGCTAATACCAGGACATCCATCCTGAGGATGTTATATTAAAGGAACATTAACAACAAAAAAATTAAACAAGCTGATATAGCTAACACTCACAGCTAGCATAGGCAAACATTCATTATTTGTATTTTACAATCCTAAAATATAATCCTAAACTTGCTTTTAATGTGTGTGTAAATTGTCCTGTTCACAAAGCATTTATTCAGTGTTGTTTGTGATAAACTGATTGTGATTAGTGCCCACTGCTCTAGTATTCAGAAAGGCTGTCTTATCTCAGCCCATTCAGACAATCCTGGAAAATCAATTGGAGCCCTGAAAAAGGCAGAAATGGAGAATATGTCAAACTAGATTTTAGGCCTCAGAAAACAGAGAAAATGTACAGATGCCAGCAACTATCATGTCTGCCTCCACGGACATCACATCCAAAACTGACTGAAAGAAGTTATCTCTTGAATCAAAGGGCAAGAGAAAATTCAAACTGGGATTTTTCTGGCCATTGTAAGGTAAGCGGAGGGTTATTATTAGGAGGTACTAGCTCTCTTAAAGATGCAGAAATAAAAGGCCATCACTGCTCACTAACTGACATTGTTTATGCAAAAAAAAAAATAAAAATCTTCAGCTAGCCCAAAGGTCTGAGATTTTGGTGCTCCTGGGCCAGTTAAAGGCCATGTGTTAAAGGGATAGTAATACTTTATTAATACTATCCCCCATATTGTAGATATTTGCAAAATAATTTAAAAGCCCCCAGGTTCATCTCTCAAACCTTTATGGTTTGAGAGATAACCATAAGCAAAGTTCACCCCTCCTTCCCCCTTCCCTGAAGTCAGCGTTGTACTGACTGCAGGGATATCCAGTCTGACTTTCATCAGGCGACTCTGCAGCAGAGCCGTGATTGAGTTAGTAAAAAAGAATTACTTCACTGAAACAGTCTTCTGCGTGTGCTTGCAAACCAAGCACATGTAGAAGACCGTTTCAGTGAAATAATTATTTTTCACTAACGCGATATCGGCTCAGCTGCAGAGCTGCAAGCCTGTTGTACGAGAGACTTCCCCTGCAGTCAGTACAACGCTGACTTCAGGGAAGGGGGAGGGAGGGGGGAACTTTGCCTTCGGTTATCTCTCAAATCATAAAGGTTTGAGATATGAACCTGGGGGCTATTAAATTATTTTGCAAATATCTACAATATGGGGGATAGTAATAATAAAGTATTACTATACCTTTAAGGACTAAAGGATGTCAGAATAAATGCCATATGTACATGTGTAGAGGAATACTAGGACAAACTAACTTCACCTTGGGGAACAAATAAAAAAAAATCCTCAAATTCCCATTGATTTAAATGGGTCTTTTAACCCCTTGAATAACAGATGATGTCCCAGCTCATTGTGAAGCAATACAATGGAGACCTTGCTAGCATTCAAGGGGTTAAGTGTACCAATGAAATCAATGGGAATTGTTATTTGTTCTTAAATTACTTCTCTCTTTTTAAAGAACCAGAGGGGTGAGAATAGCATTGCTTCACAATGCACTGCTCACCTGCTGAGTTAACTCTTTGAGTGCCAGAGAGGTTGCAATGCGTTGGATACCTCTGTGGCTCTCAAAGGGTTAAAGAAAATGTCCTGGGTTTGACAATCCATTATGCACATAAAGAACCATAAGCAGAAGGAATAAGATCAATTCTGTGGCAAACGAACAACACTAGAAGGGACAACTACAATGTCCCCAGAATCTCATTGATGTATACTGGGTTTACAAGCCCATGATTGCTTGAGATGACACATTGCAAATCAATTCAATAAAGACATCTCTAGCATTCAATGGGTTAAACACACCATTTAACTCAAAGGGAATTTGAAAATTTTGGGGAGTTGAAGGTATTTGACTTTTTTTCTCTATGGTGCAGTTGGTTTTATCCCAGAATTGCTCCCTCTTCCTTTGTGTGTATGGACTTCATTGCAGCACCTATGATCATGAAGGGAAACCCTCCCCATCACTCAACATCGAGGACTATTTTGTGAGACCTTTGGGCATAGCACAGATAAACACATATTCTAGGCTCAATTCTACTTGTCAGTGAAATAAAATATGATAATTGTTTTTTCCAAACATTAAAAAAATGGCATCGTAAGGTAAAATTCTCAGAAAGGGACAGCAGACCGAGTGAAAATCCCATTATCTGGCGCTGCTACTGGAATTCTTCAATTTCCCATTTACAAAATTTCACGCTCCGCAACCTAAAATAATTTTGACCCTAAATAGGCTATAGCAACTGCCAGCAATGCAACAATGTAATAGAGGAACATTAGCCTTTTACTCTGGCCCCCGGTAATGTTCGGGTCAGACACAGCAGACTTTTTCACTTTTGGACCGAGACCATTGTTCTGTGACTTGAAATCCTGCAGAGAAAGTTAGAGAAATTAATTATGTTCTTAAAAATGTACATAGTATATAAATCCACATTGTTGTTCTGCACATAATTCTACTATCTAGAATACTATACATGAATTATGAAAATATATAATGTAATGCTTTTCCTTCTGGGTAAACTGAGTTTCTGAGGATACTTCCATTTCTGGAAAATGTTTCATCCAAAAGTCATCCCACTGCAAACAATGTATTTTTATGAACTTGAGTTCCAAATTTTTTTGTCTTGTGAAGCTGTTGCAATTGCTGTCTATAGAGAGCAGAGCATTATGAACTATAGTCCTATACTGACAGCAATATCAACAGCTCCACATACCTGTTCAAGAAATCTGAAACTCTAATTCTGAAGTAAAATGTCAGCAGGGTATCCCTTTTTTCTTTAAAAGGCTGAATTGAGAAAAAAAACAAAAACAATGAATTGAGGGACAGATTTAATAAAAAAAACATAAAATGTAAGGACATTAAAGCTAAGCATGTTCAAAGACAGAGAATAAGGGATTATACTGACTGTTGAAAGTGTGGGTAAGGATTATCACCTTTCTTATGTAATTGACTTTCCTTGGGGGCTTGATTGATGGATCTGATAGATGTAAAAGGCCCCAGGGCCTTAGACTAGATAGCTCTCACCAACAAATTTTCTTTATCCATAATTGTTAGCGCTTTAAATTTGGTGTCAAAAAGTAAACTATGTTTTGAAGACCAAGCTAGCAACCAAAATGATTCATTTTTCATCTGTGATCCCTCAACCATTTTTCTTGAAACTCAAACTGTCTTACAAAGGCAGACTCATTATTATGTATTATTTAGGGTGGGAGGACAGTCATATTGCCCTGATTTTATGCACCATAAGTATAGACTATTAATTATTACTACAAAATGATCTGATGGATATAGTTAGTCCTATAAAGAGCTCATAGTGTTTAATAGCTTCCCATTGTACAAGGATGCGATCAATACTGTACACATGTTTTCGCTGTCTTTTCCTCACACAGTCCTTCCTGTGTGGAAAACCTTTAAGTCTGCTCCTGCTGGTACATTAAATTTGTCCTACTGGCTCTTGTACCAGCAGATGTGATAATACAGGTTACATGTGTATTTCAAATTATCTGCTACAAATAAAGCTAGACAGGAGCATAGAGTAAAAATAATACCCTGAGCTAATCATCACCAATACATGTTTAGTAGATAACAAAACAATCTGTATTAAAGAGAACCTGCCATGCAGAATAAACTTTCTACCACTGAAAATATTACATTTTGCACTTACTTTGCTCTGTTATTTTTTTCTGCAATGTGTATATTAAGAAATATTAAAGTATTTTATTAACTATCCTTCTTGATTCTGGGGAGATTAACCTTGAGTAAATGCACCAAAGTCCAGTAAGCTGCATCTTTACTGTGTATGTGTGGGATCACAGTAAAGATGCAGCAAAGTTGGTCTGGTTGGTGACTGGGATGCTCATCAAAACTTCCAAAGAATGTCAGTCCCACATGAGCCTGTCCCACATAGTTTGGTTGGCCACTAGACATACCCCAGGTATATCTGGATCAGTGGAAGAATGCAGAAGAAAGGTCAGTTTTCAACATGGTCCACAGAACTGTAGCAATGGGCTACAGGTCTGACGTCCATGTGAAAGTAGCATTAGGAGGAGAATTTAAGTATTCACAGCTGAGTCACTGGCGGGTGTTGCTGCAGTTATTCATATCTACCCATTTATGTACCATACTGCTTAGATCATCCCAGTCTCATTCTCTCCCACAATTCATTGGTCTACTCCCACTGTTCATTGCAGTGACCTGGGCAAATCCATCTGGAAGTCTATCTCCATTGTAGGGTTTCAATATGATTTACAAACGTATTTATTCCTTGGAATAATTACAAGTTGGTATATAGACACACACATGGACTATACAGCAACAAAATATACTTTCAGTTTGTGTTTTTTAACAAAGATTTTATGGGAAAAAACCCTCCACGCATGGAGAAGTGAATAACTTCCTGCAGGTCAGTGATGACCTCATTCCTGGTAGTGTAAGGCTGCAGGACATTGTGTAACCTAAGCTGCCCAAACCTGCACTGGAGACACATTTAAAAATAGAGAAAAAAAAGAAAAAACAGATGTAAGGACTAAACATGCTCATGTTTACTAGGCTTCATATACCATCCCCTGTAAAATTAGCACATTATATTAGGCATGACAGGTTTATTTGAAGTTAAAGATGTATCCATACAGAGTATGTAATCTAATCCTACATTTCCAATGCACCGCCAAACAAATATTAACAGTTTGAGAAAAACCATGCTAAAGAATTGGGCACATTTATCGGTGATAATGCAGTTTTGAAGGCGCAGATGGTCATATGCATACAGGAAAATGTCAAGCGATTCTCGGGAAAACAATCTTCACTGGGCTTTTAACCCATTAAATGCTACAGAGGTCTCCAAAGCATTGCAAAACTATGAGGTAAAGGCCTATCCAGTATTCAAGGGGTTAATAGACACATTTAAATCAATGAAAATTTTTTTTTGTTCTCGAAGGTACAGTTGGTTTCCCCCAGAAGTACTTTGCTTTTGTGTATATCGCTTGTTTTTTTTTTTTTGTTTTTTTTTTTTCAAAATATTGTTTTTTCTTCTTTAATATTAACAAAAGCAATTGCAGCTTCTTAAAAAACATTCACTGATTCACTGTCACAGTTGGTAGAGCGAAAAAATCACAAAAAACAGTACAAGTGAATTTAAACCAGTTTATGGAATAAAATAATAATAATAATAACGGACACTTCCTCAGTCATAGGGGAGACAGACGTGAGGACAGTGTCTAGTCCACTACCCAGGAGCTGAACCACCGCAGGTATGACAGTACTGAGTCTCAGAACACACTAGTACTGACACTGGATAGGAATCAGAATGCTAAGACTAGCATAAGAGCGTACCCGGACAGTCCTATGGGAAGGAATGTCAGCAGAGGATCTGGGTAGCCCAAATATGAATAATACCCAGCGGAGGCACATAGCATAGGATAACCAGCAGATACCAGGACCAGGGCCGGATTTACATCTCAGGAGCCTGTAGGCACAGAAATCTGAAGTCCCCCCCCCCATTGGCCATCTCCACTGGACACCTCCACAGTGCTCCTAATCTCCACATTGCCCCCATCATCTCCATATACCATATTGCCCTCACTTTGCCCCCCATCAGCTCCATATTGCCCCCATCACCTCCACATTGCCCCCTATCATCGCCATATACCATATTGCCCTCACATTGCCCCCATCATCTCCACTTGCCCCTATCATCTCCATATACCATATTGCCCTCACATTGCCCCCCATCATCTCCACATTGCTCCCATCATCTCCATATACCATATTGCCCTCACATTCCCCCATCAACCCAATATTTCCCCCATCATCTCCATATATCATATTGCCCTCATATTGCCCCCATCAGCTCCATATTGCCCCCATCATCTCCATATACCATATTGCCCTCACATTGCCCCCCATCAACCCAATATTGCCCCCATCATCTCCAAAATTACCGAAGAAGGCACAGACCTGTCTTCACCATGTTGCAGCACCGGGCGGCGGGGGAGGCGTATTAAAAAAAAAAAGCCAAAACACAACATGATCCCAATGACAGGCGCCTGTAGGCAGATGCCTACTCTGCCTAATTATAAATCCGGCCCTGACCAGGACAGTATACTGATAGCACTACTCGAGGCAGCAGAGTGAGTGCTTGGATAGAGGCAGCCAGATAGGAGCACACAGAGCTGGGACAAAGGAGTGAGGCTAAGCTGCAATTTACTGACCTGGAGGCAACTGGGAAGCACAGAGCATAGGTAGTACTGCAAGTGCTTAAGCAAGGCAGCTGGTAGGTAGCGCACCAAGCGAGGGCAACAGAGAGAGACTGAATTGCACTTACTAAGCGAAGGCAACCTGCAAAGCTACCAGCTTGGCAGCTAAGCAGTAGGGTAATGGAGCGCGTCCTTAGATCAGCCCAGTGGTAGTCATACAGTATCACAGTCTCCCTTTGAGGCCTAAAGTGAGCCTGTGCTCTTACCTCTGTATGGCCACCTCCGGCCACTTCCTCATGGCTTAGTCATGTTTCAGGCCCTGGCACGGATGCCTGTTTAAGGGCCTATTCTGTTGGGCCTAATTGGGTCCCACCTCCTTCTACAGCTTTATAAACTTCATTAAGGCCAGGACTTGTTGCCCTTTCGTGGTGTTCCTGTGCGCATCCAGTTTGTTCCTCTGACCCTTGCTTGGCTTACGTTGTCTCCTGGTGTTCGATGCTTGGCTTGCTGGACTACTCACTCTGGTTGTGACCTAGGGTGTGGCTGACTTCCTGATCCATGTATGACCGTGGCCTGTCTGACTGACGCTCCTTTTGTGCCTCACTCCTGTCTGACTACCACTAGGCTGATCCAGGGCATGCTCCTTTACCTAGTAGCTCCGCTACCAGCTGGTCTCTTGCAGGTTGCCTCTGCTTGGTGCCTTCCGTTTGCCTCCGGGCAGCTAGTGCAACTTAGTCTTGCTCCTGGGCACTCACCTCTTACGCTTACCTGTTGCCTGGCTTAGCACTTGTGGGCTACCTACGTTCTGTGCCTCCTAGTTGCCTTCAGTAAGATGGAGTGCAGCTTGTCTTGCTCCTTGCCTCAGTAGTGCGCTCCTATCTGGCTACATCTATATATGCACCTACTCTGCTGCCTCGAGTGGTGCTACCAGTTACTCTGGTTCTAAGACGCAGTACCATAGACCTACGGTGGTTCAGTGTCAGCTCCTGGTAGTGGACACTATGAAGGACGAAATAGCAGCCCGTGATTTGCCAGGAGACCTGAATTAATCTCCTTCATGATTCTGATCGATACCAGACTCCGAGAAAGGCCTGCGATCAGAAGTCAAAGTCATAAGACTACGAGTTGACTAGCACCTAACTTTTCATCCCCACCCTGTCCTCTCTCGCCTCCTGGTTCCGAGCCAGGTAGGATGGAACCCATGCAATTGGGCTTTATGCGCCTCTCAGTGGAGGAGAGGGTGTTTCCAAGGAGTGAGGGCCTGTGCCTTTACTGTGGAAAGGCTGGACATTTGTTGTGCTCTTGTCCTACCCGTCCGGGATATGTTCGCACCTAGGGTTGCGTAAGGGGCAAACCCTAGGTGGAGTCTCACAGTCCCCAGATTCACTGCTTGGGAAACAGATTCTCTAAGTAGTAGTGTCCAGGTCCACCTCTTCAATCGTGGCTCAACCCCTGGGAGACTCAGGAGCTGCTGGCTTCTTCATGGATGCTGACTTTTCGGCCCAGCAAAAGATTTAATTGTTCCTCACTCTTCTCCTTTGGCTACTGAAGCCAATGATGGTAGGCCGTTGCAGCTGTCACATGTTACTCATGAGACTGTGCCATTGTTCCTGAGGCTAGGGACGCTCCATGTAGAGACTCTACAGTTTTAAAGTCTCCACACTATGCAGTTATCCTGGGTTTTCCATGGCTCCAGACTCACAATCCCAGGATAGACTGTCAGACTTGCGATATTGTAGCTTGATATTGTAGCTTGTACTGGTACGTGTTTGTAGCAGCCTACCAGAATACTTTGTACCTCTCCTTTGTTACCTGCAGAGTACCAATCGTTCAAGGAGGTATTCAATAAGGTAGTATTCTGCCGGGCCACAGACCCTACGAGTGTACTATTGATTTGATTCCCAGAGCCATACCTCCAAGGGGACGTATTTATCCTCTGTCTGTGGAGGAGAACCGTGCTATGGAGGAGTATGTGCCTGATGCCTTGGCCAGAGGGATCATTCGCAAGTCCTCCTCACCTGCTGGCGCTGGCTTCTTTTTCGTCAAAAAGAAGGTTGGGGAGTTAAGACCATGTATAGACTACAGAGGCCTAAACAAGTTGATGGTAAAAAACGCATATCCCATGCCTTTGATCACCGAATTGTTTGATCGAATTAAGGGCTCGAAAGTATTCACCAAACTTGATTTAAGGGCAGCCTATAATCTGGTGAGAATAAAGGAAGGGCATGAGGGGAAATCCGCCTTTAACACTCGTAGTGGACATTATGAATATCTGGCAATGCCCTTTGGGCTACGCAATGCTCTGGCAGCGTTTAAAGAATTTATCAATGACGTATTGAGAGATCTACTGCAGAAATGTTTGGTAGTATATCTGATGACATTCTCATCCACTCCCCTACCATAGAGGCACATCGAGCGGATGTGGTACAGGTCTTGCAACTCCTGCATGACAACAGGCTGTTTTGCAAGCTGGAAAAGTGCGAGTTTCACAAGTCTCAAGTCATGTTTCTGGGGTACGTGAACGCCTCTGTAGGACTGGCTATGGATCCGCTTAAGTTGTCCGCTGTGCTGGAGTGGCCTCGTCCGGTGGGCCTAAAGGCCATTCAAAGGTTTCTGGGTTTAACGAACTACTATAGAAGGTTCATCAAGAACTTCTTGTAAGTGGTCAAGCCACTTACTGACATGACACACAAGGGGGCAGACGTCCTACTGGTCCCCCCGAGGCCATCCGAGCAATTGAGGACATGAAGGTTGCCTTCACTAAGGCTCCCATCCTGTCTCATCCCAATCCCACCCTGCCGTTTACACTGGAGGTCGATGCGTTTGAGTCAGGAGAAGGCGCTCTCCTGTCTCAGCGCTCGTCTCCGGGGGAGGTCCTACTGTCATGCGGGTACTTTTCTAATAAACTGGTTTAAATTCACTTGTACTGTTTCGTGTGTTTCTTTACTGAAAGTCCGTGACAGACAGGAGCGAGGAAAAACACGGAGCATCAGTCAGACAGGCCACAGCCAGGAGCCGGATCGGGTAGTCAGCCACAGCCAGGGTCAGCACTGAGTGGGTCCTCAGACAAGCCAGAGTCATACGCAGATCAGGAAGTCAGCCACAGCCAAGGTCACAACCGGAAAGAGTAGTCAGACAAGCCAAGGATCGAACACCAGGAAACAACGTAAGCCAAGCAAGGGTCAGAGGAACAAACTGGATGCGCACAGGAACACCACGAAAGGGCGACTAATCCCAGTTTGCACCCATCATATAAGTCCATCACTTGAAGACAGAGCCTGACTGGCCAACTAAGAGGAAGCTACAAAATTGCGAGCTTGACATCAGAGACATGTGCCCACATACAGCTCAGGCAAGCAGCATGCAGCACACTCAGGTCACCAGGCAAGCAATCACGGCCCCATGATATTCACAGTCCAGTTGAGATAAAAAAAAAAAAAAAATTATGTTCAACAAATTCAACCCATACCATATAACTCCTATTGATGAAAGGAAGGCAAAATTTAAGCCATTCCCAATTAAGCCCCAAGTGGGTAAAAAATTCCTTCTTTACTCCACGTGGCAGCTGCAAATTTCTCTGGTACAACATCCTATCTGCTTTGAAACCAACTTTCATAATTCTTAATATTGTTCTGACTTACAAAGGTATGTAGTATTTTTTTTAATGAAACTACAGTTTCTGCAAGCAAAGCATACCAAGACAAATAATTCCATAACTGTACTGCCCCTACTGTAAAGAAAAAGCCTGCCTTTGGTTTAGTTGAAAGTGCCTTTACTCTAGATTTACTGGATGACCGCTTGTGTGTTTTTTTTTGCTTAGCTCTTTGAGTAAATAGTACCTTAGGGAGTTCTTTATATTGACCTTGAATATATTTGTAAATGGTAATCATATCAATCACACCTTAGATACCTCTTCTCTAATGTCAACAAACTAGTCTCTCTTTACAAATCAGATGCTCTAATCCCTTTATAATTTTTAACAACTGCACTATTTCCACTTGAATATTCTATTTTGTAAAGAACTGGGGCCCAAAACTGAATTATAGCATTATATTCTCATCCTGTGCATTGATACCCCTTTTTACAGGATAGTACCCTATTGTCTTTGACCCTGATGTGAAGTCTACTGTCTATCAGTACATCTAAATGTTTCTCTAACAAAGATTCCCCAAGTAGTTTCCTATTTAGTGTATATGTAGAATATTTGTTTCCGCATCCCAAATGTATAACCTTACATTACCTATATTAAATGGATAGTAATACTTCGTTTTATCTTTATTTTATTTTGTAGGCATTAAAAAAACACGAAGAATGATGTAAGTCTTATCTCTCAAACCTTTATGGTTTAAGAGATATTCACAAACAAAGTATCCCCCCCCGTTCAGCCACATCAGAACGGAGGTGCCCAGGTAGACTGCAGAGAGGGACAATCTTCAATTAAGATAAGGGAAAAAGCTGAAAAACTTGTCAAGGGGGGAAGGGCTTTCATTGTTTTCATTGTAAGAAGAATGTCCCCGTCTGTTATCTGTCTGGTCTTACAACCAGATTCACATATGAGAAGAGATGGCTTCCACTAGGAAAAAGGGGCGGGAGGGGGAAACTTTGCTTGTGAATATCTCTTAAACCATAAAGGATTGAGAGATAAGACTTGTATCATTCTTCATGTTTTTTTAATGGCTACAAAATAAAATAAGGTTCAAACAAAGTATTACTATCCCTTTAAACCTTATCTGCCACTTTTCAACCCATTCACTGTTTATGCAAATCTTTCTACAGAGAAAAAAGCACACTTCTCTGTACGTATTTCCTTTCACAGCTTAGTGTCATCAGCAAAGATTGAGATATTACTTTCAATGCCTGCTTCTATCTAGATCATTAATAAACAAATTAAAAAGCATAGGGCCCAGTACTGAACCCTGTGGAACACCACTTACAACTTTAAACCAACCCTCTGCCATCTATAATTTAACTAATTCTGTATCAATAAATAGATATCACCTGCCAAACTGAAGCCTTTTAATTTATACAGCAATGTGTTGTGAGGCATAGTTTCAAAGTCTTTTTGCAAAATCCATGTATACTACATCAACAGCAATACCCTTGTCTAAATTACTACTTACCCCTCTGTATAATGCAAATAAATTATTACATGATCTATTCTTTATAAAACCATACCGGCTTCTACGAATAATGTTGTTGGTCATCACATAGTAACCCTTCTAATATCTTACCCACTACTGAAGCCAAGCTTACAGGTCTGTAAATTCCTGGTTTAGATCTTGCCCCTTTGTTAAATAAGGGTACTACATCTGCTTTCCTACAATCACAGAGCGCTATGTCTGAGGATAGTGAATCAATAACAAGTATAATGGTCTTGATATTACTGATCTAAGTTCCTTAAGTACCCTTCGACATATGCTATAAGGTCTAGATGCTTTATTCACTATAACCTTCTCCATTCGCTTTTGGACTCAATAAGACATGCATATGATAGAGGACATTTTGTGATTCTCTGTGATTGCCCATAGCCTGCCACTGTTGCTTTCTTTGTATATTCAGCAGAAATTAATGTATTTAAGGTGTCAGCCATAGCCTTATCACTAATTAATTCACCCGTGTCAGTTTTAGAAGGACCAATATCAACCATAATCTTTTGCGATTTATATATTATAGAATTGTTTAAAGGGGTAGTAACCCTCCAGAAAACCTGAAGCCAAAAGTTAGTAATAAGTACAACATACCTAACTCCTTTATTCCCATCTCTCAAACTGTTTTGGTTTGAGAGATGTAAGAAAAGAAAGACCTCAGCTCCCTCCCCCTTCTCATGCATCCGCTGTATAGCGGACGTCATGAGATACTGCTTCCGTGACCAGACGGCGGCTCTGCAGGAGCGCTGTCATCTCAATATCTTGGTATAATTACTTCATCGGTATGGTCTAAAACGTGTGCCTGGGTTGCAAGCACGTTGTAGACCATACCGATGAAATAATTATACAGATATAGAGATGTCAGCGCTCCTGAAGAGCCGCCGTAAGTCGGTCGACCGGATTCTGCCTCTGACAGCTTTACAGTTCGTCAGGCAGAAAGGGGAGGGAGCAGAGGACTTTCTTCTCTTACATCTCTTAAACCATAACGGTTTGAGAGATGGGAACAAGGGAGTTAGGTATGTTGTGCTTATTACTAGCTTTTGGCTTCAAGTTTTCTGGCTGGGTTACGATCCCTTTAAGATTTCTCTTGTTCTCTTTTGCAGTACTTTTCTAATTTTCAATTTTAGCTAGCTCTGTTGCTTGGTTGCAGATTCTGTGACATTCTTTATATATTTTAAATGATGCATCTAACCCTTCAGACTTTAACATTTTAAAAGCCTGCTTGATTTATCTAATTTCCTTGCAAACATATTTATCTAGCTAAACTGATCTACATTTTCTCCACTTGTATTTATTCCCCATTGGTAAATATTAACACATATATTTATCTAAAATCTTCTTAAACAAATTCCATCTTTCTTGTGCTTTTTTCTCTTTCAATATTGCATACCATTGAATGTCCTTTAAAGGGATAGTATTGTCATTTTTTTTTTACATAAATTAATCTTGTATGCATTAAAAAAATTAAACTAAATGCCCCCAGTCCCATCCCTCAATCCATTATGGTCATAGCTGGGAACTCTATGGTTTTGCCCCGGAGACACCGGATTTAAAGGGATAGTAATACTTCATTTTAACTTTATTTTATTTTGTAGGCATTAAAAAAACATGAAGAATGATATAAGTCTTATCTCTGAAACCTTTATGGTTTAAGAGATATTCACAAACAAAGTATCCCCCCCCTGTTCAACCAGATAAGAAGGGAGATGCCCAGGTAGACTGCAGAGAGGGACAATCTTCAATTAAGATAATGGAAAAAGCTGAAAAACTTTTCAAGGGGGGAAGGGCTTTCATTGTTTTCATACAAAGAAAATTGTCCCCTTCTGTTATCTGTACTGTCATACAACCTGATCCACATCTGAGAAGAGATGGCTTACACTAGGAAAAAGGGGCGGGGAGGGGAACTTTGCTTGTGAATATCTCATAAACCATAAAGGTTTGAGAGATAAGACTTATATCATTCTTCATGTTTTTTTAATGCCTACAAAATAAAATAAAGTTAAAACGAAGTGTTACTATCCCTTTAACTCTGTATTACCGGGTCTCCAGGGTAGAGTCTAATTTGCCGGATGTGGGGAGTTTCTGCTGAAATGCTGCCCACTTGTGCTCCATCCTGCCCCATTCCTCCCACTCCCCACCATATTCCCCTACTTCCCCAGGCTATTCTGTCTATTTTTTCTTTTTGTGTTTTTTTTTTTTTTGTCAACCCCCCAGTCGCGATTAAGCGAATCGCGTCATAAAGCTCATCCAGCGCCTACCCTCCAGGTTGTCCATGTTGTAAAGTTCACAGGTATGGTTATGGTTTGAGAGATATTTGACACCAAAGTTCCCCCCCCTCCCCTTTCCCTGATGTCAGTGCACTAGCAGACTGCAGGGGAATCCGGTCCTGGGACCATCGGAGGCTCTTCAACAGAGCCGAAATCGCAAGAGAAAAAAAGAACTACTGCACTGGAATGATCTACAAAGTGTGCTTGGTTTGTCGCATAAAATGTCCATATTAGACAGACCGTGTCTAGTATAGGTAATGTTTAGACACAATAAACGTCTTACAAAGTACATAGAGAGCAACATCCTCTTAAAGAATAGTTTATTAATGTTTATTTAGTTTAGTGGCAATAGGTGGAAACTCATTGCTCTGCAATGTAATATCTACTCTGCTGGCACCCAAAGAGTTAAAATAGATATGGACATGCTAAACTACATTATACGAGTAGTAATAATGCAAATCTTCATCCTAAAGTGATTTATTAGGCACTTTTGGCTGGAATGATAAAGAGGTCCCCAGCTCATTGCGAATCAATTAACCATTTGAGTGCCTCTGGCACTCAAAGAGTTAAAGACTTCTCTAATGTTCAAGAGTTTAAAAGTCCCATTTAAATCAATGGGAATTTTAATTTGTCCCTCTTTAGCTTCCTGAATATGGACCTTAGTTTTCTTAGTTAGTTTGTTTTTACATACAGTTCACATTAAAGGGTTGAGGAATAATGAAATCTTGTGGCTATACATGGACCAATTAAGCATTATACAAATGTTTAAACAAAAATCCATGCATTCCTGTAAAAGTCACTGATGAAACTGTACAGAATGTACAGACAAAACGAAATTCCCAGCCCTGAAGAGTCTATGGATTAATCACTTTGCGACGATCAACACTGCAAACCATCAGTGAAGTCAATGACTCAATCCCAGATCACCCTTATTGCACTGCATACTGGATTACATCAGCTCACACTTCAAACACTGTAATGACTATGCTACGTAATTAGGTTTGAGTGTATCTGGCAGTGAAGGAGGCTACAAAATCAACTAAAGAAATCCAGATTCTGTGGGTGGATACTGTTTATTTATTTATTTTAACTCTTTGAATCCCAGAAGGGTAAGCAAAATACACTGCAATGCTTTGCACACCCCTCTGGAAATCAAAGGGTTAACAGGAGTGAGTATGAAGTGACTTTATATTTCTGAATCTGAACAAAGCATTTGCCTGGATATGGTACAACTTCCACTGGCATGTCTTTAACCCTTTGAGTGCCAGAGGGGTACACAACGCATTGCCCTGCAATGCGTTGTGTACCTCTCTGGCACTCAAAGGGTTAACCACTGGATGCTAGAAACATTTCCTCCACCTGCAAAGCAGGTAAAAATATGAATTATTATTATTTTGCTGGATTCAAAATTTAGCATACAGAAGATACATTTGAGGAATAAAGAAAAATAAAGCAAATAATTCTAGAACTACATCCCTTGTGAGGTTTCTTTACAACCGTGTCACCCTAAAGGGGAATTATACTCATAGAACATGAAAGTACCATTTACTTGCAAATATTGTGCCGTGTCGGAAAACAGGTACTTTTTTTTTCTCCAGAAATCATCTACTCCATTGGTTCTCAACCACGGTGCTGTGGCACTTTGGGGTGCCAAGACATCCACTTAAGGTGCCCCTTTTTTCTATGACTGTTGTGAATGTTGAATTTCAGATGAACAACTGTACATTCATTTTGCCCAAGAAAAATTACATAAAATATGTTAAGTGTCCCGTAAATTCCAGGGGGGCCACTGGTCTACTCTTTATCAATTAATGAAGTTGCGAAAACTGCAACGCTAAGGGAGCCCAAATTACGTAGTTGTGAGCGTCTTGCTGAGATTGTCACATGCTTCATTTCTGCTGAATAGAAATGATGTCCCTGTCCTGTGTTATTTCCAGGTATTAGTTTAAGCACTCACAGCTGCCTCATTTGTTGCAGTTGCAAGAACAAATGAATGCCCCCAGTACTGCAAATTTCATAGTAATAAAAAGGCAGGGTTTTTTTGTTGGAAAATATACTTTTTTCATATTCTACATATACTGGTACATAAATAACATTTATTATTTACATAGTAACATAGTAGATAAGGCTGAAAAAAGACATGCGTCCATCAAGTCCAGCCCATGCCAATAACACCCCTGTTGATCCAGAGGAAGGCAACAAAAAAGCCCTCTGGAGCAATTTCCAATGTAGGTGTGTGTGTGTGTGTGTGAAATAGTTCCAGGATCAATATCCTATTTGCTTTGAAGCCATCTGTCATAACTGTCAATATTGTTCTGTGCTAGATAGGCATCCATTGCTTTTTTGAATGCAGTTACATTATCTGCAAGCACAACATACCGAGGCAAAGAATTCCATAGCCTTACCGCCCTTACTGTAAAGAATCCCTGCCTGTGTTTTAGTCGAAAGCGCCTTTCCTCAGGTCTTAATGGATGACCTCTTGTTCTTAGCTCAGCTCTTTGAATAAATAATTCATTGGATAGTTCTTTGTATTGACCTTGAATGTATTTGTAAATGGTAATCATATCACCCCTTAGATGTCTCTTTTCTAATGTAAACAAACCCAGTTTGGCTAGTCTCTCTTTGTAACTCAGATCCTCCAATCCCTTTATCAGTTTTGTTGCACGTCTCTGCACCTTTTCCAGTTCAGTAATGTCTATTTTTAGAACAGGCGCCCAAAATTGTACTCCATATTCTAGATGAGGCCTAACCAAGGATTTATACAGAGGTAGGATAATATTAGCATCCCTTGCTTCTACACCTCTTTTTATGCAGGCTAGTACTCTATTTGCTCTTGCAGCAGCTGAGTGACTCTGTACACTGCTGTGAAGTCTATTGTCTATCAGTACACCTAAATCTTTCTCTAATAAGGATTTCCCAAGTTGTTTCCCATTTAGAGTATATGTAGCAAGTTTGTTTCTACAACCCAAATGCATAACCTTACATTTATCTACATTAAATGACATCTGCCACTTTTCTGCCCATTCACTTAGTTTATCTAAATCCTTCTGTAGGGAAAAAACATCCAGCTCTGTATGTATTTCCTTACATAGTTTAGTGTCATCAGCAAAGATTGAGATGCTACTTTCAATTCCCACTTCTAGATAATTAATAAACAAATTAAAAAGCATTGGGCCCAGGACTGAACCCTGCTGCACCCCACTTATAACCCTAGACCAATTTGAAAAAGTTCCATTTACAACAACTCTCTGCCATCATTTAACCAGTTCTCAATCCATGTACAGATAACACCACCCAAACCGAAGCCTTTTAATTTATGCAGTAACCTGTTGTGAGGCACTGTGTCAAAGGCTTTTGCAAAATCCAAGTATACTACATCAACAGCAATTCCCCTGTCCAAATTACTACTCACTCTTTCATAAAATGCAAGTAAATTAGTCTGACATGATCTGTTGTTCATGAAACCATACTGATTTCTACTAATGATATTGTTTGTCTTCACATAGTTCTGAATACTGTCAGTTAATAATCCTTCTAGTATCTTACCCACTATGGAAGTCAAGCTCACAGGTCTATAATTTCCTGGTTTGGATCTTGCTCCCTTTTTAAACAATGGAACTATATCGGCTTTCCTCCAATCACAGGGCACTATGCCTGATGAAAGAGAATCAATAAATATTAAGTATAATGGTTTTGCTATTACTGAACTAAGTTCCTTAAGTACCCTTGGGTGTATACTGTCCGGTCCAGGCGCTTTATTCACTATAACCCTTTCCAGTCTCTTTTGGACCTTGTCCTCAGTAAGCCATGTAGATGTTGGAGGAAATTCCATGGTTTTGTCTGTTTGCCCACAGCATGTCATTTCTGCTTCCTTTGTATATACTGAAGCAAAGAACGTATTTAGGGTGTCAGCCATAGCTTTATCCTCACTAATCAATTCACCTGTTTCAGTCCTAAGAGGACCAATATCAACCTTAAATTTTTTGTTGTTAATATACTTGTAGAATTGTTTAGGGTTTTTCTTGCTCTCATTTGCAATGTTTCGTTGTTGTTATATTTTCTCTAAAATATTTTGAGTCCCAAAGGATGTGCAACGCATTCCTTAGAAATACCCTGAGCACCCATTAGGTCCTGAAAGAGTTAACTCTGTGGGCAGGAAGTGGCCTCCAAACTTAAGAACCATTCACTTTACACAGCAGCATTAACCCTTTAACCTCTCTGGTCCTTAGAGTTAAAAAAACAGATTTAAAAAAAAAAAACAATATGCAACAAAGAACAAAATATATTTGATACTCATAGTAATCTTAGAACTGTCACATAATAACCTTCCTGGAAGCATTTAAATACAATTTCACGCCCTCTATCTTCAAAGATAATGAACATTGGTCCCTGATTGAATCAGATCTGGAGGAAAATTAATTTGCAGTACACCGCCAAAGCAATGCTGTGAGCTTTTACTCTGAACAGCACGACACAGACTCTACATCCAAGTCCACAGACAAAAACACTCTGCGCTGTCTGTCTTCATCACCGTACACAGATGCAGCTTTTCTAGGAGGTAAACAGTTATTAGCATTTTGAAGTAAAAGAATATCAAAGGCAAGAAATGAACAGACCAAGCTAATTACCACTAAGAAATGCACAGTGTGATGTTAGCGTCAATGTCATACAGGTGGAGGATTATGGGACTTTACAAAGATGAAACTACTAGATTAACCAAGTACATGTTAATTTAGGAACCGTTTAGGTCCTTTGTGCTATTTATTTCCTTTAATAATAAATGCGAACATCCTCTTTGTTTTGTAAGTAGCTACAGGCTGACTGTCAGTGAAGACAATAATGAATTTGGAAGGCATTCATAGAACATCTAGTTCTCACTGAAGGATTATACAGATGGAGTTCTTATAACCATCATTGGCAGGACTATGTTTAGCAAGAGATAGGCTCAGCCTGCATGGCAACTAAGGGTTACATGCACAAAAAAGAAGAGGCATTCTGGGGAAAGCTGACCACATCATAGGGGAGAAACATAAATTCACAAAATGCCCATTAAATTAAAGGGCAGCTATCATCCAATATTTTATCAATGGCAGCTCTGCACACCTAGGAGAAGACCTATTGATTAAGGCATTGCAAGTCCCCGCAAACCAATGGAGGATCACATATAAGACCAGTGCATGGATGCTGCATTTTGCAGACAGCTTCCTGTCCTACATGATGCATGTTCTCATAAACCCTCTATATTGGGCTTGAAGTCCCAACATAGCGGGTCTACAGGGACTATACACACAATCCAAGAGTTTGTGGCTGAGTGCTACATACCTCCGTGCTGTGTTCCAGCCCAGTAAGTCAGTTTTCTGACCTATGAATGGCTGATAGAAGACATTATGGAGCTACACAGTTCAGTCCCTGGCTGTTTCTCAGGTCTGTTCTTAATGGAATCCTTTAAAGGGAGCTTTTATAGATCTTATAGCAGCTAGTTCTGTATAAATCACATGGTTGCAGTCTGATCTATATTGAGCTCATGTTAGAAGATAGCTCTGTGTAGACATCATAGTAGCAATTAGCCCAGTATAACTCTCTCTGTAGCACCTAACTGTAATAAATCCCATGGTATCTGTAAACTGTATGTAGATCACTTATAGGTCGCTATCTCTGAAGATTTTATGGCTATTGTTTGTCTTATGAGATCAGTTAGCTCTTCAAAGCTCTCCTGGGATCAGTTGGCCTCACATAGATTGCATAGTTATAAATCTCATTGTTGCAGTTAGCCCTATACAGTTCTCATGTGATCAGACAACACAGTAAATATCACATATTTCCCTTTAGTGGTTGACTGGTATGAGGATGTATCACTTCCATTACTGAGGGTGAACACAATTTCTAGTCTATGTGTTTGTGGTGTAACAAAGTATTATCCAGGTTATACGCTTAGGACAAGCAGTAATTACCATACCTGGGAACTTCCAGTTGAGGGCTACCCGGAGGGTAGTCCTCTGTTCACCAGGGGGTGACAAAAATGACGCTAATCGCGTCAAAAAGGGGCGGGGCTTAACCCTTTGAGTGCCAGAGTGGTACGGAATGCATTGCTTTGCAATGCATTCCTTACTACTCTGGCACTCAGAGGGCTGGGGACTGAGTATCAGCAGGAGAAAAATCGGATGTGGCAGAGTTTCAATAGAAACTCTCCACATCCGGAGGAATCAGCCTCTGCCCCGGAGACCCGGTAAAGTTCTGTCAGAACCGGAGTCTCCGGGGCAAATCCGGAGAGTTCCCAGGTATGGTAATTACAAACAGTAAAGTAACCAATTATTTATGAGTGAAATGAATGAAATTAAAAGTTCATTAAATCTTGTCCATCATCCTTGTTGCTCACATCATTAATGGCATCACTGTCCAGTGCCTTTTTTTTTTTTTTTTTTTTTTTTTTTATAATGTGAACATTCTCAATCAAATCTTGAAGGATGGGAAAACTCTATCTAACACAGGGGTTCTGACCTCCAGTCAGTGGCATAACTACTCTTTAGAATGCCCCGGAACATGATTTGGGCCACCTACCATAAAAATATACCGTCAGGGATGTAACTAGAAACAACTGAATCCTAGGACCAATGGATGTCCCTTCGATGTCAGGACCCATCACAACTACATCCTCTGCACTCCCTGTAGTTAAGCCCCTAGCACAAATTCTCAACAGGCTGTATTTTAAGGATATCCCATTTATGCACAGGTAGGTCAATCAACATCACTGGTCCACTGATTAATCACCAGTAATCAAGAAGGTTTATCCTTTGAACAAGTCTTGTTGGTGTGTCCTGAATACTAACACTGAGAATACCTGACCTACAGTTATTCTTAACTCCAGTACTGAGATACACAAACAGTTCAAAGGATATTCCTGTTTAGCCTCTAACAGATTATTCACAATGACTGAGCCACTGAAAATGCAGCAGTGATTAAGCAGGGACATTCTTGAACGCTGCTTTCCTGACTTGTCCTGGTGATCTATAATATAAAAATGATTACACTAGCTCAGTCCATATACTATCCACGAATAAGAATTTCAGCTGGAAGTCCTTAAGGTTCCCATACAAAGAAAACATTATTTGAAAATAGGGTGAAAAATGACCCAATTGCTCATTTATCACTGTATGTGTAGGTGCAACTGATCTGACAAACTACCAAATCATTTTTATCTGTCAGCAATCAGATCATTGAATATGTGCCCTCAAAAGACCAAACCACAATGATCTGCCAGTGGTGCTGTGAAATCAAGTTGTTGTGATCTGCACAGCTCCACACACAGGCCAATAAATAAGCAATCTGATCACTGACCTACATGCGCCTGACAAAATTTGACCACAAACTGCATGCATTTCGGTGTGTGCACTTGAAAAAATTGCCGGCAACGTAATCCCTCAGTGATCAAATTGCTTGCCAGCTACAACCAAGAACTCCCTGTGTGTGGGTACCTCGACTACGTTACATATACTAGTAATCTCTCTATCCTTTAATTTAACCCTTTGAGTGCCAGAGAGGTATGCAACTCATTGCTTTGCAATGTGTTGTGTACCCCTCTGGCACTAAAAGGGTTAACACACACAAAAAAAAGTTAGAACAAAAGCAGACCAACAACCACTAAAACATTATAGTAAAAATAAGGAAAATGTAAGAATCATTACACTAGTGTCAAAAAGGTTAGTTAAGATAGTTCATGTCAGATCTGACACCAAAATGTTTCTAAACATTAGTGGTTATTACTTTCTACATATATAGCTCATATTTCATGTACAGTACTCCACATAATGTAATTCTATAAAAGAATAGGCACAGGGGCTCAAATGAGCTTACATGAAGAGACATCACAAGGATTGGCTGATAGTATTCCATCGCTGGTTAATTAAAAACAGATCCCAACATGGAAGAAAAATTAATAACTAGCAACATATATGTTCACTTCAGAAGCTAGAGTTAATTAACCTCTGGATCCACGCTAGCATAGTCTTTCTCTCCAGTCACACACCAATGTATTTGTCCACACAGAAATAAAATCCCAGGAGTTCAAATGTAATCGTGTGGTTTTTGATCTGTTAAAACACATCTTTGCTGTTTGTAGATAACATTCACTATGAATTCCTCATACAACGCAGAAGTATTTTAATTTAGTTGCAATAATCAAAAGTTTCATTGAACTATCTTCCAAGGCAAAGCAGAATGAAGACAAATTGCATGTGCTTATTGCTAGGGATAGTGAGTCCATGCTTTTTGCTCTAACACAATGATTTAACTCTATTGTTTGTGGCTTGCAGTGTTAAATCGAAGTTTAATTAGATGTTATGACATTAATTTCGATTTTGTTAGGATGCCCATATCTAGATACAGGCAATACAAACTGCATACATCTTGTATAATGACTCTTAATGGATTATACACCAACGTCTACTGTTTTTAACCTGTTAGCTTCTAGAAACATCACTAACACATTGCTATGCAATACAATAGTTAGGTCCCTAGAAGCCAAAAGCTTAAAGGGATAGTAATACTTCATTTTAACTTTATTTTATTTTGTAGGCATTAAAAAAACATGAAGAATGATATAAGTCTTATCTCTGAAACCTTTATGGTTTAAGAGATATTCACAAACAAAGTATCCCCCCCCTGTTCAGCCAGATAAGAAGGGAGATGCCCAGATAGACTGCAGAGAGGGGCAATCTTCTATTAAGATAATGGAAAAAGCTGAAAAACTTGTCAAGGGG
Organism: Rhinophrynus dorsalis; assembly: GCA_037306005.1. Classification (NCBI taxonomy): domain Eukaryota; kingdom Metazoa; phylum Chordata; class Amphibia; order Anura; family Rhinophrynidae; genus Rhinophrynus; species Rhinophrynus dorsalis. The sequence goes on from CM074723.1 coordinate 190,337,117, forward strand.
GGAAGGGCTTTCATTGTTTTCATACAAAGAAAATTGTCCCCTTCTGTTATCTGTACTGTCATACAACCAGACTCACATCTGAGAAGAGATGGCTTACACTAGGTAAAAGGGGCGGGGAGGGGAACTTTGCTTGTGAATATCTCATAAACCATAAAGGTTTGAGAGATAAGACTTATATCATTCTTCATGTTTTTTTAATGCCTACAAAATAACATAAAGTTAAAACGAAGTGTTACTATCCCTTTAAGTAAGGGAATGTACAAATTTGCCAGTGCTGCACTTAAGGGTATGCACTACAGGATATGATCTCTGCAGTGCATCCTGGTGGACACACTCTACCAAAGTAGAAATTTAATGCCAACATGCCCTGTACTCCTGCCCCACTGCATGCATAGGAAAATAGCACACACATGCCATTTCTTCTGTGCTTTGCTTAGTACATTGATCTAAGCAAAGAAGAAAGGATCACCCCTAAAATGTCCACATACTGCCCCCATCCACACCCCTTAGCACAAACAGCGTTTAAGTAAGGAAATCTGACATGTAGCTTAGTAAATTGATATTAAGCACAAATAGGGAGAGAGAATCAATTCTTGTACTTGATTTAGCAAGGAACTGTTTTTGTACAATTACCCTAATGTATTTAGATCGAGCATTAACATTCGAGAGAAAGGCATGTAACATATGATAAAGCTGCATTAGTTTTGCAGTGCTCAAGCTTATCATGCCGCTTTTTCTCTCCCTACATTTTTGAGGGTTATCCAAAGGGGAGGGAAAAGGAAACCCTGCCATTCTAGCAAGTTATACAGGCTATTTACATATTTATACAGTCCAATAATCCAGAGGGAATGCCCTAAAACCTAACTTTTATTGTCCTATAAAATAAAAAAGGGAGAAAAAACTATTAACGGGGCTCATACCAGCTTGCCACTACAGAATACACGGAAGAGGGTATTAATGATGTAGGAGTTATTATGAAATAAACCCCTATATGCACCTTATCTACACTCTCAAAATACATAAGAAAAGCATAACAAACAGAACCGGAATAGAATCAGCCCTAGAATGAGGTCCTCACAGTGATAAGTGTATATCATACAAATCATACTGCTGTCTTAATCTATACTCTAATGTGTTAACTGGACCAAGATAAAATGGTGAAATAAAGTGAAGTAAAACTGAATGTCAGAATTTAGTAATATAGAGAAATGGGGAAGAGTGTGTACTGCCAGGGCATCATCCGGCTTGCCAAGAGCTATCCTTGGAGTAACGAAGTACATCTATAATAATTAAAAATGTACATTTATGTACTGCCCAGTCTATATCTGGTTTGCCAAGGAACGACAACTATAAGTGTGATCCAGGAGCACCTTAATCTTCGTCTTGTTCTCCTGAGAAATAATTATCATAGTATATTCCATACAATGTGTCTTGGAGATGAATATTACCAAGAAATATATCTATGTATACAGGTGCTAAAGCACACTATCCTTCCCCTCAAGTTCAGATTCAGTAAGTCATTGTGTAGTTTTTACAATGTCGAGATAGTTTTCCAAGCATATAGTAGTATATAGACAATATAAGATCTACTCTCTATACATGTATCTCTCTCTATTGCTGAGGCACAGTTTAAGTTACCAAACAAGCACAGTTATTTCAATTGAGCTTATATACTGCAGAGGTTTGTGTCAACACTATACTCTTATCACCAGGGCATCAACCGGTTTGCCGTTATATCAAAGAAAGACAATTGTGAGAATGCACCAAGCACGTAATGGTGCATGAACACTTTAGTTCAATAGATCCACCCTCAATGAATGTATGTCTGTCTATCATCAGGGCATAATCCAACTGCTAGAGAAAACTACATCAATAGAGTTATTTCACCAAAAATCTAGATTGGTATCAGTAATATAGCCTCTCACCGGGGCATCATCTGGTTTGCCATTATTGCATACAAAATAGTGAAGGTGCATATGTATCGGGCACATTTCAGCTTGCCAGTAATACACCTATCAAAAATTAAAAAGCTATAAGAGCTGAAGAGTCTCCTCATATTCTACACCATGCTATGCCCCAAGTGAGGAATATGTTAAAAACAAAGTATCAAAAAGATGCCCCCCTTGCCTAAAGAAATCAGCTGCATCTTTACTGATGAGGCCCATACCAGGCTAAAACAAACATCTCGGGTTGGTGGCTTTCTCTTGCCTGGTATTTTGGAGATAGAATCAAGGTGGGTGAGACCAGACTGATATGCAAATAGATATTAAACCTCTATAATGGAACAAAAGAATGAAAAAGCATGAGTTCTTACCATGCCATAGAACAAGCAAATGTATGCTTTAGTTATTGGTATTATGTTTAACTGCACCTTTTTGTCCTCCTTAGTGCATAAATATCTTCAAAATGCATTTCAGGGGTGAAAAACATATGGCTTTCCATCTCTTGTTGGACTACAGCGTACATCATAGTCAGCCAGACACTGGCCAGCTGAAACTGTAATACAAAAGCAGCTGATAAACAACAGCTTATCCACCCATGTAAAGCTCAATCGGGCAGATTTTTCAAATTTTCCACTCGGCAAACAGTATGCCTGGGAGATTCACATCTTAAGTTATGGTGGGGCACCATCTACGGCTGAAAGGTTACAAATTAACAATGCATTATTCACTTTGCTGGCACTCAAAGTGAAGTCACTTCTGACTCTATACAACTTGGTGCCAAAGCTAGTCCTGTGTTTATAGTCTTATAGCATTGCAATGTAAAGTTTGTAAAGAATTCTATGTACATAACCATTTCTACAGCTATAAAATGCATGCGGATTATATGACAGCTACAATATATTCAGGTAGATGCTGTAAGACATGCTTCAAAAGAATATTACAGGCTTCCTTCCTGTTACACGGTTGTCAGAAGGATATTAACATGACAAACTATATCTGATCGGAGTTTTGGATGATCTGTTCTTAAAGAAATTTCAAAGAATCCCTCAGTTAGAACCAAAGTCAGCAAGTACCAGAAAGCTGTGAATAGATGTAAATGATTCAAGTGCCAATATCCACACAAACTGGCAAATTCTCATTGGGTATCTTATTAGTTTCTGCCATACATGACAGCTGAGAAGATTTGTGATGGGGTGGGGAGATAAAACACACTCTTTGACTACATTGTATTAGGAAAAAGGGGAACTCTTAGTCTATTCTTAATGGGGAGCAATACCCTTGGAATAGGTGGTCTTTGATTTAACAGAAGGACTATTACCTCACTGGATCCCACAATAATAACTGCAGGTTCAGGTGAAGACTGCTTCTCCTGAAGCAACTGGCAATATGGGGTCTAAGCAGGGACAAAATTCCTCCGTGCTCAGACCCAATTATTCTACTGTGAAGAAATGCATTGAGTGCCTGTAGTGACCATATTCCATTGGAAAAGTCAGAATGTTTGTCAGTGCTCAGACCCCGTACTACCAGGTGACAATCAAGCCAGAAGAGGAGAAAGCTTTTATATGTCCCAGCAGTTATTGGTGCAGGATCAGATGAGCGACTCAGTAAGTATTCATTCCTGATCTACCAGAACAGCACAGCATTAGTCAGAGAAACATGGCCTTTCAATTAATCGATTTTAGTATTAGATATTACTATATCTTTAACCACATAGGAGCTAAAGGAATTGCAAAACAATATGTTGGAACCTTTTTTAGCAGCCAAGGGGTTAAAGGTAAACAAATACAAAAGTATATTATTGCATGGGGTGAGTAGGGTAGTTAATAAACTGCTTTAGGACTGTCTAGACCAGGGTTTCACAAACATGTATTTATGTACCTCTTATAGGCCTGTCTTTGGGACTTCCCAGCTTGAGCACAGGTTAACCAAGCAGAGGAAAAGCCATTAATTAAATCACCTGTGCTCAATGAGGGAAACACTAATGGCATGATCTGTTAATGGAGTCAAGTTTGAGAACCCCTGCAATACCAGTCTGTGTATTTCTGTTTTATTGTGCATACCTCTCTGCCTAGCATGCATGAGTTTATAATTCATAAGAAGTTACAGCTAACAAGGATAAATCTGAATGTATTCACACCCATACACAGTATGCGTAAGCAGGGTTGGAGTGAAATCTCAGCTGCCTCAAAGCTAGAAAACGTTGGTGCTCTTAACCCTTTGAGTGCCAGAGGGGTACGCAACTCAAAGGGTTGACCCCACCCATGGAGCCACTCCCACTCTTCCCATGAGCCTGCTCTCTGTCAAATTCACTGTTGTCTAGCACACAAAATATACTTGGCCTGTTAAATATAAACAAACAATTTGTAAATTAACTGGACATACATAAACTTGCCAAATTAGTTTATAAACTGAACATTGGTCCAATATACTAACTGGTAAATAAACCAACCACCATTATCCAGGAGAAAAACTCTGCTCTAGGGGCAGTGAAACAGTGTTAGTCATGTGTACAGTATGCAGCTGAGAACTCCGTTAGAAGTTAAGGTACTCCTACTCTAATTTGGAACACAACAGAGTTTCTCAACCAGGGTGCCGTGCTCCCATTTTCCCATGAAGCCTTTGACTAAAATGTGAATGTTGTATATGCTTATGGAAATGAATATGCATAATATATTTATTTTTATTATTCTGATTGTAAGAGCTGATAATAACTATATTTATGTACTTATAACATTGATTACACTCTTTAAAAATGACAAACAAATTTAAGGGTACCCTGAAATGTACATGTGATTAGGGGTGCCTTGAGTAAGAAAACACTGAGAACCACTGACTTAGAAGTTAAATGACCACTGAGTGCTGGACTTGGAAAGAACTTAGAAAGAACAGTGTAAGAGCAGAGCCCTCTAGTTTGCATAGAATGAGAACAGTACCCTCCGTAGACAATAAAGTGAAATGGCAGCCCCCAGACAGTAAAGTATATAACAACAGTGCCCAGAAAAAGCGATCAACCCTTTGAATGCCAGACGGGTATGAAACGCATTGCGAAGCAATGCTTTACGTACCCTTCTGGAAAGCAAAGGGTTCATGAGAACAGTGACCCACAAACAATACAATGTAAGAGCAGTGCCCCTTCCCCGTCCAACAGAATCCGCTTCAGAAACACAAATGCTAATGTACTAAGGAAACAGAGTAATTGTATAAAATTAACTTTACCACAGGGAATAGAGGATATCCCTTACTATACATTTTTTAAACCCCTTGAATGCTAGAAAGGTCTCCAAAGCTTTGCTTCTCAATATGATTCAGAACGCTCTAGCAATCAAAGGGTTTAAAAAAACCAAAACATTTAGATCAATGTGAAATGTAGGAATCTGTAATTCTTCCCAATGGTGCAGCTGGTTTGCTCCAGAATTGCACTGCTTTTTCTGGGTACATCAGCTTGACAGTTTCCATAAATCCCCCCTGAAGTACGTTATAAGAGCATTCCTCCATTTCCAAGTCAGAACAATATAAGATCAGTGGCCCAGTGCCCCCCCTGACAAGTTCCAAATATGATATGCAGTAGTAATAACTTAACGTGCAGTAAGCTGGGTGCTGTTAATCTTCCTGGCTTCGCTATCTTTGCATGGAAAAATGGCAGATACTCGCAGGTTAATTCTCACTACATAAAAGCAGAGCCTATACCCCCACCTCCCATCACTACAGTATAAGAGCAGTCTCCTCCATAAACAGTGCTGAATGTCACTAGTACCCCTTCTGAACAGTTCCATATACCCTGTGGGTAAAAATTCATTAATCCGGGTGCTGCAAACATTCCCAGGTTAAAGCGGAACTACCACCCCACAAAATCTTTAGCTTAACTAAGTCCCCATCTGGCGACTAGCTGCTTAGTAGTGCTAGTCGCCAGAATTATTACCTTATTTAATAGATTCATGCTCTCTTGTATGGCTGACAGTAGCACGGAGCGCGGACATCTTGCCATTGTGACGTCAGCGCACCTGTCAGCCATAGAAGAGAGCATAAATCTATTAAATAAGGTAATAATTCTGGCGACTGCTACTAAGCAGCTAGTTCCGCTTTAACCCCTTAGTGACGGCCGCGTGCAGACGCGGCCGTCACTTAACGCCCGTCTAACTTTTTTTTTTTTTTTTTTCTATTAGAATCCGGAGTCCCCGAACGGTGTGCAGCCACGCGGGGATCCGGATTTCCTGGACGTACATGTACGTCCTCTGTCACTAAGTGACAGCCACAGAGGACGTACATGTACTTCCTTTGTCGCGAAGGGGTTAAAGGGACACTAATGTCCAATAATAAATTTATGTTGTTTTGTAGATATTAAAAAAAAATAAATTATGTGGAACAAATTCCATCTCTCAATTTTTTACGGTTTGAGAGATATTCACATATAAAGTTCCCCCCTCACTCCCCTTCTCCTGATGTCAGAGGTGTACTGACAGCAGGAGATCCCAATCCTGGGACTAGCAGGCGGCTCTGCAGCAGAGCCAAAACAGTGATATTGGAAAATAATTACTTCACTGGAATGGTATACAGTGTGTGTCTGGTTTGGAAGCACACTTTGTAGACTGTTTTAATGAAGTTGTTCTTTTTAAATCACGCTATTGCGGCTCTGCTGAAGAGCCTCCTTGTAGCGTTGAATCTCTCTCAAACCATAAAGGTTTGAGAGATGGGATTTGCGCCACATAATTAATTTTTTTTTAAATCTATAAAACAATTATTGGACATTAGTGTCCCTTTAAGCTCTAGCCCTCTAACAAAGAGAGAGCCTGGGCAGGAGAAAGAGGAGGAAGTGAGGCAGCCACAGGATTGGAGGCATTGGGACCTGCTGGTAACATTTATATTTACCATCATAACCATTAACTGTTTCAGATCTTAAAGTGTTAGTAATGTCCAAGAAAAAATATTTTGCATTGTGTAGAGCTTAAAAAGTTGAACTGAATGCAAAAAAGTATCTCTCAAACCGCTATGGTTTGAGAGATACATGCATTTATGTGGACCTTTCCAATTAAGTAATTTGTTTTAAATAACACAATTGTGGCTCTGCTGCAGAGCCTCCGTGTCGGCTGACATGGATTCCTGCTGTCAGCTTTACAGCTGACAGCAGGAAACATCAAACTTTGAATGCATGTATCTCTCAAACCATAGCGGTTAGAGATACTTTTTTTGCAGTCAGTTCAACTTTTTAAGCTCTATACAATGCAAAATATTTTTACTGGGACATTACTAACACTTTAATAAGTCTAGCATTGAAGATGGTTAAAGGGATAGTAATACTTAAAATGTAAAAACAAATATGTTATAGGGTTTATCCCCCTGAGTAAAACAAGACTACTCCCACTGCTGAAAGGTGTTTCATTCAAAAGTTATTAATTTTCAAAGTTTAATTTTTTAGGTGCAATATCACAGTGGCCTGAAATTGTACAGTGGCGCTGTTGCTACACCATCCTATGGACAGCTCTGGTCCCAGGACCATAAATCTCCATAGGGTGGTGTAGCAACAGCGCCACTGTACAATTTCAGGCCACTGTGATATTGCACCTAAAAAATTAAACTTTGAAAATTAATAACTTTTGAATGAAACACCTTTCAGCAGTGGGAGTAGTCTTGTTTTACTCAGGGGGATAAACCCTACAACATATTTTTTTTTTACATTTTAAGTATTACTATCCCTTTAAAGAAGCAGAAAACCTTTTTTTGTATGCCTTTTCCTGTTGAGTAAAACAATGGCACTCCCACTGCTGAGAGATGCATATTTCCTACTAGAGGTCACATTTCAACTAGTTTTCCTGTTGCTATCTGTGGGAGAGGCGAGTCACTGACAAAAAGATCACAGAATGAGATAGAAACTTGACATTACAGGAAGTAACCATGTTGTCATTTACTTGTGTTAACATATTTGAATAAAACAACTGGCAGTGGAGGAAGTACTCTTCTTTCACTCAACAGGAGGATTTCATTAAAAAAGAAAAGTGTACTGCTCCTTTATGTCAATCGCTACTTCCAGCCCAACTTCATTAACCTGTTGGTTGCTAGTGAGGCCTCCAATACATTTATAGACCTCCCTAACATCCAAGTGACTGAAATACCCAAGTAGCAGTTTTTAATGTGATTATTCTTTAATAGTACCTTGGACGCTAGCATTCAAGGGGTTAAGGTACACAGGTAGTAGTTTTAAAGTGTTTGTTTATTCCTTTGTAATCAACTGGATGACAGTATTCAAGGAGTTAAATACCCCAATAACCATATTCATGCTTTTATTTCCTAGTAATCCCTTGGATGCTAGAGAATCTCCATTTACACTCCAATTATGGCCCTAATTTTTTTTCTGATTTTCAAACTATATATATATTTAGTTCTGATTTAAATGGATAGTAATAGGATATTAATAGTCAATATGTTAAGAATAATATATATTGTAGGGTTTATCCTCCAGAGTAAAACATGGGTACTCCAACTGCTGAGAGATGTTTTATTAAAAGGTTATTTTGGCTCAAACTTGAATTTTTTTTAGATGTGCATCTCAATGGCGCTTTTGCTACACCATCCTATGGACATCTCTGGACAGATTACCATAAGCCTCCACAGGATGATGTAGCAACAGCATACTGTATAATTTCAAGCCATTGAGATATTGCACTTAAAAAAATTAAAGTTTGATCTGGAATAACTTTTGAATGTAACATTTTTAGTAGTGGGAATACCATTGTCGCCCTGACAATTTGGTGACAAATCCATAAACTAGATTGGCTTGTAGGTCTGACTACAGTCAGAATTTGGAGATTCTCAGAGCACCAAAAGGGAAAAATGTATAATTTTACGCAATTTAGTATTCTGAAACTACACAACCAATTTTTATGCAGGGTTTGGGGGAGCTGTATTCTATAGTCAAAAGTTATGGACAAAATAAGAGTCAGCTAACAGAACCTTCATTTAAACTTAAGGAAGCCTAACGGGCTTCCATAACACATCATATGAAAAAAGAAGGAATACTCTATGAATGTGGCAAAGTTGCACAGAGGGATCATGACATAAGGAAAAAGCTAAGGAATCAGTGGTGATTTCACATTAATTCCAAACCATCTGTAATTTTGGATTTCAATTTAGAATAGCAGGGAAACATGAAAGGGAGAACTGCCTTTATGTGCCTCCTGTATGAGATGAAATAAAACGGAGACATTAAATGAATTAAATTGCTGGAAATAAGGGAACAAAAATCAAACACAATCAGGGAAACAACTTAAAGATAAGCAGGAAAGAAATCCCAAATTAATCTGCTAAAGAAAAGAGAGAAAGAAAACACATTTTGTGTTTCTGTACGAAGGGAGATAGACTCCTTTCATCTTGTTTTGGCAGCAGCAAAATAAACACCAGGCTTTGCTAATAAGGTATATTATAAATTATTAAATCATTCAGTCTATGATCAAATGCATTTCAGATTATTTTCCTGAATAATTCTTCCTTTCAGACTGCCAGAAGAGATGCATTTGGTGGTCTCTTATAGTTATTCATTGATCACCCGTCTTTGTGATGCTCTTGTTTCACACTTTAACTGTGGTGCATGAAAGGAACACACTCATATCAAAATCTCAGCTTTTGGCATCTGCTGATCACAGACTATTTTTCCTTCCTAAGATTGTGCTTCGTGTTAGTCAACAAAGTCTTTCGAATGCTCTTGCAGTGAACCATGATTTCTTTTTAATAGACCCAAAATACCTTGTAAATGTAAATTTCTGCAAAGGCTCAAGGGCACACATACTGCAGGGAATCTTAACTAAGGATAATAAAATAACATTTGCCTATGTATACCATATGACAGATTAGATCAGGGCTGACAAAATGGTGTCCTACAGGCTGCTTGATGAGTCAAGGGTCAAACTAAGAAGTGACACAGCATTGTATTCAATACCTTAATACTTCATTCAATAAATTGCCATATTTGAGAATCAATGAAGTAGACCCAGATATTTATTGATTTTACGAGAATTGCCCTGAATTTCAGCAACAAGAGACATTTTGAAAGACCTCATGCCATGAATAATACAGTATTTTGTTGCAGCTGAATAAAAATGGTTGGACTATTTTCTTTCTACGGCAACTAAATCATTCAGGGAACAATACAGCATAATCATTTTAAAATATTCAAGAGAGCACTGATGGCAGCGGTATTTAAATTTGTTTTCTTTTTAATAACTCCACTATATTTCAATTTATAAAAAGAAAGCTGTTCCTCAACTTACAAATCTTTTGTGGCATAGTCTACAATTACACAATTTTTCTTCAACACAATGCAGATTTTAGTGGCACATTCTACAAAATATTCAAGGAAGAGAGCTTCTCATGAGCCAGAACAACTGAAGACCATGTAACCATAAACAAACATTAGCGCATAAACTCACATATACATTGCTATAAACAGACTTAAGTAGGTAAAAATAGGTGCTGGACATGATTTCTTAGTGCAGACCCCAATATCCTTAGCTGCTAACTCCATACAAGGTCCTCTGTATTCCACTTGTCTCAAGGGGGGAGGGGGCTGAGGTGGTTGCAGTGGGGAAGTATATGTGCAAATCTCTGTATTCCTTTTCCTCTCTGCAGCAAGGAGCAGTGGAAAGTAGTGTAATTTTTCTTCACTTGCCTGGGCTTACTATAGGGGACACACTTTCGGGCTTGCTCACACTTAAGCCTTAACAACGGCAGTGTGCGCACCAGTAGTAGCTAAAGAGATCACATGTTCTAATCTAGAACATACGCCATAATGCAGAAACATGAGTAAGGGAGTCACCACACTAGAGTGGCAAAAAGATGGTACCGTGTTAGCCAGTGGAGTTGATAGGATTCAGTGTAGCAAAAAACTCACAAGATTGGTATAAAGGTGATATCTTTTAATGGTTAACTGAGGACATAACAAGTGCAAGCTTTCAGGACACTAAGGTCCCTTCTTCAGGCGTGGGTTAACCCTGAAGAAGGGACCTTAGTGTCCTGAAAGCTTGCACTAGTTATGTCCTCAGTTAGCCATTAAAAGGTATCACCTTTATACCACTCTTCAGAGTTTTTTGCTACACTGAATCCTATCCAAACCGGTTTATGAAATTCTTAGCAAATGGGTCACTCATGTCAACTTTTTTGGGGTTTCAGATTCATCGCAAATTATCATGTTGCTTAAGTCAGTCAAGACTGTATTTAATAAGTGCAATTAGAGAATAAATCAACTGCACTATAGGGGAGAAATGAAAATGTCCACGGATATAAATGAGGCTTTTCCACCTATCTAGCATTCAAGTCAATGGGAATAGAGAATTGTTTGTCACCTATGGTACAGCTAATATGTCCAGAACCAAACCTCTAACCTTATAGAATATGACCCTCTGAATGCCAGAGAAGTGAGCAGCTCAGTGCTCCACAATTCATTGCACACCCCCTCTGGTACTGAAAGGGTTAATCTCGTGTGTGTGTCACAGTGGCTTTATATTGAGATGCATAGAGATTTAACATCTTCCTTTTTCAGTATGCACACAAAACTACTTTTTTTGTCTTTTTTGGGGGGAGGCAGTGGGAGTCATAAAGAAAAGAAATGTATTCAATGTTTATAAGCAAATGTTTTAGTGAATATGAACTCTCACTGTATTCCATCAGTTCAGGCACAGAAGGTTTGACATTAAATCAACTGGATTGAAGTATAATATATATATACTGCAGTTCTAGCCATAAGATGATTTCAATATAAGTGGTTGATTATTTAGCTCCAGGGTGAAAAAGAATACCTAGCTGGCAACCAAACAATACTAAGAACCCAGCTACAGATAGACAGATATTTAAGTGGTGACCCTGACTTTCTGAGGAACAGGTCAAAACGACTTACATGTCAGCAGTCTTTGCATTCTGCCAATCAAAAACTTCCTTGTGTAACCATATAGTTATCACAAAGAACTGCACAACCTTGCACATCCAAGAAGAATGGGAGGGGTTCAGCATTACAAGTGAAAAAGAAAATCTAAATGTATTAACCCTTTGAGTGCCAGACGGGTACGTAACGCATTGCTTTTAATGCATTGCATACCCCTCTGGCACTCAAAGGGTTAAACCATATTAATCAGCATTGGTTCTTGGCACTAAAATGCTTCTGTGGGGTCCTTCGCTGGTGTCTCTCTTTTTAGAAGATCAGAATGTGATAATACTGCTCCACAGCAATAGAGCTCAGTTTTGTTTAACCCTTTGAGTGCCACAGAGGTATCCAATGCATTGCAATCCAAAAATTAAATTTCAGTATATGGATTTATAAATTAGCCAGTGTAAAAAAAATAATTTGGTCTTGTTCTAAATCATTTGTTTAGTTACATAAAGAGCTGTCAATAAACATTCTCGGTAATGCTCCACCCAGGGGTGTCCGTAGAACATTTTCCAAGGGGGGGGGGGGGCAAAGCCATAATATGACCCCCAAACCAGCCCATCCAGCCCCTTTGTTTATATGTAGGGGGTAATTGTAAGGGGGGCAAGTGACCCCCTTGCCCCCCCCCCCCCCAGACACCCATGGCTCCACCCGCCAGCAACACCACTTAAAACAAGATAGTCTCTCCTTGGCCATTGGAAAGGCTGTAATATTTTATGACATGCCATGCTGATCCCTCATATTCTCCTTTGATGTGTGTCAATGAAAGAATGGGATCTTTGAATGTGGCTGCAATGGAGAGTGATCTTGCCATGCCCTAGGTTTGTAAGGAAAACGACCAGCAGTAGGAAACACCAGATTGTTGCGGTAAATGTCCCACTGTAATTATGAGACTCTCAAGTAAAAAAATAGATTGGTTCAAATAGAGATTTTCAGACTACAAAATAGTTTTGAGTGAAATTACATTATTCCTTTCAAAATCTAATTCAGAGTAGTAGTTCATAGATCTAGTAAACAGAATTTCAAATTTATGAAACATAAGTGAATGTTAAGACGTGGTATTTACAGGAATAGTAATACTTAACATGTATAAAAATATATATTGTAGTGTAGAGTAAAACAAGGTATTCCCACTGCCGAAAGGTGTTTTATTCAGACTTTATTAAAACAGAAATACCACCGCTAAACAACTTGATGTCTAATAATTCCCCATCTAGCAACTAGCTGCTCAGTAGAGCTAGTCACCAGAATTATTACCTGATTCAATAGAATTCTCCATTCTTCCTGGGCTGACAGGCAGGACGGAGCACAGACATCTTTCAATAGTGATGTCTGTGCTGTCAGGTCCCAGCAGGCTCTAGGAGGCATGGCTAGGAGCCGTTTGGGTCTGGAAGGGACTGACAGCGCAGGCGTGCAGACATCACTATTGAAAGATGTCTGTGCTCCGTCCTGCCTGTCAGCCTGGGAAGAATGAAGAATTCTGTTGAATACGGTAATAATTCTGGTGACTAGCTGTACTGAGCAGCTAGTCGCCAGATGGGGAATTATTAGACATCAAGTTGCTTAGCAGTGGTAGTTCCCCTTTGTATTAGAATAATTTTAGGTGCAGTATCACAGTGGCCTGAAATTGTAGAGTGGAGCTGTATCTACTCCATCTTATGGACATAGGATGGTGTAGCAACAGCGCCACTGTACAAATTAAGGTCCCTGTGATACTGCACTTAAAAAATTCAGGGAGATAAACCCCACAACATACATACATATATTTTTATATTATATATACATGGGCCAACACTGGCGGCGCTACAGTCAGGTGCAGTACTGACTGCTCCACAGCTGATACGGATCAGATGCTGCACTGGCAGTCTGTACTGCGCATGACTGCAGCGCCGCCAGTGTTGGCCCGTGTATAGATAATATAAAATACATGTATGTATGTTGTGGGGTTTATCTCCCTGAATTATAGCAAATATATATATAAATATAACATTTAAAGTATTTAAGTATTACTATCAGTTATACTGTGAGTGCCATCTTTCTCCAACAGCTGATCTTATTTGTTTTTACTTTTTTGTAACAACTTCCAAGCCAATTCATGTATACTGAAAAGCTAAAATATAACCACTGGCTGTGAAGATATTGTGAAGATATTTCACTTTCTGTTGCAAACAGGGCCATGTCTACAAGCACAGGAATGATGAGGGTGTAAAAACATTATCAGTAATGACAGGGAAGATTTGCTCTCATTCACTTTCATTGATAATCGATAGAAAGGGAAAATTATGGGAGCATGACAGTTTTAGGAGGTCATCTCACAGATTAAGTGTAAAAGGTCTATAAAAAGATCTATAAAACACACACCCTTTTCACACTATTTATTTATTTTATAATTACCAGTGCACACTCTGATAGGCCTTATCTGACAGGGAATCTTAAAACTAAACAAATTATTAGCTAGAGGTGGCATTACTTAACTTAAATAAGGAAGCCCAAGGATCAAAGTGCACTAACATCAGTAAATGTTCTAAATATTATATGTTATAGATATATAAAAACACAACACTCAAATTGCACTGGAGTGGTCTTAAACGTATAGCTCCACAATTCCATAGTATTACATAGACCTGAATGACTCAGTGCACGATATGAAATATTTCATGAAATAAATGTTTTTTTCTTTAATTTTTCAGGAAGACAAACCGGCCAAAATAAACGTGAGGGAAAAAAAAATGTCCTGGATGCTACTTTAATTTCCAGATCTTGTTATCTCAATGGGAGGGTAGATTCAGTAAGAATTACTTCACTCAAATTGAGTTTCTGCAATCTTTAGAATCTTTACACAAGTGTGTATTATCTTGAGAACCAATAGCCTCTCAGCAGGGTAATTAGCCTAGCACTACACAATCCTGCACTACAAAAAAGGTAAGTTTTTGTTCCTTTTGGACAATAAATTCCCTATAATTAAGTTAACAGGATGAAAATGTCCATGTCAAAAGGATAAGATTATAACTCTGATTCCTTAAAGTGACTGTAATGTTTCACAAAAACAGCAGCTCCAATTAATCGTCATAGTATTTGAGCCATAGAGAGTGTTATTTCATTACTGTGAGCGTTGTAGTTCAAGAATAATTGAATGATAAAGTTTCCCCCTCCCGCCCCTTTTACCTAGTGTAAGCCCCCACTCCTCAGATGTTGAATCCAGTCCATAGACCAGACAGCTCACATCAAGGGTCAAAATTCTTACTGTGAGAACAATGAAAACCCTTCCCCCTTGACAGATTTTTCAGCTTTTTCCCTTATCTTAATTGAAGACTGTCCCTCTCTTCAATTTACCTGGACACTCCCTGCTGCTCTAAGTTGAGCAGTGTTACATTAGTAGAAGGGGCGGGAGGGGGATACTTTATCATTCAATTACTCTTGAAATACAACTCTGACATAACTGAAATAACACTCTCCAAGGCCCAAATAATATAAAGATTAATTAGAGCTGCTTTTATTATGAAACATTACTATTCCTTTAAGTCTGAAGAAGATGATTTAGATCAGGCATGTCAGACTCAAATACAGTTGGTTGTATGTCACATACTTAACATTTTCTTCCAAGGAGGACCGCAGCATTCACTGTGTTTGTGACAATCTATATAATCATCATCATCCCCAATAGTGAATGTTGGGGATGATGATGCTATCTGAAATGCCAACCTTGGTCCACTAGTATTCACACAACCATGATACACAGACTGCTCTCTCTCTTACTGGGGCACACAGAGGAGTTAAATAGCTCACTGAGTGCAAGAGAAATTTCCAAAGCATTACAAAGTAATGAGATGGACACCTCTCTGGTATTCAGATAGTTGTGATTAAGAAAAAAATCCCAGCTCTAAATGGGGCTTTTCACCCCGATTGCTGGGTTAGTAACACTTAACATATTATCGATAGGTTTTATCCCCATGAATAAAAAAGGGTAATCCCACTGCTGAGAGGTGTTTTATTCAAAAGTTATTATAGCTTAAACTGGATTTTTTTAGGTGAATTATATCAATGGCCTGAGATGTTATAGTGTCACTGTTACTACCCAAAAATTTAGTGAGTCACACTTTAAAAATGTGGACCCCCCCCACCCCACAAAAAAAACACCACCACCAAGTAATACATTTCTGTGGCATTCAAAGTCTATATTCATTTGTTGAAAAAGATTACTTGGTATGTACAATAAAGTTTGCATTTTGTGTCATCAAGTCAGTCCTGTTTAACTATATCTGTATCTCTGAGTGGTCGCTTACTCATGAAATGCTTCCTGAACTGAATGGTTAGTCTTTTGTGATCAGGTGACCATCATTTTATATCTAGTAGATTTCTTGAGCTAACAGTGTTAGAAAAAACTTTGTGCTCAGAAGAATCTTGCAATTTCCCCACTGTATAATGCAGCTGCAAGTTGTGTTTGATGACATAGCAACTAACTGTAATCTTTATCATTAATAAATAAAATAAAAAAAAATTAAATTTAACAAATCAAGTAACCTACTGTTTTTATTGATAACAACAATATACATTCATTCATATGAATATTAATCTCTTTGCCAAGGTCTTATATCAGCAACGTAAGCCTTCATTTCTAATTTCCGCCTGAGTACTGATACTGGACAATATGCTGCACTATTGTTGCCTATTTATTATAGTGAAAATAGTGATTCTGCTATAAATACTTTCTTCCACTGGCTATTTTTCTGACCATGACTTCCTGTTACATTTCTGTGAGGAAAAAAACATGAAATTTCCTTTCCAATTTATAAAAGCTGATGCTTTATAAAGAGCTTCTGGAGAGCATGGTACTGTAGTAGTACATATATTTGTGAAAAGGCTATTAGCAACAATTGTCATGCAGCAACTTAGCCACCAGTATTTTATTCCTGTCCCCTGGCCCAGAGTCTAATCTGCAAATGTCCCCCACAGGTGAACTCTCCCAGTATCTAAAAATCACTGGGCAGGTCACCTTTTTAGCCGACTCGTCCATACTAACTGCCATATGTATGCAACAGCCTACGTTTTCTGATTTGTAATTGTAACTTGTGCAGAAATGTCACTTTGTTTACTTTTTTGACTAAGAATGTAAGGTAAATTTTATTAAAATGTTAGCCTATTATTAACCCATTGAGAACCAGAGGGGTGTGCAAAGCATTCCATCTTAATGTGTTGTTGCATACCCCTCATCCTCCTGGATGCAAGATATGTATTGAATGCACTGAGTGTTGCAATAAATATGTATTCATAATAAATATGATTTTACTCTTCATTGCAACTCAAAACTCTATTTGACCTTTATTTAAAACGAAGAAGAGGTTAATAGTTGAAATAATACCCCCACAAATAACATTAAACTGATTAGTAAAGAGCTTTGTCTGTGTTCTATAGTACCCCAACTTTAGATTTGGTACTCTCACTTTAATTTAAATAATCTAGCTTGCTTTTGGTTTTTTTTGCATACCAGTTTCATAAGTGCAATCATTTTAAGCACATAAAATGGTTTGCCAAAGATCATAAAAAAACAACCAATCCAACCAAGTTCATGGCAGAATACCCAATTCTCAATTGAATGTGTCTACATACTGGACCACTGCTTTTCCTGTTCCATTATTCTGGTACAATCTTACAGGTTACCACAGTTTATCTCACATATTCCTACTAAAGTCTACAGGGGGATTTGTAGATAAAAACAGTAACATAGCAGTCACCAACAATGAATTGAGCTCGATACTGGAATGTCATTCCAAAGTAAAGTTTTAGTGGATGGCTGTTATGGGCATAGCTGTGAACTTGCCGGGTTTCAACCGGATACTTACTTTTAAGTAAAAAAAAAAAAAAAAGTTTAACACATTCTTACCACTGAAAAGGTATACAACTGCTATGGTTGATTAATTTGTATTTATTGTAACTTGTATATATGAACAGCATGGATGCTGCCTACTTCTTAAGCTGGCAATGGCAAGTCAACCTCTAAAGCAAGGAAATCCTTAACAATCATATGCTTGAAGGACTAATGCCATCACCAGGTGGTCCTTAGCCCAGCATTTAAGACTCCATAGCATAAGGAAATAACCTCAGAATCCAATCACTCCTCCAATCATATGGAAAGTAACTACTGTCTGTTATGAATGCAAATATATTGTATGTTACTAAAAAGTGGCTGAGGGCTGTGTCCAGCAGAAGAGGTGATATATGCCAAGCCCTACCTTCCCATCCATAACAAAGTGCATGTAATCATTTCCTTGGCTCCCCTCCTTATGGCTGGATGCACAGAAACTACAATGAGAGTCTTCATGGGAAGCTTCACGCATTGCTGGTTCTAATGAGTATCCATTCCAACAGAGCTTGATAGCGAATAGTTAATAAGCCTGACCTGCTTTCAGACTGTCCTGGGCAACTAAAGAGGTTATCTCTTCCTTTTGTCACGGTTCCCTTTCTCTTCTTGCCTCAAGGCATTTTGGGAAGCCTCTTGCAGTGACATTCAGCAGACTTCTAAGTGTTTGAGTGGGTGTCTTGAAACCCAATTCTCATTTTCATTTCACAGTCAGCCAGGTTTAACAGCAGCTAATAAGAGGGTGAAATCCACCGAGACATTAAATGCCAGAAAAGTCACATTCTACAGTACAACAGAGTCACTGGGCCCCAGATAATCCAAATGGACTTAATGTACTTATTACAGATTTTGTAACTTTTTCCATGATATATGTTCCCACCAACAACCACTTCTCTACATGGAGGATGTTATGGATTACTTTCTAAACCTGTCTTGCTCAAACATAGCAGTGTACATTTTTAGAGAGAGCCTGCAGGCAAATATGGTCCTCTGTTGTTACCATACTACACCTACTATCAACAGCAGCCAGAAAATGGTGGGCTTCTGAGGGTGATGGAAGTAGTAATCTAACAACATTGCTGCATCTATAGATTTTTCTGAACTCCTAACTGCTGCTGGGTAAGTTGCAGCATTTTGCTTGTGGTCTGTGAAAAGGATGATGGGAGTTGTAAAACACCAATAGCAGGAGGACCACTGCAACAGTTTTTCTTGAACTCCTAGCTGTTGCCTGGGATGTTACAGCATTGTTAATGGGAGATGTAGTCCACCAAGAGCTGGGGAACCTCTGTTGCATCTACTGCATCAACAGAGCGTCTTGAACTCCTAGCTGCATCTGGAAGAGTTAAAGCACCATGTTAATGCCCTGTGAAAAGGGTTATGGGAGTTTTAGGCCAAAACAGCTGCGGCGGGGGGGGGGGGGGGGTACTGTTGCTGTTGGCCAGCTGAGGTAAAGCATTTGAGTGCCAGAGGGGTGCTCAACGCAGGTACCCCTCTAGCACTCAAAGGGTTAACAAGAGTTGTAGTCCAACAACAGTTGTAAGAGACCACTGTTGCAGACCCCTGCTCTATAGAATTTCCTGATTTCATAGATACTGGGCAAGCTACAATAATGGACTTTATGCAAAGAAGAAGAAAACTGGCATAATACTGGAGAAATTCAAAAGTACCATAGGGCAGGAATATAAAGTTACACTGATTTTAATGAGGCTGTCAACCTCTTGAATTCTAGAGAGATTTTTCAAATGTTCTGTGAAGTAATACGTTGGAAACCTCTAGCATTCAATGTGTTAAAAGCCCCATTTGTTAAAAGAATGGGTAGCTGTGTTTCTCCCCTGTGGTGAAGCTGGTTTGCTCCAAAATGATTCCATGACTGTTGTGCATGAGGGTTACTGTTTATGCTCTGTACAAAGGAGCATGGTGCATTATCTCTACATGTTTAACTCCCATAAATCCCTTCTGCTAGAACACATTTAAAATGCACACATATGGTATTCCAGATGGTTTGGATCCATGCTGCCCCACACACCCTGCTCTGCTTTATTATTTATCTATTGTATTTGGATTTCTGTAGATTCAACAAATGTGAATCATTGCATTAACCCTTTGAGAACTAGATGTGTTGGCATTGCATTGCTTGGCAATATGGTGAGCATTATTCGGATATTCAAAGGATTAAATGGATAGTAAAAACAATGAAGTTTATTTTTATCAGAAATCTGGGTTCATACCTTGAACAAATAGGGGCATCAAGTGTATTGCTAGATATTGGCTGAGGTAGCTAAACCCCAGGTTTCATTATGAAAGCACCAAATCTTGTTACTAGCTTGGAAATCATGTAGCTGGTCTACACAGTGCATTAATAATGCATCAGGTTGTCCCAACCTCAGGCCTCTGGGAATCTAGCCTCAGGTCTCTTGTTAACTTAGCAACTCCCCTGAGCTGCATATTTATCAAGGAAAAATGGTGCAGTTTTGGGGGTGAAAATAATTGCACCATGTTTATCAAAGAAAATCTTAACTAAAATCAAATGGATTTTTCTCTGATCAATATGCTGATTTGTTATTGAATTGTTCCACGTTTATCCTTGATAAATATGCCCTGTGACGTGTTACTAACTAGGTACAAACTCAGCTGTGCAGGATGGGAAGTACAAACTCGCTCCTCAAGTCCCCCTGCCCTTTCTATACTGGCTGCAATGGCAGGGAATGTAGACCTCTCCAGCTACCCTAGGCCCCCCTCAGCAATGAACTGCAGATTCTTGGGATAACCAATGGCATCGTAGAGAACAAATACAAATTCCCATTGGTTTTAATATAGCTTTTAACTTTTAGAATATTAGATAGGTCTCCAACACATTATTTTTGAGTTCCATTGGGTTAAACCACCCACTTTACCCTTTGCATGCCAGAATGCTAGGCAAATACCCTGTGGCACTCAAATAGTTAAATCAATGGGAATTTGGGGAATTATTATTATTTACCACTAGCATGCGGCTGGTTCAGGTTACAATTGCTCCTTGTATTCTTACTAAACCATCCTGACTATATTTCACATTAACTTGATTTTAGTCATAATATGATCATTGTACAAATATACTTTATAAAAGTCACAATTCTCTTAACAGATTGTTGCATACAATTGCATCAATAACCATGAACTTGTTAAAATTTGATGACAAACACTCTCTGCTCTGACATGCCACTTATGTCCACTGGATTCCTGAGTGACACAAGTTAACCCATGTCTTCAGAGAATGCACTATTCTTACTTCAAGAGTGAACTGCTAATGAAATATTAAAACTGCTTTCTACTCAGTTCTCCCGTGCACAATGATGTTAGCTGGGTCAAATCTACACATCTACTCTTGTGAGACTTCGATATGGAAAATAATGCATGGGCAGCTACATACAATGAGTCAGTGCAATCTGATGACTCACTGGACCTCCCAAGTAACGCTGCTGAAATCTGCTCCAAGATGGAAACATGAGGAGATTTTTATGCTTTTCGGTCATACTTTATGAACTGTAACCCTTTGGATTATAGTGTCCAACAAATAGTAAAGAAATGTATAGACCTCTCTAGCACCCGTACAGTTACTAATACAGATTATTTATTTATTTTTTTTTTTTTTTTTTTTTTTTTTTTTTAAGAACATTAAGTATCAAGAATACAAAGAAAAACGCCAACACATATATACATTCCCAGAATTCCATGCAGAAACAGGCAAATATAAGCACATAGTGCAGTCACCTTTTAGATTGATTCCAAATCCATATAACCTTTTTGCTTTAGCTTATGGTTGCTGTTTGCACAGTCAACTATGGGTTGAATGAAATTCATGAGCCAATCAACCTACCTGCCTTATTCATTTCTAACCCATATGTTGACTTTTTTGTTGGGGGCAAATTTTCAGGACTGATTCAGACTTGCAAATGTGCAACACCAGCATTAGGAGCCTACCCCTCAAGTAAAGATTTTTTTATCACTCACAATAAGTTAAAATCAGCCACACAGATGTCTCTGCTAAAATGTACTGAAATGCACACTTTCTGCATACTGTCAAGACTAATGTCTGCCAGACTCATATAGCTAATAGACATCAATTAACAGACCATTATTATTGATGTGACTGATTGCTTAACAGATAGGCTCTTAAAGATTGGGTACACCTTGTGACATAGTACAAACAAATCATGTTAGGCAAAAGATCCTGTACGACCAGTTGTTCCAAGATAATATATGACTAAACGCTCCCATCTGTTCATCACTAGCTGGAAGGCAGCATTTTTGTGTCTCAGTTTGCAAAGTGAGTTTACAAAAAAGGTATGGGATTAGCAGTCAAAAGGCTTGGATGGATGCACACAGTGTTTACCAAAGGCCCTATTTTAGGACAGACACTAATTAATTCAAGCAGACCATATCCCTCTTTTTTATCTTCAACCCTGACATCTGGAGTAGAAGTATCAGTGTTCCTATTGTGATTGCTGGGTTTTAGGGTACAATATTTTAACAAAAAGCTAAAATTCTCGTTTTAAAGGTGCTTACCAGTGAAGTCAGTGCACATAAACTATTTTTCATGCCAGAGTGATGTACAACATGCCTAGAGCAAAGAATACTACAAACAAATAGGATTTTAGTCTTACCTGTTAAATCCTTTTCTCTTAGTCCATACAGGTTACTGGTAACTTGGATAGGTGCACCGCTCCTTTAAGTAGGCAGGAAGAATTCTGAGAAGTGAGTGCAGGGGTGGAGTCTACCCTCTAATCTTAGCTGCAGCTTACTGTTTTAACTTAAGTAAGTTTTGGAACCAACTACTACACGTAGTCAGCGATGAAACAGAAAACTCCTGTGAGCATGAACCCAAAAGTGGTCCCCCATGTTCTGTCACAGGAGCACCAAGCAT
Source organism: Rhinophrynus dorsalis (assembly GCA_037306005.1). NCBI lineage: Eukaryota > Metazoa > Chordata > Amphibia > Anura > Rhinophrynidae > Rhinophrynus > Rhinophrynus dorsalis. Next base: position 190,359,727 of record CM074723.1, read on the forward strand.
GGTGCCTTGACAGGGTGGGAGACCAGTAAACTGTATGGACTAAGAGAAAAGAATTTAACAGGTAAGACTAAAATCCTCTTTTCTCTGTCACCCAATACAGGATACTGGTAACTTTGGGATGTCCAACCATTAAGTTCCCCAGGGCGGGAAGAAAGGCAAGGACCAGGCGCAGGCCCCCAAAGTCACCAGAGCACCAATGATCCTACAGATTATAAATAGCTCAACACTAACCGCAAAGTGTCAACGGACACTGAACAGGGGTAAAAAAACCCCAAAACCATGAACTGGTACACAGCATGCAGAACTAGAGCCAACAGGGCTCAGAGTGAAGGAGTACTGAGAGACTAAGGAGATCCTAGACAGGCAAGGCTGCCTCCAGGATCTTTCCACCAAAACTGGCATCAGCTGATGCCAGGACATCCACACGATAGTGTTTAGAAAAGTTTTGCACAGATGTCCAAGTGGCCGCCTTGCACAAATGAACAGCTGAGGTCTGGTTCTTGTAGGCCGAACAAGCCCCAATAGACCTTGCAGAATGAACCGTTACCCTGAAGGTACCCTGAAGGTTTGTAAGCCTTACAAATTGTAGACTTGATCCAAGAAGCGACAGTAACATTGGAAGCAGGCTTCCCTGCCCTAGGACCCTCAGGAATGACAGAGTGTGAGACTGCCTCAAAGTCTCAGTGCGATGCACACAGAACTTGAGACAATGCACAACATCCAAAAGATGAAGATACATCTCTTTGACAGAAGTAGGGTTAGGACAGAAGGAAGGAACCACAATCTCCAGATTGATGTGGAACTTGGACAGAACCTTCAGGAAAAACTCTTGTGAGGTGCGAAGCACTGCCTTGTCCTTTTGAAAAAACAAAAAGGGAGGTTTACAGGACAGGGCATGCAGCTCCGCAACTTGGTGAACGGAAACAATCGCCAGGAGAAAGACCATCTTCCACGTCAGCATATGTAGAGGAATGGTAGCCAAAGACTCAAAGGGAGGACGCTGGAGCACTCCCAAAACCGGGTTAAGATCCCACAGAGGAGCAGGGGACTTAAACACCAGATCGGTACGAGCAACACCCTGGAAGAGAACCTTGAAATCAGGAATGATGGCAAGACAGAGAAAGCAGAAGTCTGAACCATGAGAGAACTCAGACTGAGACCTTTATCCACACCATCCTTAAGGAAGGAAAGAACTGTAGGAAGGTCAAAATCCTGAGATAGGTCTTTGTCAGCACACCAAGATAGAAAGGTAGACCAAACTCGATGGTAGGCCTTAGACAGGCTAAGCATAGTAGCCACTACACCAGAAGAAAATCCTTTCTTCCTCAAAATTGAGGATTCAATCTCCATGCCGTCAAAGCCAGAAGATGAACGTCTTCCTTCCAGAGGTAACCCTGCAGAAGGAGGTCTGGATGGGAGGGAAGTCGAAGAGGCTCCGCCACTGAGAGGTCCAGAAGCTCTGGAAACCAAGCCTGTCGAGGCCAGAATGGAGCAATCAGAATGACAGGGCAGCGATCCAGTCTCAGCTTATGAAGAACTCTGTTCAACAAGGGAACAGGAGGGAAGATGTAAGCCAGAGGAAATTCCACGGGATCGACAAGGCATCCACTGCCAGAGCCATGGGATCCACCCAGCGAGAGCAGAATGTTGGAACCTTCCTGCTGTGCCTGGTTGCCATCAGGTCTATGCGTGGAAGACCCCACCGCTGGATGAAGAGGTTGAACAACTCTGGATGCAGCTCCCACTGCACGCTGTCCACTGTGTGTCGACTGAGGAAGTCTGCCAGAACGTTGTCTAACACCGCTCCCCACCCGGAGAGGCTGGCATCCGTCATCACTGTGGTCCAGAAGGGCACCAGGAAGGGTCAACCTTTCAGGAGATTGTTCAGGTTGAGCCACCACGAGAGACTCTGCTCCACTTGAAGAGGGAGACCAGGGATCTTTCCAGGAGATATGGACAGTCTTTGCAGGCCAGGATCAGAAACCTCTGAACTTCCCTGGTATGAGCCATGGCAAATGGAACTGCTTCTATGGTGGAAATGAACTTCCCCACCAAGGATGACAACTTCTTGGCTGGAACAGGATCCTGAGACAGGATAGCTTAGACCTTTAGTGCTATCTGATGAGCCACTTCATCTGTCGGAAACACCATCCCCTTCTGCTTGTTGAAGAGGAGACCCAGAAAGACCATCATCTGAGAAGGAACAAGGTCTGACTTGTCCAAGTTGATGATCCACCCGTGACGGGAGAGAGCATGAATGCAGTCCTGCACCTGCTGGTGAAGGAGTTCCGGAGACGAGGCCTTCAGAAGGAGGTCATCCATATATGGAGTCACCCTGATGCCGTTCAGATGTAGGACAGATATCAAGGCTCCTAGGACTCTGTAGGGGACTTGAGGAGCCGTGGTCAGGCCAAAGGGGAGGGAAGAGGAATGGAAGTACCCTCGGTAGCAGGCAAAATGGAGATACTGACGACTTTCTGGATTAAAGGTGATGTGCAGATAGGCATCCTGAAGATCCAGAGGCCAGAAACTCTCCAGGAGACATGGCCACTATCAGTGTGCGTAGAGACTCCTGACGGTATTGGGACCTGACGACAAAGAAGTTGAGATCCTTCAGATCCAAAATGGGATGACAGCCTCCATCCTTCTTGGAAGCCACAAAGAGGTTGGAATAGGCTCCCAAGCCCCTCTCCTGAGGAGGAACTGGCTCCAGGAACACCTTGTTGAGAAGTGTCTGTATAGCTTCCTCGAAAAGGCATCTCTTTTCTGCTCCCAAGGGAGAATGAGAAACAAAGGTCCCTGGAGGAGGAAGGGAGGTGAAGGAAGAGAGGTGAAGGGAATCCTGTATCCCAAGCCCACCACTTGTAAAACCCATGTGTCCTCCACAGAGGCCTGCCAAGCTGAAAGGTAGTGGGGTAAGCGGCCACCTACCTGTGGGTGGGGACCCGGGTTCGGTGAGTCATGCAGAAGAATGTTTGGAAGCCTTGGGCTTGGATCTCTATTGCTGCTTAGGCTGGGATGAGGAGCGCGGAACCTGAGGAACCGTCTGGGTTGTTTGGCGTGAATCTGCCTGAAAGGAAAGAAAAAGCTGATTCCTTTTAACAGGTGCCTTCTTCCTCAGGACCACTGGCAGGTGAGAACTTCTCCCTCCAATGGCCTCGTTGATGAGATCCTTAAGTTCAGGCCCGAACAGGGAAGAACCCTGAAAAGGCAAAGGCAGCAGAGGGTTCTTTGGGGCCATGTCAGTCAACCAGATCTTAAGCCAAAGTGCCCTTCTGGCTACCAGAGACATAGTAGATGCTTTGGCTACCATACGCACAGCATCAAACAGGGAGGCAGAGACATAATGCTGAGCCTCAGCAAAGTTAATGAGAAGACATAAAATGTCAATAGTAGGGGCTCCCTGATAGACAGCAGAATTGAGCTGTTCAGTCCAAACAGCCACAGCCCTATTTACCCATGCAGCAGCAAAGGTACGGCAAAGAGCAGAGCCCGCTGTCGCAAAATAGCCTTGAGAGAAGTCTCAAGCTTCTTGTCAGTCCAGTCTTTATGAGCAGAAGCATCAGCCACTGGCAAGGCAGCTGACTTAGAAAGCATGGAAACTGGGACATCTACTTTAGGGGGATGAACCAACTAAGTAAGGGTCGTTTCAGAAAACGGATAAAGTTTAGCAAACTTTTTAGACGCAGATGGCTTCTTGTCTGGAAATTTCCACTCCTCTGACACCAAGCAGTCAAGGGTGGAATTAGGTGGAAAGCAGGCATGGGGCCTAACAGGCTCCTGGAAAACATCAGAGGTCACAGAAGACGCCTCCTGCACCAAGGGAATGTTCAGGGTGGACAACACAGCCCTGAGCAGGCCCTCAGCAGAGGGAATGGGGTCCGCCTCCAAGGGGTCCCCAAAAAACTGAGATGAAGGAACAGCTGAACAGTCATCATCAGAGTCCACCAATAATTCCTCCTCAGAGGAATCAGACACATTAGACACACTCTGCGGTTTAGGCTGGAAAGATATGATAGGAGCAGGGATCTGCAACGAATTGAAGACCCCCTGTAAGGTGGCTGGAAGGAGCTGTAAGGTGGACCAGGTGTCCCTTGTAGTAGCCTTAAACTCTTGCATCCATGTTGGCTCTAGTGCATGGCTGAAGGCCCCAGCAGGGGATTCAGAGGCAGCAGCACATGCTGGGCAAATATGACCTGAGTATTCTCTAAGTAACCCTGACTGACATGAGAAGCAATGGGGGCCCATAGGCACCCCAGTATCCTTAGTCTTAGGTTTAGCCCCAAGGTCTAACAGAGTAGACATTCTCACAGAGTCAAAACAGTTAAAGTATCAAAACACCTACAATAAAGCGTGTATGATAATTAATGCACCCCAGAAAGACTAAATTAAGACTTATCTGGTAGGTAAAGGGTTAAGCTGCAGAGGAGAGAAGGAGAGTCCAAGCCCTGCGTAGGATACTCTATCTGCGAATACACAAAATGTCTGCCACAACGGGAGCCAATCGGAAACAAGCGAGCAAAATGGGCGCTCATGGGAAACAGTTTTGCTGAAAGAGTACCCCAACAGTGTCCAAAGCCCCCTAAAGCCCCTAACATCCCCAGAACATTGACCGGATGACAGAGCAAGGGAAAACCAACATGAGCCATCTCTGCCCATGCTACGTGGACCTGTTGCAGACACACGTCCCAAACTGTAAAGTCCCATAGAAGTGAATGGAGCAATGGTGTCTATGCGGTAAATGCGCTCACATAAAGTTAGCGAGATGAATACCAAATGTAAAATCACTCAATAAACACTGAACCCAACAGGGAAAGTGCCCAAACCCCCCCTAAAGGTGCTAACCACCAGCGAAAGGGTTAAGTTACCACAGAAACTTGCTCCAAACACCTCACAGACATACAGAATAAACCCATGAGTGCATGAGTGTGTAATAGGAACTCCAATAGAGACCGCTGTGCGGAGGGGAAGCATGGGACATGTGGACCTCAGCACTCAAAGGGTGCTCACCTTTTTCAGATTACCATATATCAAGAAGAAGCCTCGGTGGGCAACTCCTGAGGAAAGAACTTGCAGCCAAGATTTTCCCCCCAGGGCTTAGGTCCACAAAAGTGCCTGGTAAACTGAGCTATCCACATTTGGGTGATGGGAATTGTCAGTGATGGTAATCCGTCCAATGGTGGTATTCCATTTCTAACAGAAAAATAATAAAAAGCTAAAACTATAGCAGAACTGTTCTCTTGTTTGTGTCTTGACCAAGGAACAAAATCTTACTGGTTGGGGCTTGGCTAGCTGCAAGCTAAGGAGAGGAGGTAGGCACAACCCAGCAGTTACTTCTCAGGATTGTTCCTGCCTATTAAAGGGGCTGATCACCTACCCAAAGTTACCAGTAACCTGTACTGGATGACAGAGAAATATGGTACGAACCTACAGTGTTAAAAGATGTAATTGCAAATGTTTACCTCTTCTTCCCTTCAGTCAGCTTTCCAGACTGTGTCAAGGTCAAAATGAGCAAGATACTCAACTCCAGTCATAAGCCCTGCAGCCACTCTCTCAGATGCAGAGGGAATAATAAATCTTACAATGGGAAGTCCTTGCTGGGAACCCAATGGGTGTACCTGCATTTCACACTCTCTCAATTGCTCTAGCAGAAAAATGTGTTTTCTTCATTTTAATTTGATGTGATTCTTTCCCACTTAACTGCATTTATTACTAATATATATATATATATATATATATATATATATATATATATATATATATATATATATATATATATATATATATATATATATATATAATCTCCTCTTCCAGATCACAGGCGAGGGGAGACTGCACACATTGCAGTATGAGGGCCAGTTTGTAGAAATATTTAACAACGTTATTTGCACATATTTACAAGCAATGTGTGTGTGTGACTATGTTTGCATATGTTTATAATTACAAGTGTTTCTATCTTTGTCTGCTCTCCAAGTCACATTCATATTCCCAATTAAATGTTATTTTCATGCACCATTTCAAGCTGTTAGACCTGTCTCATATCTTGTACATATACTATAACTCTTCCACATCACAGTATCACTGATCCATGTCACAGCATTTTCCCTATATTAAAGTGTCTTATGTCACTCTAACCTGTCTCTATTATTCCTTCTCATCTGACATTCATATTCGTCCCTTGACTCTAACTCTTGACACCAATGTTATATATTATATGTAGTAAAGTCACGGCGTTCCAGCTTGCTAGGTGTCAGGGGTGACCTTGTCTTTTCTTTATTATTTTATGCATGTATTTTCATGCTCTCTACCTTGCAGATCTGAAAGGGGGTTAACGTGGAGATTATGGGGGAGGGGCACAGCTGTGAGAGAGGTTCCTAAGAGAAGTATGAGGAAAGCCAACAGTCAAGAAGTGGCAGTAGGAAGATGTTTTAGAAGGACCCCCAAAGTCTAAAGTAAATGGACAAGGGTTAGTCAAGAGATCTCATCACTGATGGCTAAGGGAAAGGGAGCTGCTTTCTCAAGAGTTCTCCTCTGTTAAGCTATGTACAGGTAAGAGGAGCAATAAGCACATAGAAACCGGAGCTATTCTGGGGCAAACCAAATGCAACAAGGGGACACAGGCCTGGACTGGGACAAATATAGGCCCGGGCATTTAAGGCTGAGCAGCCCATTTTTATTTTTTGAGCAGCCCATGGGGGGGGCACGTTCGTTATTTTTTTTTAACCGTCCGGACCGGCCCAGCGGGCAAATGCCCGGTATGCCCAATGGCCAGTCCGGGCCTGGGGGGACAAATAAAACATCCATTGATTTAAATGTGGTTTTTCACCTCCTGAATGCTTGAGAGGTCTTGTAGATCTTATTATCATTCAAGGGTTGAAAAGACAAATTGAAATCAATGTGAAGTTTTAGTATTTGTTCCCTATGGTGCAGTTGGTTTGCCCCAGAATGGCTCCACTTTTCTGTGTGTCAAAAATGGAAGGTTATTTACTTACATTAACCATCTGAGCGACAAAGAAGTGTCCAGCTCTGAGCACTACTCTGACAAACAAAGGGTTAAAGTAAAAGGAAAAATATTATAACAGCAGTGACAATGCTAATGCTACAATCCCCCTAGCTAATGTTATGCCAGAAAATAATGCTAATGACCTGTGTGCAACTGAAGTTATCTTATCTCATGCACTGTCAAGGTGGGGAGTTTTCTTGAGGACAGTCTTCAAACCCACTGTAGTAAAGTAAGCATTTCTCTTACATACACCACAAATATACAATCTGTCCATTACTTGGCCTAGAAGATGCAAAATTCTACAGCAGCCATGATTAGGAAACTGTTACAAGATGAAAGCAGCTAGCCCCCAGGTATGGGTCTGTGTAAGTGGATTAGGTTTAGGGGATGAACGATGGATAAGCCGGAGGAAGGGGAAAGAGTGTAAGAGATGAGAGATGGGAAGAAGGAGGTTTGGATGATTTGAAAAGACAAGTGGATTGTGAATGGCAGTGAAGGTGACGGCCAGATTTCACATTGGGATCAGTAATCAATGGTGTAGGATGCCATATTCTGAAAGGTGCCACAAATGTGTTGACAAACCTACTGTGCTGAACCTAATGTTCCTGCACCTAAGATCCAACCATGATTTATGGTGGATAGTTTATTTAAATGTTAATATATACCTGTAATTGTTTTACAAATTTAGACAGGCAAAGTGCCTATGTACTGTTCAGATATTTAAGACATTTTGTTTATAATTTGCATTTTACAGGTTAAGTATATTTGCGGTGTGAGGTAACAGTGAATTTAGCAGGGTGTGGACTCATTGGAAGAGTGAGGCGCTATAGTCACGGGCGAATGTGGGGGACTAAGGGTGTCTGAGATGTAATGTTTATAGAGGGAAAGGGAAATGGTAACTAAAAGGATTAGATTAAGAAGGAAAGAGTTGGTAGGTTAAAATTAAACAGATAATGGTTGGAGAGAAGGAGATGGGGAGGGAGTGGAGAGAGGATACAGGAGCAGAACTGTTGGGAATTTCCCTACTGGTGAGGTTCAACAACAGAGGGCCATATACATGGTGACAAACTTGGAGCAATTCTGAGACAAACCAACAATATGTTAAATGGCAACTATCATCGGAGTTGCCCTACCCGCAGATCTCCTCCCAGAAGCTAGGCTGATCAGACCTCACCTTTAACCGGGGACACATATGAAATAGGCATATTTCAGGAGAGCACCAAAATCAAAGCAGCCCTGCAGTATGCATTTTTCCTGTGAGGTCTGGTCACCCTACCAGAAGCAGACATGCTAAAGAAGCTGCAGCTGCATTGTGAGCTGAAGCACACAAACAGAATAGCAGAATGTTGGGGTCTGGAAGAAGACACCCAATGCCCCCCGCCCCCACCAATGTATCCATACACCACTGTGAGTACAGGTTTCACTCCTAAAAGCCCAACCTAGATGGTCTACGGGGAGTGAACACGCAAACCTGGAGTTTGTGGCTGAGAGTCACAGACTTCTGAATTGTGTTTCAGCTGAGAGGTGCAGGTTTTCTGACAGGAGCCATTTTACAGCTTCACAGAGCAGCTCCAAGCTTTTTCTTTACTGAGTCTCCTCCCATTGGAGAAGACTGCTTAAATGTGATAATAGCTCTAGTAATATATGTCCTCTGATACTTGTTTGTGGTCCGGGACAGAAAGTCAGTTTATTTTCTTATATTCTATTCTCTGGTTCCCTCTCTTTATTCTTTGCTAACAGTGTGTGTAGACACTACAGCTCTCATGGTAATGTCTTTTGAGCTCAACCCTGAGGTGAGATAACTATAAAAGGGCTTTGGACAAGATATAATGTGCAAACAGCTAAGGGAAAGTACTAAGAGGAGACACTGTTCTCTGTTTAATTTTTCTGCTTGAGAGATTGTACACATTCCTCAGTTTACTCTTGTGACGTCACTGTAGAGACTGCTTAGCTGAACGCTCCCATCAAACAAAACAAGCAGGGATGCCTGCCCCATGGAGATGATGTGCGGGTGGTGGTGGGGTTTATGTTACTGATCTTAAAAAGTTGAAAACATATTGGGGGAAATGTGTGAATATGCAAGAGCAGACCAACTTCTATGCTAGAGAATAGGCTTAGAAGTCATGTGGCTGCTTTGTGGGGTATGTACTACAGCTTAGTGCACACTATCGCAAACACTCTGCCACTGTTAAGACTTTAATGTCAGCAAGCCCAAACCCTATAGCAATGGTTGTCAACCTTTTTTTTTCTCCAGGGCCCCATAAAAACACAATATAAATTCTTCAGTGCACTTTATGTGTCATCTGTCAAGGGCGTTATGAATGGGACAAATAACTAATACACAGTAATTCCAAGGTCTCACAATCACAGAAACAAAAAACAATGATACTGTGCATAAAAACTTCCATAAAAATAATTATGGCACACAAATGATTAATATACGCAAAAGTCAGTATTTCGGTTGGAAAATTGCACATAAGTAATACATGCAATATTAATTTCAATTCGACAGACACTCAGGGAGGCTGATGTACTATGAAACATTTCTTATACTAACCAACTGTATCACTAAGAACAAATAAAACAATACCCAGAATCCCACTGATTTAAATGGGGCAGCCAGCCAAATGAATTCTGCAGAGGTCCTCAATGCATTTTTTGCAATATACTGGAGACCTCTTCAGCATTCATGAAGGGAGATGCATTAAGTCATAGACCACATGATCAGGAAGCCATTTATTGATAACGATGGTGAACGATCACCCATCAGCTATTCAAAAAAAAAAATAAAATAAAATAAGGATTTATTTATTTATCAATCAAGTCAAGATAATACTGATATTTACAGACATCAATTCTTGCAGTATTGGCAGGTGCAGGCCTATTAGTACTAGCTAGTGCATAACCCCCATGGTGTTAAAAGCCCCATTTAAATCAATGAGCATTTTTATTTGTCCCCTAAGGTGCAATCATCAATGCAGACAGACCCCATTGGTCAAAGTGTGATATAACTGGGCATTGCTCAATTAGCATCCATTTTATTTCCTTAGCTAGAAACCACAAAGGTGAACAGTATTACATGTGATCCTTGTGCTTTTAACCCTTTGAGTGCCAAACACATTGCATACCACTCTGGAACTCAAAGGATTAACCCATATTGCCAAAACAAGAATACACGTTTTAAAATTCATATTTGAAATATACTTTCTTTCCAAAAACCCAAGAAGAAATGAACAGGTGTGAGCATATGTTTTCAGTCCTAGATTAACTGAAATGAACAAGGAGAGTTAATTTAGATTTTAACCCTTTGAATGTCAGAAGAGCGTAGTCAACTTGGCACTCGAATTATTAAACCAGGTTCTATACAATGAAGCCAATTAGTATTGATAAAGGCCGGTTATTATCAGTACCGCCTGATGACAGACAGCTCAAGTTCAGTTCTCAAGAGCCAGCTTGCTAAGAGTGACCATCTGAAGACGCAAGAGAGCTTCCAGCACTCAGCAAACTTGCTCACAGTATACACTGTTTATTTCAACTAACTACATACCAGGATGCATCATGTCTATAATAAAAAACAAACAAACAAAAAAAAAAACAAAACATACACACAGTGACAATCTTCCATCAACAGTTGTCTCGTAAGGCCTAAACAAACTTTATCAAGGCCATACACCCTGGTATGAATTTAGTCAAACTATTCAGCCTATCCTGTGAGTGTGGTTGGGGAGTGCATGAACTGTTTTTTCTTCTTCAAATTAACTATTTTTCATATGTGAATTGACCATTCAATGCTTTATGGACAGCAGGAGCAGAGTACATTGGATACAATGACTTCATATTATATTGCCTAGGTATAAGAAAATGCCTAACAATACTTTGATTTATGGCTCCTGTATACTTATGCCCAGGTAAATACAACAGGGTTGCTAAAGTATTGACATTCTAAGCTATTTATGAGTGTGATCCTACATATTACTCTGTATTTGCTGACTGCTAGGGATTGTGTGCTCTCTAAAATCTGGCATGTTTGTCACTCTCAAAGACTGAATGTAGTCACTCTTGATATTTATGTAGGAACATATTAACACAAAAACACACACATGCTTTTCCCCTTTAAATTGTCACTGCCAAAATCTAACATGTTAATGGAACATTTCTCATTTCTAGCAGTGACAAACCACAGACATCTGTGAAACCAGTAAGTGGTTAGAAATTAGGTGTGCTCAAATCTCGTTCTTGTAAGACTGCTTGAGGTGTGCAATTTAATTCACTCTACAGCTGCACTCACAGAAGAAGGACTTTGCTGGTGTTAGAATGAAAAACGTATTTAGAGTACTCCCAATACTAGTTACAAAAAGGGGCTTACTAGGATTTTTTGGAGAAAACAAAATCCAACTAAATGTTTGGGAGGCTTTATTGACCAGGAGACTTCAGGGTTTAACTAAATTTGAAGATACATTTCTAACTTTAGTATGTATTGATACCAGTATGACAATAGCAACATTTTGGAAATCTGAAGATATCCCCTGGACAAAAGTTATAGATAAAATTGGCAATTTATGTTGCTATGAATCTTTCATCAATTGAAAAATATTGTTATGAAAAATGTTTTGATTTCTTGGTCTCCATGGCTAGACAGTATACTTACTATTCTGTAAGAAATTGTATGATTTACAACATAATATTTTCAGCTCCTGTAATTAACTAGTTTATATCAATCTAATGTGAAACCTCATGGTGTGGCGTCAGGACCCCTCCTGATGCCCCCCGGCTACTGATCTCCCAGCCAACTTAGATAGGAGATAAATAGAGGAGACACAGGGAAGCATTAAAGCTCCCCTGCTTCTATTCTACCCAGAGTACCGAGGTAGGAGTGGGCGGGATTGAGAAACCCTCTCATGTCAAAGCCTCCCTCATTGATTTGCACGGGTTTCCCGATCCCAGCCACTTCTACCTGGTAGTAGGGGTAGGATGGAGTCAAGGGAGCTGGGAGATGAGTAGCCGTGTGGCATCATGAGGGGCCCTGATGCCCCAACCACAAAATCTGACTTTTAATACAAAGAAAAAACAACAAGGTTCGTCATGCCACACACCTGCTAGTACCATATTATAGTACTATCAGGCCTGTATAAAGAAAGAGGAAGCCAGCACTCACAGGATTATCACCGTGAAAAGCATTGAAAAAAGTGTCAATGTTTCAGCGTGATATCGTAGGACATGACATCGAAACATTGACACTTTTTTTTTTTTTTTCTTAGTAAATCTCATGGTGACAGTAAAGTCCTGTGAGTGCTGTCATCTTCTTTCATATGTGTGTGTGTGTGTGTGTGTGTGTGTGTGTGTGTGTGTGTGTGTGTGTGTGTGTGTGTGTGTGTGTGTGTGTGTGTGTGTGTGTGTGTGTGTGCGCGCGCGCCTATATACATAGACAAAGATGTGTGGAGAAGCACTCTCGTTTACAAAGTTCACTGCTTGGGAGCTATCTTCAAAGCTAGTGCATAAAAAGGCAGTAAAGTAAAAAGCACTCTCAGGACCTTAAATCTGACCAAAAAATAAAACTTTACTGATCGATTTGGTCAAATCCTTTAAAGTCCTAACAGTGCCTTTTTTTTTTTACTTCGCTACCTATATATATATATATAGATATATACATAAAATCACCCACGCACATAGTACACTTACAGAAAACAAGATAAGCACTGTTTTCTCCCTTTTAAGTGATGCATAAGACATTGGGATAAATGCCAGATTACCTCATTTACACTTATGTGATGAATTCAACTATTCAGTTTACCTTTTTAATTGAAATATTGATCCATGTTGTCAGAGCACAAACAGTGCTCGAATGCAGTTTATGGCCTATTAAAGTGATTGGATTGCACAGTGTTTACTGACGCCACAAAATGTCTTACGAAAGAATAATTTAAAAAACACTGCAGCATGATTTTTCAGAGGAATTAGTGCTGAGTCTCAAGACAGGTTAACTCGAAGATGCAACATTCTTATTCTGTCCATAATTGTCCATTAACCTGTTGAAGACTAGATAGGCAGTCAGTGCATTGCAGATTAATGCTTTGCACTCTCCCTTGGAATACTTTTCAACTGTCCCTAATTTCCAGGGACAATCCCGTGTTTTGGCTCTTTCTCCCTGATTACTGTTGCCCATTTTTGTCCTTGCTAATAAAGCTGCATTTCAAATCCATACTTCATGTGCATGTCATTAAAATGTAATATTTTATGAGCATCTGCACCTGATGATCTTGCTTACGGTATTTAAATTATGCCATGTAGAATTAGGTGTGAGTATACAAGTGCAGATTTAAGTCTAGCGTAAAATGTTTCCTGTTGATGCTGGTTTAAATGGTACTGTGAACCTAGAGACACTCTGCAGTGTGACTGATATGGACCAAAATGTCTGGAAGTTATTTTTTTGGTTTTTTTTTTTTTTAATGTTGGCAAGTATGCCCTTTGATCCTCAAGACATTAAAATTTAGCACTGTTGCATGTAACGGATACTTACCTGGAGCCTTTGGATACTTCCCTATTATTCAGGGGTTAAAATCATAATTTATATTAATGGCCCTAACAGTAAAATTCCCTAATCACATATATACTGATTTCACAATGGTAAATTGTAAATACAAGGAAACAGCCAGTAGAACATGAATAGAAAGGAGAAAAAAAAATAATTGAAACCAGACAAAAGCATGTAAAGAAGCATTATACAAACCTACAGGAAAATTAAAGCTATGGTAAGTTTAAGTCTTACTCTTTAAATCTGCGCAGTTTAAAAAAAGATTCCCCAGACGTGGTTTTCAGCCAGGTCATGCCAGGTCAATGACGCAGAACATTTATGTATCTAGTATTACATGAAACCAGCAGAGCAAAACACCATTACATGCCACCAGGAAGTTAATATACTCCATTACAGAATGAGGTGACCTGCTACCTTTTGTTTTATAAAATCATCCCTGCTGGTCCAGCCCCTTCGACTACCATTAGCTCTCTCTAAAGGTTGATTGATTTTGCTTGCCATGGCAATCCTGCCCAACGGATTCATGGATAGACATTTCCCCTCATATGACCGTATAAGTGGTTCCTGAGCTAGAAGGAATCTTTAATGGCTAATAAGTATATGTTATTACTTTTTTTCAATGGAGCTCTGTTGTAGACAACAATACATTATGTGAAAATGCTTCCATGGTCCTAAAAAAAACATGGGTGGTGTTTTCTCTAGAATAGAGTTTCCCAAACCTGTCTCAAGTACCAATAACATGCAATGTCTCTTGGACTTTCCTGCGTTAGCATAAGTGAGTTATATGAAATGACTGAGCCCCTGATTAAGATTTTCCTGCATGAGAACATTAATTAACTCACTTGTGTTCAGGCAGAGAACTCCTAAAGACATGACCTGTTAGTAGTCCATGAGGGCAGACTCTGATACATCTGCCCTAGAGGATTTATCATTAAGAATTGTGGAAGCCTATTGTGTGTTGTGGAGAAGTGTATATTAACCCCTTAAGGACCCTTGATGGGCTTGGCACCTCTTGGGTCAGCAAACCATAAGGACCCATGAAGTGCCAGGACCGTCATGGAATTCAGGGCTCCCTGCGCAGCTGCACGCCATTCGGGGAGCCCTGAACCGGTTGTGGACGTTTAAAAAAAAAAAAAAAAAAAAAAAAAAAAAAAAAAAAAAAGAAGATCTGTGGTCCTTACATGCCGGCTGCATGTGCAATCAGCCGGTTCTGATTTGCTTGGTTTTCCACTTTGAGAGCCATATGAATTCCACCCTTTTCACATGCTTAATGCCTTTAATAACAGAGCCAAACACCACATGTTTACCATCCACGGTAGAGTTTCTTGTACCACACTCTCACAGTGTGTTGATTTGTTGCCATATTTAGAGTGATGAAGCAGCAAAAGGGATTTATTTAAAATCATCAAAACGGTAATGAAGAATCCTTTGGGTGATCAATTCTATTTACATTAGCAATGAACAGGTGTTTGCGCTGATTGGTTGTTTTCATGTACTTTAATATTGGACATGACTGCACTTCTTTTATGTGGCAATATATTTTTAGGACTGTAGTTCTTTGTATAGAAGAATCAACACCTCTTAATAATAACCCGCCACTTACCTTAAAATGGCCAGAAAATCCTAATGGCCTCTCTGAATTTTGCCCTTGCTCTTTGATTCAAGAGATAACATCGTTTAACTCCTCTGAGTGTCAGAAGGGTGTCCAATACATTGCAAAGCTCACTTGCAATCAAAGGGTTAATAAGTCCTGGATGTCATGTCCATGGAGGCAGACATGACAGTTGCTGGCAGTTTTCTCCAAACTGATGCAGACAGAGTGCATGAGCTTGCTTAACCCTTTAAGGATCAGACAGGTGAACAACGCATTGAGAAGCAAAGCACTCGCACCCTTCTGGTCTTTAAAGAGTACCATAGGCAGTGAGCAGAGTTTGAGCTATTTCATTCTAGCTAGCAATTATCATGTCCGCCTCCATAGACTTGACATTACACGACTGATGCAAGAGGTTATCCCTTGCGCAAAAGGCACAAAGGCAACATTAATCGCAGACATTAAGATTTGTGTACCTCAGAAAAAGAAGTGAGGGGTTGTTATTAGGCAGTGTTAGTTCTCCTTTAAGAATCATTTATTCCTAGGTGGCACTTGATGCCAGTCAGATTACACGCTATTGCTCCAGAATATTACCCAAACTGCTGGAGATGCAATAAGTAACAAGGAACATATCTTCACCTTTTGGTGGCAGTGCCCTAGTCTCCAAACATACTGGTCCTCTTGTATATCACATTGGACCTACCCTTGAAATTTCATTGCCTCATAATGCTTTAACGGTTTTATTCTTCCAGGACTTACCTCCTCTCGCTCGGGAGAAGAAGACTATCTTGCTCGTTATGTTATCTGTAGTTAAATCCCTGATCCCGGCCCACAGGAGAAACAGCTATCCACCATCACCAGAGGTAGGGCACCAGAAAGTGGGGGATCACCTTCTGTTGACTACACTACCGAGACTACGGAGAGGTCTGGACCCTGGATTGTTAAACTCTTATCTCCGGTTGGGATACTTGTGGGGTGGCTTTGGCGGACGACTGATCTGTCTGTCTGTTTTACTACCTAGATGCTGGCCAGACTGTCAGAGATCTATTGACTCTATTGAACCCATGATTCCATTCCCCTATTCTGTTACCTGGCTCTTCCACCTTCACAATACTGATTTCTTTATCTTCCTCCTCTGTTTTCTTCCTTCTTCAATTTTCTCTTTTGGATCTTCTTCCCCCTCTCCTCCATCTCACTTTCATCATCCTCCTTTACTAGTAAAATTCTGGAAGCAGCAACCCATATTTATCTGGGATAAGTAGGCACACTTTATAGCTTTAGACCTTCTTTATCATTGTTTACCTTTTACATATTTATGTGCAAGAATATTTTTGACACTTGTGTTATGCATACTTTTTTTGTATTGTATTGCTTTCTTTCGATAAAAATCTAATTATAAAAAATAAGAACCATTTATTCCAATAGTTATAATCTCATTAAAAGGGATAGTAATACTTCGTTTTATCTTTATTTTGAAGGCATTAAAAAAACAAGGACAATATAAGTCTTATGTCTCAAACCTTTATGGTTTAAGAGATATTCACAAGCAAAGTATCCCCCTCCCGCCCCTTTTACCTAGTGTAAGCCATCTCTTCTCAGATGTGGAATGCAGTCCATAGACCAGACAGATAACAGCAGGGGACAATTTTCTTCCTATGAGAACAATGAAAGCCCTGCCCCCCTTGACAAGTTTTTCAGGGTTTTCTCTTATCTTAATTGAAGATTGTCCCTCTCTGCAATCTACCTTGGCACCTCCCTTCTGCTCTGGCTGAGAAGTGTTACATCAATTAAAGGGGTGGGAGAGGGGATACTTTGTCACTGAATTACTCTTGAACTGACAGAATTGAAATAACACTCTCCAAAGTCCAAATACTATGATGGTTAATTGGAGCTGCTTTTAATATGAAACATTACTATCCCTTTAATATCAGATGCCATTCATCCCTGTGTAATGCAAGGGACTGCAGAAAACACAATCACTAAAGTATAGATGTGGTCAGTACAACTCCTCACTTAGAAAGGGACTGGATCTGAACAGAAATGCCCTCTGTATGGTACCTAAAGGACTCATACAGATATTCAACATATAATGAGAAAAAAGTACCAGAAAAAAAAACTGGCAGAAAGGCTTCAGAAAGCCATTAATTCCAATCTGTACAAACCAGTGATGTGATAAGGAACTTGTAATATACTGGCTTGAAATAATAAAAATGAGCAATGATCAGTGCTGGAGAGGATAAAAGGCAAATACAATATAAATTCCCCTTAGAAAATGTCACTGACACCGTTAAAAGCCCTTTGGGCTCAGGAGATTAAGACTCTATATGAAATAATTAGGATATGCAAGTCATGGGGAAATTAGCAATGCAGTTAAAACAAAACTAATTATCCAACAATCAGATCGGGCTAATCCCATTTTATTATGTACTGTTAGTTCCCATCAAAGGGCCTGTAAATGGCATCCCGGGTGCATTACGCTGCTGCCCATTAACCCCCTGCATCCTAGAGTGGTCTCCAATGAACTGTGATGCAAAGCACTGGAGACCTCTATCTGGCATCCAAGGGTTAATAGCTTATAAGACTAAGGAGTCAGTCTTGCCCTGTGTCACCAGGAATGTAACCTGATCATAAACCATTAAATGCCTCAGACAGAAATAGACAGGATAATTAAATTAAGTGGGAATTGTTCTAATTTGCTGATCCTACAACTATGAGCATAGTGGGTGTCATAGGATATTCAATCAAAAGGAAGGTCAAAAAGTAACTTTTCTAAGAAAAGACTGTCATATCTACTACCAGTCATTGTGTCTGCACAGACTGACTTGAAAAAATAAATCCCCCCCAAAAAAACCAAAACAAAACAAAAATTGGTTAAACTGAATGAAGAGGTTGTAAACTATGCAAGTCCTAATCCCTTGGACCCAACCCCCACCCTTCTGCCCAGCAACTTCACACATTCCAGTGCTGCTGTCACTTAGCAGAGACAATTGGACTTAGGCAGACTTGGGAAGAAGCCAGGTATACAGGCGGCAGATGCAATGGAGGATTTCTTAGTGCCATGGAAACTGTTAGTTTGCAAATGTGGGGCCATCTTACAAAATACACAAAAATGCATGTAAGAATTCATTTTACTAATGATACAGCATTTTTTACAGTTGGTGATTACATAAAACCATAAAAATGTCCAGGAATTACAAAGAGTTTCGAAGTCCACCAAAAAAAGAATGGGACATGGTTGTTAGGGGCTCTTAATTTGTTTAATACAGGTACTTACTTAGGAATGGGTCCTTTATAAAGCAGTCAGGTATATGTATTTACTGCTTTTTTTTGTTTGTTTTGCATTTGAACTGTGTTGTTGTCTGTAACTAAATGGGAACCTATTACTACCTTGAGAAGGTGTTATGGACCATTCAGATCATGGCTGGATCGCTTTCTCTCTATGGCTAACCTCATTCTGACTGGGAAAGTTTTATTGTTTATTGTGTGGAGGTGAAATTATAAAACAGACCTAAAATGGTGCTACCCTATGGTGGTTTATGGTCAAATTACCAGGAATGTCCATAGGATGCTATAGTAACAGCACAGCTGTAAAATGTCAGGTCATTGAGATACTGCACCTATGATGCAATGCGTAGGATACCTCTCTGGAACTCAAAGGGTTAAATAAATGTCAACTTTTATAAAAGATTACAAAAAATGAGAAATCCCTGTGTAAACCCATACAACATATCATGCTCCAGATTATACACAGGAGCAGACCAGAACAGTGTTACTACTTAACTTATAACTAGTGTAATTAAAAACAGGTATTGATTCCCTTGTGTGTGCTTATTGTGACTAAACAGATGACATTAAAATACTGGAGACATCTGAGCCAAATACTCAGGAGTTAACTCTTTAAAAACACTTGTAATATCATTGGGGTTGTTCATACTTTGGGGTCAATTTGTAGCAATATAAACAGTATTCAAGAAATTAACTAAGTAGTTGGCAATAATATCATAAGCTAACTTCCTTTTTGATTTAATTTTCAAGTGAATTAATCTCTTTAGATATAGTTGCTGGTTCTAGAAAGAGAATGAAGAAATCCCTAAAGCCTTCCTAGAGACAAGTACACTAGATTGTTATAATCGGTCCCTTAGTCACATCACTTAGAAAGAAAAGTAGTAGCGGAAAGAGAGCTAATCTTTTTTAGAGAAATGTACAGTTATCTAGTATTAGTTAAATAGATTGATCCCAAATTGTCTCAACAAATTGCCCCTTTTAGCTTTCCAACGCATTTTGTCATGCTCTTTTATAAAAGATCAAATGACCTCTGCTGTGTGCTTACCTGGTGGGTAAAATCTGGCTTACGTGGCTACAGATCTGGAATGGGGAGTTAAACTACATGCTGCTCTTTTTCATTTATGATTTCAGTGTAGCTTGGACTTCTTTGGAGGAGAAAGTGTTCCTTGTTGACTGAGTATCCACAGGGGGATGGCAGTTCAACATTTTTTGTATTATCTTACTGACTTGTAATGTTCTTTGCTGCAAAACTTGTTGACACAAAACATGTTCACAAAAATTCTCTTGGTATCAGTTAGTGCCTATTCTGCAAATCAGTTACTTATATAAAGGGATAGTAATACTTAAATATTACTAATCCCCATATTGTATTTATGGTAAAAAGATTTGATTTGTCCCCAGGTTCATCTCTTAAACCTTTTTGGTTTGAGAGGCAACATAAGCAAAGTTCCCCCATCCCTCCCTCCCTACCCCTTCCCTGAAGTCAGCGTTGTACTGACTGCAGGGATATCCAGTCTTATTTGCATCAGGCGGCTCTACAGCTAAGCCAAGATCGTGTTAGTAAAAAAGAATTATTTCACTAAGAGGGTCTTCTACGTGTGCTTGCAAACAAGCACACGTAGAAGACCTTTAAAGTGAAATAATTCTTTTTTACTAACACGATCTTGGCTCTGCTGCAGAGCCGCCTGATGCAAATAAGACTGGATATCCCTGCAATCAGTACAATGTTGACTTCAGGGAAGGGGGAGGGAGGGAGGGATGGGGGAACTTTGCGTATGTTGCCTCTCAAACCAAAAAGGTTTAAGAGATGAACCTGGGGACAAATCAAATCTTTTTACCATAGCCACAATATGGGGATTAGTAATATTTAAGTATTACTATCCCTTTAAGTCTGTAGATAATGAAGAGTTTATTAAGAAGGACCCGCCACCATACGATAAGTTTAGTTAATATAAAAGATAATTAAAAGCTGCCTGTATGTTTGTAATATAAATCGTTTATGAGACCTTACACTTAGCCTGTGGCACAGACTGGCACTTTATGATAATTAGTATATGAGCTAAACCATTAATACTACACACTGTCATATTAATGAATCTTAGCAGAGCCCACACACTGAGGCATTTCCAGTAGCAAAAGAACAAAAAGTTTTGTATTGCACATAGCTAATTAGCATATTGTCCTGGGAACTGGTATAGTGTGTCACACTGTACCACCAAAACATGAACGTTCATTTCATAAGACCATAATAATGGCTAGCAAAACTTATAAGCAGATTTAATTTTCTGTAAAACAAACTCAACTTACATTATTCAGAAACTTTCATCATGAAACAATCTTTCTTTTAATAAAAGCACTGATTAAATATCTATAAGTGTGTTGGCATTTTTTCCTGCTTTTTGTAGTTTTTGCATAAGAGACTATGATCTGTAGAACATAATTCCTGTTTGTCCTCCCCCACCACCACCACTGGCATTTTCCAAACAGCTCTGTGTTTCTGCTATAAAATCTAACAGCCGTTCAAATAAAGATGGGATTGTAAAGTGCTCTTTAGACTTGTATCAGGGGGAGCATGGTGTAGTTTACTAAGAAATGGCACCTTCTACACTAGGCTTTGCAAAAGTACAGAGGGGAGGGGGAGAAAACTATAATTAAAACTGAATAAAAAGGACTGGTACGAGATTAGGAGAAATCTGGCAACGCATCCTGGAGGTTCTCACCTCAGAGCAGATCCACCATGACCTTGATCTTAGTGTTTGACATCTGGATCCCCCACTTCTGGTCTCTCTCCTCCTCTTTTCTCTCCCCCTTTTCTCTCTCTACTCTAAGCTCTTCTTCTTTCCTCTACTTACATCCTTATAAAATGGTTGTCCTTATGCTAGTAGCTGAATAATTAGCATACTAGTCACTATGTTTCAGAATACATCTGCGCAGGGACGTGCACAAACATTTTGGGGGGCAGGGGCTCAAATGAAAAAAGGGGCACTTCTCATAATTATTTATTCAAAATATATATTAAAAAAAAAGAAAAGAATTTACATCTCAGGAACCTGTAGACACAGAAATCTGAAGAGCCCCCCCCCCACACTGGCCATCTCCACTGGACACCTCCACCAAGCTCCTGATCTCCACATTGCCCCCCATCATCTCCATATTGCCCTTACATTGTCCCCTGTCAGCTCCACATTGCCCCCATCAGCTCCACATTGCCCCCATCAGCTCCAACTTACCCTCACATTTTCCCCATCAGCTCCATATTGCCCCATCAGCTCCAACTTACCCTCACATTGCCCCCTTCATCTCCATATTGCCCCCCATCAGCTCCATATTGCCATCAGCTCCAACTTACCCTCACATACATTGCTCCATCATCTCTACATTGCCATCATCTCCATCTTGCCCCCCATCAGATCCATATTGCCCCCCAGTGTCCATTTCCTACCTCTTCCCTGGTGGTCCAGCGGCAGGAGAGGTCTGTATTTGCCTCCTTTGGCACAGACCTGTAGCTGCTGGAGCTCCCGCACAGTCTTCTCTTCATGCAGAGAGTTGGGAGATGATGTCATCTCCCCGCGCTCTGTAATACTAGAGAGCTGACGAGGGAGCGCAGCATCTACAGGTCTGTCCTGAAGGAGGCACAGACCTGACTGGGCGGTGGGGGTATTAGTGCGGGTGGTAAGGCAACTTTTTTTTGTGAATGCCAACCTTTAATAAAGACTATTTAAACCAAAAACTGAATAAAAAGATAGGAATCAGTAACAACACCGACAAAGTACATTGACTAGTTTGATTACTATTCTTGTACAGTGTTGTATTAGTTTCCTAACAAAGTTTCTGCCTTTACGGTGACAGGTCCACTTTAACAGTGAATGTTTAAAATGGAAAAAAAATTGATATAGCAAATAAATCATATGTAAAAACAAACAAACACAGTCTTGTACATTTTATACCCAAATGTTCAGGTTTGTGTGGGAGTGGATGAAGTATCACTGGAGAGAAAAGAAAAAAAAAAAAAAAAAGATAAACAAATTATTCAAGCCCATACAGCTACTTGCCAGATTTTGTCTTATTACTCTCCTAGGCCAATTTGTTTATTTGTACAGTAGATCCTGCTTTATACTACTTAATATTCACTGTAGCACTGTTGCTATTAAAAGCAATTAATCTTAGCTGCAGTTATATTACACACTCCTCAAAGTTTTCTAATGTTTCATTAGTGCAATGAGATGAAAGCAGGGGCTTTCATGAGTAAGAGAAGAAATAAAGAGGAGAGATAGAATCTTGCTTTTATAACCGTGCATGCTAAGGTTAATACAGCCTCTCACTTCAATAGCTCTGGAAATGAAGTCTCCATGCAAAGGAAAACATCTATGCGTTGGCTATTTTAAGGGTCAGAGCTTTGGCGATGACTTCATACAGCACATAAAACAGAATTTTCTGTTGACCCCTTTTGTCTTGAAGAGGGTAGCACTTTACCACACTTGAAAAGGTCCTATTATACAAGTGATCAATCTTTCCCTCGATTTTTTTTTTTGTCAGACTACCTAGACAGATCCATGCAGTACAGGTAGATCAAAGCTAGGCAGTGAATGGATATCAAGAAGAAAAAATGAATGTATGGATTTCTCAGACTCTCTAACAGAAAGATAGCTAGGGAAACAGAATGATACAGGTGAGAGGTGGGATAGAGGGTCAGAGAGAGAGACAGAGAGAGTGTATTATTAGTATAAAGGGAAATAAAACACAAGGGGGGGGTGCACTAAGGTGTGATAAAGCGGTGATAAAGTCGAGATAACTTCTCCACATCCTATGTTATTCTATGGCTCCTATACACTAAGATCTCTCAGACTTTAGTAATCTTAGTGCATAGGCTCCATAGAATAACATAGAAGTTAGAGAAGTGATATCACTGGAAAAGTTATCTCCGCTTTATCACTTCTTTATCCCACCTGAGAGCACCCCCCCAAGGTGTTTAAAAATATCAAACTACAGAAGAGGTTTATTCCAAACACAGCATAAACCCACAAATGGCAATGCCACAAGTATAATTGTGTCTCTGTGTATTCTGTCATTTAAATACCTTGACATAATATATAAGTTTACATAGAGCAGTTTATGTACGCACTTAATTGGAGATGTTCAATAAGTCTTCATAATGAAAAAACTGTTGAACTGTGAGTTGGTGGTAAAAGGACAGTGTTTTCGGAAGTAAATCTGCCATGTTTGAAAATGTGTCAAAAAGAATTAAATATGGTCTTTAGAACGAAAAAAAAAAATAAAAAACCTCAAACAAATTAAGCCTTTTTTATTGTAAATCCTCTAAGTGCCAGAGGCAATGCATTGTGTGCCACTCTGGCACTGACAGAGTTAAACACCAGTTAACACCATACTCCTGCTGCTCACTCCTGTATGCTAATACTACTTTATTTTGACTTCTCCAAGTTCAGGCTATTTTATTTTATTTTTTTTTTTTGGGGGGGGGGGGGTGAAGGAAATCAGACAAAGAAGTTACTGTACAATATGACTGTAGATTAAACCATGCCCAGTTTTAAGACTGCTTTTTCCCTTTGACAGAGATGGCAGAACTGAAGTAAAAAAATGATGGTCGTGTGTCTGAGAATTGGCGGATCATGGCATAAGAACTTTTTCAGTCTGATTACAGACAATTCCAGTTACTACAACTGTATGAACATCTCACTGGACGGATTTATTCAGGTAGGTAAAGATGTGTAATTCTGGATCAAACCAACAGCAACATGTTGGACAAATAAAAATTCCCAAAGTGCACCATTAATTTAAATGGGGCTTCTAGCCACATGAATGCTTGCAATGCATTGGATACCTAGCATTCAAGGGGGTTAAAAGTCTCATTTAACTTAACGGTGCAGTTGGTTTGTGCCAGAATTGCACCTCTTAAACCTCCTGAATAAGGCCCTTAGATTTGTGTTGTCTATCGTGTGGATATTTTCCAAGATTAAAAAACGTAAAAATTATAAAATTCTTGGGCAAGTCAACTGCATCAGTAAAAACACAAAGCCCACACTATGAATGCTAGAGATGTCTCAAACACTTTCGGAATAGCCAGGAAATGTCCTTGGTTCTCTTGGTAGTTGATGTAAAACTGAAGCACATAAGTAATGGGCAGAACTTGGTAGAGTACATAATCTACAGTGGTAGGGGGTCCTGATTTCAAAAGGGCTGCATAAACTGATCTTATTTACTAACAACTGCAAAGGAAGATTTACATGCAAATGACTAAGACGTTTCATTGGTGTCTCTGTGTGCTTTGAAAATAGTGAATAGCCAGAATGAACGAGTACTTTAGGAGAGTAAAGCTCCTATTCATGCCGTGGCTGGAATTCATTTATCCCATTCATTACAATGGGATTACACCAATGGAGGCAACACATATGAGACTACATAAAATCTACCAGTCTAGGTGCGTAATCCCATTAATAAATAAAAGACTTGTCAAATGACAAAGAAAAGCAAAATTAGCCATCACATGGACAACAGCTATCTCCGCTTAGTAATTTGTAGTCCGTCAGAGAGGCTGATGTACTAGGAAATGGAGTTATTCTGGAGTAAACCAAAAGCCCCAAAGAGGGCAAATCCAAATTTCACAATGTTCCATTGATTTAAAAGAAGTTTTTAACCACTTAAATGCAAGAGAGTTCTCCAAAGCATTGTTTCACAAGGTGTTAAAAATCCTATTTAAAGGAATAGCAATACTTTATTATTACTATCCCCCATATTGTAGATAGTTGCAAAATAATTTAGTAGCCCCCAGGTTCAACCATAAAGGTTTGAGAGATAACAGAAGGCAAAGTTCCCCATCCCTTCCCCTTCCCTGAAGTCAGCGTTGTACTGACTGCAGGGATATCTAGTCTGACTTTAATCAGGCGGCTCTGCAGTAGAGCCACAATCACGTTAGTGAAAAATAATTAATTCACTGAAACAGTCTTCTATGTGTGCTTGCAAACCAAGCACATGTAGAAGACTGTTTCAGTGAAATAATTCTTTTTCACTAACGCGATCTCGACTCAGCTGCAGAGCCGCAAGCCTGTCATACGAGAGCCTTCCCCTGCAGTCAGTACAACGCTGACATCAGGGAAGGGAGAGGGAGGGGGAACTTTGCCTTCGGTTATCTCTCAAACCATAAAGGTTTGAGAGATGAACCTGGGGGCTATTAAATTATTTTGCAAATATCTACACTATGGGGGATAGTAATAATACAGTATTACTATCCCTTTTTGTATTCTCCCTTATGGTGCAGTTGGTTTACTCCAGAATTTTTCCAGGGAAGAGATGCAGTAAGGTAAGATTAATTCACCAGTGTGAAAAACTCTCCACTTCCTATCTTATTCTATGGAGCCTTATGCATTAAAATTGGTTAAAATGGAATAACTGGACAGTTTATCACACTGTAGCATTTATCTCACCTCAGTGAATAACACACACACGTCCTCCTTCATCAGCCCCAATATGCTTCAAAAGAGACACAACCCCTGTCTAATAAATATAAAAGTAGAAAGTCTTATTGTTCCTTTTATCCCAAGCCCCAGAACACAGAACTGGGAAATAAATGAAACCAGCCTTTACAGACCACTAGCATTCTGGTAATTAATCCAGATCACCTAGAGAAATCATGTCTGGAAACCTGGGTGATGACACAATGTCTATATTAATGTGGGATCTGCTCTCTGTTACAGTGGCTATTTAGGGATATTGCAGTATTATGCTATATGATCTAATGTGCAAAAATGTAAATCTATTGTACTGACAAAGACATAGCCACTATACCTATAGGCAAATATAAGAAAAGGAAAAAGCAAGTTAGTTATTTTTATTAAGACTTTAAAGGCGCATTAAACTTTTTTTTTAATGAAAAAACATATTGTAGGGCATTTCCTGTTAAGTAACATAAAGGTCCTCTCACTGCTGAAAGATGCATATTTCCAGAGTTATTACAGTTAACCCCTTAAGGACGGGCAATCACGCATGTGGATGTCACTTAAGGACCACGGACCATTATGTTTTCCACGTCCGGTTCAGGGCTCCCCGAACAGCGTGCAGCCACACAGGGAGAAGTGAATTCCATGATGGTCCTGGAACGTCATGGGTCCTTAACTCAAATCTACCCATGATGTGCCAGGACCGTCAAGGGTCGTTAAGGGGTTAACACCAGTGTTTATTTACCTTAGCAGTGGCCTCTAATGATCAAATTCCAGTTAGTTCTCCTGTTACATTCTAATGGAAAGGAAAGTCAGTGACATACAGATCTCCATAGAATGTGATAGAAACTGCCGAGTCACTTCCTGTCAGAACTATCAGAAAGTAAATGCACAGGACATTCACTTCTGATTATCTGAACGTTTGTAACTTCTGAATAAAACAACAGCAGCAGTGGGAGTGACCTTGTTTTACGCAGTGGGAAAAGCTCTATAACATATACATTTTCATAAACAAAGTTTACTGCTCCTTTAAATCTTTAAGTGTCAGAAGGGTGTGCAAAGCATTATTTTAAGGTATCCTCTGTTCGTGTTAATCCTTTAAGGACTAGCGGGGTATGCAGTGCATTTTGTAGCACATTTCCTCAGGTGTTTAAATTAAGCATTACCATTTGCCCCAAAAGATAGTCATGAATGCCCTTCGCTCCACAACAGGCAATGTCACTCTGTAGGCAAGATCGGGTTCATAAACTCTCCAGGATATCGTGATCCAGGGACTTATTACAAATGAGACTGATGTACTAAGAATGGGAACAGTTCTGGAGCAAACAAACTGCCTCTTAGAAGACAAATAAAAGTTCCAATTGATTTACATGGTTGTTTTAACCCCTTAAGGAGCAGCACTTGAGGACCACGGGGCTTTTTTTTTTTTTTTTTTTTTTTTTTATATAAACAATTCCGGTTCAGGGCTTCCGGACAGCACCGGGAGCCCTGAACTCCATGACGTACCAGAACCGTCAGTGGTCCTTAAGTGCCAGACCTCCATGAAGGTCCTGGTACGGCAATGGTCGTTAAGGGGTTAACCACTTGAAATC
This sequence comes from Rhinophrynus dorsalis, assembly GCA_037306005.1. NCBI lineage: Eukaryota > Metazoa > Chordata > Amphibia > Anura > Rhinophrynidae > Rhinophrynus > Rhinophrynus dorsalis. The sequence continues at coordinate 190,387,181 of CM074723.1, forward strand.
AATGAGATTTCCAACTCAGCTAGCTGTAGAGCACACTAGCATTTAACAGCCTATCAATGAGAATTTTCGGAATGTATGTGTGTCCCCTTCGGGTTTACTACAACTTGCTCCAGTATATCCTAAACTCCCAACCCACGTGGAAGTTTTCTATGCACTAACATCAACTGATGTTTGGAAATGTATAAATGTACTATCTTAATTAAGCTCTTCTACACAGATTAATTTGGCATCCTATCCCCATGGTATCCCACCACAAGCACGGATGATGTGGGGGTGCCAGACATAATATCACACCTTTCCTCTGTAAGTGATTAGAAGACACAAAGGACCTTTTGTGAAAAGGCAAAGCGCACTATGGGGCAAATCACAATTTCTATTTATTTAAGAAGGGATTTTAACCCATTCAGTGCTAGACAGGTCTCCAACACATTATGAAGCAAGGAACTGGAGACTTCTCCACTAGCATTAACCCTTTGAATGCCAGAGGTGTACACAACACGTTGCATGCCCCTCTGGCACTCAAAGGGTTAAAGCCTGAGTGCCAAAGTATCATCTAATGCACTGCACATTCTCTCTCTGGCACTCTAAAGCAGTGTTTCTCAACTCCTATCCTCAGGACCCACTAACAGGCCAGGATTTGATGATTTCCTTCTTACAGCACAGGTGAGTTAATAAATGTGAATGTGCCTCTGATCATCACACCTGTGCTCTAGCAGAGAAATCCCTAAGTCATGGCCTGTTAGTGGGTCCTGAGGACCGGAGTTGAGAACCACTGCTCTAAAGTGTTAAGCTCAAACAGACAATTGGGTTTAAGCTGCTCCAGGACGTTCGGATCAAAAATCTAATACTTGTTGCAAACAATGAACGGTCATACTTCAGTGTGTGCCCATAGAATAGCAGACCTTCCCTGGTTTGGTTGAAGACACGTACACACAATGGACCACTGCACCAGCGCTGGGTACTTCATCGTGATTAAGCGGTGGTACGCGAAATGCGTTGATGTTACCATACCTCCGGTCATCTGAGGCATTCTGATTCTATGAGTCTATGGAAGCGATAAGTACTGTTTTGTGTTTTACTGTGATTAAATAAATGTTTTTTTAAGTTTTATTTACGGAAGTACCCAGCGCTGGTGCAGTTGTCTATTGTGTGTACGACTCTAAAGCGTTAAACCAATGATAATGTGAAACACTGTACAATTGGTCTGCATTTTTACATAAGGACCAAAATACATCATTGCTCTTTCCAAATTACTTTAAGGTTAGACCTTCATACATACTTCATACATACTTCAGCCTTCCTATCGTTACAACTAGCCTGTCTCCTGCTAGCTGATTAATGAGCAATATTTAAATGCCTCCTAGAGGGTGAACTTGAAGTGTCTTCAACAGAAAGCTGCATGTTTACAAAGTAAATGTACCACAGATCTTACTTTTAAGGCATACATTGCAAGAATAGCGTTTCTTTGGTTTGTCATGTTTCCACTTAACATTCCTCCTAGGTCTCCAGCTTAATCCTTTTCTATTTATTTTTAAGTTTGCAGCATTTAAAAACAGACCCATTTTAAAAGTGGAAAAGTTTATGCTCCATAGATGAAAACCTTTAAAAAGAAACTTCTGCAGAAAGTCCTGAAGACTGGCAGATTTCCATGTAAAGCACAATACATTAGAATACCTACATTTTGCTTTTTCCTTGAAATTCCAGAAGCTTTAGAGTGAAGGAAAACAATATGTCCCTTTCTGATCCACTTATCTATCACTACACAACACAATTTTGAGAATGTTGGCAACTGAATAAAAAGATTGATGATTCACTTTAACATAAATGTAATTAATTTTAAAGAAAAATAAAAACTACATAAATGTACTGCTAGCCATTTGTTTGTAATATAACTTGTTTTTGAGAAATAAGACTTTGTTGTGGCCCTTTTACTAATTAGTTTATTAACTGGGCCAATATAACCACACACTGTGCTCTGAATTAATACAGACAGAGAGCACACACTAGGGTATTTTCTAATAGCACAGTGAGTGATACATTTGGCATTGATCATGACTGCTAAAGGGGTGGTTATATACTCCAAAGACATAACAACCCCTCCTCTCTTACCCCAAAAACTAAAATAGCAACCTGCTTGGGTAAGAAAAAGGCAACAGCATTTATTAACAGTTAACAGTAATATTAACAATACTCCTGCTTCCCGGCAAACGCCCAGAGACATGATAGTGCACACCTAAGCCGGGATTCTGTGCCCTAACCCGAGCTGTTATCCAGCAGGTGAGGGGCTAACTCCACAAAACCCCATATGGGCAAAATAACAGTTCATCATCCACTGGGGAGGACCAATACCGCCACCACAACTCCTGGATTACAGGGACTAGAGCATGTCCCAATAGCAAAACAGAGAAGAACTTTTTTTCCAGAAACTTTTTCACATATGATACTGGAATGTATACAAAAACCATGAAGCAAGTTATCAAACATACAAGGCACCATACCTTTCTGTCAACAGTTTCCTTGGTGGGCTGCACCAAAGCCAATACATCAACGTAATCCTCTGGACAGACTTTTTCCACACAGCTCATCCAAGATGTGCAACCCCTGATGTGCAGTCCCAAAAGACTGGACCCTTCCTGTATGCACCAAAACACCTTTGCTCTGTGCTGGCTCACACTCACTCACAAACGCTGATTAACTAGCTTATCTAAAGACAGCAAGCATAACACTCTGCAAATCTATATTACCCTCATCACCACCTGCACTAATAGGAACATCCCTATCATGTACTGCCCTCAAAGCCAAATTGCAAGGATGCTCACTTGGGATAGCCACTGAAGCCTGGTGCCACTGGGATGCTCCTCTTCTGCATAAGAAGATATTCCAGTCCTGGAAGCCCCAGGACCTCAAAGTTTGTGGGGTACTAAACGACCTGGCTACCCCAGAGGACCATGTAAATGCATGCACAGGGGACTTGGAAACTGATGATCTTCTGCCACCCGAGGAAGCTTCAACAGCAGAAGAATGGGAAGCAATAGGGTAGGACATCCATCTGGTATATAGAGTGTTCACATTTAGTCATCAAACTTCTTGCGAGAGGACTCCTGGTGCGAGACAGACATTTCTGGTGGCCATCTTAGTAGTCCACACGGTGCACCTGCTCAGGAACAGCATGACCAAGGCTTGCAGGCCAGCAGAGATGGAAGGAGTGACTGGATCAAGAACATTAGTACCCGCAGAGGCAAGCTCAGTATCAGTCCTGCAGTGCTGGGAGTGGCCATACCCTAGGAATTTAGGTGTGTGAGAAACGAATGCTGAACTAGTGGAAGGGTGCGAAGCTGCATGAGAGGCTCTGGAATGGCTCCTGGAGCAACAGAGGCTGAGAGAAATCGTTGAGGGTGGCTGAGATTTTCATGCCCGCCCTGAAGGTAAGCTGGGAGCAGGCGACAGCATAGCAAAAACCTTTCACGCAACTGGGTCACCAACAATATATGGAAGTTTGGCGGAATCCAAAAGTTGCATGAGCAAGTCACCCCTGTTTCAGGTACCCATTCTTATACTTGTGGCAGAGAAGCTGGGTCCATCAGGAATTGGTGCTAAATACAAAACAATAAATGATGCACCTGTGAGGCTGCTGGCATCAATTCAGAAAACAGATTGATCCAGCAGCCCCACAGAATAAATTTATAAACATGAAAGCCATCCATCCACCAAGCCCATCCTACCAATAAAACCCAAATATTTACTGATAAATGGAGATGTGCCCAGCAGTCAAGTCCTCCCTTTCCCTTTGGTTCAAGGAAGGTCACCTGTCATATTGTTCTGGGATCTAGTATAATGTATCACATTTTGTCATCAAAATATAAAGGTTACTTTCTCTAATGCATTTTAAGTAAAAATGGGAATTACAACACAGGAAGATTTTAAACCATCTGTATAATAAACTAACGTTGCAGAAATGAATGCAGAATCACAACTCCCAACATTTCAAATGGCCAAAGAGGGACACTTTAGTTTTAGGTGATATGGCTGGGGCAGGGCATTACAGAGAATGTTTAGGTTATTTTATTATCTTTCTACACCTCTTTGTGTAACTGAATAAATGATTTAGAGCAAGACCAACATATTTTATTTACTCAGACTAACTTATACACACATATACTGAAGTTTATACAAAAATGTATGTGATTTTATTGCTGTGGAGCAATGTGATAATCATATATACACACACCACACAGTGTGAGTTCCTAAAAAGAGGGACATCAGGGTGGGAAAGAGGTTCAAAGGGATTTGGGTCTCAAAAAGGCACTATCCTTCCTAAAGAGGGACACTTGGGAGGTATGCAGAATTGTTGTCAAAATATGAGCCAGCTGCTCTGATGCTTTCAAAAACTAGATGATTTAAAAAAAAAAAAAAAAAAAAAAGATTATATATCTATCTATATATATCTATCTCTCTCATATATATGTCTGTGTGTGTGTGTGTGTGTGTGTGTGTGTGTGTGTGTGTGTGTGTGTGTGTACACAATGCATTTCTCTGCATTGTGTTGCGTACCCCTATAGTACTCAAAAGGGATTAAGAGGCACATTTAAATAAATGGGGTTTTTATTTGTCCCCTGTGTCCTCTCTTTCTCTCAGCATACATACCTAGATTTTTACCACTATAAACAACCTGAACGCTTTAGTACGTGACTATTCTTTAAAAGATGTTGTTTTGCTGGACACCACTTAACGGGTTAAGTTATTTGTCAGTGCAAAGCCTGTGCAGAGTGCTTTATTCATTCCTTGGTAACGCACTGCTGAAGCGTTTGCCAAGACACCTCTGACTGAGTGTGACTCCTGCTTTCCTCTTCACATCTTGCCTTGAAATTAGCCGAGCCATTGAATACATTTAAAAGTAACAAGGGAATTTCTACCCTGCTAGTGGAACACATTGGAAAACTATTTCCCATTAGGCCTTTTCCTTGACAGTTGCACAAAGCACAGCCATTTTCAGGTGCCTTCCTTTTTCTTACTAATAACCTTCTGAGTGCCAGAAGGATATCCAATGCTGTGAGCTGGGCATGCTTCTAGCATTCAAAGGGTAAAATGACTTCTAATGATTTACATTAATCTGGGCAGAAAATCCTAATGGACACCGGATCAACTGTGTGTGAATTTGTTCTCCCAAATTAATAGTCTTTAAATACTGATCATTTGTTTGTATATGGAGGAGGAGATAATTTATTTTTTTTCCAAAGAACTCCAGGACACCAAACTCTTCCCAATCAAGATTGTTTCCTTTGAAACAAAGGGAGCCTTTAATGGGAGGAGTCTAGGTTCCATGGAAGCGATATCCAGGTACCAATTAAAGATGAATGTATGAGTACCAATCAATGCAGAACCGATTCATAGGGACCATTAGGATTTTATGCCTAGATTAAGGTATATGGTGCCTTGTTATTAGAAGGTGATGATGCTCCTTTAACCATTTGATTGCCAGAGGCATGTCTAAAGCATTGCTTTGCAATGCTTTGGACACATCTCTTGCATTATAAGGGTTAACATTCTTCAACTAATTACGCAATGCACACTAACAAATATGAAAAGGGGGTTCAAAATGTTTAATCCACTTTCTCAAATATATTTGGGACTTATGCACAAAAGCAGTTCTGGGGCATACCAACTGCAACACAGGGGGAGAGTATAAAAAAAAATCTCACATCTCCCACTGCATAATGGGGGGATATAAATTACAGGGCTTATCCTGCTGAGTAAAACAGGGGTTCTATTCCATCGACTGCATAGCCATGATTTGGAGGCCTCTCTAGTATTCCAGGGGTTAAAAGCACCCTTTAAATAACTGCCAATTTTAACCCTTTGAGTACCAGAGGGGTACGCAAAGCATTGCTTTGCAATGCGTTACGTATACCTTTGGCACTCAAAGGGTTAAGTTTGCCTCAATAATACAGTTGGATTGCCCCCCTTTTTTGTGCATAGGCAAAATAATAAGATGAATAATAAAAATAAGCCAAAAAGGAAAAAACATAAAAGCCCCAATTATTTATAGTGGCCATTTAACATCTTGAATACTTGAGACCTCTAACATATTGCTTTGCATTTGATGCAGACCACTCTAGCCGTCAAGGGGTTAAAAGCCATATTTAAACCAATATAGTATGTTGAATTGCATATCATCCCTATGGTGCAGTTGTTTTGCTCCAGAACGGCATTCTTTTAGCTTAGTGAACATGACCCAGTGTTCAGTTGGTAAGGCATTGCTTCACACTGCTGTGTATACCCCTCTGCCATTCACATGGTGAAGGCAATCTCTCAGAAAGTAACTTCAAACAAAAACATGCACTGATTTTTGCATTTTTACAGTAAAAATTACCCGCAGTTCCCTCCAAGTAAAAGATGTCAGATTTTATCAGTCATATTTCTTTCAAGTTTAAAAGGCTCCATGGCCCACAGAATGACGTGGCAACCTGTTTTTATTTAACTTCGCTACAAAAAGAATTATTTTTTATATTACATGATATATGTTTCATTTATATGTGGACACCACCACTCAAACGCTGGCAGACTACCAAATTAGAGTTTACTTTTTACTTTTGCCAATACATGGAGGAGGGGGCGAAGGGGTGGATGATTGTGATGCTAGATTGTATGCCATAGCAAAAACATGGCACCAGTTGGTTACTAGGGAGAGGGCAATATATACTGACATTTTTTGTATAGATTTAAAGATATAATCCTATCAGGATCACTGTAATTCAGGAGTAATCAATTGTTAGACCTCTGGCTGTTGGCAACTACATTACCATCATCCTCCACCAGCTGTTGGTTGGTTCTGGATTGTCACAGAAAGGCTTATTGGCCAACACAAGATATGGAAGGGTATGAAGGGTTATTGCCAATCAGATGCCTAGTTTGCCTGTCTTGCACTCTTCTGTACTCAAATTGCACCCTCTGAATATTTTTACATGCCAGCACCAGACTATATTTAAGGTCAGGGCTCAAAATTTCCACTCACCACTAGCCAACGGCGAGTGAAAATTTAGCCCTGGCGAGTAGAAATTCAGCCCTGGTTGGTATGTTATGGCTTGCAGTGGCGAGTAACTTTTCAGGTCTGGCTAGTAGCAAAGGACTTCAACTTTTAAGGCCTGTTTAAGGTTATTAGATATCCAAGGAAGCGTAGGTCGGTAATCCCCTGACTATGCGCATTCTAGGAGAAAATCCACAAAATGTAATGAGATAGTACCACAGTACCTATACAGAGCACAAAGAGAAAAACAAATACATTATAGATGTAATGTGATTAAAAAGGTTCACATGGTATATTTATATAAATATGATATTACATACAACACATAGGCATAATAATATATGTATTTTGGTTCTGCCCAAGGGAGCTTTGAGGTGAAAGTGATGGAGCTTTCACTGCAGATGCTGCCTGTCCTCTCAAGAGGAAAACCAAAGATACTTCCCTGCTCATTCACTTATGCCTTTGAGTACCAGAGGGGTGTGCAATGCATTGGTACCCCCTGCCACTCAAAGGGTTAAATAATAGGCTGTTCCTTTATCAGAGGGTGAGCTTGGCCACTTAGTAATACATAATAAGGCAGAGTACAGCAACAGTATATTTTGCTTCAGAAACTGTTGTTCAGTCCTGGCCAGCAAACCCCCAGTATGGCGTAGGTGTGATCATTGCCAGTGTGAACAATGTATGTCAGGAATTCACTAAGACAGTGACCAAAATACATATTTTTTTATTTTCTGTTCGGCCATCCCTCCCTGTTACAGACGGACACAGGACCATAAATGCACAGACCAAGAAGAATCCAAACCCGCGACTACATGCCCAACCCGAGAAGATGGAGTAATGAGGCTCAAGCCTCGGTATCCAAAAATCACCGCAGATGGATAAAATCTATCAGCAAGAAGAAGACAAGGAAAGGTGAGCAGGCTAACTTTGCTTATTCCCACCCTCCCTCCCTGTTTATTGAGTTTTGTTTCAGGTCATCTAGGTGCAGTAGCTGCACCATTGAGGAGGTCCGACTTAGGGTCAATGAAGTGGGGAATAAGTCAGCAGTAGATATCCATGTAGGGCCTTTGCGGCTGTGCCGCTTACACGGCCCCGCAGTGCGCAGTAGCCAATCTGTAACGGTGAGCGGGCAGACTTGTGCTGTGAGGCCAGGTCAGCCTGCAGGAATAGCAGGCAATTGCCATCAAGCACTGTGGAGGAGGGGAGACATGTAGGTAGTGTCATGGCAGATTGACATTTGGGCCTTGTCTGCCTCCCCTGGTATGGTTTGGTGGTGGCCATGGAGAGTGACCAGAAGTGGGGAGGCAGTGGTTTGCCTGAAAGGTCTCGCCCTTTACCTCCCATGGCTGCTGACTGGGTGCAGGCGTGACCCATGCTATTAGGGGCCCTGGAGGCACCACGTAGGAGGGGGAATGGTACTCCTGGGATCCTATAAATAGGTCAAATCCCAAATTAATAAAGCTTTGGGCTCACAATTTGCCACCTTATCTTGTTGTTACTGTGTTTATTTGTTGGGGAATTGGGGGGGGGGTTGTTGTGGTTGGTGCCTGGAGGGTAAGAAAGGGGGGAATGGGGAGGGTGACCCTTATAATCACTATTTACAGCCTTCACATGCAAGGGATAATGGGAGCTGTAGTCCCCAACAGCAGGGGGTCCAACAACTGATTATGCCCAGAGTTATAACCATCTCAGGCTAGTTTACCCTACACATATGAGCTGGAGGAAGTCTAAAAATAACCATGTCAAAGTGGACCACATTTCAATCCTTGGAGCAAGTTTGAATCACAATTTTCAATGCATTAGATACCTCTTGTACTCATATGGTTAAAGGGATAGTAATGTCCCCAAAAAATATTTTGCATTTTGTAGAGATTAAAAAGTTGAATTGAATGTATCCTTTTTCTTCTTTAAAGGGATAGTAATGTGCCAAAAAAACCATTTCACATTTTGTAGAGATTAAAAAGTTTAATTGAATGCAAAAAAACGTATCGCTCAAACCGCTATGGTTTGAGAGATATCTGCATTCAAAGTTTGATGTGTCCTGCTTTCAACTGTAAAGCTGTCAGCAGGAGAGCCATGTCGGTCGACACGGAGGTTCTGCAACAGAGCCGCAATTGCGTTTTTTTAAAAAGAATTACTTCACTGGAATGGTCTACAACGTTTGCTTGCAAACCAAGCACATGTTGTAGACCATTCCAATTAAGCAATTCTTTCAAGCACACATTGTAGACCATTCCAATGAAGTAATTATTTTTAAAAAAAAATGTGATTGCAGCTCTGCTGCAGAGCCTCCGTGTCAGCCGACACGGATCTCCTGCTGACAGCTTTACAGCTGACAGCAGGAAACATCCAACTTTGAATGCAGATATCTCTCAAACCATAGCGGTTTGAGAGATACGTTTTTTTGCATTCAATTAAACTTAACTTAATCTCTACAAAATGTGAAATATTTTTTGGGGGACATTACTTTCCCTTTAAAGAAGAAAAAGGATACAGCTCACAAACACCAGTCTTCTTCCACAGGCTGCCAGTGGTCATGCATGGTGGTGTCAGTGATCGCCAACCAAGATAGGAAACTGGTCTGATTATAAGGGATTGTTGAATAGTGCAGAGCAGAAAAGCTCCATTGCAGAATGAGCCCTATACCAACTTCACCCTCTGTATGCCCTGAAGATATGCCCATGCCCTGCTCTCACTAAATAGTTTACAGTTAATTCCCTTTGGGAAAACTATACTATTAACCCTTATTATGCCAGAGGGGTGTCCAAGGCATTGCTTTCCAATGTGTTGCAAACCCCTCTGAGACTTAAAAGGTTAAACAAGAAACCTGGTGCTGCCCCTTGGCACTGAAGGCACACAGCATCCTCTGAGTGACCTCATTCCATTGCCCAGTTCTCTAATCCTTTCTGAGTAAGGTTACCGCCTTTAAAAACCATCTTTACAGAGCAGTGCGTCTGTGTACAGATTTACTAGACTTATTGCTCATTTCATCTAAGGTCTCCAGGATGCCTTTGCTTGTACTGTCTGCCAGAGCCCATAAAACCACAGCAGCCGTGACATTTACAGCAATAAATGTAATGTTATCTGCTACTTCCTCTGTTATTGTTAACATTTGTTTACCATGTATTGTAAAATGAGAAAAAAAAAAACTTGGATAAACAATTTTGAAATTACATGGCTCAGCACAAGGTTAGCTATCTTTCTTCCGTATGCTAAAATTATGGCTGCACAATTTTTCTTTTTTTTTTTTTTTTTAGGCCGCAACATTTCTGTGCAGCAAGGACATAAAATGATGCTTAGAAATGTGATACACATTTTCATTTCACACTTCATCAGCCTTTACAACCGTGGCTCAGTGAAATATAAGACAGAACTTGGCGAACAGCCATATTTACCAACTTATAAAATAGGGGTCACATTTCCCTTTTATTTATTTTGTAACTAATTTTCCCTGCACATTCCTGCACTGGCTGTTGAGAACTTTATTGACCAAAGGCACAGGAAACACTCTGGGCGTTTCTACTGTAATAAATTTTAGGCTGTGCTAATTAATCCCTTGGACGCTAGAGACATTGCCAATGCATGGATCACTGGAGAAGTCTCTAAAATCTAAATCAGAGGTGGGTAACCTGAGGCCCTCCAGCTGCTGTGGACTATAACTTCCATCATTCCTATCACAGGATTTGTAGTTCACAACAGTCGGCGGGCCTCAGGTTCCCCCACCCATGCATTAAGAGAGTTAAAGCAACACCAATACTAAAATATACTATATAAATGTACGTCTAGGGGTCATATTTGTAATAAAACAAGGAGCAATTCTGAAGCAAACCAAATGCACCAAAATTAACAAATAAAATGTTTAGTTTAATTACGTAGGAGTTTTCACACTTTGACTAGAGGTCTAACACATTGCTCCTCTTTTTTTTGCACAAGCCATTTATACTTTGAAGGAACTTAAGATAGATAAGATTGCATGTGCAGGTTTTCAGCAGGTTCAGAGACGCCATTTCCGTTTGCACTCCTCACTTCCTGGTAAGCCAGTTATATTCTACAGTGTGTTTAAGAACAGATAATGAGAGGTGCAGCATTACATGCTTTGTATGAACTAGGACTGTAGCAATAGATAGACTTATTTACAATAATTAAACACCATACACGGACTTTGGTACTTTGCGCGGCCGGCACTTGTGGACCACAGGGCATTTTTTTTTTTTTTTTTATCAGCGCTTCCGGCGTGCAGCCGCGACGGGAGCCCTGAACGCCATGCCGTGCCAGGACTGTCATTGGTCCTTAAGAGCCGGACCGCCGTGACGGTCCTGGCACGGCAATGGTCCTTGAGGGGTTAAAAGGATAGTAATACCTCATTTAAACTTTAGCCCCCAGTATTGTTTACATTTTTTTTTTTACATATTGCACTATATATATATATCTCTACTTACAGATTTGTAGTTCAAACGCTATTGAAGTCAAAAGGATCCCCCTCCCACCTCTTTCCCTGTGTCACTGATCCTCTCTGTCTGGTCTGGATGGAGAGCGGTGAGGGACAATCTTCAGTAAGCAAAAGGAAAATCCTGCCCTCCTCCATCAAGGGGAACAGAGTTTTCCTTATACTTACTGAATGAAGATTGACCCTCGCTACATCCGTCCAGTCCCAGGACCAGATTCGAAATCTAAGGGGAGGCGGCCAGAAAGGTCTGGGAGGGGGATCCTTTTGCTTGAATAGCTTTTGCACTACAAATCTGTAACTAACTATATAGCACAATATGTTAAAAATAATTGTACACAATACTCGAAGCTAATGTTTAAATGAGGTATTACTATCCCTTTAATACAAATGCTGTCATAGATCAGCATTTGTATTAAAGGTTCCCTAAATTCTTTCAGATTTAATTTTTAACCCCTTGAAACCTAGAAAGATATTTAATGCACTGCTTTGCAATGGACTTGTGATATCTCCAGCATTTTCAGGGATTAAAAGCATGATTTAAATCAATGTTAATATGTATTTGTTCCCGGTCGTGCAATTGGTCTGCCCCAGATTTGCTCTGTTTTTTGGCACGTGAATAGGCCATGAATGCAAGTGCCAATGTTACATTTCTTTTATCTCACAAATGTTAGTGGCTGCACTCAGGGTATGCAGTGGAGAGCATGACTGCTTTAGTAAATACACTCCACTGTGTATGTTACAGCACCAAAGCATGCGAATGGAGTAAAGTTACACAATGTTCTCGGCACCTTGTTAACCCTCTGAGTGCCAGAGAGGTATCCAATGCATTGTGTTGCAATGCGTTGGATACCTCTCTGGCACTCAAAGGGTTAATACATGGTATTAAGGTGCAGGGGATACAAACACCCATCAAAGCCCATACATTGCCCCACTGCCCTCTTCTTGGTGCATAAGTAGGTTAATAAATTGGTGTTAGGCACGTTTAGGTCTAGAAAATTCCAGACCCTGGTTTAGAGCAGAAATGTATGTGTACATTCACCCCATGGAGGAGGAAGTTGTAGATCAGGGGTGGGTAACTTGAGACCTTCCATCTGTTGCTGGACTACAACTCCCATCACTCCCAGCAGCCAACAGTTGCCAGAGAATGATGGGAGTTGTCGGACCTCATGTTGCCCATTCCTACTATAAATCCTTGCAGCTCCCTAAAAAAACATATCAATCTAATCCCACTTCCACAACACTTAACATACCTAATATCCATATAAACATAATTCATCTTAACCTTACTGAACTTGGACTGACCTCTACCAGATACTTCTAAATGGCTAAGTCTTTTCTACTTATTCCCCAAAGTTATTCTCCATCAGCTTCTTTTTATCTTTGTATCAAAATATTACCCCATCTATTTATATGTGGGGATTTATATATTACTTTCATATGAAATATGTTAGCATTAGTGGCTATTTTAGCTAAAGCTACAAATACAGCAGTATAAATGTATACCTTATCCTATTATATGGTAAGCTCGTGTGGCAAGGGATATATTTACCCATAATCCTATTCATGTCTGAATGTGAACTGTATATTTACATTTTAGGTATGTGAATTTTCTGATCTAATTTATCCCACTGAAGACCAAAAAATACCTAAATATTGCAGAAGCACATTCCCAGGATTCAGGAGCTTGTGCTGAGTACAGCAGTGTGGAAATGAGCACAAACTCATTTACACATTTATAGACATTGCTGTAAACATCTGAAGCATAACCCTGCCTGCTCACCTTTGGAAATTTTAAATAAAAAGTGAATCTCAATGCTATTCACACTTTCAGTATGAAAAGGAAACCAGCATTCATGCCAACTCCTTGGGGAGAGACATCACCATTGTCAAAACAAGCAAGAGTAGAGATGCAAAGCAACGTGCACATTTCTAGAGCAGACAACCCTTTTCTTTAACAAAAACAATACTGCTTTTTTCTTTAAATAAATTCCTTTCAACTCATTCAAATGTTATTCTAGCAACAGAATTGGAAATATAGAAAGTTTTTTTTTTCCTTTACTGTAATCTTTGTCACATTGTTCATAAGCTTTTTAATAACACAATCATGAAAAAATAGATTTTCATTCCTTTCTGTAAATAATGCATAGTATGGAGTAAAATAATGCCTTTTTATATAGGAAAAGAAGCACTGCTAACAGCCAAAATAATTAGCTGTCATGTGTCTATAAATTTGACTTAGGTTTTAACCCTTTGAATGCTGGAGGGATATGCAACGTATGGCTCTGCAATGTGTGTGTGGACCCCTCAAAGTGTTAAAGTGAACTACCACCGATTTTAAACTTCATTGCAAATAATTCCCCATCTGGTGACTAGCTGCTTAGTAGTGCTCGTCTCCAGAATTATTACCTGGTTAAATAGAATGACACCCTGCTCAGGGAATGACAGGCAGTAGAGAGCGCAGACATCTTTCCATAGTGACGTCTGTGCTCCTGCGCTGTCAGTCCCAGCCTGCTCTAGGAGGCGTTGCTAGGAGCTATTTGGCTCCAAAAGGGACTGATAGCGCAGGAGCGCAGATGTCACTATGGAAAGATGTCTGCGCTCTCTACTGCCTGTCAGTCCCGGAGCAGGGTATCATTCTATTTAACCAGGTAATTATTCTGGCGACTAGCACTACTGAGCAGCTAGTCGCCAGATGGGTAATTATTTGCCATAAAGTTTAAAATAGGTGGTAGTTCCACTTTTAAAAAAAAAAAAATTAGATATATATATATATATATATATATATATATATATAAAACGGAATATGGAGGACAAATAGAATTTTACAACATTTCCACATGACTGCAAAAGAGGTCTTCAATGCATTTTGAAGCATTGCACTGTGACCTTACTAGCATTCAGATGGTTAAAAGCTCCATTTAAAACCAATGATCATTTTTCCCCCATGAGCAGCTGGAGAGTGCTGGGGAATTATATCAAGTGTCCTTAGTACATCTGCTTCAGTATATGGCTAGCAGACATGCAATTCTGAGCATTGTATTGGTTTAAGTGACCTTTCGGAGGGAATAGGGAAGAAACAAAACTTCTCCAAATGCCATTCATTTAAATGTGACTTGAATGCAAGAGAGTTCTCCAATACATTGTGAGAAAAATTAGGATTTTAGTCTTACCTTTTAAATTTCTCTTAGTCCATACAGGTTACTGGTAACTTTGGGTAGGCGATCAGCCCCTTTAAATAGGCAGGGACAATTCTGAGAAGTGACTGCTGGGTGGAACCTACCTCTTCTCCTTAGCTTGCAGCTAGCCAATCCCCAACCAGTAAGATTTAAAGACTAACTATTAACTAGGTAGTAAGAAGGTAAAGGAAGACTCCTGTGAGCACGAACCCGACAGGACCCCCATGTTCTGCCACAGGAAAGCCAAGCATGGTCCCTTGACAGGGTGGGAGACCAGTAACCTGTATGGACTAGAAGAAAAGGATTTAACAGGTAAGACTAAAATCCCATTTTCTCTGTTGTCCAATACAGATCACTGGTAACTATGGGATGTCCAACCATTGAGTTCCACAGGGCGGAAGGAAAGGCAAGGACCAGGCGCAGGCCCCCAAAGTCACCAGAGCACTAATGAACCTACAGAACATGAAGAGCTCCACAATAACCACAAAGTGTCAACGGACACTGAACAGGGGTAAAACAAACCCCAGGAACTGTTACACAGCACACTGAACTAGAGCCAACAGGGCTCAAAAGTGAAAGAGTACTGAGAAACTAATGAGATCCTAGACAGGCAAGACTGCCTCCAGGAACTTCCTCCCAAAACTGGCGTCAGCCGAAGCCAGCACATCCACACAATAGTGTTTAGAAAAAGTATGCACAGACGACAAAGTGGCTGTCTTGCACAACTGATCAGCTGAGACCTGATTTTTGGATGCCCAAGAAGCCCCAATATACCTCGCAAAATGAGCAGTGACAATGAAGGGAACAGGCTTCTTCCGAAGTTCATAAGGTTTATGAATCATGGACTTGATCCAAGAAGCAATAGTTACCTTGGAAGCAGGCTTCCCTGCCCTAGGACTCTCAGAAATGACAAAGAGAGTGTCAAGACTGCCGCAAGGACTCAGTGCAAAGCACACAGAACTTGAGACAACAAACAACATCCAACAGATGAAGATCCTTCTCTTTATCAGAAGTAGGGTTAGGGCATAATGAATGAACCACAATCTCTTGATTAATGTGGAACTCAGACACCACCTTTGGGAGAAACTCTTGTGAAGTGCAAAGCACCGCCTTGTCCTTGTGAAAAAACAAAAAGGGTGGCCAAGAGAGGGCATGCAACTCTGCAACACGGTGCACAGAAACTATCGCCAGGAGAAAGGCATCTTCCACGTCAGCATACGTAGAGGAATGGTAGCCAATGACTCAAAAGGAGGACGCTGAAGTACTCCTAAAACCAAGTTAAGGTCCCACTGAGGAGCAGGGCACTTAAACACCGGATGGGTATGAGCAACACCCTGGAAGAAAACCTTGACATCAGGAATGAGAGCAAGATGCCTCTGAAAGAAGACAGAGAGTGCAGAAGTCTGAACCTTAAGAGAATTCAGACGAAGACCTTTATCCACACCATCCTGGAGGAAGGAAAGCACTGTAAGAAGGTCAAAATCCTGAGACATGTCTTTGTCAGCACACCAAGATAAAAAGGTAGACCAAACTCAATAGTAGGCCTTAGAGGAAACAGGCTTACAAGCACTAAGCATAGTAGCCACCACAGCAGAAGAAAAAAACATTCTTCCTTCCAGCTGTAACCTTGCAGAAGAAGATCTGGACAGGAGGGAAGTCGAAGAGGTTCTGCCACTGAGAGGTCCAGAAGCTCCTGAAACCAAGCCTGTCAAGGCCAGTGCGGGGCAATCAAAATGACTGGACAGCGTTCCAGTCTCCGTTTCCGTAGCACCCTGTTCAACAGGGGAATGGGAGGAAATAGGTATGTCAGAGGAAATGTCCACTGGATCGACAAGACATCCACTGCCAGAGCCAGGGGATCCATCCAGAGAGAGCAGAACGTTGGAACCTTCCTGTTGTGTCTGGTTGCCAGCAGGTAGATATATGGAAAACCCCACTGCTGGATGATGAGGTTGAACACCTCTGGATGTAGTTCCCACTCTCCGCTGTCCACCATGTGCCGACTGAGGAAGTCTGCGAGTACGTTGTCTACACCAGAATATGAACTGCGGAAATGGCAGGGACATGCTGCTCTGCCCATGACAAAATAGCCTTGATCTCTAGCCAAGCTGAGAGGCTTCTTGTGCCATCTTGCTTGTTGATGTAGGCTACTGCTGTGGCGTTGTCCAACTGTACCCTGAACAGGCAATCCTCCACTTGCCGTGTCCAGTGTTGGAGGGCATGAAATATTGCCCAAAGCGCCAAGACATTGATGGGAAGGAGAGATTCCTCTTGGGACCACCGGCCCTGAACACTCAAGTGCCCCAGTACCGCTCCCCATCCGGAAAGGCTGGCATCCGTAGTTACTATAGTCCAGAAGGGCACCAGGAAGGGTATGCCTTTCAGAAGATTGTTCAGGTTGAGCCACCATGAAAGGCTCTGCTCCATGTGAAGAGGGAGAGATAGGGATGTTTCCAGGAAATTTGGCCGACCCCTGCATGCCAGAATTAGAAACCTCTGAAGTTCCCTGGTATGAGCCATGCCGAACGGGACTACTTCTATGGTGGAAATGAACTTCCAACTTCTTGGCTGGAACTGGATCCTGAGACAGGATAGCCTGGACCTTCAGTGTTATCTGATGAGCCACTTCATCTGTGAGAAATACCATCCCCCTCTGAGTGTCGAAGAGGATGCCCAGAAAGACCATCCTCTGGGAAGGAACAAGGTCTGACTTGTCCAGATTGATGATCCAGCCGTGATGGGAGAAAGCATGAATGCAGTCCTGCACCTGCTGATGAAGGAGGTCTGGAGAAGAGGCCTTCAGAAGGAGGTCGTCTATATATAACTCTGATGCTGTTCCGATGTAGGACAGAGATCAATGCTCCCAGGACTCTGTTGAAGACTTGAAGAGCCGTGGTCAGGCCAAAGGGGAGGGCAGAAAACTAGAAATGCCCTCGGTCGCCAGGCAAAGCGCAGATATTGCCGACTCTCTGGATGAATGGTGATGTGCAGATAGGTATCTTGAAGATCCAGAGAAGCCAGAAATTCCCCATGGGACATGGCTGCCATCACTGCGCGCAGTAACTCCTGGCAGTATTGGGACCGGACCACAAAGGAGCTGAAATCTTTCAAATCCAAAATGGGATGACAGCCGCCGTCCTTCTTGGAAACCATAAAGAGGTTGAAGTAGAATCCCAAGCCCCTCTCCTGAAGACGAGCTGGTTCCAGGACAGCCTTGTTCAGAAGGGCCTGAATGGCGGACTCGAAAAGGCAGCGCTTTTCCACTCCCAAGGGAGAACTAGAAGAGAAAGTCCTAAAAGGAGGAAGGGAGGTGAAGGGGATCCTGTACCCTGTAGCCACCACCTGCAAAACCCACGGGTCCACCACAGAGGCCTCCCAAGCCGAAAGCCTACCTGCGAATGGGGACCCAGGTTTGGCGAGTCATGTAGAAGGAGGTTTGGACGCTTTGGGCTCTGCGGAGGACTTGGGCCTCCATTGCTGCTTAGGCTTGGATGAGGAGCACGGAGCCTGAGGGACAGTGTGGGTCACTTGGTGTGAGTCTGCCTGAAAGGGACGAAAAAGCTGATTCCATTCATTCTCAGAAAGTCGTGTATTTTGTGCATCTATATCTGTGCTGCTAGCCTGTGGTAGTATCTCCGTTCTTGCTGGAGCAACAGGATCACTGCTAAGACGTGTTGCGTTTGTGATAGGGTGCACGTCATGCCGACTGTTTTCTTACAGAGCATTGATTTCTTCCTCATCCTCAGATGAGTAGCAGAGGCTGTTACTTTGGTTGAGAACGTAGTCACTGGTTCTCTTAGTTGGATCTTCTGATGCCACCTCATTAATATGGCACTCTAGGCCTTCTTCACTGTAGCTTGCTTCAAGTACCTTTAATTTTGTCATAGCGACAGCCGCTTCTTCCTCTTTGTGGAGTGCTTCCAGTTTTGCTTCCTCCTCTGCCGTTTTTATTCTTAGGGCTGCCTCTATTTTGCTGAAAGAGACACGTACTCAAGCAGCTTCTGCTTCTGCCCGTGCTTTAATAACAGCTGAGCTTATAGCTGAGGAGACTGTGCTCCTAGATTTGGTAGAGCGCTCTGATGAAGTGTATGATGATTTGACTTCTAGCAGCTTAGACATCCTATTTTCAGCTTTTTCTGAAGTGTTCTGCACCAACTTCTTTCTTTGCAGGTTAGTCTCATTAAACTGTGATTGAACTTGCACAATTTCCTCCACATTAGTTTCTGACAGGAGAGCAAAATATTTGCTAGACAGTCTTTCATATTTCCCATACCTTATATTACGTTTTTTAATGGCTTTTTTAATCTGTTCTGCATTGTTTCGAGATTCATTGCTAAAAGATATACCTTCTTTAACTTTCACCAACAGTTCAGTTAATGCTTCCACTAATTCACCTCTTTCAGTTTCATAACTTTCTTTTGCTTTATCTGTAGGCTTAATTATGTGCTTAGGTCTGGTACTTTCTTCTGTACCCTGTGTGTGGGTTTCTGTCTGCCTGTCTGTCCCCAGATGAGATAGAGTTTGTTTCAGTGACAAATTCCTGATTAGACATTGTGTAGTATAAGATTGCTGTGCCTGTTTACAGGATACAGTGCAGTGCTCTCTGGTAGTGTAGGTCTTTATGTAATTTGAGACTCTAGTGCAGATATGCATAAGACAGGATAGTGAATCTGAGCAGCAAGCAGCTGTATGATCTCTAAACAGACAGGAGATTTTGAGACACAGTTGAGCTGAGCTGTTAAGCCTAACAGTGGCTATTCTTTGAGTAGTTAAGCTGAGCTGTATAAGCCTCACAGTGGATATTATATTACTATTCTGTTTTTGTCTACTGTGTGACAAGATGGCTGCTTTCTGTGCATAAGAGAAGATGAAACCAACTTACAGTTAGTAGACTCTGACAGCAGTTGAACGCAAACACCACCACGCAGGGGGAATGGATCCTTTATGAAGTCCTTTATTGTCAGGTACAGTTATAAACATATCTGGATGTCTTGAATGATCTTGTTAGGTCAAAGAATATATCCTTGCACAAATAGCTGAAGCTCAGTTAACTGCTAAACAATGAACTCTCTAAAATGGATTCTGGTCATGTGACCAGAACAGTGGGAGGAACCAGGAAGCATTATGCAATAGCAACTAGCCTTATAAGACACTAAGAGAAATACATATAACTATGCAACAGCAGCAAGAAAATAATGCGAAAGGGATTAACATGACAGGGCAACTCCTGGGCAAAGAACTTGCAGCCAAAATTTTCCACCCGGGACTTAGGTCCAAAAAAGCACCTGGTAAACTGAGCTATCCACATTTGGGTGACGGGAATTGTCATTGATGGTAATCCGCCTAATGGTGGTATTCCATATCTAACAGGAAATAATAAAGCTAAAACTGTTCTCTTGCCTTGTGTCTAAGGAGAGGAGGTAGGCTCCAACCAGCAGTCACTTCTCAGAACTGTTCCTGCCTATTTAAAGGGGCTGACTGCCTACCCAAAGTTACCAGTAACCTGTATTGGATGACAGAGAACGTGTCAACATCTCCAGCATTTTTGAATTTTAAATTGGAAAGCCATGTCTGTCAGTGAGACTGTACTGAAGATACTCCAAATAAGCACTTACCTCTGTTAAACCAGACACTTCTCCTTTTGCTAAAGGCTTGGTGATGGATGGGGTGTAGATGTTGGAATTAGATACTGGCTGTCCCTTCATAAAATGCTTCCCTGCTTCAAAAATATCCACCTCAACCATTTTTCCTATGAACGTAGGCTCCTTTGGAACAAGTACCTTGAAAATAAAAAACGTATAATAAGAATTACACACCTAAAATATGCCACAGTCAACAAAATAATGTAATATGTTTTAGTATAAGGGGATCCAACTGCTAATTCAAAACAAAAAAGAAAAACACATTATTTACTGATGATCAGATTCCATGTGTTCACAGAGTGGAATCAAACAAATCTATTCTGTTGAGTGAATACATTTTGGGGACTGTATATGGGAAGCAGTTGTTATTGTACCACACTGTAGGTTACTAACTTTTGTAAGAGCCTTATGCAGAAAGAAAAAGATGATCAATTCTCTGGTAAGCCATCTGCTTGTTGGGGAGGAAAGGAACATTCCCATTGATTTAAAGGAGCAGTAGGCCTTTTTTATGTAAAAAAAAAAACAAAACAAAGAAACAATCAGAAACATCAGAAACACTGATACTTTTACTGCTAGGAGATGAGTCTTTCTGGAGAGCTATCACAGTCTAATCCATTGATTTTTTTTTTTACATTAACATTGCCCTCTATTGGCCACATTTTAGATAGTTGTTCTGTTGTATTCTATGGGAGAGGTGGGTCATTGACACCAGTGGGGGAGTTGCACTAAGGGTCAATACTGTGGCAATGTTTGTCTGGTGACATATAGAGAGCACATCACCATATGCACTAAGCATTAGGGATGCAAGACGAAGGGGGAGAATGTCCTCATTGGCATAGAGGGTTGTCAAACTATGAAGGGATGCCATCTCTTACACATCACCAGCAATTCAACAACCCTGATGTCTGAGTGCATCTCTCTGCTCCCCACTGGAGGACCGGAGAGGATGTGCTCAGACCTCAGTACCATAAACACCACCACAAACCCTTTCAGTGCCATAGGGATGTGCATTGCTTAATCCTGTGGCACTGAAAAGGGTAGACATGTTGCAGTTAAGGCTGAAGATGAGAGGCTAGATAGGGGACTCATTAAGACCTAAACAAAGATTTCAGGCACTGTTTGCCTGTGAAACCTATAGCTGAACAGAGACATAGAAAACTGCACATAGCGTAATATTTTTTTTTTTTTAAACATAAGTTATGCTGGTCGCCAAGCTGCACAACTGGCATCCTCTCATATCAACAGCTGGCATAGTGTGTCTGGTGATGTGAGAGGATGTGATCTCAGCTAGTGGTGAAGAATGCACACATTCTCCTTCCTTGCCCTTTGCCGTCCCCTCTCCTTTCACTCACCACCCGTTCACCCATTAATAATGCCACTTCCACTGTCCCCTTCAACCTCTTTCCACCCTACCCTTTCACTCAACACCTGTTTGATCATTAATAATGCACCTTCCATAGTCCCTTTCACCGCTCCACTGTCCTCCCCCCAGCCCTAACCTCTGTTGCTCCTGCTAATGTGGCCTGCCTTCTTGCTACTTACCATTGGAATTTTGTCAGTGATAGGATGTGCTAGAATGGGAGAGACAGGGCTTTAGCCCTTTGAGTGCCAGGGAGATCCATAATGCATTCCTCTGTAACGGGTGGCGAGGGGTGGGTGGGAGCAGGGAAAAGGGGATTATTCATTGGCAAAAGGTTGGTGAGTGAAAGCGGTGGTTGGGTGGTTTGGAGGAGAGTGAAGGGGAGAGAAGTAGAATGTGTGTATGCTGCACATCTATGCAAATTCACATACCCTCACATCGCCAGATCCACTGTGCTAGCTGGGGATGTGAAGGGGTGCCAGAGGGGCAGCTTGGACACCAGCATAGCTTGCATTCAAAAACACTATTACATAGTAACATAGAAAATTAGGTTGAATAAAGACACAAGTCCATCAAGTTCAACCCCAAGTGCAATAACAAGTATCCTCTCGTTCTGTGGGGCTATACATTTTACTGGCAAACAGTGCCTGAATTCTTTAGGTGGGATTCCTGTTTCAATGAGTCCCCTATCTGGCCTCACATCTTCAGCTGTTAATGCATTTTTTTCTACCCTGTTCAGTGGTACATGGGATATGCATCCCTATGGCACTAAAAGAGTTATAGGAGGGCACCTGCTGTCTCTGCTCTACCTCAGGTAGACAATGTTGTGACGGGGGACTCTGCTATCAGAGCTTAGTGTATGTGGCAGTGTGCCACATTAATATATAAGCACACCCACATGCAAATAACTATGGCTCCTTAACCTGCATTTCCATACAGAAATGAGCCATTGTTACTGAAGAAAGAGGAAAATCGTAAACCTGTCAAAGACACGACAGATTCATAGAAATGAAGGCAGATTGATGGGGAATGATGATGAAGCTATATTAGTGCAAATTGGCGACGTACCACTGACACAGATCCGACACATCACCATCCTGAGCCCTCATCGAACTTTAGTTCATCTCCCCCCCCACCCAGTTCTTCATAAAATGAGATAGTAACTGCAGAGTCACTTCCTGTTAGTTTGAACTTCCAGAAATTATGCTCCCTGTATCTCGGTTTCCAAAGAATATAAAACATAAGTTTTCATCTAATAGTTTATTGATCCTTGAAATGGTTCTTGGGTTGTTTACTGCCCTAGCAAGGGGTTAAAGACCTCATTTTAATGTTAGGAATTTTGAACACCCCTCCCCCCCCGTGCAGTCAGTATACTCCAGAACTGCAACAAAAGGACTTTATATTACGTGCGGACATTTTGAACACTTGGGAATACATTAATTGACCTTGAAGTGAAGAGGCTGTCTATCATAGATATATTTGTAGTAAAACAAAGTTCTGAATGATCATTTATAAGAACATACATGCTATTCAGAAAGAAAATCCATTAAACGGTTTTCTTACAAGTCAAATAGGAATAAAATAATACCAATAATGTAACTTTTGTTCTATAAGGAGAGGTGACAAAGTACATAAGGATGTTTTCACAAACAGAAATGAACTGGATAATATTAATGGATACATTAGTGACATGGAGTCAAGGCTTTTCTCTGATATATTCAGTGGATTGGAAAATAAAATCTGTGAGCTAGAATTATTAAACATGATATTTATGATGATGAATACTGTTCTGCTGTCCCTTCCTCTCAGTTTTTTGGGGACCCCTTTGAGGCCGATCCTGTTACATCAGCTAAGGGCCTGATCAGGGCTGTGTTGAACATCCCCTTAGTACAGGTGGTGTCCTCTGACCTCTCTGATGTGTTTCAGGAGCCTGCCAGGTACCATACTTATTTTCCACCTAACCCCACCCTTAACTGTTTGGTGTCTGAGAAGTGGAAGTTTCCAGACAGAAAACCGTCTGTCTCTAGGAAATTTGCTAAGCTTTACCCGTTCTCTTAAGCGGGCCTAGCTCAGTGGGTTCATCCTCTAAGGTGGATGCCCCTGTTTCCAGACTTTCTAAGTCCACAGCCTTGCCTGTGGTTGATGCATCTGCTCTGACTGGACTGGACTGACAAAAAGCTTGAGACCTTCTCAAGGCCATTTTTGTGACAGCTGGTTCTGCCCTGCGCCCCGCATTTGCTGCGGCGTGGGTGAATAGGGCCAAGGCTGTTAAGACTGAGCATCTCACTTCAGCTGTCCGTCAGAGAGCTCCTACTACTGACATGTTGCGGCTTCACTCCAACATCTCTGAGGCTCAGCGTTATGTTTCTGCTGCCCTGTTTGACGCTGTGCACATGGTAGCCAGGGCGTCCACCATGTCTGTGGTAGCCAGACGGGCTCATTGGCTCATCTGGTCTGCTGACACTGCCTCCAAGAAAGCTCTCCTGTCTTTACCCTTTCAGGGCACCTCACTGGTCCTGACCCTAAGGATCTGATCAGTGAAGCCACTAGGGGGAAGAGTACTCACCTACCAGTGGTCCAGAGGAGGAAGGCGCCTGTCAAGCGGAATCATTTATTTTTGTCCCTTTCAGACTGAATCGCATCCAAGCCTAAGCAGCAGTGGAGGCCTAAACCCTCCGCTAAGCCCAAGGCTTCCAAACCTTCTGCAAGACCGCTGAATCCAGGTCTCCACCCGCAGGTGGGTGGCCGCTTGCTCCACCAACTCTCGGCTTAGAAAGCCTCTGTGGTGGACCAGTGGGTTTTGCTTGTGGTGGCTGCAGGGTACAGGATCCCCTTCACCTCCCTTCCTCAACCTTCTCACTCTCCTCTGGGAGCAGAAAAGTGCCATCTCTTCGAGGGAGCCATTCAGGCCCTTCTGGACAAAGTGGTCTTGGAACCAGTTCCTCCTCAGGAAAGAGGGTTGGTATTCTACTCCAACCTCTTCGTGGTTTCCAAGAAGGACGGCAGCTGTCATCCCATTTTGGATTTGAAGGATCTCAACTCCTTTGTGGTCAAGTCCCAGTATCGCCAGGAGTCTCTATGCACAGTGATAGCTGCCATGTCCCCTGGGGAATTTCTAACTTCTCTGGATCTTCAGGATGCATATTTGCACATTACCATTCATCCAGAGAGTCGGCAATATCTCCGCTTTGCCTGTGACCGAGGGCATTTCCAGTTTTCTGCCCTCCACTTTGACATGACCATGGCTCCTCAAGTCTTGAACAGAGTCCAGGGAGCCTTGATTTCTGTCTTACATCGAGACGGCATCAGAGTCACCCCGTACATGGACAGCCTCCTTCTGAAGGCCTCTTCTCCAGAACTCCTTCATCAACAAGTGCAGGACTGCATTCATGCTCTGTTCTGTCATGGGTGGATCAATCTGGACACCTCAGACCTTGTTCCTTCAGAGAGGATGGTCTTTCTGGGAATCCTCTTCGACACTCAGAGAGGGATGGTTTTCCTCACGGACGAAGCAGCTCATCAGATTACGCTGAAGGTCCAGGCTGTCCTGAATCAGGATCCGGTTCCAGCCAAGAAGTTGTCATCCCTGGTGGAGAAATTCATTTCCACCATAGAGGCAGTTCCATTTGCCATGGCTCATACCAGAGAACGTCAGAGGTTTCTAATCCTGGAATGCAGGGGTTGGCCAGATCTCCTGGAGAGGTCCTTATCTCTCCCTCTTCACGTTGAGCTAAGTCTCTCGTGGTGGCTAAATCTGAACAAGCTGCTCAAAGGCAGGCCATTCATGGTGCCATTTTGGACAACAGTGATGATGGATGCCAGCCTCTCCGGTTGAGGAGTGGTTCTGAGGTACTTGAACGCTCAGGGTCGGTGGTCCCAGGAAGAATATCTCCTTCCCATCAACGTCTTGGAGCTTCGGCAATATTTCATGCCTTGCGACACTGGATGCACCAACTGAGGATTGCCCGGTCAGAGTCCAGTCGGACAATGCCACAGCTGTAGCCTACATCAACAAGCTAGGCAGCACAAGAAGTCTTGCAGCTTGGCTAAAGGTGAAGGCTATTTTGTCCTGGGCAGAGAAGCATGTCTCTGCCATTTCTGCAGTCCATATTCCTGGCATAAACATCATTCTGGCAGACTTCCTCAGTCAACACACAGTGGACAGCGGAGAGTGGGACCTGCATCAAGAGGTGTTCGACCTCATTGTCCAGTTGTGGGGTCTTCCGTGCATCGACCTGATGGCAACAAAACACAACAGGAAGGTTCCAACGTTGCACAGGGTGATAAGGAAACTGCAACTGAAGCACTGCCCTGTCTTTCTAATTGCTCCGTACTGGCCTTGGCAGGCTTGGTTTCTGGGGCTCCTGGATCTCTCAGTGGCAGAACCGTTTCGGCTTCCCTCCCATCCGGATCTTCTTCTACAGGGTTACCTGTGGAAGGAGGATGTTCATCGTCTGGCTTTGATGGCATGGAGATTGAATCCTCAATTTTGAAGAAGGGATTTTCTTCTGGAATGGTAGCTACTATGTTTAGTGCCCATAAGCCAGTTTCCTCTAAGGCCTACTATCAAGTTTGGTCTACCTTTCTATCTTGGTGTGCTGATAGGGACCTGTCTCAGGATTTTAACCTTCCTACGGTCCTTTCCTTCCTCCAGGATGGTGTGGACAAGGGTCTCAGTCTGAGTTCACTTACAGTTCAGACTTCTGCTCTCTCTGCTTTCTTTCAGAGGCGCCTTGCTATTCTTCCTGATGTCAAGGTTTTCTTCCAAGGCACTGCTCATACACGTCCTGTGTTTAAGACTCCCACTCCTCAGTGGGACCTTAACTTGGTTTTGGGCATCCTTCAGTGCCCTCCCTTTGAGTCATTGGCCACTATTCCATTCCATCTGCTGACGTGGAAGATGGCCTTTCTCCTGGCGATTGTGTCTGTTATCTGTGTTGCTGTGCTGCATGCCCTGTCTTGTAGGCCACCCTTTTTGGTGTTTCACAAGGACAAGGTGGTGCTTCGCACCAGTTTCTCCCAAAGGTAGTGTCTGAGTTCCACATTAATCAGGAGATTGCAGTTCCTTCTTTCTGCCCTAACCCTACTTCTGACGAGGAGAAGGATCTTCACCTGTTGGATGTTGTGTATTGTCTCAAGTTCTATGTGCATCACACTGAGGCTTTGAGGCAGTCTGACACTCCTTTTGTCATTCCTGAGGGTCCCAGGGCAGGAAAGCCTGCTTCCAAGGTAACCATTGCTTCTTGGATCAAGTCCACTATTCATAAGGCTTACGAAATTAGGAAGAAGCCAGTTCCCTTTTGGCTCACGGCTCATTCTACGAGGTCTATTGGGGCCTACAAGACTCGGTCCTCAGCTGATCAGTTGTACAAGGTGGCCACTTGGTTGTCCATGCATACCTTCTCGAAACACTACCGTGTGGATGTGCTGGCATCAGCTGATGCCAGTTTTGGGAGGAAGATCCTGGAGACAGCCTTGCCTCTGTAGTATTTCATTAGTCTCTCAGTACTCTCTCACTTTTGAGCCCTGTTGGCTCTAGTTCAGTGTGCTGTGTAACAGGTCCTGGAGTCTGTTTTACCCCCTGTTCGGTATCTGTTGACACTTTGTGGTTATTGTTGAGCTATTCATGATCTGTTGGTTCATTGGTGCTCTGGTGATTTTGGGGGCCTGCACCTGGTCCTTGCCTTTCTTTCCGCCCTGGGGTACTTAATGGTTGGACATTCCAAAGTTACCAGTAACTTGTATTGGACGACAGAGAAAAGAGGATTTTAGTCTTACCTGTTAAATCCTTTTCTCTTAGTCCATACAGGTTAATGGTCTCCCACCCTGGCAAGGACCATGCTTGGCTCTCCTGTGGCAGAACGTGGGGGTCCTTTCGGGTTCATGATCACAGGAGTCTTCCTTTACCTTCTTACTGCCTAGTCAATAGTTAGTTTTCAAATCTTACTGAATTGGGATTGGCGAGCTGCAAGCTAAGGAAAGGACGTAGGCTCCACCCAGCAGTCACTTCTCAGAATTGTTCCTGCCTACTTAAAGGGGCTGATCGCCTACCCAAAGTTAACAGTAACCTGTATGGACTAACAGAAAAGGATTTAACAGGTAAGACTAAACTCCCCTTTTTGTGGCATCATTATCTATTTCAATGGCATCTGGTCTTCAAACATGCCTCTAAGATACTCTGAATTTAATATAACAAAACCAAATGCTCTGCAACAGTAACCAAACAAGTAATACAGCTGTTTTTACAAATTATAACTTTTCTTACTTTAACAGACTATTCCTTACCAATTCTTGGAGTCATTACTGGGGGACCAAAGGGCAGCAATTCTAGGGTAAACCAAGTGTACCATATGTAACATAAAAATACAAAACAAAATCCATTGGATTTAAATGGTGCTCTTGACCCTCTGAATGTTAAGTATGTCTCCATCTAATTGCTATGCAAGGTATCTGGGATGTCTCCTGCAATCAGAGTGTTAAGAGCCCCAATGTGGAGTTCATTTGCTCCAGAATTAGTCCTCTTTGCTTCTGAATGAAAGCCTTTAAACCTTTGAGTGCCAGAGTGGTACACAACATATTACTTTCTAATGCGTTGCACATCCCTCTGACACTCAAAGGGTTAAGCTATAATGTGTTCAGCACTTGACTTGCTTAGCGTATAGTCCTTCATACAGCAGTCAGGCATGTCAATTTATATATTATTTTTACATGGTATCTGCAGTTGTCTGTATTTTTTATGTACCATTTTAGCTCTATATTTCATTTATCCTCCACACAATAAACCTGAATGTGATTAGCCATAGAGAGCACAAGAGGCCAGCCCATGATTCCAGTGGAACATGACCTGGTTCTCAAGGTAGCAATAGGGTCTCTGTTCAGTTATAGGCTAAACCAACATAACAAAACAACAGCAAATGATTACACCTGACTCCATATGAAAGACACATTCTTAATCATGTCCTGCTGTTTAACAAATAGAGAGTCACTTTTTACACAGGTAAATGTCCCTTTAACATTTACAACAACTCTCAGCTGCAGAATTCTGGCAAAGATTCACCACGTAAAATCATATTTATATACAGGATCCGTGTGAGAATTTCATGACCTAATTATTTAGAAGCTCATCCTTCACACTTTGCTTTGCAATGTGTTGCATACCCCTCTGGTGTTCAAGGGGTTAAGTTTATCCTCACAGATGCATTGAAGGATAAATAATAGATTGATAACTTGATTGGTATGCATAATTAGCAAATAACTAAGGCACACTTATTGGAGACATAATCTGCTGGAAATAAAGAAGGGAAATGTTTCAGATCTATAGAAATGTATTGTAGCGTTTGGTGAAGGATAGAATACCATTTTAACCCATTGAGAACCACAGCACTGTTATGCATTGCACACCTGCTCTAGCACTCAAAGGATAAACAGAAGAATAAATTGAGGAATATATGAGTAAATTCAGTTTCAGTTATACAAGCCATAGAGAGAAATATTCAGCATTTACCTGTTCATAGAAGCGATTGTGGGCGACATAGTACTTGGAGTCAAAGGACTCTTCTGTCACCAAGACCTGCTGCCTCTGGCCAACCTGCAACGAGAGGACATTAAACATGAAATGTCTCCATATGGCTAAAACAATATCACACCCTCCAACTGTACATTTTTTAGCAGGCATAATACATTTTTGTGACTGAAAATGAGTATTTTATATTTATATTTAAAAAATAATTTTGAAGTTTCAAGCACTGCATGCTGGGACTTCTAGTCCTGTTTATCAATCAATGCTCAGTTTCCTTGCCAAAGTCTTTTTCATTTACAGACTAGAATACATAGCCTATCAGAGTGTTAGCCTATCAGTGTGTTAGTGTTACGGTTTTCTGACACTCAGACAAAGGTTAAAAGCAAAAACACAGTTTTATTGAAATAAAATTAAAGAACAGCGCCACTGGGGGCCAGGACAGGTATAAACGGTAATGACAGAAATACAGGCCCAAATATGTAGGAGCAAACAGTAATGATCATAATAAATGTAGGAACAAGGGTTAATGCTTAGAGCAACCGTTCAGTCTCTGTGATGGTAATTAGCCAACGCCCAGCAGGTATTATCAGTCTCTAGATAGTGCAAAGGAAGGTGCAGTAGGCGACTGAACTGAATCACTCTCAGATAGCTGTACAATAGGACACCCAATGATACAGCAAAGACTGACCAGAGCTGAGCCAATACCCCCTTAGGGTGATATAACGGAGTAAAGCCACTGCTGGAGCTAATGGGACCAGAACCTGGAACACCCTTAGTTCTCTCAATGGAAGAAACCCTGTGTGGGCCAACGGGACCAGAGCCAAGAATTCCCCTTGGGTGCCACAACGGAGAAACACTGCACAAGCGATCTGTGAGCCAACGCACTGGTAGTGCGATAGATAGCGTAACACAGTGAGGACTTGGAGACCAGAGCCAAGACACCCTTCCGGTGCAGTCACGGAGCAACACACTGCAAGAGCTAACAGAATGCCCAGTAGCACCAGGCGGTGCAACCACGGAGCTGTACGAGCACCGGAATGGAAACTGCTCTGCTAGTGTTTAACGGATAGGCTCGGTCAATAAGGCACAGGCTCAGTAAGTGTTAAATGGCTCGGATGGAACACAACAGGCTTGGCAAGTGTACAGATACAGGCTCAATATCGGAGGCAACCAGCACAGCAAGGGTATCTGACAGGTTCGGTAACGGAGGCAACAGCTGAGCAAGGCTATGCAGACTGGCTCGGTAACGGAGGCAACAGCTCAGCAAGACCCAAGCAGACAGGCTTAGGAACGGAGGCAACAGCTCAGCTAGCAGAGAAGTGATTAGTCAGAGCGATACTATCAGCACAGTTCAGAATGCCGCCGGTAGGCGACTGCGATCTCACAGGAACACAGGAAACAATCACGGAGCAGAAGTGTCAGCCGGAACCGGGTCAATCAGGAAGCAGGAACGTCAGCCAGAGGCGGGTCAATCACGGAGCAGGAACAACAGCCAGAACTGGGTCAAATCACGGAGCAGGAACGTCAGCCAGAGCCGGGTCAATCACGGAGCAGGAAAGTCAGCCAGAGCCGGGTACACAGGAACGCAGGAACACAGCAACAAATGCGCAGGATCAGGAACACCACGAAAGGACATCTGACAGGTGCCATAGACCCAGTATATAAAGGAAAATCCTGGGCGGGCCAATCAGCCTCCTCCAATGCACAGGTATCATCACAGAGATTGACAGGGAATCACGGGGACCGTGATAGTTAGCCTATCAGAGTGTTAACCTATCAGCATGCAAAGGTGTGTTCTGATTCAAGAAGCAGCACAGAAGGGGTTACAGGCCCCTCTACCACTCAAGGAATTAAATATATATAAAAATCTAAGTGGTTCCGGGGCAGCAGGCAGGCAGAGATCAGACACATGCAGCGAATCTGGGGCAGCTATCTTCACAGGACTGGGTGGGTGTCTGCCAACTCCTGTGAAAATCACCTACCCTGTGCCTTTGAGATCTATCTCCACTCCTGTGAAAATCGCTGCATTGGTCTATCGGGTCCCTGACGTGAATGGTGTGCCCAATCACACGGGCAACAATGTACACTATTCACTAGTTAAACATAGAAATATTTTAAAATTGGTTTGCATTACAATTGCTTCACTTTTGACTTTCTAAATACATTCCTATGGTCCAAGGATATGCAAAACATGTGGCCCATGAGCCAAGTAAGGCCTGATACACAATGGAGTGAAGTCTTCCTGAGATTTTGAATAAAATTCAGGGCCTAATGACCTTCCTGTCACTAAAGGACTACCTTTAGTTCTCAAGAACTGTTCATTCTAATGGCAGCATTCTCATTGACAATCAAAATTGTAGGCCTATAACTGTACACCTTTGGACTAAAAGTTCAACAGGCTTTTTTCTTTAGTTGCTAACCATTTATAATTGACCATTTTTATCAACAGAAAATGAATACCACCCTCAAACTTTATGGATATTGACACACAAGAGGCATGTTCACAGACTAAGAGAAACCGAGGAGAGATCCCTACACATGAGAGCTTACAATTAATATTTTAATGGCACGTAAAAAAATAGGCTGACCAGAAGTCTTTTTTTTAGCGGAAATGTCACGGTAGACATAGGTGAATTTTTTTTTTTTCGCAGGAATATTTATGGAAAAAACACAATTTGCTGGGGTTTTTTTCACCTAAAATTCATACACATAGAAAATGCAAAAAGGTCTTCCTTTTTGCTACTGCAAATTCATTTCTTGCAAAAAACTTTGCCATTTTCTATCTATGGTTTATTAGAATTCTTGCAGCAGTACTGGGGGTCAGACTCAGTATGGGCGGTTCTATGGCTACCAATCGAGTGGGACAAGGCAGTATGTGAATGTCTGTGGCTACCAGTGGGACAAAGCTGGGGGTGTCAGTATGTGCATGTCTATGGCTACCAATGGGACAAAGCTGGGGGATCAGTATGTGGCTTTCTATAGCTACCTGTGTTGAAAAAGGCTGGGGGATTGGGTCAGTATGGTTCTATGGCTACCAGTGGAACAAGGCTAAGGTGTCAGTGTGTGGTTTTGTGGCCGTCAGTGCAGTGGGACAAGGCAGGAAGTCAGTATGTGTGGTATTATGCCTACCAGTACTGAAAAAGGCCGAGGGGGTCAGTATGTATGGTTCTATGGATATGAGTGGGACAAGGCTGAAGGGTCAGTATGTGTATTTATACAAGGACCTGTGGGACAAGGCTGTGGGGTCAGTATGTCTTGATTTTATGGTTACCAGTTAGACTAGGCTGGAGTATCTGTGCTCTCAGCAGCTTCCTCTCTCTTTTGCAGCACAGACTGAAAACGCAGTACCCTTTTATACTGAGTTAGTATACGAAAATACATGGGGGAAACTTACATGTGGGATGGATTAAATTATTATCACTGATTTTAATGTGTGAATAAAGCTATACTTTCACAGGAATTCCTGTAAGACAGAAAGTGCTGTTTTTCCTCATGTTTCTCTTTTGAAGCAAATGTTTTCTTTCATCCCTAGAATCTGGATGACTTCAGTACTATGGCAAGCACGTACAATGTACTGCTAGGCAATTCAAGGTAGCCAGTATTTATCACTTACATGATCCTGTAGGCAATAAATACCTGGGAAAGTATCAGGAGGAGGATGCCCCCCAACAAAGTCTAAGTGTATAATAAAAAATACAGCACATCATGTGTGCCAGAGGCATGTTCAGTGCATTACTTTGCAATGTGTTGGAAACACTTCTGGCACATTCATTATCTAATTCCCTTGTTTCACAATCCACCGGTAGTTTCAGATCATACATACACTGGCTGGAATATCAGCTTTGTCTCACAGCTCACTGGTAGACAAAGAACTACACATACACTGTCTTCTTCTCCAGTCTTGTTCCATGTCCCACTGTTAGTCACAAACCCTCATGCAGCCTCCTTCCTCGGTCTTGTTCCACTGCTAGAAACAGAACACACATATATCTTCTTCTTCACTGGAATTGCCCGCTGGTAGTCACAGAAGCACAAATGAACTTTCTGACACCTTAATCTTGCTCCACTGGCAGCCATAGAAATGCACACAAATTGCCTGCTTTCCCAGGCTTGTTCCACTGGCAGCTATATCCCAGAAAATGAAAAAGTATTTCTTTTGTGGTTTATTAATGTGAGAAATAGTGTATATAATACATTTATTCCAAATAAAATGCATGTATAATCTGTGCAAAATATGCTCATAAAATGGTTCTTACCATCTGCCTGTAAAAACAATGAATTTAACCTATCTAGAAGATGATGCCATGCCAGTTACATGGCTATAACATGGCAATTCTATCTTCCACTCCCATTTTGATGCATGTTTGGAATTTATTCCACATAGGCCAGGATGGATTCTAGATATAAAACAGAATATACCCAAGGCAGCAATGACTTGTCTAGAAAGCTACACATACTGTAAGAGTAAGAATTAATGAACATAAATATATCCTCAAATCCAGCAGTATAGTAGAAGATTCCCTGCTGCTTCATAATATACTATCTAATACACAAAAGGTATTGAATGTTAAGAGAATATGAATATTTAAAAATAACTAGCTTGTAAATTAACCCCTTAGTGACCGGCCGCGCGCGCATGCTGCCGGCACTTAACGCCCGCCGAACTTTTTTTCCCATTGCATATAATGACTTCCGGGACGTACATGTACGTCCTCTGTCCACCTGGGACATCCGTTCGGGACGTAAATGTACATCCTCGGGCGGTAAAGGGTTAAACAATAAGGGCAGTATTGAATAATCTAAAGATGCTCAATTATGGAGAAACCAACTGCACCAAAAATTCCTAAGAAATACAATGGACACCCCTCTGGTACACAAAGGGTTAATATAAATGAGGCTTTTAACCTGCAGAAGGCTAAAGCGGTCCTAAATGCCATTTTACATGAGAAATGTGATCAATGGGAGTTATTGATAGGTAATGGAGAAACGTTAGAGCAAACGTTTAAATAAATTTTTAACACATTTTTTGATCGGTTCAACTGAAAATAGTCTTTTAGTACAAATCTAACCACAAAATGTTTAGAGGGCTAAATCACACTGGATTTTTGGTGCTACACACTAGTTTTAGCATTTTAAACACTGTACTATCATTCAAGGCTTCAAATGCCCCATTTACATTTTTGGGCTTTTCAATTGTCCCCTATGGTGATGTTGATTTCATGCACGATTGTTCTACTTTAGCCTCTGGAGTAAAGCCTATTAGGCTGACGTGTGTAACACTTTCATAACCCTCAGAAAAAAACAGTGCTTTAGTCTTACCCGTTAAATCCTTTTCTCTTAGTCCATACAGGTTACTGGTAACGTTGGGTAGGAGATCTGCCCCTTAAACTAGGCAGGAACAATTCTAGAAGTGAATGCAGGGGGTGAAGCTTACCTTCCCTCCTTGGCTACAGCTAGCCATTTAGCTCCAGTAAGATTTGAGACACTATTTACTAGATAGTAGAAGGGAAAGAAGACTCCTGTGAGCATGACCCCGAAGGACCCCCATGGTCTGCCACAGGAGAGCCAAGCATGGTCCTTTGACAGGGTGGGAGACCAGTAACCTGTATGGACTAAGAGAAAAGGATTTAACAGGTAAGACTAAAATCCTCTTTTCTCTGTCGTCCAATACAGGTTACTGGTAACTTTGGGATGTCCAACCATTGAGTTTCCCAGAGGTGGGAAGTAAGGCAAGGACCAGGCGCAAGGCCCCCAAAGTCACAAGAACAGATAAGAGATCGCCCAACAAAACAAATGAAGTGTCAATGGACAATGAACAGGGGTAACAACACCCCAGGAACTGTTACACGAATCTGATACGTCAGGTACTCCCTGCGGGTTCGACAGGGAAGATCTGATGGAAGAAGGGGTCTGCCAGGAATGGAAGACCCCCTGTAGCTGGGATGGAAAAAGTTGTAATGTGGACCAGAGGTCTCTAGTAGCAGCCTTGAACTCTTGCACCCAAACTGGCTCTAATGCATGGCTGGAGGTCCCTGGGAGATACTCAGGGACATCAGAACATGTTGGGCATAAATGACTTGAGAATTCTCTAGGTAACCCTGAATGACATGAGGAGCAATTAGCAATAGGGGACACATAGACCCCAGCGTCCTTAGCCTTAGGCCTGGCCCCAGCGGATTAGACATTCTCACAGTGTCAAAACATTTAAAGTATAAGGAATCGCTCAAATACAGTGTGTAAGATTATAATTTCACCCCAGAAATCGCTAAAATACACTTATCTGGCAGGCGAAGGGTTAATCTGCAGAGGAGAGAAGGAGAGTCCAAGTCCTGTGTAGGATACTCATTCAAGAAAAGGCACAAAATGGCTGCCATGGCGGGAGCCAATCAGTAACGAGTGCACAAGGCAAGCGCTCAGGGAAATGTAGTTTTCCCAGAAAAAGTACCCCAACAGTGTCTGAAGCCCCCTGAGCACCCCCAACACACATAAAACGTTAACTGGATGACAGAGCAAGGGCAGACAATTAAAATGAACCATCTCTGAAGTCGCTACGTTGAGTAGTTGCAGAGATATGTCCCATACTGTACAGTCCCATAGAAATGGATGGAGCAATGGCATCCATGAGGTAAAGCAAGCATAACACAAATTTTTCAACACTGAAACTGTGAATAAAAATTACATGAAACATCACTAGAACATGTTAGCGGACCCGAAAAACACTGAACCCAGTAGGGAAAGTGCCAATAAACCCCCAAAAGGTGTAACACCAGCAGCTAAAGGGTTAAGTTACCACAGAAACTTGCTCCAAACACCCAACAGACATACATATAAACCCGATGAGTGCAGGAGTGTGCAATAGCAACTCCAAAGGTAAACCCCTGTGCGGAGGGGCACTGTGGGACATGTGGACCTGATGCATTCAAAGGGTTGCTCACCTTTCCTGCAGATCTTCTGTCTTCAGGCTACCATGTATTAAGAAGAAGCCTCAGTGAGCAACTCCTGAGGAAAGAACTTGAACCCAAGATTTCCCCCCCAGGGCTTAAGGTCCACAAAAAGCACCTGGATACTGAGCTAGCCACATCTAAGGGCATTGTCAGTTATGGTAATCCGCCTAATGGTGGTATTCCATATCTAACAGAAAAAAAAAATAGCTAAAACTATAGGAGAACTGTTCTCTTGCTTGTGTCTTCACCAAGGAACAAATCTTAATGGAGCTGATTGGCTAGCTGCAGCCAAGGAGGGAAGGTAGGCTCCACCCCCTGCATTCTCTTCTAGAATTGTTCCTGCCTAGTTAAAGGGGCGGATCTCCTACCCAAAGTCACCAGTAACCTGTATTGGATGACAGAGAAAAATAGATTTTAAAACTTTCCATTTCCCTTTCCTTGTAGAACAGCAACTTTAAAGGGATAATAATGTTTCACAAAAAAGCAGGTTCAATTAATCGTCATAGTATTTGGGCCATGGAGTGTCATTTCAGTACTATCAGATTTGCAGTTCAAGAGTAATTGAATGATAAAGTATCCCACTCCCACCCCTTTTACCTAATGTAAGCCACCTCCCCTCAAATGTGGAATCACTTGACCGGACAGTTCTCAGAAAGGGACAATCTTCTTACTGTGAGCATATAGAAAATGCAACCCCCTTGACGGGTTTTTCAGGTTTTTCCCTTATGTTCACTAAAGATTGTCCCTTTCTGCGATCCATCAGGACAATCTTGCTGCTCTGAGGTGAGCAGTGTTACATCAGGAAAAGGGGCAGGAGGGGTATACTTTATCATTCAATTACTCTTGGACTACAAGTCAGACAGAATCGAAATAACACTCTCCATGGCCCAAATACGAAGAAGATTAATTGGAGCTGCTTTTATTGTGAAATGTTACTATCCCTTTAAACACTGTTCATAACTTTACGCATGGCTTTACTGCTGTTCATATATCATATGCACTGGAATGCACAAATCAGAGAGCAGTTTGCTATGGCTGCTGTCACTGAACACAGCTTCAGAGATAAATAGGCTGCTGAATTTCTCTGACGGTGACACACTGAAATTTAACCTTCTGAGTGCCAGAGAGGTATCCAACCCATTTAAAATCAATGCGTTGGATACCTCTCTGGCACTCAGAGGTTTAAAAGGAAACCATGAACTTACAAGTTTTTATTTGATTTACTGTTAGGCATATCTATTAATGAAATACAGTTCATGCTAGAAAGCTCTCATCTAAATTAATTATAATATAATAAAAATGCAACATATGCTGACAGATTGAACTGCCATTTCATGGCTTCTGGCACTCACAGTAATCTCAAGTTTTTTTTTATTTATTTTATTTCAGCCTCTTTTTATTGCTGTGTGACAGTATGGAGCTCTGTTAGCCATTCTCTATAGGAAGTATGTGTCAAAACTGCATATAAATTGTAACAGAGAAAAAAGAACAGTCTAGGTAGGCAATCATTAACTAAAGTAAATATTATGGGGGATGCATTATATGCCAAAAATATAAAAATAGGAAAAAAATCTAATAAGAGCAGGTACATATGGAATACTTATTTAAAAGTATCAGAATACTTATTATTACTCAGAGTAGGTTATAAAACAAATACATTATGAAATGATCATATGCCAGGAAAGAAAGAAAACAATTCACATGGCTAAGACATCCAAATATATAGTGAAGGAAGGAAGGAAAGGACTATCCACAAATCCACACACTGAACACCAAGAGCAGAAAGAAAAACAGAAACAGATTTGGTCCATCTAGTCTTCCCATTTCCCTACCCAATTAAAATGCACAATGTTGCATACATCTCAGGATAGGCTTACCTGTGTTCCAGGCATGAATTATAACACCCAATCACCTCTGTGGGAGGCTGCTCCATAAGTTATTGCCCTTTCATTAGTAGAATGCATACACATTACTTATGAGTCTTCTTCAACTTTATATCATATCTTGTTCTCATTTTTTCTGAAAAATGCTTCCCTTCTGAACAATATTAAATCCGTTAAAGGATCAAGACCTAGTGAATATACTTTACCATATCACATGGCTTACAAACCACTAACAGTGATCTGCACAGTTAGGTGATGTCAGAGCTTTACTCTGTGCTTATGGGAATTTCTGCCCTCCCCATAGAAGCCTTTTGATGGCAGATTTGTTGAGGCATGGCATCTGTGGGGAGGGGAGAATGTCTGAAGAGCAGCACGTAAGTTACTCACCCAGAGCTGCAGAGCCAACAGAGGAACTCTGTTCCCATAGTTCTGAGGGCACAGTCATAAATTTAAAAGAGGCCTGCTTTACTAACCCTATACTGCCTATTTGGCATTTTTAACCCCTTTGCATCCGATGACATACCCGGACCGTCACTTAAGGACAAGTGATGGTCTTGGCACGTCACGTACTTTTACTCCTGCAGGAGTGAGGTGAGTAATACCGGGGACTGAAGCTGATCACTCCAAGACTGGAGCAATCTCTTTCAGTCCCTCGTTCGGCGTGCCGGCACACGTGATCAGTCACGTGGGACGGCACGTCGAACTTCCCTATCTGGTCCTTAAAGGACCACACACCCTGGGATCGCTGGTCCTTAAGGGGTTAAAGGTTCTATTATATCCCTCTATTCCCTTCTCTCTTCCAACCTATACATATTAAAGGGATAGTAATGTCCCATAAAAATTTTTTTGGATTTAGTAGTGCTTAAAAACTTGAATTGAGTGCAAAAAATGTATCTCTCAAACCGCTATGGTTTGAGAGATATCTGCATTCAAAGTTTGACATTTCCTGCTGTCAGCTGTAAAGATAACAGCAGGAGATCAGTGTCGACCAACACGGAGGATCTTCAGCAGAGCCGCAATCACTTTTTTTTTAAAAAAGAATGACTTCATTGGAATGGCTTGCAAGCACACTTAGTAGACCATTCCAATGAAGTCATTCTTTTTTAAAAAAAAAAGCAATTGCGGCTCTGCTGAAGAGCTTCCGTGTCAGTCGACACGGATCACCTGCTGTTAGCTTTACAGCTGACAGCAGGAAACTTCAAACTTTGAATGCAGATATCTCTCAAACAATAGAGGTTTGCGAGATATGTTTTTATTTTCATTCAGTTCAAGTTTTTAAGCACTACTAAATGCTAAAAAAATTTCTGGGACATTTCCATCCATTTAAGATCTTTGTGTCTATCCTGACACCCTGCACTATTTTAGTGTACTCAAATCTGAACTACCTCCAATTTATTACTAACCTTCCAGAAGTACGGTATCCAAACCTGCACTAGTCCATGGAGATTGCTTCAATGTGAATATATATCGTTGTTGGCAAGTCATATGATATGGTAAAATGCATTAGTTAGGACTTGTCTAAAAAATGGGCTGAATTTGCATGGCATCAAGCTTCTTTATATTTTGGAAATTCTGTGCAATCAAACCTAAACACGAAAAAGGTATGCACTAATATATGCTGTACAATGTTCACATTGAACTAATGACTATCAAGTAGTGAATGATTGTGTTCTTTTCAAATTATAGCAAAATAATGCAGTACATAATAAAGATGAGGGAATTGTGCTCTTACATAAAATATTAACTTGTTGCATTATCTCTCTTTTTACTTACTGGATACTAGAGACATCTCCAATGCAATTAGTTGGAAATGGTTAGCATCAAAGAGGTTAACACTTGCAATGCAATTTACCTGCCATTAGCTTGATGGGCTTTGATGGACAGACAAGGCATACTTTCCTTCAGTGGACATTGGTGAACAAATCCCTGAGTTACATTATAGACAAACCATTTAGTTAACACACTGCTATCAAGAATCAAGTTCCACTTACTTTACTAGAACATACTATTTAAAGATAAAGACCATTACAGCATCTCTCTTGGAATGGTGATAGGAGATTGAAGGCTACTTTAATCATCATGACAGTAAAGCAGTCATCATGTTGTTTTAATTCCCGTGTGTTGTGAATTGATGTTGTCTGTGATATATAAACATGACTAAAAAAAAACATATGACTTATCATAGATCATGTACAAATCACACCAATTAGGTAAATATCTGACAGTGACACACCAATGTATCTTCATCTGAGAAGCAAGGAGGAGATGCTAAACCTAGAGATTGTGCAACATTGTGCTAATGGGGTTAAGCCCTTTCCTTTGCTGCCTGGTCTCATTTGACTCATGGCACTGAGGAATAATGTGAGTAAGTCACAGGAGGAAACCTTGGGTCTTAGGACCATTATTGATTTACACAGACCTGAGGACCAGACCAAGACCAATCATGGGAAAAATATAACAAAGAATGATTTTGCCATCAGTAGACAAGTTTATCACTATGGATTTATATTGGGCACCAAGTGCTCTGCACAGATCCATTGAGGATGATGTAGTATAAAGACATGGAGCAATTCTGAAGCAAACCAACTACCACAAAGGAGAAATATTTACATGTATTTAAACTTTTAACCCTTTGGAGGTCTTCACCATTTTAAAGCAATCTGTTGGAGACCATCCTAGAATTCCAGAGTTTAAGTCAATAGGAATTTGGGGCTTTTTTATTTGTTACGTATAGTGCAGTAGGTTCATTCCAGAATGACTGTTCTTACACTCTTAACTTTCTAGTCTATGAATTTTAAGACTAGATTTTCAAGAGGTCAGTGAACCCCAGTGATCTTTTTATCATATATTGCAAATATGGGAATTATAAGACCGTGGTCCCCAAAGAGTTAACTGCACAATTCATATGAAAACATTACTAGAATAATCCATGTGTTTTATTGAAAAGCAACATTCTGCATCTACAGCAAGTTCATTTGGTTAGATGTCCTGGGGAAGTTGCTTTAGATGAAACAAAACAATGATTTTAATAAAACAATTGAACTAAGACTGGACATTCTATGAATATTGTCTGCATGCTTCCCAACTACAGGGCCTATAGAAGACTTGTTTGAGATAATACAGCAATATTACTGTGTGGGAAGTACATTGCTAGCTGGTTAGAATAAAAGTCAAGCATGCCAACCAGATGGGAGAGGAGACATCTCCAACATATACACAGAGTTAATACTATTGTAATCTACATATACCGCCTAAAAACTATGAGAGGGAATATTTTAGTAAGTATCTCAGTCTGAAATACATAGCAGTTTCACTATCTAAAGTCAGGAAACTGTGTGTTGTGCTATATTCCCACACATGAAACTGTATATCTTTATCCGCTGTGAAAGGTATTACATGCTTTAATTGAATACTTTTGTGCGTGCTCAGACAGTACATGCAAAGCAAATAGGTTATGGCCTCAGATACTGGAGCATGGAAAAAAGCAGTCTCAAATGTCATGGTCTGGAGTATTGCTATGCATCCAATACTGGCTAACCGTAATCCAGGAACAGCGTTTTGCTATCAAGATCACTGAACAACAAAGGTTAAATTAATCAGTGTGTGTTATTTTTAAAATATAATTTAACACTAGTACCCCTTGCTTCTTTGCTTTTTAATATGTTGTATGCTTCTTAGTGGTTTGGTACTATCATCTTGTATTTTTAGTAATGATGATAGAAAGCTGCATCATAAACAAGAATAATATTATGTATATACTGGTATTTGGCTCCTGTAAAGTGAATCTCATATAAGCAATACATTGGCAGACTGCTTGGTTCATAAACAAAATAAGAAAAAAAGTTAAACCTAGCTATAGAACTAAATATGTGGGGTGAAGGGGTCACCTGTTTTGAAAGAGAATTGTCACTTTCTTAAATAAAATTACAAAAAAGCCCACTCTTTCATTATAACAATAGTCATGCATAAGTTATATCGCACAACGTAGCAATGTAATTTTGGCGATGAATGTTATAACAATAATACAATTCTAGAAACAAAATACTCTTCTCTGTGTCCGCTAGGCAATGCATCTGAGATGCACACAGTCCAGCCAATGGTCAGACAGACCCTCATAGCAAGTACACACAACATTCTGTAAACAAAACCTAAAAGCAGACATAAAGCTTTTCAGAAGTGAGATGATATATCTTCTTTGAGAAAACAAAAAGCTTTAATGTCCAATCCATTCTAAAAGCAAGGTTGCGCCTGTTCCACAAATTCCCCATTAGCCAAACACATTATGTCACTCAGGCAACGTGTCTAATATAAAAAAGAAAACTGCATGGATGGTTGATTGCTCACTATTCCTAATGACAGCATTGTTCAATAAGACATATTTCAAATGTATGTTAAGTTGGACAGTAATTTCTATCCAGGATCAGTCAGCACATTCTTTTTGGCTTTGTTCCCAGAATCTGGACACCATCAAGAAATACATTAGTCAAGGATCTCAAATGTGAGACTACTAAGATGATATAGGTACAAATGTGTGTGAGAAGACTTTTTGCCAGACATTAAGGCTTTGTTGCATGAAACATCAAGCAATTACACAGCATTTTAAAGCAGTAACCAGGATTTTGAATATTTATGAAGGTTTGCCGTTAATCCGTAAAGCACAGATTTGTACAAAAATGTATATCAATTGGCCTCCTGAAGCTGAACAGCAAAGGTTTATATAGGAACCACTTAGTCCTACTCAAATGTACCTTTTCGTGTACAGTGTTGCAGTAGAAAAAAAAAAAATACCAGAAGCCCAGGGCTCCTGCATTTTTAATTATATCTCCAAAATACTGGGAATATATATTTATGTATACACAGATACCGTACATCCCTTCATGGGCTCTTAAAATTCTGTTTTGCTTCTTTTTCAGTCATTTTTGGTCATCCTTGCATTACAGACCAATTACACCATTAGGCAAACTTAAACAAACTCCTTGAATGTTAGGGTAGTCTTCAATGCATTCTAAAGTAATGCGTTGGATATCTTTCTAGTATTTGAGGGGTTCGAAGCACCATTTATTTTAAAGAGTATTTTTATTTCCCACCCAAATTTCTCATCTTTTTCTTTCTCCATATGGCACTAATGGGGCAATGTATAGAAAACATTCTTAGTGATATGTTTAAGAATTGTTGCTAAAATATATAAAACTAGCGTAAAACCCCGTGTACATGGGCCAAGGTCCAGGTAATGTTAAGAGGCTGATACCTCATTGCTCCACGCAATGTAGTCTTGCGTCGCCTCACTCACGCGATGCAATCATGCGCAGTAGAGACTGGCTGAACCTCAGTCTGTACTGTGCATGACTGCGTCGTGACAAACATCCTAGCGAATTATTATATAGGATAGTAGGGTCAAGTTTAAAATTATGCTTATCTGCAAAAATTAGCTAAAGAGCATTTCCCCCCTCACATTCATAGTTTACATCTA
The DNA here is from genome assembly GCA_037306005.1 of Rhinophrynus dorsalis. Taxonomy (NCBI): domain Eukaryota; kingdom Metazoa; phylum Chordata; class Amphibia; order Anura; family Rhinophrynidae; genus Rhinophrynus; species Rhinophrynus dorsalis. Next base: position 190,430,646 of record CM074723.1, read on the forward strand.
TCACTTATCTATAAACTTCCATTAGGAATAGGTTATACTGGGCGTTAACATTTAACCACTAAACTGCCTTTATTTCTGTTTTAATTAGACAATTTCTGTGTGCATGCAATGCAACACAATTCTTACTAAGTCCATTCCCATTTCTACTCCCCTTTCCACTATAGTTAACAGATTGCTACTATAATTTTGTGAAAATGTTACTAGACATGTGTATATATAGTTACACCCCCCCCCCCACACACACACACACACACACATATTCCTACATCGATTTGACAAATTTTACTGACACTTCCTTTATTACGCTAGTTTTATACCTCCTGGTCCTATGTTTTATAACTATTATATTTGTTTGCTATTCTACCCCCAAGACCATAAAATAATATTTAGTTGTCCTGTATAGAAAACAACACATTAGATCAATACATTACTGAAATGTTTTTAAAGCACCTCAGAATGATTACTATGTATCTTATATAAACCTAACTATAAGAAAGGTCTATGAAAGAAAGCTGTGGAGAAGAATTGTTTTAATCATCCCAACAACAAAGTTTACATAGTTACTGAGGCTGTACAATGAAACATGCCTCTCAAGTTCAAATCTTTAATTCTTATAACCCCGTATATATTTTGATTTGCTAATAATTAGTCCAATCCATTCTTTCTAATTTATCTGCCAGCAATGTGTCTCTTGGCAGTAAAAATATACCTTTACGCTTTTGCAGTAAAGGACCGTTTCATCTGAAGAAGGTGAAATGTTTCCTCTAATCTCAGTGGATCATCTCACCTCTTGTAATCTGTACAGTGCCTGCTGGTGACATGCAATGGAGACCTCACAAGCATCAAACAGGTCAATATTTCAAGTTTTATTCAGCAGAGACAGAGAATCTAATATTAATACACACGGCTGTGTCCCAAAATGTCCCTGTGGAAGTGATTTTTACTAACCATTTCAAATACCTTTACCCTGAATGTCATTGTGCATGAGAAATGTGCTCACTGTGTCTTCTTGATTGTTAGTGGAACACAAATCAGACTAAAAATACAACTTATTTTGGGGTCAACATCCCCAAACTCCTTGACCTGTACAAGTGATTTTTTCAATAGAACTCTTAGGGTAAAAAGAGGCGAGAGTTAACTCTCAGTGGATTTTTGGTGTTTAAAAACAAATTAAACATTATGCATAAGTATACCTGTATTACAACAATTTGCAGTTACATATATCTGCAACATTTAGACCATAAATAATTATCCATATTTATTCCAGTGGGTACCTAAAGTTCCTAACATATAAGGAAGAGGCGGCACACTTAAGGCATGTAGATGGTTTCTCAGGCTGTTTCAGGTGCTCCAAATGTTTCACTTTCAATAATCCAAAATTCAAGCATCAGTTCACATACAGGCGCTTATCCATGAATAAGCACTAGATAGCGCAAAACATGTCGGGTCTGTGAGCCTCCTACATAGAAGATCTGCTTCATGTTTCCTCCCTATCCATTTATTGTTACTGTGTGCATCTACATATTTGATGTTTTACGAATCTTGGAATAAAGATCGGTGGATTTTAAGACATGGATGCCCCGCGTATTTATACTTTATCTGAGTGCCAGTGAATCTTTGAGTTTGCTACTTTGCGATATTTCCCGTGTTTGGAGAGCGGGAATCCATCTGTGCACTGGACTGTGTCAGTGTCCGGTTATGGTGTTACTTTATTGCCAAACAGTGTTTGTAGCTTGTATTCACACTATAAATATCCTCCCCTTCCTGTCTTGTTCTCTGTAGATCTGCGTGGTTGCTCACTCTGAGACTAGAACCTCAGATCTTAATATGGTGCATAGAAGTTATGTTTTACAAATTAACAGACTGTACCTGAAAATTAGCTGAAGCTCAGATTTTGGATAGCACTCAATTCTCCCAAAATGCTGCGCATTAGGATTTAAAATTCTAAGAAGGGGTTGAAAAAAGCAGAAGATTCCCTTGGATGACATTGCTTTGTAAAGTCTTGGAGTGCTGTATAGCACTAATGGGGTTAAATGGAAACAGTGTGAAGGGAAGTTTGCTGTGAGGCAAAAAGGGGGGGGGATGTTGAAAATAGGGTGCAGGTATTAATAACAGAGAAATTAACTCCTTTGCTGATGGCCCAGGGTCACCATCACCCCACCACTGATTAAGACATATGTAGGCTTAAAGGGATAGTAATACTTCATTTTAACTTTATTTTATTTTGTAGGCATTAAAAAAACATGAAGAATGATATAAGTCTTATCTCTGAAACCTTTATGGTTTAAGAGATATTCACAAACAAAGTATCCCCCCCCCCGGTTCAACCAGATAAGAAGGGAGATGCCCAGGTAGACTGCAGAGAGGGACAATCTTCAAGTAAGATAATGGAAAAAGCTGAAAAACTTTTCAAGGGGGGAAGGGCTTTCATTGTTTTCATACAAAGAAAATTGTCCCCTTCTGTTATCTGTACTGTCATACAACCAGACTCACATCTGAGAAGAGATGGCTTACACTAGGAAAAAGGGGCGGGGAGGGGAACTTTGCTTGTGAATATCTCATAAACCATAAAGGTTTGAGAGATAAGACTTATATCATTCTTCATGTTTTTTTAATGCCTACAAAATAAAATAAAGTTAAAACGAAGTGTTACTATCCCTTTAAGTAAAGCAAGCTGAGCCATTCACTGGAAAGTTCTTTTCTCCAGACATTTTGTTGTATCATAACAATAAATACATCAAAATCTCCGTAAATATCTCTGTGGGATCTTTACAAAAAATAGCGAGAGCTGTCGTGATTTTGTTTTTTTTTTTTATTAAAGTCGCTTGTTACTCAAGAGACTCTGCATATTTTTAATCTGCATTATAATAGATGAAGTACTAGAAAATACTTAATTTTAAACATATTTATATTTTTAAACCGATTAACACCCCTCTTTTTTGTCACTTCCCATGTATACCTGACACTATTTACAATTTATTTACATAGTGTGCTAGGCAGGGAGGAGAGGTGAAACATGATAAAAGAAAAAAATAAATAAATAATAAAAAAAAAAAAAAAGAATTTTTTTTTAACCTTTTGCGTGCAAGAGATGTATGCAGCACATTGCTTTGCAAAGTGTTGAGTATCCCCCTGGCACTCAGAGGGTTAAAACTAAGCATTTGCTTACATTTTAGGGAGTGTATGTAAAGACAGCTTTGAATGCCAGCTGGCTACGCAACACATTGCTGTCAATATTTTGAGTAACCCCTCTGGTATTCAAAGGGTTAACAATATACATATACTTCATTTTTGTTCTAGTGTCTACTTTAACAGGCATAAAATCAAAACTGGAATTATTCCAATCCTGCACTTGATAAACATTCACAAGGGAAAATACAAAGAATAATTGTAGAAAATCATAAGAAAAAGTGCAAGTGGCAAGCCAACACAGCAAGCACCATTCCCATTTTAGTCATCTATAGAATACAGAGTTGGTCACACCGGTTTATGTTCCTCAACAGTGCATCAAGGCATGCAGGGTACAATTACCTCCAGTCTGTCCCTGCTTAGGCAATATCACTACCAGTGAATGATTAAATATAAAAAAATAATGAAGTGAAAATCTTGCAACAAGCTAAAAAATATAATAATATTTAATAACAAATTGTAAAGTTAACAGTAGTAAAATGCTACATTGCTGCATGCCACATGTATGATGGCATTTTCCACAAATATCATGGCATTTCCCCTTACCACTTTTTCCAGAACGAACCAGCAAAAAAGCCACTTGCACGGTTTCTTACTGTTTTCCAAGTACCTGACGCAGGTCAGTTGTGTGGATCTGGAGGAGACGTCTGCAATGCAGTTCAACAACTGACCAGTAACAGACATCAATGCCCTAGTAGGAGAGGGCTAAAATCCCCTACAAGCTGAAGCTGTGTGCCATTCACATAAGTGTCTGACAGACCATCCTAATATGGAGTACCCAATGAAAGGGAAGAGAAGAGGATTACATATATTTCTGAATACTATCCTACGGAATCTAGCACCCCTTTTTTGTTCTTTTGTGAAGAATAATCTTAGCCCGCCTTTTTTTGGCACACTGCAATCTGTGTACAGGAACCCATTCATTTTAAAGAGAACCAAACCTTTTGAAATATTATATATATATATATATATATATATATATATATGGGAAGAATAGTCCATGTTACACCACTCCTTGGCATTACTGATAAAACAGTGGACTTAACAACATAATTCTCATAATTGCACAAATGAGTTTCTTAGGTGAGTGGTAAGGGCTCTGTGTACTGAATATGTTAAACTAGCTGACTGGTAGGCATGTCTGAGCTAAGCAGAAGTAGGCACTGTGTGTGCTGTCAAGAGATCAGGAGAAGAGAGAAAGTGTGTTTGTGTGTACATCAGTATGAGAAGAAACTGAACTCATCCATTCAGAACTAGTCTACCATTATGTGGGCCTCAAATTACAGTACTCCCAGTATCCCTGGTATACTTATCCATCAGTATGAGAAGACACTGTACACATCCATTCAGTTACACTAGTCTACCACTGTGTGGATTTCATACTGCAGTGCTCACAATATCCCTGGTATACTTATACGTCAGTTCATAAGCAAAATTACAGTATATAAGTGCAAAATACATTTAATAACTTTAACATTACATAATAAAATTAAATACTGAAGGACTCCAACTTCAAGATATAAAATATACATTCATATTGTTTGTAGGCCGAAGATGATGAGCGTTATAAAGACCAAAATAAGCTGGAGATCCAAAGACAGCACAACCCTGAATGTGAAAAAACAATGTTTACATTTGCTCATCTATGTAATGATATGAATTTCAGGCATCGGTTTTATATAGGGTCTGGCCCTCCTCTATAGGTTGAAAAAAATGTGTTTAACAGCACTTGTTTCCAAGGGCAAACTGAGAATGGGATTCCAATTGCCCGATCAGGTAAGATAGAGACAAAGTTTTAACATCCTAATAATGAAAATGTTCGTTGCAGTTGTGACTGTGCCAGGGGAGGCGACCTGCGGTAATGCTCTGGCTGCTTTCCTATAGATCCCATCAGTCTAAGCTCGCTGAGGATTATGGGAATTGTCATGCAACAACAATTGGAGGATCACTGCAGTTTGCCCTCACAGGTCCCTGCTCAAGAAGCTGCAATGGGTTTTCCTTTCAAAATTACACAAAACCGGTTCCAGGTACTAATACTGCATACTTATTTTATATTTTGGACTACCCACTCTAGAAATCCTGTGTTTACACCTTTTTTCCCACAACCTAAGGCCACTGCCACATAACTTCCAATTTAAAATACAAGAATATGTGAAAGCATGTGTTTAATCACTAGACAGACATTTAAGCATATTGTGCTGGGCAGTGGAAGTTGTTGCACACAAAGCAATGGTGCAGACAAGTTTTTTGTATCTGAGACTAACAGACACTTTCGAAAGAGAATACACCATTTTAGCATTTAATAAATAGCCTGCTTAATACGAGTTTTGCTTCTCTCAGCAGAATAGTTTACAAATGAACAGCTTTTCACTATTCCCTGCACACATAAATAAGACATGTGCAAGCTGTTTATGGGAAAATGAAGAAAGACACTAAGCAACATATTCATATCTCTCAGGCAAGATGCTCCTTCCTGACTGATCAAAATTAAATCTTCATTCTCCCCAAGCCACTGCACACACACACACATGATGCAAGAATTAATGGCAAACCTAGGCAACAGATGTATCCCATACAAGCAGTTGTCCTGTGCCATTTGCTCCTCTGGTTTTTGGGCTGAGTGAGCAGGGCAGATTAAATACAGTCCTATAAAAAGTTACAGACGGGCGAGCTCTAATGGTGCCAAATTAGCATGAGAAAAGAAAGCGCCTCAGTCTTTGAGCAGTGGGCAATGCATCTCATTAAAGGCAACTGAATAACCATTATTTGGTCCCCTTCTGAATAGTTCTGGCAGGAGGACAAGCCAGAGAGTGTGTGCACGTTCTCTTCCTTGGCCTGAGCTCTGCAGCTTCGGGGTAAATCACTCACTTCTATTGCCGAGCACCTGCAAACTGGCTGCTTCGTTTCCATTTGACCCCCTGCTGTGAAAATGCAGCTTCTTCAAGCATATACAAGGCCTGCCACACAGCTCATAAGTAAATTACATTCAAGGATGTCAGTTGTGACCTAAAAACTGACAAGTGGTTTCCAAACTGCCATTTTTTTAATGCTAAGAACTGGATCAATTCTAGGGCAAACCAACTACATTGTAGAGAACAAATAAAAATTCCCATTTCATTAAATTGGGCTTTTAATCCTGTGAACATAGAGATCTCCAATGGGCTGCAAGAAAGCAAAAGCCCCTCTAGTGTGCAATAGATTTAAAGGGATAGTAATACTTCATTTTAACTTTATTTTATTTTGTAGGCATTAAAAAAACATGAAGAATGATATAAGTCTTATCTCTGAAACCTTTATGGTTTAAGAGATATTCACAAACAAAGTATCCCCCCCCTGTTCAACCAAATCAGAAGGGAGATGCCCAGGTAGACTGCAGAGAGGGACAATCTTCAATTAAGATAATGGAAAAAGCTGAAAAACTTATCAAGGGGGGAAGGGCTTTCATTGTTTTCATACAAAGAAAATTGTCCCCTTCTGTTATCTGTACTGTCATACAACCAGACTCACATCTGAGAAGAGATGGCTTACACTAGGAAAAAGGGGCGGGGAGGGGAACTTTGCTTGTGAATATCTCATAAACCATAAAGGTTTGAGCGATAAGACTTATATCATTCTTCATGTTTTTTTAATGCCTACAAAATAAAATAAAGTTAAAACGAAGTGTTACTATCCCTTTAAAGTACCTGTAATGCAATGGGGATTTTACATTTGTCCCCTAAAGTGCAGTTTCTTTACCCTAGAATGACTCCAGCTCTCATTAAATCAGCCTAGTAGGGTATTAGACAGTAAAACAGTTAAATGTATGTGCAAATGGGGTGTACAATGCATGGCATGACCCTCTGGCACTCAGTGGGTCAGCTAAACAAATTGCAATGCCTAAATCTAATACACATTTACTTAAAAACAAAACAACATTTTGGTCCAAGGTTTTAGGCTTCTCACACAATTTCATCAATTTAGAACGTAAATTACAATTTCTTGTAAATAAAACATTCAATTGTTAATCCTTTGAGTGACAGAGGGGTACGCAAAGCATTGCAATGCGTTGTGTACCCCTCTGGCACTCAAAGGGTTAATAAGGCAATCAAAAGGTATCCCTTGAAAACTGCCACACTATGCTGGAAATGTGGAGCTCTGCTGTTCAATTAACGCTTTAAGTACCAGAGGGGTGTGTAACGCATTGCAAAGCATTTAAAGGATTAAACATAGCAATATTTTCAATACTGTCACTCAGGTAAGTACAAATAACCTACTAAATACAGTTAGCCAGCATTAACTTAGGGTGCTGTGCTCAAAAGAGACCTTGGGCCATTCAGGGACAAAGCAAAGGCACCACGGGGGACATATACTAATTCCCCAAATTCCCAAGGACTTCAACAGGCTTTTAACCCCTTAAATGTTAGAGACCTACAGTGTATTAAATGCTGAAGCCAATTTAATCTATGTGAATTTTAATTTGTCCCCTATGGTGCGGCTGGTTTGCCCCAGACCGACTCCTTTTGCCTTTTGAATACAGGGGCTTACAGGGAAGTAACCTTTCATATTCTTAAGTAATAGTCAGCTATTTTTTGACAGTGAGCTTTCTGGGTCTCGGTTTCCAGTGAGTTTTTTTGGTCAGTCAACCATGAAAGCAGCATAGTGATACAACGTAACCCTATCCATGCACAGATGAGTGTTCTGTATGTTGTTATTTTTTATAACATACCTGCTTTTATAGCACCTGACAGAAAGCTCTGTGGAAACAGATACAGGGAGCTCACTGAGGAGAACATTAAAGTGTAAAGAAAAAAAAAGATGAAGATAAACAATTAAACCATTTAGGCAAATGGACAGTACATATTATACACTACTGTCCTTTTAATATGTCCCCAAACCTTCACTCCCAGTTGGTGCTCAGTTTTGTATTCTGCATTTACAGAAAGGAAAAGGTTTTATATGCAAGCAGTGTATGTATAGGAAAAACTGTTGAAAATGAAAATATAGACTTGCTGTGTGGAGAATTTGCTGTGGGTAGAATAAGAAAGAACCTCTTTTTCTGCCTAGTGAAAAGGCTGATCACCACGGAGAGCAGATGGAGTTTACGTGACTCAGTAATACATTAGAAGCCACTCGTTCATCTGCATGTCCCAAAGCAACACACACAAAATGGTTGCACAGATGAGATCTGCCATATCCCTCACACAACATAGATGAACGAGTCCACGGTTACTGTTGTCAGCCCTGTCTGATTGGCAGTATTCATTAACATTAACTCCTGTTCTGCTGGGACTGCATGCTGTGCTGATATGCAATATGCTGTTTATAATACAACATAAACAAAAAAAAAATATATTAATTTAGAGAGAATTATTTGAACACATTGTGGGGATTTTTTTTATTTTTAAGAAGAGCTTTAACACTTTGAGTGCCAGAGGGGTAAGCAACTCATTGAGCTTTCTTAAAGCGGTTACATAGATAAGCAAGTATGTATAAACATCATTTGCCTCTGAGTTCCTCCGCATTGGACACTGGCACTCAGGTCACTCAAAGAGATAAGTAACCTCTGCTTTAAAATCTTCTTATAAATAAATACAAATAATAATAATGATAATAATACATAAATAATAAACACTTCCACAACTGCCATAACAGTTAAAGCATATTGGTTCACTGCATAATTAACCTCTTGGGTGCTAGAAAGGCCTCCAGTATGAATTAGCACACAAGGGGTTAATCTTCATTGTAGGCAAAAGTGAGCAACGTGTTGCAATGCGTTGGGTACCTCTTGCACACAAAGGGTTAAGGATCATGTTTATCAATTAAAAAAAAAAAAATTGTGAAATTCTGGAGCAAAACAGCTAAAATGTATATCACAGAATAACATGCACCGTTTTCAACGGGATCTTTTCTTTGATAAATATGGAGCAGTTGTTTGGCTTCAGTATTGTTCATATTTTTGTTTGATAAATGTGGCCTTACATGTCCCAAAAATAAAATAATTTCTTTTTAAATACCAGAGTTCTCTAGCACTTATTTCCTGTAAGAAAGCACAACACGACTATAGCTATAAAAAATATTATTGACTTTTCTCTTTATTTGGTAGTCATCATTTAAACGTCAAAGGGTAATAGTGTGAAGGTGCTAGAAAAGCCCCATGTTCTATAAATTGATGCTATCAGACTGAGCAGACACTAATTTGCATAAGTAGTGAACCAGTTCCATATAATTTGCATTAAAACCAATCTCTGTTGCTGAGATAAGAGGACGCTACATGCAAATCTTTCGCTTTTCATTGGTGGGTCACGCTCATTTGCTACATCATCTGACATTCCACAGAGGGTATCACTAGTCCAAGACATGCATTTGTTTCTGAGGTAACGGTTTACATTGTTGAAATGTTATTTAATTCAAGCACCCCACATAGAAATAAAGCCTGCTGACCTCCGTGCAATCTGGAGTTAAGCTTATGTATTTAGCGGCTTGCGTCTCATCTTCTGCAGATAAAGCTTTGAATCACTCCTGACACCTTAGGGGAATCCTATTAAGACCCTTTCACTACCGGAAAGTCAATCATAAACTCAGTTGCAGTGGTTGGAAAATATATATTTTAGACAAAGGACTGGAGTTGACTATCATTGTACTAATAGGAGGTCTATTAGTATAATAGAAATTGCATTGATATGAAGTAGTTTGCCTTATTCAGAAAGTTAAGATGATCGATACTAGAACAAACCAACTGCACACCTTTCTGGCACTCAAAGGGTTAACTCTGTGCATGTTAGCGAGATCACACACACATTGTGAAGAAATGTGTGGAGTCCGCTTTAGCATCCACAGGATTAAAAGACCCATATACGTCAATTGAAATATGGCAAATACATTAAAAAGCTTTAGCATTCAAGGGGTTAAAAGCTTTAAAGCAATAGGAAGGCTTCGCTGTCCATACGGTATAGCTGGTTTGTCCAGAATGGTTCTACTTCCGGGTCAGTTGCCCTCTATATGAAATAATGTAAGAGACAGACAAGAGTTGGAGGAGGCAGAGTAAAGGCCATGCACATCGGGGTGGGCAGCCTGTATCAGGCCTCCTGGTGTTGGACTATAATCCCCCATCGTTCTTGGGCCGATGAAAACGCTGGGAGAACCTAAGAGCTGTATGTTCAAAAAGAAAGTGGAAGAATTTTGGATAAAACCATCTTTACTATAGGGGATAAAGAAAAATTTCAAAAATGTCCAGCAATTTAAATGACTATTTTAACACTTTGCAATGTTTTAGAGACCTCTCCAGCATCCAAAGGTTAGAATCCACTATTTAAGCCAATGGGAATTTTTATTTCTCCCCTATGGTGCAATTGGTTAGCCCCAGAATGCTTTCACGTCTCTTTTGAACATACGGCCCTTAGTCCAACAACAGCTGGAGGCTAAATCCTACTAAGACCCTTTCACTGGCAGACAGTGTAATATTTCATCAGTTTTAGTGTTCTTAATACGTACATTGTGTAAAAGGACTGGGGTCGGGTCCTACTGAACTTATATAGAATACCTACTGGTAAACTATATATTAATATAAACATACTAAATAGATAAATACATACTACATATATTACCCCTTGGATGATACAGAAGTCTCCAATGCATTGTCTCAGTAATACGTGAGCTGAAGCCCTACATCATTGCCTGCTGAGATCAGGGATCAATGGAGTGTTACCAAGCATCTTAGGAGATTCTGGCTCAGGCGGCGTGTATCCAACTGCACTATAGAGGACGAATAAAGAGTGCCAGCAATCTAGCCCTTTGAGTGCTTCGCAATGCATTGCATACCCTTTTGGCACGCAAAGGATTTTAAATCGAGATTCTGAAAGCTGGAAATGTCTCCAAACATAGACCTGCCTAGCATTCAAAGGGTTTAAAGCCCCATTTTAATCAATGGGAGTTTGGAAAATGTTTATTTGTCCCCTGTGGTGCATTTGGTTTCCCTCAGAATTGTCCTAGCTCACTCCCATGTATGTTAGTGTCTGTGTCTGTGTACGTCAGTTTTAGGTCACTGTTTGTCAGTGCATACGTGTGTGCTTGTGTGTATCTATGTATTTACGTGTATATCATTTTTTTGTGAGTATATACAACTGTGTTTGTAGAAGTATAAATCAGTGTGTGTTTGTGGGTATGTGTTTCAGTGTGTGTGAATGAATATAAGTATTTTCTTGTGTGTGTTCGTTGTATGCCGTGTTGCCTTTACATTGGATATAATGGATGTGTGTGCGCGTGTGTGTGTGACTCTCACAACAGCAACTTGTGGTGTTTAGAATTATGTTTCCTACAATACACTTCCCAATTTCACTTGGTGTATTTTTTCTCTTTCCCGAAGTCTCCACAATGTAAAACTAGGGCAGACATCAGCAACAAGTAAATCTAATCTCAGACGGAGACTAGGAATGTTTCTCTGTTAAATCTGTATATCCAGGAGATTGTAGTAAACAACCCACATGCTTTGTCTTCTGTGTGTTGCTGGGACTATTCTGGAGTAAATAAACTGTACCATAGGGGACAAATAAACATTTTAAATTTCTGTGTATCTGAACAGAGCTTTTTAAAAGCCCAATTAAATTTAACAGGAATTTTTATGTCCCCTGTGGTGCAATTGGTTTACTTCAGAACAACATACATATGGGCCTGTGGAAAGCTAAACGGGGCAATTCCGGGGCAAACCAGCTTCACCACACAAGACATATCAAAATCCCCACAGATTTAAATGGGACTTTTAACTCCTTAAATGCTAGATATCTTCACCACAATGTAAAGGCTTTGCTAGCATTCAAGAGGTGCAGTGCATTATTTAAATAAGTAGGGATTTCTATTTGTCCCGTTTTGGTGCAGTTGGTTTGCTCCCAAATTCGTCCAGTTTTCTTTGTGCATACAGCCCACAAGGTACCCATTTCCCTGCAGTCTCCATTATTACCCCTATGTGTTGATAAGTTTTCAGCCTAAACGTATTTGGCAGTTTAGTAGTATTGACCCATTCACATAGTATAGTATGATGGCTCTATGGAAGTAGAATTGTACGTACATATTTCACAGAATCAGTAACAGTGTACACATATTGTGTGCACTGTTTCACTAGGTGCTTAACCACACGGTTGCTCTCTGTCAGTGTGTTGCATGGCTTCTTAGGGTAAATTACTTTTTCTTATGTGGCCTTATTCATCAAAATAAAAATATGCAATTCTGGAGTAAACCTAATGTATCATAGGGGACACATAATTCCAACTGATTTAAATAGGTATACCTGAGCCCCTGGAGTACCAAAAAAGGAAACTGTGAACGTGATGCGATTCACATCATAATGTGGGTAGGATTTAATCTCGGTAGATGGGGTTGGGAAGAGGAAAGGCTGAGTGGATGGAACGGCTGGGTCGAAGTAGGCGGGGTTATCAGGAACTCATCAAGATGGAGAATCAGCTTCTATTCCCAAATGCTTGGTAATTACAGGGTTTTTAAACATCTTCAATGCTAGAGAGGTCTCCAGTTCATTGCAAAGCTTCCTAGTATTCAAGAGTTTAAACACCCCATTTAAATAATTGGGAAACTGCAGAGTTTTCATTTGTCCCCTGTGATGCAGTTGGTTTGCTCCAGAATTGCATGGGATCAGTCCCATGGTGCTTACGCATAAAGTATAGCTACACATATGAGGAGGTAGAATTATAAATATGCCTATGCATGAATATGGAAATAATGCTTTATAACAACTTGAGTAAATGAAATAGACTTCAAATTCCCTCATATATGTTAATCATTCTTTATTTAAAACTAAACTAAAGTTTACAAGATATCTAGCTTTATTTATTTATTTTTTTAATGCAGATTAGGTAGTAATGGCTGGCACAGCCTGGTGTGTCAGGATGTAACATTCCACTCTCCCAGCCAATTGCCACTTCCTACCAGGAAGTTATATCTAATTTGCATAGACAAAAATGAATAAAGCCAAATAAATATAAATATAAATAGGTGATTCTGGAAGGTCTTTTTAATTAATTACAACATGTTATGTGTTCTTTGACGCCCAGCGGGTTTTATTATACATGGATACATTTTATATGTATACACATATGCGCACACACATATATTTATACATTGAAATACAGATGCGGAACATATACGTTAGAAAATGTCTGCTCCATGCTGCCTACAAAAGCATCTATACCTCAGGGCCAATGGGTACATTTACCATTTGTGCCAATCAAAATGGTAACCTTTGTGAAAGGACCAACAACTGGGCTGACAATGGTGATGTTTCTTCTCTTTAATGATCAGGACACCTGTCTTACTGGGACCAGCAAATCATTTCTGAAGACAGCAGTGAATTGCCGTCCCTGTAAATATCAGACAGGATTGATGGAATCCAGTTCTATAATTTTGCCATAACCTCTATTATTCTTGCTCTAGTGTGGAGTTCATAGGTCCCCAGTGGAACAAGCTCAATAGAGCAGATCTGCTATGCCACCTTTAGGCCTATGAACATAGGAAATTAACTTTTCTAGTAACAATTACTCCCTTAATTAGAAATACATTCACTGTACTCCAGATGTGATCCACAGGGGCCATTCTCCTGTGTCAAGAGGAAGACACATGCAGAATAGAAGCAAAAACAAATTCAAACAGGTATAAGCAATGAAAATCTCAAATATGTTTTACATAGAGGCCAAGTGCCCATAGTAATACGTGAGGCTTAGCATTAATTAGGTAAATAACTTTTACAACTTTGTAGCTCTAATCAGGAATGTTCTTTTATTTACTAACCTCATAATGGTGGTAGTGTATAATATTTAAAATCTAATAAATAATGAAGTAAACATGTCATCTTGCTTTAGCCATTGAACAAGTCTTAATGCATTCAAATGCACTTTTAAATTGCTCAACTATTTTAACCCTTTGAGTGCCAGAAGGGTACGCAACGCATTGCAATGCGTTGCGTACCCCTCTGGCACTCAAAGGGTTAAGTCAACGAGCAGAAGTTCAAAAGGGGAGATTTAAAAAAAAAAAAAAAAAAAAAAAAAGTTAACTCTTTGAATGCCAGAGAGGTATGCAAAGCATTGCAATGCATTATGTACCCCTCTGCCATTCAAGGGGTTAAGGGAGTTGTAAACTTTTGTTAATGAAAAGAAAAAAAAATGGGATGAGATATTTTGCATTCAAAAACTTACAGTGGAAAATGTTTCTGTTCGCAGCAGCGTCAACAGGTGTCCAAGTCATCTGTATTTTTAGAATACACTCTATGGAGAGCTTGGGGTAGATGCACTAAGGTGTGATAAAACGGGGATGACTTCTCCAGTGATATCACTTCTCCAGTTAATATGGTATCTTATGGGGCCAGTACAATAATGATTTATCCAACTTCGGAGATCATAGTGCATAGGTTCTATAGAATAACATAGGAACTGGAGAAGTCATCTCCGCTTTATCACCTCTTTATAACGCCACAGTGCATAACCCCCATTGAGTCACACTATGGATCTCCGTAAGTAACTGTATTGTCTGGTGATCACTATAGGAAATTGTAGTTTAATTAAAAGGAAACCATGATCCTGTTTTCGTTATAATAGGTTTTTCATGGAAAATCTTCCAGCATTTGGAATACCCAGGTTTTACTTAGTAGGAAAAGGATAACAATTTATTTTTGCATAAAAAAGTTTACTGTTCCTTTAAAAATAACATACGTCCTTCTAGACACTTCAATCTCTAAGGGTCATATGTTCAAAAGAAAGTGAAATACTTCTGGGGAAAACCAAATGGGAAGAAATAACCATTCATACAGATTAACGTTTTGCGTGCCGGATATAGCTACCTCTCTGACACTCAAAGGGCTAAATGAGGTTTTAAACCCTAGAATCCTAGAGAGGTCTGCAATGCATTGTGAAGCAAATTCTAATTTAAATGAATGGGAATTTTTGAAGTTTTTATTTTTCTTCTACAGTGCAATTGGTCTGTCTCAGAATTCCCCCATGAGAATGTAAACAGAAATTGCATATTTCAATCCCTCCTCCTACTAGGCTAGCTTGTATTTATTAATGTGTACAACAAAATCCAGATAAATGGAGATGATGTACTATGCTAGGGAAATAAAAATCAGATGGACTCTTGCAGTATCAGCTCAGCACTTACAGGTCACATATATATATATACACACATCCATACAATTATTTAGCAGGAACGGTTCTGCTTAAAGCAGGCGTGACCAAGGATTAGAATGACACTGACATACAAGATCTGTAAAAATGGGCAATCTATAAAGAATCTTTACATGACATTGACCCACTTATTTATTATACATTAACAGAGGCTGGTTTTATTGTGCACCTGAGGAGCCCTTAGACACGCCTATTCCTGCCCATGGCCACACCTCTCCTCCTTACATAAGCATTCTCCTAGCCTCCTCTAGTGTTGCCTGGCACACAAAACAGCAAACAACCGACAAACACAACAATAAAAAATAGACTCAAAAACAAAACATAAAACAACCAACAAAAAAAAACATCATTCTTTGATTGCTCTCAATGCACTGGTGATCTCTCTGTAGCTGTCAGCATAAGGATATATAATCTGGTAAAATAATGGCCAGATTGGTATTTATATTGGGCATTACAGCAAAACAGATACTTCCAAATAAACCAGCCACTAAAAAATGCAGAGCGAGGGGAGATGCACTAATGTGTGATAAAGTGGTGATAAAGTGGAGATGACTTCCCCAGTGTGATAAACTCTCCATCTCATGTTATTCTAGACAGCCAATGCAAGATTTCTCCAACTCGACAGATCTTAGTGTACTGGCTCTATAGCACTAACATAGGGCTTGGAGAGTTTATCATACTGGAGAAGTCATCACTTTATCACCTCTTTATTATATCAGGTGTCTGGTGTAGGGAACCCTGGGATTGCGCTGGCCACACCCACAACTCAGCACTATTGCTATGACCTACAAAAAACAGATTTTTTTTATTGGTGTAAAATGCACAACTGGGTGCTCTAAATAGTTGCCTAGTCTATCTAATGGGAAATCAGAGTACCGAATTTATAACAATTTTGCTTCTGATAATTAAACAAACCATAATAAATCAATACAAGTCAAATGAAACTCATAAAAAGGTTCCCAAAAGAGTTAGTGTGTGTTAATATTTAATCAGCCTGATTTGAAAAGAAGTCCAACTCCGTCTGCATGAGTGATTTCCAGATTGTCAATACAAATATCCAAGACTGGTTGAGTTGGCATACTAATGAGAATAAGGTAATGATACAATTTTTCTTTTTAGACCCGTAATGCACAGATCACAAACTAAATCTGCCATTCTCACTTCCAAAGAACCTTAAGACTGGTAAAGGTCTGGTGCCTCTCTCTAGCGGCATATGGTACATTCACTGGGAATACTATCAGGGGCTTACTGAGGACAAAAGTGAGAGATTCATTAAAAGTGATAAATGTGATATGACTTTATAATTTTGTTCTGCATTTCCATATGCAACCAATAAGCAGACACACATCTTAACTGTTTTTTTAATAACACCAATCCTTTATTGCAGATTAACTCTTTATGCACTAGAGGGGTATGTAATGAATTGCAATGCAAGAACATGACTAGAGGGAGGGTGAAGTTGTTGTGAAGTGCAACGTCCGAAGGAGCCCATCATGTCCTAGTTACTTCCCTTGGAGAATGTTCAAGAGGCTCAAAAAAGCCCTACAGGGACTAGTTAAGCCAATGCCCTTCAGCAGTCAAAGGATTAAAAGCTCCATTTAAATACATGAGAACTGGCATTTATCCCCTATGGGGCTATGGGGGCAACCCTAACACGCAATCCAGATCTTTCAGGGAACCCCTAACAAGCAATCCAGATCTTTCAGGGCACCCCTACCATGCAATTCAGATCTTAGGACACCCCTAACACTCAATCTAGATCTTTCAGGGCACCTCTAACACGAAATCCAAATCTTTCAGAGCACCCCTAACACTCAATCCAGATCTTTCAGAGCACCCCCTTTAAGACGCAATCCAGATCTTTCAGGACACCCCTAACAAGCAATCCAGATCTTTCAGGGTACCCCTAACACGAAATCCAGATGTTTCAGGGCACCCCTAACACGAAATCCAGATCACACAATTCAGATCTTTCAGGGCACCCCCCGAAGATGCAATACAGATCTTTCAGGACACCCCTAAGACACAATACAGATCTTTCAGGGCACCCCTACCACTACCTTATTCTTTTTGTCATATATCAAGGGTTTTATGAAGAGTATAAATACTGAATCTACAGATATTCTTAACACAAACGCACACATTGTGCATAAAAAAACTCCATTATTATTCAACCAAGAGTCAATATTTTTATCAAACATTTTATAGAAAACAGAGGTACTAAGTGGATGTCAGAGGCACACCAAAGTGGATGAGAATCGCTGAGCTACACTGACTGTATACATGTCCAATAAGTACTACCATTTCTTATGAAGTCATAATTAGCTTATCTCTCAGATTGCTATAATAACTCCATGTTTGTACTGCAGAGACATTTACAGCAACACATCCCATAAAAATAATTTATTTTCTCTGTCCTATCTCCACTGACAGCTTACCTGAGGTAATTTACCAGTTATTATCTATCATAAATTTCCCCTACTTTCCAGCAAGTGTAAACAAATGAACCGCACTTTAGGTTTGTGGAATTCCTCAAGTCCAAGGTTTCACAAATGACACAAACATGGTATGACAAGGAGAGTGTGCAAAGTTACAAAATAAAACAATATCTCTCATGCATCCAGCAATGTTTGTCATCTACTTCTATTGTGAGTGTCCTTCATGACATGAATATGCCTTGAGGACATTCTAGCTCATTACACATCAAGCCTCTAGAGTCGATCTCAAGAGCTATAAGGATTGGCTGTCTTTGTAGGTCTGCAGTGGCTGAAAAGCAATGCATGTAGGGAGAGTGACATTTTGCATGTTTTATTGGGACATACACACCAAAGTAGTTCAAGGGAAAAAATGTAGGAAGTGGAAGAATAGAGCAAAGCAATGGGATGCTGATGAGATGGTCTTAATAATAATTGACAGCCTCTTACATATTTGCATTTCCAGATATAGTACATAACACTAAAGAGCACTACTGTACTTCCCTGAAGTGCCAAGAGGAGTATGTAATCCATTGTACTGCAATGTGTTGGGTACCCCTCTGGCACGCAAAGAGTTAAAGGATATACAGAGCTCAAGTACTAAAAAGAAGCTGGTGTAATTCTGGGAATAAAACAACTACAATTTAGAGGACAAGTACAAATGATCTGATTCAAATTAGGCTTTTTAAATCCTTGATTGCTAGGGAGGTTTTCAACCCATTCAAGGGGTTTAACTGTTTGAGAGCCAGACAGATAAAACAAAATTGCATAGAATTTACTGTGCAAAATGTATATTACTAATAAAACATCAATAATGATACACTTGTTTTTAATGTCAGACCCTAAATCAATAACAAAAAAGTAAATTCTGAAATAAACCAACAGCAAAAAGCAATGCAAGAGATATCCTTAAAATCGGATGCCAAATGTTAGAAGGTCCAGACAGCAGTATAATAAAATACAAATACCTGTGCCTAATTGATGGACTTGGGTAGAGTCCCCAAAATGGATGAATGATGACATGACTGGAGAATGAGTTGTGTGTTGTGAACAGAAATCAGGCTGCATGCACTGAAGGGAAAATGTGTGTGTGCAGGAACGAGGTCCACAAATGGTGGTAGATGGTACCATGAGTGAACAATGGACCATTGGCCTTGCTTGCTACCCCCCAAATCCACCATCACACATTGTCCCACAATTAGATATGATGGCAGTTTACTACTATGACATTTTATATATTATATGCTATTATATATGTATAGTACACAAAAGCTGCTCACGTCCAGGGCTCAAACTCAACACTGTAATTTAATTGAAGATGTATCATTCTTTTATTCTAATTAGCAGGACGTCTGTATCCGGCTAAGAGGGCTGGTTGCTACATCTGCAATTTAAGTAAAGTGTTTAAAATAAGTGATTTGAGTCCATTGTTATCATTTCCAGAGCACCTGGATTGCTAGTTACAGTGTGAATACCAGTTTTATGAGATTATATACTCAGAATGATGTCGTTTTTTTTTTTTTTTAAAGTACAGGAAACACTTATTTGGTGATAAACATGTTCATGTATAACACATATAACAAAAATACATGTACATGATAATCACATAATATGTGCAACCAGTAAACTATCATCATTTGTAATTACTGGTGGGAGAATGTGTGCTGCGGTGTGTGGGAAGTAAGATCAAAGGTTCATTGTCCACTCATGCTACCATATACCACCATTATGGCGATCCCATGCCCACACATCAAAGTCCAAATTGGGACTAGAATATGGACTAATAAATATCATCCATTTCACCCCATTAATCTTTTTAGTGCCAGAGGGGTATGGAACTTATTGCAAAGCGTTGCCTACCCATATGGCACTCAAAGGGTTAAGGTCTCACATGTGTTGCCTTTCTTGTACAGTATATTAATGTTAAAATAGAAAGTACCCTCTTTTGAAACAGTGGATGGACAAAGTCACCCACTACATCCGTACATACTGGCTGTTGGTCCGGCAGGGCAGAGGGTTGTTTATATAACATCTACCCAGGTCGTTACAAATTCTCTGACATACTAACCACACACACAGCCTTGTCACCACTAACACATTGCTACTTAGTGGGCTGAGATGCTACAACTTATTGGGGTGGCTTCCTTTGTTCACTGGAGACATCTTTATTTGGGGGTGGGGGCCGGTCCTTTAGGTTTAGATGGTTTGTCAGTTCTGTCCAACAGTCAGGGCAAATTATAATTAGGAGTTGTTAAAAAAAATATATATGGCATTGGTTGTTCACAAGTTCACATAAAGTCTATAACTGATGGGTGAATGCTTGCAGACGCACACTTCCCTGTGCAACAATCTCTGGCCCTCTTCCCCCCTGCGATGGGGTAACACACAGTCCTGGAGGTCAGCTTTTCCAACCAAAAGTATGGACACTGTTGTTGTTTATCTGATTTTGTAAACTGAAATATATATACAGATCCTGTTCGATGTTCATATCTTGATACTGGCGATGTCAGCTTTTGTATCCTACTTTTACGGCTGTGTTCATCCTAATGCCTAATAAATAGTTATTAAAAAAAAATTTAAATAGAAAGCGCACCTGGACAGAAAGTCATATAACATCAAAGTCAAGAATTCCATGTGGTTTGACAGCTGTACAGACTGACATATATTAGGTAATGGGTATAGCTATACGGCTATTCGTTTTTATCGTCAATATCTAATACATTGCTAAACCAAATCATATGGATATCACACAGAAGCTGTAGGATGCCCAGATGAGTAACAGGCAAGCTCCACTGTCTAAACATGTTCTATGATATGCAAAAGCAGGATATAATTATACGTTATCAAATGTGTGAATATCTGGTATATATATAATATTTGTGTTGTGCTTAGAGCCTATGTGTGCAGCAATGTTTAAACAATAGGGCAAAGTGGGCAGCTGTTAAGGATTCACTAGTGGAAGCCTCCACCCAAACTCAAGAAGTGACTCTACCTGTCACATATAGGGTAACCACATTTTCCTTCTGCCATTCCAGGACACTGGTGATAAAAAAAACTTTAGATAAGTTCTCCATGGCTGTAATGCTACTGCACAGGCAAGACACTGTGTGACACCGTGCTGACATCAATGAACATTAGTGCACAACCTGGGAATGATAGACCTGTAAGTCTGACCTTGGTGGCAAAGAAACTGCTTGAGCAACCACATATAATGGGCCATATGAACAAATAGAAAATGTATTAATGCTCGAGCAAGCCAAAATGCACAAATGCACAAATGGACAAAAAAAAAATGACTGATTTAAATGGGGCTATTAAGTCCATGAATACCAGAAGTTTTCAGCGCATTGTGTAAATTTTTAAGGGTAAAAAGGTAAATGAAATCAATAGAAATTTGGAGAATATATCCCTATGGTGCAGTAGCTTTGCTCCAGACATTCCCCCCCAGAGATACATCTCTGGCACTCAAAGGGTTAATGTGTATGGCTCTATCCCACTTGTTTATTTCTGCACATAAAGTGCAATACTATGCCTAGATTACTTTGTACTTGATAAGTGCTGCACACCCCCTCTGGATCTCAAGGGACTAAGTCAGTGGGGATTTATACTTGTCCCTTTACAGTTGGATTGCCCCAGAAATGCTCCACCTTACACATACGGACCTATGATTTTGACTTCATCATCTCTCAAAGTTTGAGACTGACTCCTCTGAGGCTTTGTACTTTTTTACTCAAATACTGGACATGGATATTGTCTAGCAAGACTGCACAGCTTAACCACAGCAGCACATTCTGTGCATAAAGGAGAAAGTCAAGTGAATCATGCATGTATGTACCCTTTTCTGTTACCTACATGCAGTGAATTCAAATGACTATTATATTCGCTCAGACTTTCACGTGGTACACATTCTATAATCATCCACTCAAGCCTGACTCTTCCCTGTCCTACAAAAAAGCCTAAAACTCTAAACGACAAGCTACGAAAAGAAACTTAAGATTCTTAAATACATTATTTTGGGGAAAAAAGAGAGAGAGAGAGAGAGAGAGAGAGAGAGAGAGAGAGAGAGAGAGAGAGAGAGAGAGAGAGAGAGAGAGAGAAAACAAGCAAACAAATGAAAACCCATCTATTATTCCTCAGGAATGACTTCAATGTCGTTTTTTTGTTTTGTTTTGTTTTTTTAATAAAGGAGAATGGGAGCCATACATAACATTTTGATTGAACACCACCAAATAAATCAAGCTTATAGTATTAAAACGCACTCCCTCTGCAGGACATTGAGAGAACAGCAGCAATATTCTTAGGCATTAAAAATACACAAGCTGCACTCTACTGCAGTATACGAGATAAGGCAAACAAAGCTAAACTGGGCTCATTAAAGTCTCTATGAATAAGTTTCATGTGCATTTTGGTATGATTACACACACAAAGATGAATTACACAAGAACATGCCCCAGAGAATTGTTATAAAACCTTAGTTTACAGCAAGCTATTTATGAAAGCTGTATACTATCAGAGTTCTAATCGAAAACTCATCCTTCCAGGTCCATGAGATTCCCATGCTCTTTACCCTATGAGTGCCAGAGGGGTGTCCAATGAATTAAAAGTGTTAACCCATATGGCTAAACTGGAGACAATATTATATAATACTCTCCACACACTGGACTGAAACATTTATTGAATTTTGACCATTTAGACTGCCCACAAAGGGTTATATTCATCAGCCTGCAAACATGCAATTTAGGAACAAACCAACTGCACCATATTGGGGAAATGAAAAGCAATGTACTGTATTGTTTGCTCCACACATCTAGGGCTCGAAACTTCACAAAGCATAGATACAAGCCTAGTGCCATCATGCTGCCAGATTACTTGGTTAAAGGTTAAAATGTTCATTCATTTTCAAATAATTAGATGAGCCGGTAGGGTCTGTATAGCTCCAGAGGAACCAAAAGTGACATCAGGCCATGACATCACTTCCAACGCCCAACATTGTTCTCCTGTAAATACATGGGGGGCTGGCCAATAAAATAAGGAAAGGTCTAAGGGAAACAATTTGTAACTGGACAGAAAATTGGTTGAAGGATAGGGAATAGGCTGATGGTGTAAATGAAATATTCTGCAATAGAGTTAAAAGTTGAGAGAGGTTTACTCAGGGTTCAGTACGTGGTCCACTGCTTTTTAAAATGTTTATAAATGACCTTGGAAGGAGATGTACTAAGGTGTGATAAAGCAGTGATAAACTGGAAATAACCTCTCCAGTGTAATAAACACTCCAGTTCCTCTGTTATTCTGTCGAGCATATGCACAAAGATGCCTCAAGTTTGAATGATAGGCTCCACAAAATAACAGTTTGTCACACTGGAGAATTTACCTCAGTTTTCATCACACCTTAATGCATTCCAGGTATGTCAATAGGCAGTTCGTTCTCTAGTGTTGATAAGTCTGTGCTCTGGAAGCTTCATTTCCGCTCTCTGTGCTGTCCTGGAATGGGGCTACCTGGGACATGGAACATGCACTTCAAATCCAGGATATGTGGTCACACTAATGACTGAGAATAAAAAAGAAACCACAAAAATAATTGTACTCCTTGGATGCTGAAGAGATCTTCAACACACTGCAAATCAATGAGAAAATATATTCCCATACTTAACTCTGTGATTCATCTGGAATATCTGCAACATAATTGGTTAGGTAAACAAAGAATGCCATGCAAATCACTTTAAGTTGCTTATTGGAACAAGATAACATCAGTTGTGAGCCTGTACTCACTTTCAGTTACCAGGATATAAACGGAGAAACTGGCAGTCTGTTTTAAAGGTGACATTTAAGCCAGAACTCCAAAGCTCATTTTTTAGTCATATGTTACAAATATTGTTTATAATGAGCAATATAATTGACGTGACACTAATTCCTAAACATAAATTGATCTTATGTGGAATAACATGTTTTGCCACACTCACAACTACATGTACAAACATTCTCCTTTCTTGACACGACACCTACAATGTGTTTCATAGTTAAAGGCTGAAGACAAGGGTAGTCCATATTTGGGCCTTGGACCTCTAGATGTTGGAGACTACAATGCCTATCATTCCCAACCTACAGATGTCTACATTGGCTACCCCTGGCTGTTTTTTCATCAGGCATGGATAAATAATCTTACTTGCAAGCCTATCTTCCTGCTCCAGCAGGCACACAACGTTGAACAAAACAGGTTTGCCACTAAGAGGTCGACTATCATGTGACAATTATTTCCCTTTAAGTATGATTCCTTAGTACAACATAATATTTACATATGGACAAAAAATTCACTTAACCATTTGGATGCTAATGATGTTCCCAATAAACTGAGATGCATTATGTCACTAAGGATATGAAGCACATACCTTAAACGTATATTATTTTCAAATGGTTGGTATCCCCAATAAGAACAATTATTTATAGTTTTACACACATGCAAGGCCTACACAGACACCAGATATACACACTTTACCAGTGGTGGGCAATGTGAGGCCCTTCATTCGCTGCCTGACTACAACTCTCATGATTCCCTGCCAGCAAGCGGATAGAGGAATGATGGAAGTTATGGTCTGGAAGTAGCTGGATGACCTCTTGTTGCCCATACCTGCACTACACAGGCACCAAACACACACACACTAAACACCTCTTCCTACCACATACACACAAAATAATTTGAAATGCAAAAAAAAATAAAAAAAGTCAACTCTGTCAGCTCAAAATGCATGGTCAGTGAGTTAAGAGGACATTATGAAATGAAAAAGGTTATTTCCATTTTTATTGTTATGTGAAACGGACCAGCATACCCCAAAACTGTAACACTGATTCCACACGTTACTTATTTTGTGACTGTATCCATATATGATCAAACAATTTATAAGGGTTAACTGACTCATACTAAGAAAGGAACTTCATAAAAATATACATT
Organism: Rhinophrynus dorsalis; assembly: GCA_037306005.1. Lineage (NCBI taxonomy): Eukaryota > Metazoa > Chordata > Amphibia > Anura > Rhinophrynidae > Rhinophrynus > Rhinophrynus dorsalis. The sequence continues at coordinate 190,455,413 of CM074723.1, forward strand.
TGCTGACATCCCGAAGAAATGAAAACTAGTAGTAATGTTTACATACTGAGAATTGCCAAGGCATTTTCATTGTTTTTAGTGGTCTATAAAACGGTTCACAAATGTATAAAAATACACAGTTTAAAACAATGTTTCACAAAAGTTTAGTGTAACACGCAAAACAGTATCATACATGAATTCAATTTAGTTCTAGTACACATATGCCGTATAAGTAGAGGTTCAAATGTATGAAACTAACAAAGGTTCTATAACTCTTGCTCTATACCTCCAATTTATAAGCACATCAGAGCAAATGGTCACAGTTACATATATGTGATTACCCTCTCTCTCATACTTTAACACATTACATTTAGCCTGTGTCAGCAATGTTAGAACTTCAATATGCTTCACAGGTTCTTGAGGCAAAGGAGGAAGTTATGAGGGTAAACTGCTGGAAGGTGGAAGGAGCCCCATTTACCAGATTATAATTTTTTAAGTAATATTTTTTATTACATTGTTATAATCAGTAGTTATCTAATTAAATCAACTTACAAAGAAGACTAAAGTAACATAAGTCCAGTAAAATATAATAATTTAAGATTCTTGCAAATAGATATCTAGTGGGACCACATTTGTGAGAAAAAACTTCTTGAACGATATGAACAATCAAGATGACAGTTAACTCCCGCTTGGCTGACACAGTCAGGCAAGCTGGGATCACGTGTGGGGGAATTAAAATTGCCTGCTCTCAGTCATATGTTGACTTATATTGTTTTTCTAAACCAGATACCAAGAAACGTAATCACTGAAGATAGCACTTAATTAACCCCCTCTTGGCTGACACAAAGTTAGGCAAGCTAGGATTGCACGTGTGGGAATTAGAGCTGCCCGCACTCAGTCAGTTGTTAGCCTCTATAGACGTCCTGAGTAGCTTATTTCCTACTTGGGTGTAAGGCAAGTGAGTGTTATATACGTACAGCCCTCACTCGGTAACCTCGGTGGATATCCGCTAGTCTCTTGATGGAGGCCACTTTAGTCTGAAGGAAGGCAACAGCTAAACTGGGTTTTGGGATGAAAATTAAAAATTCTAGTGCCTTCGAGTATCAAAAATAGATCTGACAATGTATATCCTATATAATAAAAGGCCAGAAAGTTTGTCACGATCCAGTCATGCGCATTAGAGACTGCCCGCGTTCGGCCAGTCTCTACTGCCATGATTGCATCACGTGAGGCAGCGCAATCGCCTGGAGCAGTGAGGTAATGGCAGTACGCAGAGCAGGCCCGGGTAATGTTAACCCTTTGAGTGCCAGAGGGGAACGCAACACTCGGGCACTCAAAGGGTTAACATTACCCAGACCTGCTCTGCGTACTGCCATTACCTCACTGCTCCACGGCCCGTGCACACAGGCTTTTACACTAGTATATAAAAAAGAACATTACCAGTAATATACTAAAACAGTAAATCACAATCACTGGAGCAAGCGCATTCACACTATAGAATTTTGTAAAGGTGGCAGTTTTGCAAATTGGTATGCTGACTCTTGTTGGCCCAAACTGTTCTCATGGAGTAAATAGTGTTGGTTGTAAGCCTGAAAGGTACTGGTTTTAATTTTAATATATATACATATACATGTTGTTAAATGTATAGTAATACTTAAAATGTAAAAGCAAATATGTTGTAGGGTTTATCCACCTGAGTAAAACAAGAGTACTCCGACTGCTGAAAGGTGTTTTATTCAAAAGTTATTACAGTTAAAAGTTGAATTTTTTAGGTGCAATATCACAGTGGCCTGAAGTTGTACAGTGGCGCTGTTGCTACACCACCCTATGGAGATTTATGGTCCCGGGACCAGAGCTGTCCATAGGATGGTGTAGCAACAGCGCCAATGTAGAATTTCAGGGCACTGTGCTAAAAAATTAAACTTTGAGCTGTAATAACTTTTGAATAAAACACCTTTCAGCAGTCGGAGTACCCTTATTTTACTCAGTGGGATAAACCCTACAACATATTTGTTTTTACATTTTAAGTATTACTATCCCTTTAAGTCTATTTAGACTCAGAATCAGGTCTGCCATTCCTACCTGCTGAAAATGGCATCTGCTTGTTGAAAGGATTTAGGGATTTGACCATAGTATCTAAAACAAATAACCACGTGTAAAGTTTGTAATTGTTTATCCTTCTTTTTTTACTTGAATTGGGCATAGAGAAGGTAAGATTAGTTCTTGATTAATATAAAAGTAGTGGGTTACAAGTTTAGAACAGCCCAGAGAACTACTTTGCCTTGATGTAAGATAAGGTGAGGAGATCTGCAGGAGATACTCAAATGTCTTCAGCTAGAAGACTGTCAGTGTAAGGAAAACAGCCTTACATGTACAGTGTTTCAAAGAGGGCAGAGACAAGAGATATAAAGAGGCATTTTTTGAGACCTCAAGAACCAATCTGAAATCTAAAAGAATAGCTGATCTCTATAACGAGGGGCCACATGTATCACCACTTGCATAAAAGTCTGAAGCTCCAAAATGTATGCAATCTTAAGTTGCAACAGTATGGATATGGTGGAATTTTTTACTAAGACTTTTTAGTTATGCTTGAAAGAATTTAAGAAGCAATTTGAAAAAGTGGCCTGACTTCTTGTTCATGAGTTTGATCCCATCTGAGGTTTGTGATGACCCTGGGAATCATAGCCAGTGGAGTAAACAGATATGGGTGTTTTTTCTGGTACAAAGTACTGGCAGAATTACATTGCACCAGGACATCAACAGATATATTCCTGGTAGTTCCCATTTGGCTACAAGTGTTTCAGCTCAAACTTGCATTGTTCAGTTATCATCATGCTAAAGTAGTCAGCCTCTCAACATTCTATCCTTGGGATGTAAATTGTCAAAAGTGCTGTAAAATTCTTCTGTGTCCAAGTACGAATTTACTGGACCTGCAACCAGGCTGCTTTGGATCTGTTTCGCCCTTGATAATTTATATTTTTGAAAACAAAGAGATTGTTGGACTGGATCTGAATGAACGGTCCTTCAAGAGGATCATTCAAGTCAAAAGGGCTTTGTAGATTGTGTTCACTTCTAGGACATTGATTGCGATGGCTGTTTCTGGCTTTGGTCATACCCATGAGTCGAGTGGTATAGAGAAATGGCTCTTCAACAGGATAGCATAGCAGAAATAGTCCTCACCATGCACTCCAGAATGGAGAAAGCTTCTGCCGTGATAAAAGTTCTGCTAGAGCAGCCACCAAGCAAGGGACTGCTGTGTTGCTGGTTACAACTAGATTAGACCGTTGAGAGTTGTAATTGGTGCACCATCAACCATTTGAGTTCCAGAAGGAGGTGGTTGTGTTGCTGTTTCACACCAGTAACTATTTCGGTGTCAGAATGGGGAGAGACACTTTATTAAATATTTTAGTGCCAGAATGGGGGGGGGGAGGACAGACACTTCATTAACCGTCTGAGTGGCAGAATGTGTGAGTGTTTGTGTCTTCACTAACCATTTGAAAGCGAGGGAAGTGTGACTGTGAGTGTGTGAGAGACACACACAGTGTGTGGCTATGGGACTGAGTCTTATGGGCAACACCATGGGGGTTATGTACTAAAGCATGATACACAGGGGATAAAGCAGAGATAACTTCTCCAGTGATATCACTTCGCCAGTTCCTATGATATTCTATGGAACCAATGCACTAAGATTTCTTCAACTTTGGAGCTATTGGTGCATAGGATCTATAGAATAACACAGGAACTGTAGAAGTGATATCACTGGAGAAGTCATCTCCACATTATCACCTGTTTATCACCCCTTAGTGCATAACCCCCCTATCTTTTTGATACTAGATATACAGAAATAGATACGCGCTTGCTCAAATTGGTAAATGTAAAAAATCTTGACTAAAGCTCCCACTACTCCTTGACAGACAGATCCCTGTCTAACCACACTTAGCAAATTCCTTAATTAGTGTTTAAGGATTAAGCTATTTAAAGAAAATCTCTTATAAGAGATCTAAATTATAATACGAAGGAAAATAACAGTTTAAGAGACACAAATATAAGTTCTGCCTTTCTATTCTATGACTCTTCCAGACTTCGACCATGTCAGAGCCTGGGAAAGTCAGTTGGTTCTACCCCTAATAAAAGGGCATCACAACTTGGCAGTGCAGACCTAAGCACAAAAAATACAGTGAATGGTGTTAACGCTTTCACTGTTGCACTGTAACAACATATGCATGCATAACTTCTCCACACATGGGAATTACTCAATGTGACATCTGATAGAGAAAAGCACTGCAATGTCTGTCACATATTAACACTTCAGGCCATAGGAAAGTGTAAATTGTTCACCCAATATACCTAACCTCAGCCTATTTTTATATGGTGTGGTTTTATTGGATCTGCAGAACAGCACCATCATGTGTAGCTGTTCCCTAGAGTCAAATATTCTTCCCATAGCTATGGGTACTAAGAGGACTGTAAAATTAAAGCAGAACAAATCTTTAGCTTAACTAAGTCCCCATCTGGCGACTAGCTGCTTAGTAGCGCTAGTCGCCATAATTATTACCTTATTTAATAGATTTATGCTCTCTTCTATGGCTGACAGTAGCACGGAGCGCGGACATCTTGCCATTGTGACGTCCACGTGCCTGCGCTGTCAGTCCCAGCCAGAGCCGGCTGGCTCCTAGCAATGCCTCCTAGACCCGGCTGGGACTGACAGCGCAGGTGCACGGACGTCACAGTGGCAAGATGTCCGCGCTCCTTGCTACTGTCAGCCATAGAAAAGAACATAAATCTATTAAATAAGGTAATAATTCTGGCGACTAGCACTACTAAGCAGCTAGTCGCCAGATGGGGACTTAGTTAAGCTAAAGATTTTGTGGGGTGGTAGTTCCGCTTTAAGTTACAAATAAATGAATAAATGTGTTGCATTATGAGTAATAAAATAAGAGAAAGTATCGTTCTCCGCAAACAGTTGTATTCTGACAGCCGAGTATCCTGTTGTGGTTGTGCTAGTAATTATTATTAACTAGTGTAAAAGCCCGTGTACACGGGCCAAGGTCCGGGCAATGTTAACCCTTTGAGTGCCAGAGGGGTATGCAACGCATTGCTTTGCAATGCGTTGCATACCCCTCTGGCACTCAAAGGGTTAAGTGGCCGCTACCTCACTGCTCCACGCGATGAAGTCTTGTGTCTCCTCACTCACACGATGCAATCATGCGTAGTAGAGACTGCCCGAATGCACACAGTCTCTACTGTGCATGACAGCTTCTGACAAACATCCTAGCAAATTATTATATAGGATGATTTCATGTTGTCTGTACTTTCTAATACTGTACCAGCATGCAGATAAACACAGCATTAGAGACCGTAATGTCCACTTATCCTTTACATGTAATGCTGATGTAAAAGAATAAAGTGTAACAAAACACACACAAATAAAACTAAACACCGGCTCCAGTGGTCTTCTTGGCTCACAGGCTCCTCCAGAAGCCTTGGATGAGAAGTATAGGAAACCTTCTTTTGGTGCCAGTGTCCATCTTCCCTGAATGCCTTCCCTAAATAGGATCACTCAGAGTGAAACTTCTAGCATCCAAAGTCCGCCCTTCGCATCCATTTAACCCTTTAAGTGCCAGAGTACCATGCGTTTACTACCTCACTGGCACTCACAGGGTTAATTATGGGATGGAAGTAGAGCTATTCTACAGCTAGAGCAGGGCACCTGGAGAATGAGCTTAACTCTCAGGTTTGCTTAAATAATAAGCATAAAAACAATAAAATAAAAAAAAAAAAAGTAGAAAAAATACAGTAAAAGGATGGATAAATAAGCTATGAATGTTTTGCTCTACATATTAATTATTAGGGAAAAAATATAGTTATCTATCATTATTTATTACCACAGACTCCTAGACGAGTTACTTAACATTGAGGCTGTGTACCAACCATAAGGTGACCTCAATGCCTGTTGTTATCATACTCATTTACTGGTTGTAACTCTGCTTGAAGGTATAGAAGCCAGAACCTATTTTTCCAGCTTTTTTCAGTGGATTGAGAAACCATTAGGCTACAGAGGCTCTTATATAGTCTGATCCTTACCCCCTGGATGAACATGTTAAAAAAAATAAATAAATAAGCTAACATCGCCTAAATTGTTATGGCTGCCCAGTGCGAAGCCAGCTCTTATCTGTAAAGTCAGTTTAAGGGATTGTGACAGCTCTGTCCCAGATATTAGCTGACCCAATCATATTAAATCTAATGCTTCAGTGCTCATCCAACTCTATGTTAAGCAAGCCACAAACAAGCAGATAAAAAAAAATAAAAAAAAAATGTAAGCACAGACAGTACTAAAAGAGAAAGAAAACATTCCCCTAGACAGAAAAAATATACAGTCTGTTAAAGGGATATCCTGCTTCAGTATCAGCAGCTGAGAATTAGATGATTCAGTGAATGTAGGAAGTCATACTTATATAACTACAATCATGTTACAACTTTCTATCATTCGACTCTGTTTGCAACAGAAAGCACTGATCAGTTAGAGGGAGATTGATAAAACAGTAAACAACCAACAAAACCAAAAATGAAACAGTGCCACTCCAAGCATTGCAGAGTAATCATTCTACCTCTAATGCCTAAGTCAGCTGCTGAGTCCCAATAAGAAGATTACACTGGCAACGGCAAGACAAGCATCTAAACTCATTAAATTAATCTCACAATCCTCACATAATTGGAGAAGCTAGGGGTGGAAATTCTGTTGCCTGCTGAAAATTATTAAACACACGGCGGGACTGGAATCAGCCCATAAGATGTCTGGAACGGTATCAATTATCGGTCAAGCTGGACGCTAGGCAAAAGAAAGCAATGAAGAAAGGGCCTCTTCCAAGTGCTTATACCAGGGGAAACACAGATTTACTTACACAGCACTTTATTTGTGTAGAGTGACACTATCACCTACTATTACATTTTTATATGTGCGCACACACACTAATATGCAGCAGTAGTAATTCTTATGTGGCTCTTGTCTCTGTTTAGGTCTCTGTTACTAAGTGTATGCCAAGCAAATGCTGTCCTCTGCTTAGGAGACTAGGAGCAAACTGCAGCAATTCTGGGACAAACCAACTGCATCATAGGGGAAAAACAAATATTCAGAAAATGCACTACATTTAAATGGAGATTTTAACCCATTAAATGCTAGAGAGGTCTCTGCCACATTGCAAAGTAATGAACTTGAGATGTCTCTAATATACAAGGGGTTAAAAGCACCATTTACAACAATGGGATTTTTTCCAGTTTTGTTTTATAGACAAGGTCCTATGTCCTAGTTAATTCAGTAACAAACCTCCAGTTACATGAAACCAGCGGTTTGTGGCTGTCCTATCACACTGGCTGAATTAGTGCCATAAGTGTCAGAGCTGTCCAATGCATTGCAGAGCTGCGTGTTGAATACCCCTCTTGCTCTCACTGGGTTAATGGCAGCTGTTCGTTCCATTCACATATGAGCTTCAGTAAAGAAAGGGTAGGTTGAGAGACTGAGGAATATGGAACTAATTAATAGAAATTACTGGACAATATAAAATGAGTTCCCTTTATAGTAGAGATGAAAAAAGAAGGGACAGAAAATTATACACAGTAATCCACTGCAATGGTCAAAATGGAAACCAATAAAAACAGACATGCCCCATCCATACAGTAGATTCTGTGGGGCCCCTCAGCCTTTGCTGAACTATAACTCCCAGTCAATATCCAACTATGGGAGATGTAAATTGTAAAGGCAGCTGGAGAGTGCTGCATTTTATCTATTACAGGTGTAGTCTCTGCTGTTTTACAATGGTTAACTCTGCAGAACTGTTATAAAGTCAATCTGATATCAGTCTCACTGTTTAAAATGCAGTGCCTCTAAAGTTAACATTTTTTATTTTTCCCTCTCCCATTTCAGTCCTTTAGGACAGAAGGAAGTGACAAGGTTGGTCGACCAAAAAAGTGAGCACTCAATATTGAAATTCCTTCTCTGTAAGTCATTGCATTGTGCCCTGAATATCAGATACAAGACAGTTAGTTATTAGGACAAATTAATACAATTTACACAGTGGGAATGTCTATCTTCGTCTGTTGGGATGGTAGGGCTGCTAATGACAACCTTGGTCTGTAGGTGGAATCACTGTGTGGGTTACTTCATGGACCTCGGGGGAGGGGATAAAAACTTCAGAAGCACTGTATTTTAAAGAGTGAGGCTAACATGAGAAACTCTTAATGCTGAACAGCAGATTTAAATAGGTTGATGCATTACTCTTTATTTAATGCAGGAAATATATTGCTGTGTTGATTGCTCAAAAATGAATCATATAGGCCAAATAAAGATGGTCATGTGAGGCAATTATTGCTTCTAATGACTCAGCATGCCTTAACCTCCCTGCAGGCTACAGGAACATTGTAGAATTGACAGTCTACTCTATGGCCTATGGAGCTGCTATGAAGACTTTTCACATTAGTGATTGAAGAGTAGAACTACTCATTGCAATGATCTAACTACTGGTGGGCCCAAGTGGACATTAGTTAATCATTTAGACAAGTAAGGCATGACATTTGAATGAAGTAGAATCATTGCTGTGGTCAAATCACCTGTGTCAACACCATGTAAAAAGAAGAGAACCTCATAATAAAGATATTTTGAAACAAATCTGTTTTCCCCCACACTTGCAGACAATTTCAACACATTACTGCAACTAAGGCCTTACAATAGAAGAACCAAAAACCTTTCCTTACAGCCTTACAGCATTGCCATCTGTCTGGTGCCCAAATAATTACAGAGGGCATTCTTAATATGCTGCATGCTGAAGTTTAGAAACACTATGCCCTTTTAGTTATGTTTTCTATCTGCTGGTATAATAGCCACATTACTATTTCACAGGGGTACCACTTGCTTGTTCATGGACCAAAAGCTTTCAAAACCAACCCCACTTAAACTTTGTCCATTTGTTGCACTTGAGTTAACACTGAAATGCAGATCCTTGTTTTCATTAATTTAATTAACCACTGTGGATAATAATGAGCTGTCGGCTGTTGTAATGATGAGCAGCACCTAAATATGATATGAAGGAATGAGAACTGTCAGTGTTTTTGGTTAGAAGAAATGCATAATTATGTTGCTAATTGCAATGGAGATTTATAGTGGATATGCTGTAAACATGTTGGCGTTATACAACTATTTTCACTGATTTATATCTTGCCTTTGGTATGCATTTTTTGACCAACCATAAACGTTCTCAAATTCATTAATACTCACAATTTTTTTTTTTTTTTTTTGTAGGTGGGGAGGTTTTTCCTAATCTTTTGTTTGTAGGCTTGTTCAAGCAGATGACAATATTGTGTGTGTATTATTTATTTTATATATATATATAAAACACACACATACACATTTACTAACTTTTCCCCTAGACAAGCTAATACAGTAAATGGTTCTTAACTCCTGACAGACAATTCTGTCAACTTGTCAAATGAAGCTATAATGACTGATGCTCAGCAACAGCTTATTATTCAGAAACAACGTATATCCCTGTAAAGCATGACTTTTCTTTAATCCGACTCTTAACTGTTCCAATTACGACCATGCAGGAGGGAAGAAGCTGAGGATTAACACAGGTCTAATCTGCATTCATTGTATTTTGTGACATTCATGATTTCATAAATTCCAGTTTAGAAAAGCAGGCTCATGCTCCAACTAAGTGATTAGCCAAACAAGATATGATCAAGTATACGCCTAGCATCGGGTGTTTTTTTACTGTATTCACAACTCCCATGAAACAATATTGTTTACTTTCTTAAAAAATAGTAAAACCGTTTCTAAAAGGTTACTGTTTTCTCTCCTCCAATATGTTTCTCAGTGTAACATGTGAGTATGGTTGCCCTCATGATCACATAATGAAACAAGGAATGGTGATTTCAAGCTAACATATTCAGCAATGAAATTAAAAAGCAATGTTTGCCCTGTCCGTAGCAATATATAGAACCATAAAAGTTATCTCATCTTAGCAGAGGCCAATCTGAATACCTGAGTACTGTACATTTGGTTGACTGGACACAGCTTAGACGAAGGGAGAAAGTGTACTAGTTTGCAGAGGTATGACCCCCACCACCACCACCTTGCACGCCCTCTAGCTGGGTCTAAAGATGTTTCCTGAGTGAGCTGGACAGTACAACATGTCTATGTATCATCAAGTGCACAGACCAACTATACCATAGCAGATGAAACATATGGCCAAGCTAGTTATAACCCAATTGAGCATCTGTGGGAAAATGCCAATAAATTGGTTCTCCTATCACTGCATGCCAGGATCCTGAATTAGGATTAGAATTAGCAGCCAATGGTCTTTTGACTTTTACTTCTGGAAGCCTCCTTAAGCAACATATTTAGGCTGGAGTACAACAGTAACTACTGCTCTTAAGTTTTTTGTTTTTACAAAATTAACAAGAATGAGGCTCAGTGTTTATGGACTGATATATTTATCAGGTTTATATTGGAATAGCTGGATATTAAAAAGCAGGACATTCTTTTTACTTGTGTTCCTTTTCGCTCGAGTATCATTACTTTGGATATGATCCTGGGATTTAAAAACATTTATTCTAACAGCTTAAATCCAGACCAGGCTGTGAAGAATAGCTCTATAGGCCAGCAGCCACATGAATGATTTATGGTTGAATATAGGGCAGACTTAATTAAAACAAGCATTATTAAAGGCAATATATCCCCTTTGCTCTTATTCTTCTTAAACAACATAGACAGAATTCCACATTAAGGGCATTTTAAAAAATATTGAGAAACGGCATTTTGGGAGAAACACTCCTCCAGAATTAATTGCAACCAGATTTTAGCTAACAAAATATCACTGGCCAAATGTCACAATAAATATAAGAACCATAAATAAATACTATAAGCAAGTTAATGAGATTATTTTATATGGTATTACTGCACTTCATAAGCCATGGCCAATGAGACTTAACTCCACTGATAATGAGAAGGAATTAGCAAATCTGTTTTCCCATATATGCCTTTTAAATGGATCACAGGTGAAAACAAGGCGTATTGTAGATGCATTCCTCGCCTTTTTGTAGACCACCTTCTATGACTCCACTCCTTTATTTTTTAAAAATGAATACTGATAATAGAAGGATCCTTATAATTTCCCTTTCCTACTTATTAGCAGCAGTGTGATAGCTTGCTCATGCCTGCAAAAAATAGTAATGCACCTATTTCAATGCTTGCTGTGCCATCTCAGAAAATGGTCTCCATGATGGTCAAAGCAATTATTCATTGTTGGCTTCTAAGAAAATTGTGATGACTGGGAGCATAGGAGGAAAGAAAAATGTTTAACACATTAGGTCCCAACATTCCCAGAAGCAACACTGGTGCTATAAATATTTACAAGTTTGCTGTGTTTTTTTCCCCCTCAAAAATATAAAAGTTCATATACTAACTCGACTAGATCATCGTTGCTGTAAGTGATACTGTATACTTTATAACATTCTTAATCTGCTTAAGTGACATACTTCCTCTGATAAAAAGTGCCTGTAAATTTAGAACATGATGGGACATTAAAGGGATAGTATTGTCTACAATAAAGTAGATCTCTGAGTCTTCTCTACTGTAAACATAACACTTTGCACTATGTTTAATAACTTTTCTGAAGTTCAAAATATATTCACTGTAAACAGATCCCCCTCCTGCCCCTTCTGGCAGCCTCCCCTTGGAGCTGCAGTCTGGTCATGGGACCAAAAGGATGCAGAGAGGGACAAACTTAAGTCAGTAAGTATAAGGAAAACCCTGCCCCCCCCCTTGATGAAGAAGGGCAGGATTTTCCTTTGCTTACTGAAGTTTGTCCCCCGCCACTCTCCATCCAGACCACAAATAGAAGAAGCGTGATGCGGCCAAAAGCGGCATTTTACACTAAGTAAATTTTAAGTATAGAAAAGTAAGTTATTAAAGTGTTAGTAATGTCCAAAAAAATATTTTGCATTGTGTAGAGCTTAAAAAGTTGAATTCAATGCAAAAAACATATCTCTCAAACCACGATGGTTTGAGAGATATCTGCATTCAAAGTCTGATGTTTCCTGCTGTCAGCAGGAGATCCATGTCGGCCAACACAGAGGGTCTGCAGCAGAGCTGCAATCTGGTTATTTAAAGGGATAGTAATACTTCGTTTTAACTTTATTTTATTTTGTAGGCATTAAAAAAACATGAAGAATGATATAAGTCTTATCTCTCAAACCTTTATGGTTTATGAGATATTCACAAGCAAAGTTTCCCCCTCCTGCCCCTTTTACCTAGTGTAAACAATCTCTTCTCAGATTTGGAATGCAGTCCATAGACTGGACAGATAACAGCAGGGGACAATCTTCTTCCTATGAGAACAATGAAAGCCCTTCCCCCCTTGACAAGTTTTTCAGGTTTTTCCCTTATCTTAATTGAAGATTGTCCCTCTCTGCAGTCTACCTGGGCACCTCCCTTCTGCTCAAGCTGAACAGTGTGACATCAGTAAAAGGGGCGGGAGGGGGACACTTTGTCATTGAATTACTCTGGAACTACAACTCTGACAGAATTGAAATAACACTCTCCAAAGTCCAAATATTATGATGATTAATTAGAGCTGCTTTTATTATGAAACATTACTATCCCTTTAAAACAAATGACTTAGTTGGAATGGACTACAAGTGTAGACCAGTCCAATGAAGTCATTCGTTTTAAATAAAGCAATTGCGTCTCTGCTGCAGAGCCTCCGCGTTGCCGCCATGAATCTCCTGCTGACAGCTTTACAGCTGAAAGCAGGAAACATCAAACTTTGAATGCATGCATCTCTCAAACCATAGCGGTTTGAGAGATGCTTTTTTTTGCATTCAACTTTTTAAGCTCTACACAATGCAAAATATTTTTACTGGGACATTACAAACACTTTAAATATAGCGCAAAGATTCAGAGATCTACTCTATTATAGACATTACTATCCCTTTAACTTCTTCATGACCGGAGCGCACATGCGCGGCCGGCACTTGAGGACCAGGGGAATTTTTTTTTTGTTTTTGTAGATCCGATTCAGGGCTCCCTGAACAGCGTGCAGCCGAGCAGGGAGTCCTGAATTCAATGATGTGCCAGGACCATCACTGGTCCTTAAGTGCCGGACAGCCGTGATGGTCCTGGCATGGCATTGGATGTTAAGGTGTTAAGCAAATTGCAATTGATGACAATACAGTGAACCAAGCAATGGAAACAAGTGATAGTGTACAGAAATATACTAGGCAGAAAAAAATGAAAACACGATCATGTGACCACAGATTAAAAGCAAAATTCCATATTTAGCTATTAGATACCAGCAATGGTTAGATGAATCTTTATACAGAAAATACAGTCCTCACATTCAGTTTATTTTTGTTTTATTTTAAGGATTTTAAAGAGCAAACAGATACAGGGTTTCATTTGCCAGGAACCCCTTTACACTTTATTACCCCTATCAGAACATTGAGATGCAGAGTTCTAGTACCCAGATAATGTGTGTTTAACTGTGCCAAGGGATTGACAAACTGCAGCCTTCCTTCTGTTGTGGGACTACAACTCCTGTCATCTTTAGCTAGCTGTTGGGTAAGGGAATTATAGTTTTACAACATGTGAAGGGGTCCACAGATGTCCTACTTCTTGAGGGAGATGCACTAAGGCATGATAAAGAGGTGATAAAGTGATGACTTCTCCATTTATATCACTTCATGTTATTCTATGCACTAAGATTTCTCAAGTGGGAGAGATCTTAGTGCATAAACTCTATAGAGTATAGAATAACGTAATAACTGGAGAAGTGATATCTCTATAGAAGTCATCTCCACTTATCGCCTCTTTGTCACACCTTAGTGTATAACCCCCCTGGCTCTATACATAGGCAGCTACAATGTATTTTGTATGTCAACTTAAATTTAAAAAAAAATATATAGGTATTGTTATTTCACACTTATTTTTTTGGAAATCCTGGATTTGCTCCTGGCATATATATATACCCCAAATAAACATTTCAAGCTGCACTTTACATATATCCCAAGTCATTGTGGCAAAATTCATGACTAATCTATATTTAGTTCTCTATAAAGGCTTGCAATTGTAGAACAAAAATTAATCAAGATCCTATTCAGCTTCAGAAGTGCACTCATAAAAGTCTGTGATTTCAAATTAATTTATGCAAAGAGAAAATCTCTAGTCTTATAGAAGTATACTTGTGAGACATAAATCTAGACTAAAGCTGTAAACCATTAATAACCACTTTCTAGAGGAGTCTAAGAATATAATTGCATGAGAGTCTCCATTCCATTAAAATGAAACCTGTACAACCAGGTAACAATACAGATGCCCTCAGCTGGTGTCTAAGAGACAATTCATTTTTATACTGTTAGAATGAATAGAATCTAATTATATTTGATTAATATTTCATCTCTGTCTCCTAATCTTTCTTTAACTGGCTTACAAAGAGATGTGCAATGTATTGCACTGTAACATGTTGCACAGACATCTGGCTCTTAAGAAAAATGGTTATTCTGAATCCCGATCTAATTTTATATATTTTAGCGTCAGTTTTTTTTTTTTTTTTTTAAACATCATAGTAAAAAATCAAGTTTGAGAACTGAGTGAAATATCACTGTTTTCTTGTAAATGGACCGATAAAAATATTTTTGAAAATATATAAAAAAAATGTTTTTGGAAAATATAAAAGGTTTATATATGTAGTATATAATATACTAGTTGAAAAGCCCGTTACACGGGCCACAGTGCCACTGCCACCCAGTGTGTACTGCGCAAGTCGCGGCGTTACACACAATTTAGCGAATTATTATATAGGATATCAATATAATTTTACATATTAATTGTTTTTATGTTAGTTGCCCATACCCTCTATTAAGATTATTTTATTTCATGGCATTAACTAGTATAAAAATTGCCTCTCTCTCTTTGAAAATTGTTTTTTTAAAGAAATTTACATCATGAATTTTAAGGACGTGTAGTATATAAATTAATTTGTGTTATATACATTTATATTGCTGTTATGTGTATTAATGTTATTCTTAAAGGAAACCTCTTGCCCTGGGAGGGGCGCTGCATGGTTGATTAGGCTTTTTTATATAGCTGGTAAGTGGATGGGCCATGCACCTCATGTTTAGAGACAGCTTAGAAATCTTGCAGGTTCTATTCTACTGTAGGTAGGCAGTCACAACATTTTTGTTCAAGTGGTTGACTATATCTGGAAGTACATCTAAGTTTGTTTCCCTCTACCTCTCTATTGACTGTAGAATGCTTAGTGGGGCATCTTGGTTAATTTTCTATTATGTCATGTGTGTATGTGTGTCTTTAGTATACATTTCTTTTGTATTGATTAACTCTAAACCAACAGCGCTTTCCCTCATTCTTTTTATCTGTTTAAACATATTATTGATTAATGCATGAGGTTACAGAGTAGATCTGGCTAGAAATAATGGTGTAAGTGTGTTTTCTATATAAGTGAATAGTGTCAAATTCAGCCATTCACTACCCTTGAATTTAAAGTGTCCACTGATGACCTTTCCAACCCGTGGATGAGCTGGGATTTTTTCAGATTTTTTATGTAGGTATGTACTAAACTGGCTGGCATCTAGGCACAATACTGTTTTTGTAAGAGATCATCTATGGATCCATTGGGTCCAGTTGTGTCATTGCAGTGTACGATCTTACATAAGTCATGTAACCTTTCCCACAAATGTGAACTAGGAGTAAAGTATGACTCCTATATCACTGGGCTGGGTCCTAGAGTCCTACCAAATTTGCACAGCTCTGGTCAGTGAGGTATTGTACTAAGCTGCAGGTTCCTGGAAACAGTTATTTCACCTTGAGTGTCTACAGTGTGTGTGTGTGTGTGCGTGTGTGTGTGTTTGTACGTGCTGTAAAAAAAAAACAAAAAAAAAAAAAACAATGTATTCTCTGTGGAGAATGAAACCAAGGAGAACCATTAGGAATAATTTAAATACTTTTTCTGTTTAAAGCACCATTGCTCAGAACTGGTCAATTAAACCTATCTCTGCTCTTAATTTACTTTGGTCCTCAAATCTCAGTGCTGAATGGTTTAGGTACTTTCCAGCTACACAATAGCAGTCCTTCTCAATCTGTCACTGTGCACAGTGAACAAGACTGTATATCTCTTGTGATACCAGAGGCAGCTAGAGCAGACTGGAGCTTGAGTTCACTACGCCGAGACATAAATTTTCCTTGCAAAGGTATGAGATAAGGCAGGAAGACAAAGTGTGTATAGAAATCAAGACTTCAGCAGTAGGACTGATATTTACCAGTGACCTTGGAAAAATCATTATCTACTATTGTGTCACATTAATGATATCCACTTTCTTTGTCTCCTTGCTGCAGACTGCAGTTCTGATCATACTGTCAATCATCGTGGTAAGGTACTGGGATCCTGCCTGTGCAAGTTGGGAAAGGAGGACACAGGCTATACAGTGAAGTCCCTCATGCCAAATTTAAGTGAATAGATGGGATTGCACAGTAGCATTTTCATTTCTTCTCTTGTTACAGCCGATAAGGCAAAGTGGAGCTCTACTGAACAAACCAACTGCACCTTAAGAGACAAACAGAAAACTCCTATACTTTCAAATCATTTAAAAAGTGACTTTTAACCCCTTGAACACTAGAATTTCTGTTCAATGTATTAAAGACCTCTGTAGCATTCAAGGGGTTAGAACCAAATTTAAGTCAATTGGAATGTTTGTCTCCTATGGCGCAGCTGCTTCACCATTGTGTAATTTACTAACATGTATTCATACCTCCCAAGTGTCCCTCTTTAGGAGGGACAGTCCCTCTTTTAGACCCAAATCCCTCTGTCCCTCTTTCTCACCCTGATGTCCCTCTTTTTAGGAGATCAGACTGTATGGTATGTTTATAAGTATAATGTTGCTCGGCAGCAATAAATTTCATATTAATGTTTGTTTAAACTTCAGTATATGTGTTTATAAATTAGTCTGTGCAAATAAAATAAGTTGGTCTTGTTGTAACTCAGATTAGGTTACACAAAGTGCTGTCGATAGGTCATTAAATAGCAGAAACATTATTGGTAATGCCCTGCCCACCAGCCACACCCCCATGTACACCACCTAAAACAAAAGCATCTCTCTTTGGCCATTTAAAATGTTGGGCGGTATGATGTATTTGTTAAATAAAGGTGCATGAAAACTTTCAATTGTTTCACAATGTGTTTGAGACCTCCCTAGAATTCAAGGGGTTGAAATGCCCAATTATATCAATAGGAAATATGTGTTCTCCATGGAACAAATGGTTTGCACCATTTTGCTTAGGTAAATATGGCACATTAAAACAGAAAGATAAGAAAGAGAACAGCCTTTTAGACCTTAAAGGGATAGTAATACTTCATTTTAACTTTATTTTATTTTGTAGGCATTAAAAAAACATGAAGAATGATATAAGTCTTATCTCTGAAACCTTTATGGTTTAAGAGATATTCACAAACAAAGTATCCCCCCCCTGTTCAGCCAGATAAGAAGGGAGATGCCCAGGTAGACTGCAGAGAGGGACAATCTTCAATTAAGATAATGGAAAAAGCTGAAAAACTTGTCAAGGGGGGGAAGGGCTTTCATTGTTTTAATACAAAGAAGATTGTCCCCTTCTGTTATCTGTACTGTCATACAACCAGACTCACATCTGAGAAGAGATGGCTTACACTAGGAAACAGGGGCGGGGAGGGGAACTTTGCTTGTGAATATCTCATAAACCATAAAGGTTTGAGAGATAAGACTTATATCATTCTTCATGTTTTTTAATGCCTACAAAATAAAATAAAGTTAAAACGAAGTGTTACTATCCCTTTAAAGTAACATGTCGCCCTAAGAAGAGTTTAGTTTAACAGTAAGCTGTCCAGACCTTATCTTTAATCTTTTAAGGATCAGAGAGGTATGCAACTAATTACCAACTGTAAAACAATGCTTTGGATTCCGAGTGTGTTGACTGCCTTCTTTCATAGCACAGTGTGTGTGGTAATACTGGCCCAGCACATGAACTAATTAGCATAAAGTGCCACCAAAGATTTATTTTTCAAAAATTATTTACACTGCAAACAAAAGTACAACTTTCTGGCAGTTTTTAATTCTTGTTAAAGTTAACTAAACATATCTCAAAGTGACTGGTTTATTTTAAAGATGGGGTGAATGCAACATCACAATGGTAGGAAATACCTGGCCTCAGAGACTTCTCACTATGTTTTTCAGTACAGTGGAAAAAAAAGGAGAGACCTTCCCTCTATCACATCGCGCACAACCTATGTCCACCCCATAAAGTAAAAACGCTTTGTTGTTCCATCTTAACTCCCTGTGTGGTAGAGAGGCCTCTAAAGCGATGTGTTAGAGACCTCAGTAGGATTTCAGGAGTTAAGAGCCTGGTTTAAATCAATATGAATAGTTATTTGTCCCAATTTGTTTGCTGTGGAATAGCTATACCTAGCTTTTATAAACTATGCCTCCCTACCATTCAAGGGGTTAAAAGTTCCAATTCAGAAAATAGCATTTTCTCTACTGAGCAACTGGTTTTCTCCAGATTTTATCCAATTATGTCTTTAAAGGTAAATATGGTCCCTTGAAACAGCCGTGATGCAGACCTCTCTAGCATCCAATGGGTTAATCTATTTTGTAAACCTCATCTTAGAATTTGGACCAATAATGAATGGCTCCCTCGTGGACTTGAGGGGTGCATATGTGGCACTTGCGTTAAATATGGTTACCTTTCACTGTAAGACAAAGACGGGAGGTGTGACCTATGTAGAGATAGATATAAGGAAGTGAAATACAGGGAAATGAATATAGTGGAGAAACTGATGGGGTTATGAAAGGCAGGGGATAGAAGGCGGAGACATCTGCATGTCAGGTAAAATATATAGGCAGAGATTGTGAGGGAGTATAGAAGGAAGAGATGAAGAATAAGATAAATAAGTGAATATCTCTGGTTTTATCCAACATGTTCTTTGTAGCAAAAACCCTTGAGAAAGCTATTAACTGCAGTGAAATCCAGGCCTATATGTGTTATTTTTTAAAATTTGTTTTCCATTTTAAGAAGCTTTATTGGAATAAATGCACAGCAAATCCAAAAGGTCCATAGAAAGGAAACAAAGAAGTTGTAATTTTTTTAAACACCATTTAGTTGTTGCTAGGAAGAACAGATGGATTCTGAATACCACTGAAGAAGTTAATCAGATTTCTGAACAGAAGCAAACAAAAGCAGATTTACCCAAAAAGAGGACTCTGCAGAGCAGAGGTGGGCAAACTGTTGTTGGACTACAACTCCAGCCATTCACAGTCAGCAAACGGCTGGATAGGATGATGGGAACTGTAGCCCATCAACAGCTGGGGGATGTTAGGCTGCCATCGGCTGGCTGTGGATGAATGGAGTTGTAGTTCCCAGATGACAGAGGTACAATGGACTACCCCTGCTGCAAAGAGAAGCAGCCATGATATGAATGCTTTGGGCAGGGACATTGTTAGGTTCTGGCTGAAGGGGCTAAAGCTTCAGATCTCATGCTCAAAGCCTAGAGTCTTACTGACAGTTTGGGGCATGAAATGGTGCTAATCTCCCTGCTACTAATGGCAATTGGCATACCTTGGACCCTTGACCCAAACTCAGAATTAATAAGTAGGTCTGGAGGTGGAAGTGTGCAAAGTGTGTGATCTACATCACTATGTGGGTTAATAGTAGTGTGTGGAATTGGAAGGAGGAAAGCTAGGGTTTGCCCTGAAAATGAGTGGAAAAGGGAGGGAAGTGGGGATAACAAGGCAGTGAGTAGGAAGGACTGTCAGGAACTCACTAAATCGGAGAATCACCCCCTGTCCTCAGAAACCCAGTGATGAACTTAGAAACACAGAGCCTCCCAGAGGCAGATTCAGAGAGTCCCCAGGTATGATAATTTGATTGTACAAGCACAAAGAATGTGTTTTGGGAACCTACCAACTTCAATGGTTATCAGTAGGCACCAGTTTGAACAAAAAAAGGATAATTTGTATATGGCTTTGGAAGATTAAAATCTTTCATTTTAAGAACAGTGAATTGATGTGTTTTTGAATGTGCTTAATGAAACACATATGAAACCTGTTTGTTTAATTTGCCAGCAGCCATGTCTTGCTTTCAAATGCATCAATTTAGAACTTCATTACACAAAGGAGAATGCAACTTGCTGTGAAGATTTCCCACCTGGAAATAATATGTAAAAAATAAAAGACCCAGAAAAAAGTAATTCATTGATCAAGGTCTGCTATACAGTGTTTCATATACACACATGTTTTGAAATAGCATTTCCATTTTATTATTGCTGATTAAGAGATGGTTAGAACAGACAACTGCAGGAATCTTGTAAAATTTCGTCAAATATGTATTCATAAAGCAAATAAAAGGGATGCAACAATTTGACCTACACCTTGTATGAAGGTCAGGAGAAAATGCAAAAGAAAGCAGATGATATTAACTGAAGGTATATTAGAAGCATCCTGTTTTAGTATAGATGTGGATGAAATATATCATTGAGATTGGTCCTGTACGTGTGTGTATTCTTTACCTGAAGAAAAAATATTTTGGTAAGAACTATTTGGTTTTATACCTTTGACAGGTCAAACAACAGGGAGTATTAATTTGGCAGCTCTACTCAAAAAGGAAAATAAACTGATTTGCCTGCTGAAAAAAAAGAGAGGAAATGTCACTGCATTATTATATATATAAAGAAATAAAAGCAAACATTTTACCATACTTGCTGTGTTTCTTTTCTTGGCCATATTCCATGGCAGAATTACTACACGTACTGCATCACCTCTCACTTACAACTGATGCAACACATCATTGAGTTATCAAGAACTCTATTTATTAAAGTGTTTTCTGGAAAAATACATTCGCTGCATTGCATCTATTGGGGCCACAATTGGGCAAGCTGCCTCACAGTTTTACCCTTAGAGACAGTATTTGTCTTTCGTGTCTAGGATCTCTCCATGAGAAGATACAAGTGGCACTGTTAATCTCAGAGGTGGTGTCAGTACTGAGAGGTTTGACGCCTCGGATATTGTACCAAGGGTGGCTTTTTGACGTTCATATTGCTCCTTATTTGATTCATTTGGGTCCTCATTAAAATAATTAGGCTTGTAAGTATAATCAGTTACAGTGATATACATTCACCATACAGAAACTACACAGATGCCTCGTGCTCTCCTCTTCTTTTCCAGTTTGCATTAGAATGTGAAAGCTGCAGCTAAGGACACCAAGGAAGAAGCTACAGCCTGGAGAGGTGGTCACTGTCATTTGGACTTTTTAGATGGTTTTGGTATTTTTATATGTATTATAGGGGAACTGTTAGGAGCGCATTGTTGCTTTTTTTTTTTTTTTTTTTTTTGAATGATCGTAACACTCACTGCAGCAGACTGTGGGAAGGAAGGTCTAAAAACAACACAAAATGCTATGTCAATGTACCTATAAGAGTCACAAAGGGATAAACAGTAGTAGTATATGTCACAACAGCATTATTTTCTGATTCTGCTATACAGCATCATCTTGATGTGGCACTTTCATTGGGAACACAATAAAACCTACTGTATGACCTAAAGTCAAACTTGGCCTTATGCACAAATGAAAAGAGAAGAAATTCTGGGGCAAACCAGCTGCACCACAGGGAAGAAATGAAACATCTCATTGCTATAAAAGGGGATTTTAACACCTTGAATGATAGATATGTGCCCAAAGCATTGCATTGTGTTCGAGACCTCTCTAAAATCCAAGGGATTAAAAACTCAATTTAAGTCAGTGGGCATTTGGGGATTTTTCTTTCTCCCCTATGGGGCAGTTGTTTTGCTCAATGATTCCTCTTCTTTTAAGTATAAGGACCAGTGGGTACATATTTACCCAGAATCCCCTGAGATCTGCTTTATAGTGGAGCAGCCTTATCACCTTGGCAGCTCCCTTTTCATCCAATTTCTATAATGGCCAACTCTTCCCTCCTAAATTCTAGCATAATATGTAGTCATTTGTAATTTACAGTATTATAATGCTTATTCTAACCACATCCCCCACTCCAACTCACCTCAAGCTTACCTCAGACAGTGCTGGAACAGCTAAGGGGTAGTGGAACATGTGATAGGGGTTGGTTGCGAAGAGACATGGCTGTGTGTGCATGGCATTAGATGCTTATGTCCTAATATAAGGGCATTGGACGACTCATTTTCACCTGTTGGATGGACTCAGAGAGCTGCAGCATCCCACCCTTCCCTCCCTGTAAGTTAACAGCATTCTTTCCATGGCTTGGCAGGCTGTCCTTACTAAAAGGGGTTAGTGTTCCTTTAAAATGGTTAGTGTTCCTTTAAAGGAATATTTTCATTATGATTCTTACAATGGTTAACCTAATTTAGTAATAAAACCGTGGTCTATTTAACCCAAAGTTGAATGTTTTATAGGGATAATACAATATACCTGGGGTGTGATTCTCAGTTACCATGTAACACACAAGTGTTTCTAGTATCTCGATTGTTTTCCCACATTGTAATCTCATAATTTGTATGATATTTTGTTTTTACTTATTTATAACAAACCATATACAAATATGCTAAACATTTCTGCATAAAAACAATAAATATTATTATTATATAACCAGTAAGAAATACTCTACTTACAGAACTGAATGCATTCTCTTAGCATTTGTGTCCCAGTATGAGTAGGATTACCAGTCTGACTTCTCATCTCTATACAAAAGGCCTCATGATCAGGCCTGTAGCTCACTGTCACATACCTCCCAAGTGTCCCTCTTTAGGAGGGACAGGCCCTCTTTTAGACCCAAATCCCTCTGTCCCTCTTTCCCACCCTGATGTCCCTCTTTTTTAGGAGCTCAAACTGTATGGTGTGTATATAAGTGTATCACTACTGCTCTACAGCAAACATTAATGTTTGTTTAAATTTCAGTTTTTTTAAATAAAACACTTTGGTCTTGTTATGTCATTTATTAGGTTACAAAAAGAGTTGTCAATAGGTCATAAAATAGCCTAAAAATTCACAGTAATTCCCCGCCCACTAGCCCCACCCCAGCAACACTACCTAAAGCACAAGTGTCCTTCTTTGGCAGTTTGAAATGTTGGGAGGTATGCTGTCATGACTGGATATTCAGTCACTATTTGTAACCGTTTTGAATGTATTACTGGAAAAAGGTCAAAATAGAGGTGCTACTTTTACTAGCCTTATTATTTATTACCAGCACTGAGGAGAGGAAGACGAATACAAACAAAAGAGCAATACAAGAAATGTATACTTCCTGTCTGTTTATAAACATGACTTTTCCAGCTCAAAAATATATTAGCTTATTAAATCCACTGCAAACCCACCTGGCCCTCAATGGGTTACGAACCAGAAGGGTGCTCACTGTGCTTACACAGCAGAACTTTCATCTGTAATAAACCCTGGCTCATATTATTAGGGCAGTGTAAATGTGTGTAGATTGCCGGGTAGCTTTTATTGTAAGTCCATAGTTATTAAGAAATTTGCTGTCAAAATTACATTCCTGGACCAATTTCCCCTTTTTGCGGCACAGGCCTTCCCAGTCCTGAAATTCTCCTTTAAAAAAAAAAAAAAAAAAGTTTTTTGTTGTTGTTGTATATCACTCATATATATATATATATATATATATATATATATATATATATATATATATATATAGATATATATTTATTTTTTTCCCCTCTTTTTCTAATATTATATTCTATTTAACATTTGTAATAAACACGGATTGTGTGCTTTATATTGAAAAAGAGATATAACCAATGTTTCCTACAGTGAGCTTTAGCGCATGTAATATTAGCTGACCGGCTTTGATTTTCATGTTGAGATTGGGTTAATTTTTCCCATTTAACATAGGTATGGGTAATTGTGACACACTGTGGACAATAGGCTAGCCTATGGGAGCATCTTATGTTGTTTACTTTGATTGGTCTGTTTGAATTGATTAGTGTGTTGCTATAATTAACCATTAAGAGTCGGATATGTTATTATGCACTTGTAAATATTCTATGGATACATTTATGGTTTTGTCTATGAGTAAGCACGGTTGCATGAGAAACGAGTAAGATAGAAGTGCTCAGTGTTTCTTTGCAACTCTCTGTTCAACAAAGCAATGTTTTTATTCTACGATGTTCTCGAAATCCAAGTGTGCGATTCAGCTTTTTCTTTGCATTCTTGGAGATTGGTTGGGAGTCTGTGAAAGTCGGCACCTTTCAGGAATCGAGACATGGCTCTGGTGAGTCGCATATCATGTGACTAGTGCCGCCTGACAAGCTTGCTATATCTAATATGAGCCAGGGTTTTATTACAGGTGAAAGTTCCGACTTAAAGAGGAACTACCACCCAGCAATAACTTTACATGTATTCAGTCTTCATCTGGTGACTAGCTGCTTAGTAGCGCTAGTCGCCAGAAATATTACCTGGTTCCAAAGATTTTGCAGTTTTTCCGTAGGATACTCGATCTGCGAATACACAAAATGGCTGCTGCCACTGGAGCCAATCAGAAACGAGCGCACGAAGCGAGTGCTCAAGGGAAATGTAGTTTCGCTAATGGAGTACCCCAACAGTGCCCAAAGCCCCCTAAAGCCCCCAACATGCCCAAAACGTTGACCAGATGACAGAGCAAGGGCAAACCCACAAAATGAGCCATCTCTGACCTCGCTACATGGAGCGGTTGCTGTGATATGTCCCAAACTGTAAAGTCCCATAGAAGTGAACTGAGCAATGGTGTCTATGCGGTAAACATGCGCCTTTATGGAGTGGAACATAAAGATAACAAGGAGAATACCAAATGTAAAACCACTCAAAAGCCCACTAAAATAACACAGTAGACCCAATAAACACTGGTCCCAGTAGGGAAAGTGCCCAACCCCCCACCCACCCAAAAGGTGCTAAGCAGCAGCAAAAGGGTTAAGAAACCACAGAAACTTGCTCCAAACACCTCACATACATACAGATAAACCCACTGAGTGTATGAATATGTAATAGGAACTCCAAATGAGAGCCCTGTGCGGAGGGGAAGCATGGGACATGTGAACCTCAGCACTCAAAGGGTGCTCACCTTTTTCAGCAGGTCTTCTGTCTTCAGATTACCATATATCAAGAAGAAGCCTCAGTGGGCAACTCCTGAGGAAAGAACTTGCAGCCAAGATTCCCCCCCCCCCAGGGCTTAGGTCCACAAAAGCACCTGGTAAACTGAGCTATCCACATTTGGGTGATGGGAATTGTCAGTGATGGTAATCCGCCTAATGGTGGTATTCCATATCGAACAGAAAAATAATAAAGCTAAAACTATAGCAGAACTGTTCTCTTGCCTTGTGTCTTGACCAAGGAACAAATCGTACTGGTTGGGGATTGGCTAGCTGCAAGCTAAGGAGAGGAGGTAGGCTCCAGCCAGCAGTCACTTCTCAGAATTGTTCCTGACTATTTAAAGGGGCTGATCACCTACCCAAAGCTACCAGTAACCTGTATTGGACTACAGAGAAAAGAGAGTTTCTATTAACCCTTTGACTGCCAGAGGGGTACCCAACGCAATGCAAAGGACTCAAAGGGTTAATAAATTAGTCTTGGATTCCAGTGATTGAAGGGCCATATTTAGATCAAAGCATGTACTATAATTGTTTGGATATTGTGGTTTTACTTACACACTGGAAATCAGTGGGTTAAATGTAATTCCCTTATTGGCCAAGTGGGATTTAGGTGATAACTTACATAACAGCTTAAGTTTCTTCTTCAGGCATTTTAAAATGTGTGTTAAAATAAACCTAATGTGGCACTGATAGCTTGCACTCTAATAATACTCTGTTAGTCAATAAAGGTATCACATTTAATCCACTGATCTCAAGATTTAACCACAGCTAATACTTTAACACCCTTTGTCTTGATGCTTCTAAAAGGATAATTAACCTCGGTCCATAATGCATTGCCTTTCAATCCATAGATGTCCTCTCTAGCATCCAAGGGGGTTCACTAATATATGCTGCTGAGGAAACTAACAAATAGTATTCAGATAACAAAAAAAATAAAAATGCAGTTCGTCCTTTATCATTTGACCCTTTCAGTTCCATACAGGTATCCAATGCATTGCAACGCAATGCTTTTATACTTCTCTGTCATTCAAAGGTTTAACCTATAACTGCCAGCCACGCAGCTGATCCTTAAAAGACCACGGGGCATTTTTTTTTTTTTTTGTGGAACTGATTCAGGGGTCCCACGAATGCTGTGCAGCGAACACGGGAGCCCTGAATTCCATGACATGCCAGGATCGTCACTGGTCCTTTAGTGCAGAACCGCCGTGATGGACGTCATTAGTCCTTAAAGGGATAGAAAAGTGGAGCAATGTTACAGCAAACCAAATACACTATAGACATGAAAAACATTTCCAGTGACTTAACCCTTTGCTTGCCATAGAGGTGTCCATTGCATTGCGTTGTGATGTGTTGGATACCCCACTGACACTCAAAGGGTTAAATATGATTATTCCCACTCTAGATATGCCTGATAGAATGCAAATTAGAATTCTACCTGTGATATTTCCTGTCAGACTGATCTTTTTTCATTGCCACATTGATTTTAGAGTACGGTGTCTCTGTTTCTTCCCTGTAATGTTTGTCCATAGTGCATACCTTTGTAATAAGGGAAGTGTCAACCAGATGAAAACAAAATTAGCATACCATGATCGGTGAAGATGTACCAAATTTACTATTGATGAATGGCAAATTTATATTTTGTAGCACAAAAAAATGACAATATCAAAAGAGAGGATTTTAGTCTTACCTGTTAAATCCTTTTCTCTTAGCCCATACAGGTTACTGGTAACTTTGGGTAGGAGATCTGCCCCTTTAACTAGGCAGGAACAATTCTAGAAGTGAATGCAGGGGGTGAAGCCTACCTTCCCTCCTTGCCTGCAGCTAGCCAATCAGCTCCAGAAAGATTTGAGACACTATTGACTAGATAGTAGAAGGGAAAGAAGACTCCTGTGAGCTTGACCCTGAAGGACCCCCACTGTCTGCCACAGGAAAGCCAAGCATGGTCCCTTGACAGGGTGGGAGTCCAGTAACCTGTATGGACTAAGAGAAAAGGATTTAACAGGTAAGACTAAAATCCTCTTTTCTCTGTCGTCCAATACAGGTTACTGGTAAATCTGGGATGTCCAACCATTGGAGTTTTCCAGAGGCGGGAAGTAAGGCTAGGACCAGGCGCAAGGCCCCCAAAGTACCACAGCAGACATGAACCATCAGATCAGAGATAACTCAACAACAAGGGAGTGTCAACTGACACTGAACAGTGGTACAACACCCCAACTGTTACACAGCACACTGAACTAGAGCCAACAGGGCTCAAAAGTGAAAGAAGCAGCAAGAACCGAAGAAGATCCTAGACAGGCAAGACTGCCTCCAGGATGTTCCTCCCAAAGCTGGTGTCAGCTGATGACAACACATCAACACGGTAATGCTTAAAAAAGGTGTGCACAGACGACCAAGTGGCAGCCTTGCACAATTAATCAGCGGAGGCCTGATTCTTGTAAGCCCAAGAAGCCCCAATAGATCTAGTAGAATGAGCTGTGACCCGAAAGGGAGCAGGCTTCTTCCTTAGCTCGCAGGCCTTACAAAAAGTGGATTTGATCCAAGATGCAATAGTCACTTTGGATGCAGGTCTTTGTGCCGTGGGACCCTCAGGAATGAATAACAGCACGTCAGATTGCCTGTTAGGCTCAGTACGATGTACATAAAACTTGAGACAACACACCACATCTAACAAGTGGAGATCCCTCTCCTTGTCAGAGGTGGGGTCAGGGCAGAAAGAAGGCACCACAATCTTCTCATTGATGTGGAACTCCAAAACCACCTTCGGGAGAAGCTCCTGAGATGTGTGAAGCACCACCTTGTCCTTGTGAAACACCAAAAAGGGTGGTTTACAGGACAGAGCATGTAACTCAGCTACACGGCGAATGGAGACAATCAGCAGGAGAAAGGCCATTTTCCACGTTAACATGCATAGAGGAATGGTAGCCAAAGACTCAAATGGAGGGCGCTGAAGCATGCCCAAAACAAAGTTAAGATCCCATGGAGGAGCGGGATTCTTAAAGACAGGACGAGTATGAGCAATTCCCTGCAAGAAAACCTTGACATCAGGAAGAATGGCAATACCCCTCTGAAAGAAAACAGACAGGGCAGAAGTCTGAATCTTAAGGGAACTCAAGCTGAGGCCCTTATCCACACCATCCTGCAAGAAGGCCAGGACCGTAGTCGGTTCAAATTCCTGAGATAGGTCCCTATCAGCACACCAAGATAGAAAGGGCAACCAGACACGATGGTAGGCCTTAGAAGAAACTGGTTTGCGGGCACTAAGCACAGTAGCCACCACACCAGAAGAAAACCTTTCTTCTGCAGTATTGAGGATTCAATTTCCAAGCCGTCAAAGCTAGATAATGAACATCCTCCTTCCACAGAACCCTGTAGAAGATCCGGATGGCAAGGGAGCTAGAATGGCTCTTCCACTGACAGATCCAGGAGCTCCGGAAACCAAGCCTGTCAAGGCCAGTACGGAGCAATCAGAATGACTGGACAGCGTTCCAGTCTCAATTTCCGCAACACCCTGTGCAACATGGGAAGGGGAGGAAAGATGTAAGCCAGAGGAAATAACCAAGGAATGGACATGGCATCCACCGTTATAGCTAGAGGATCCCTCCAGCGAGAGCAGGACCTCAGAACCTTCCGGTTGTGTCTTGTCGCCATCAGGTCGATGGAAGGAAGACCCTACTTCTGAACGATGAGGGTGAACACCTCTGGGTGCAGCTCCCACTCTCCGCTGTCCACTGTGTGTCGACTGAGGAAGTCCGCCATGACATTATCTACACCAGGAATGTGCACTGCGGATATGGCAGGAACATGTTCTTCTGCCCAGGACAAAATAGCCTTGACCTCTAACCAAGCGACAAGACTTCTTGTTCCGCCCTGCTTGTTGATGTAAGCCACGGCTGTGGCGTTGTCAGACTCGACCCGGACTAGGCAGTCTTCCAGCTGGGGTGTCCAATGACGAAGGGCATCAAATATTGTCCGAAGCTCCAATACGTTGATGGGAAGGAGAGATTCCTCCGGAGACCACCGACCCTGAGCACTCAGGCGACTCAGGACCACTCCCCAGGCGGAGAGGCTGGCATTCGTAGTCACCGTGGTCCAGAAGGGTACTAGGAAGGACTTTCCCTTCAGCAGATTGGAGAGGTCGAGCCACCACGACAAACTCAGTTCCACATGAAGAGGGAGGGATACTGAAGTTTCCGGAAGGTCCGGCTGACCCCTGCACCCATGGAACACAAATCTCTGGAGTTCTCTGGTGTGAGCCATGGCAAATGGGACCGCTTCTATGGTGGAGATGAATTTTCCCACTAGAGAGGACAGCTTCTTGGCTGGAACTAGATCTTGAGCCAGAACAGCAGAAACACTGTGGGTGATCTGGTGAACTTCCTCGTCCGTGAGAAACACCATGCTCTGTTGAGTGTTGAAGAGAAGGCCCAGGAAGACCAGACACTGGGATGGGACAACATCCGACTTGTCCAGGTTGATGATCCACCCATGATGGGCGAGTGCATGAATGCAATCCTGAACCTGCTGATGAAGAAGTTCCGAAGAAGGTGCCTTCAGAAGCAGGTAGTCTCTATGTACGAAGTGACTCTGATGCTGTTCCGATGGAGGACGGACACTAAGGCTCCCAGCACACGATTGAAGACTTAAGGAGCTGTAGTCAGACCAAAAGGAAGAGCTGAAAACTGAAAGTGCCCCTGGTCACAGGCAAATCTGAGATACCGCTGGCTCTCTGGATGAATGGCAATGTGTAGTTACACGTCCTGAAGATCCAGAAAGGCAAGGAATTCCCCCGGGGACACAGCAGCAATCACCATCCTTACGGACTCCTGGTGATAATGAGTCCTGATCACAAAGGAATTGAGATCCTTCAAATACAAAATGGGATGACAAAAGCCGTCCTTCTTGGAGACCACAAAGAGGTTTGAGTAAAAACACATACCTCTGTCCCGAATTGGAACAGGTTCCAGAACATCCTTCTCCAGAAGGGCCTGTATAGCGCCACTGAAACATTATAGTATAAAAAAATCACCCAATTACAATGTGTAAGATGAAAGTTTTACCCCAGAAATTGCTAAAATACACTTATATGGCAGGCAAAGGGTTAATCTGCAGAGGAGAGAAGGAAAGTCCAAGCCCTGCGTAGGGTACCCGTTCTAGAAAAGGCACAAAATGGCTGCCACGGCAAGAGCCAATCAGAAGTGAAGCAAGCGCTCATGGGAAATGTAGTTTCCCTAGAAAAAGTATCCCAACAGTGCCCCAAGCCCCCTGAGCCCCCCAACACACTTGAAACATGAACCAGATGAAGGAGCAATGGCAGACAATTAAAATGAGCCATCTCTGAAGTTGATAAGTTGAGCGGTTGCAGAGATATGTCCCAGACTGTGTAGTCCCATAGAAGTGAATGGAGCAATGCCGTCTATGCGGTAAAGCGAGCCAAGGAACTTAAAAAATAAATGTACATGAAACATCACTAGAACATGTTAGTAGACCCAGAAAACACTGAACCCAGTAGGGAAAGTGTCAATAACTCCCCCCCCCCCAAAGATGCAAAACCAGCAGCTAAAGGGTCAAGTTACCACATAAACCTGCTCCAAAACACCCAACAGACATACAGATAAACCGAGTGAGTGAAGGAGTGTGTAATAAGAACTCCAAAGGAAAAATCCCTGTGCAGAGGGGCACTGTGGGACATGTGGCCTGCAGCACTCAAACGGTTGCTCCCCTTTCCTGCAGATCTTGTGTCTTCAGACTACCATGTATTAAGAAGAAGCCTTGGTGGGCAACTCCTGAGGAAAGAACTTGAACCCAAGATTTTCGCCCCCACCCCGGGCTTAAGGTCCACAAAAAGCACCTGGTTACTGAGCTAGCCACATTTAAGGGCATTGTCATTTATGGTAATCCGCCTAATATGGTAAATGAAGAATAAAAAAATGTAAAAAATAAAACTATAGCAGAACTGTTCTCTTGCCTGTGTCTTCACCAAGGAACAAATCTTACTGGAGCTGGCTGGCTAGCTGCAGCCTAGGAGGGAAGGTTGGCTCCACCCCCTGCATACAATTCTAGAATTGTTCCTGCCCACTTAAAGGGGTGGATCGCCTACCCAGAGTTACCAGTAACCTGTATTAGACAACAGAGAAAGGATGACGTTTAATGTAATAACCCAGAATAACTGGAATAATTCTGGAGCAAATCAACTACATAATAGGCTACAACTAAAAGTTCTCCACATTTTCATTGATTTAAAGGGGAACTTTCACCCCGCAATAACTTAATGTTCACTTACTGCTCACCTGGCGACTAGCTGCTTAGTAGCGCTAGTCGCCAGAAATCTTACCCGGTTCTTCAGATATCGGCGTTTTACAGGAGCAGGAAGCACGGACGTCTCTTCACAGTGACGTCCCTGCGCCTGCGCTGTCAGTCCCTTGTGCGCCGCACGGTGCACAAGGGACTGACAGCGCAGGCACACGGACGTCACTGTGAAGAGACGTCCGTGCTTCCTGCTCCTGTAAAACGCCGATATCTGAAGAACCGGGTAAGATTTCTGGCGACTAGCGCTACTAAGCAGCTAGTCGCCAGGTGAGCAGTAAGTGAACATTAAGTTATTGCGGGGTGAAAGTTCCCCTTTAAATGGGCATTTTAACCAATTATTATGGTCCCATAATGCATCTGAGACCTCTCTAAAATTCTAGACGTTAAAAGCCCCATTTAAATAAAAAGAATGTTTATGGGCCCTTTCACATGGGTGTAAAATCTGCAAACTTTCCATCATGTTTGATCTTAACTAACCTTCACCTACATTTCTCTGGTGATCCCATTGCTTTGAGGGGGGGGTGTAACTGGCCCATGCTAATATCAGCCTAAAATTATTAGCTGATGCTAATGTGGGTTGGCCTTTCAAAGAATGCAGTTATGAGCGTTGCATCATCCAATGTGTGAAATATCTGCCAGCGACCACACGTGAAGATCTGCTCTGCTGCTACTTTACTGATTTTTGTGTGAACACAGTGAAGTTGTAGCATGCTGGATCTTGGTGTGTTCCTATGAGGAAATAATCACCTGTATGAAAAACATCAAAGACTACCAACTTTCCTTTTTGCATGGTATAACCAAACCACCACCACTACACCTGTTGGTTCCCTTTGGGGAAGTTGGTTCTCCAAGAAATGCTCCAGTTCTTCTTAGAACATCAGCCTCAGGAAATGGTATACAAATGTGTAGGTTTCACTAATTGACACAATTTGACAAAATATGAAGTGTCCTGAAGAAATGACTAAAACATTATATTCTACATAGTTAGCCCTACAGCCTGCAGTACTTTGTTCTCACAGAAACTCCTGATATATGTTCTCACTTTCTACATTCCACCTCACAGCACTAAGCTGTTTCCATTCTGATAATAAAGGCTCTTATCAGAGGAAAAGTCTTAACTTAATCTTCACTAATATGGTTCTTTGAAGTCTTATTTCACCTATGGGAAAGGATTAACAGCCGTGTCACTATCTTTAATTTCAGTAATAAAACACACAACTAAAAAAATGCTGGATAAAGAGAAAATATAAAAAAAAGATGAAAACAGATACAGCGATTTGAAATGTTGAAGAAAAAAAATATACACATGCTTAACCCTTTGAGTTCCAAAGATATATCCAAAGCAATACTTTTCAAGGTGTTGGATACTTCTGCTGTACTCAAAGGGTTAAAAAAAACAATACATGCTAGCCGATGTGTCCATCTGCAGGAGATATAAGTTTTAGACATTGCATTTGACATGACTATCTGTAATTATGGAACCAACATCTATCCTGTTTGCTTCCTCAATTACAATCACTTGATGGTTGCACCATGTGTGATTTCATATTGGTGTGTCTGATCACTGCAGATGGTGGAAGCTGGAGTCAAGAGGAAAAAAAGCTTCAATTTCCTATCAAGTGCATGACAGGACAACATAGCCTTGCAATAATAATTTAAAAAAAATGTTTCACTAGGGTAACTTGATGCACTGAGGTTTTTAAACTTTCCCAGATGTTGAAATTGCCTGGGATTCAGAACTAGTACAGAAAGGTTATTTGCTTCACAGTACAGAGTAAGATCACTTAAGTCCACGAACTAAAGAGCTTCCATATGCAAATATCAGCATTAATTTCCTGGCTTGCTCCATACTTGCATACTCCTGACCACCTGCACTGAGAAACTGACATGTTCTCACATACTGCAGAGGTTTACACAAGGATACAAATGAAGAGTGAAAAATTAGTCTAACAAACCTATCTCACAATAAGATTGATAATCTAATAGATGGGGAATGGGATTCATGGACAGTGTAAACACCAAAATGATGAGTGATGAGAATATATGTATTTGTGTGCCAAGGTGTGTGCAATGAGCTCTGAAAAGAGATGTGCACCAACCTGGCACTCAAAGAGTTAAAGAAGGCCCTCCAAACTTGGACTCCTGCGAGGTCTGTAATGCATCTTCAGTACATTAGACCTATTCAGGAAGCAAAGTGGAACAATTCTATAGCACACCAACTGCAAAACGTGAAAAATAAAAACTCCCAAAAGACTCAGGGTTGTTGTTTGTTTTTGACCCCTTCAATGCCATAGACAGTTTCAACACATTATGAAGTGGTGTGTTGGAGACCTCTCTGAGATTTAAGGGGTTAAAATTTTCATTTTTTCCCCTGCAGTCAGTTGACTTCTGTAGTG
The DNA here is from genome assembly GCA_037306005.1 of Rhinophrynus dorsalis. Lineage (NCBI taxonomy): Eukaryota > Metazoa > Chordata > Amphibia > Anura > Rhinophrynidae > Rhinophrynus > Rhinophrynus dorsalis. The sequence goes on from CM074723.1 coordinate 190,489,249, forward strand.
TGTAAGCTAATAGAGAGGTTACCAACTGATAGTATTCAGGACTAAGTGACAATCAACAACATTATTAATAGGAGCCAGAATGTAGATCATGTCAAATTAATTCACTTGCATTTTACTAAAGGGTATGTAGTAATTTGGAAAAGGGTATTTATGTTGATGACACTTGTTTTTTGCAAAAGCCTTTTATACTGTGCCTCACAACAGGCTACTGCATGAAATGGTTTCAGTTTGGGAGGTTATGTCTGTTCTTGGGTAGAAAACTGGTAAAATGATAGATGGCAGTGATTTGTTGTAACTGGACCCTCTTCAAATTGAGATAAAGCACACTTCCCAAGTTTCCTACTTTAGGAGGGACAGTAACTCTTAAAGACCCAAATCCCCCTGTCCCTCTTTCCCATCCAGGTGTCTCTCTTTTAAGGAGATCAGTCTGTGGGTATATCCGTCACATTGCAATAAAACTCACATTAATGTTTGTTTAACCCCTTAAGGATGAGTTATATGCCAGGACTGTCAAGCCTGTCCGGGCGTTAAGGACCGGTAACTATCCTAACACATCATGGAAGTTTGTGAACACAGCACAGCTGAACGCCGCACTGTGAACACAGACTACATTTACAGTGCCCTGATCCTCCAGAGTGCCCTGAGCTGCGTGGTCTTGCTCTAAATTATTTATTTGGTTATACAAAGAGGTGTCAGTAGGTCAAGAAATAACCTAAAGATTCTTGCTAATGCCCGCCCACAAGACACGGCCCAATCAACACCCTAAATCAAAATTGTCCCTTTTTAGCCATCTGAAATGTTGAGAGGTAAAGTTCCATACCTCCCAACATTTCAAATGGCCAAAGAGGGACACTTTTTTTTAAGGTGGTGTTGCTGGGGGTGTGGCCAATGGGTAGAACATTACCAAGACTTTTTAGGTTTATAAACTCATATAATATAGTTTAAACAAACATTAATGTGAGTTTTATTGCTGTGAAGCACTTATATACACCACACAGTCTGATTTGCTAGAAAGGACATCAAAGTGGGAAAGATGGAGAGAGGGATTTGGATATCAAAGATGGACTGTCCCTTCTAAACAGGGACACTTGCGAGATATGCTCTGGCACTCAATGAGTTCAAATCTTTACAAGAAATGTCACAAATCAGTTATGCTTTGGAGATGTGCAGTGCACTAGCATCTTAGGAGTTAACATTTTCAATCAGCAAAAGGGGAAACAAAATCTACTTTTCTTTGCCTTTTTGCTGACTGATAAATGTTAACTCCTAGGAATCTAGTGCACTGCACATCTCCAAAGCACATGAGTTAACCTATTGAGGGCCAGATTGCTGGACAAGACATTGCTGTTCTCACCCCCCCCCCATGGTAAATTGTGGTTAATTTGCCATGTGGGATATAAGAGCACAAACTTCTCCTGGCATTCATTGCATTTAAACTTGCAGCGCGTTAAATTAATAACTCAGACTCCAGTACCTGGTCAGAAATGAGCGGCTCAGTGCTAGTGTCCGCGTCCATGCGCACATAGACTGTGCACTAATGATGAGAGGAGGATGCGCTCAGGCAGCGAGCAAGGATGGATTCTAATTCACAGCATGTGTGCGTAGGGTTACCACCCAGCCGGTAAAACATTGGCTTCTGTCCAGTGTTAAGTCTATGGATGGAATGCCATGGCCGGTATTTTCTGAAAGAAAAGGTGGCAACCCTATGTGTGCGCATATTAGTAAGTGCAACACGCATGTTCATTTAACTTCTCTGAGCCTTGGTCTCACTGCTCCTTCACTCATGCGGCTGAGAAGGCAGGAGTGCATATAACTATTGAAGCGGCTGGGCACAAGCATAGGAACCGTCAGACCTCCCGTCCTTAAACAAATCTCTGCTTCTATTTATGCCATATCTCCTGTCTTTAGGCAGATGATCTCATCTATATTTGCCTTATCTTCAAATCATATATTACTAGCAATCTAGAACCTCTTTTTAACTCAATAAAATAGTGCAATCAGGTAGATAATATTCTTTAAAGAGTTTCGTCCCACTCAATAGCACTTCGTCAGGGAGTATAATGTGACGTTTGTTCAGCATTCTTTTTATATTATAGCGCCATTATCTGATTTATCTATTATATAAAAAGAATGCAGACCCAGCGCTGACGGTTGGGTTTGAATAAGTGCACATTGAAGAGAGCAGTCCGAGGGTCCTCAGTGAAAGGGATACCGCAAATAGTGACAAAGAAAAGCAAGTACAGTTCCTATAAAGATCTGCAGTGAAAACTAAGGCCGGGGTGTGACACACAGCGAGGACGAGCGGCACTACGGTCACTATAATTGAGGTAACCCACAGTTAAGTGAAACTAGAATACTGGATATGCAAGTTAAAACTACAATGATCTACAAGTACCACTACTACTAAGCATTAGAGAGCCCCATTGGGTTTAACCACCTGCGCCACAAGGGAAACCTAAATATCCAACCCCTTGAATGTTAATAAGAGACTTCTCTAGAATTGTAGGGGTTAAGTGTAATTTAGAGCACTGAAAAATTTGAGGTTTATTTGTCCCCTATGGTACAGCTGGTGTGGCCACTTTTGTTTTGTGCATATAACCCTATATACCAAACATGAACAAGTGGGGGTGATGATACTATGTCAATCTCTGTGCCAGAGAGGAATTCAACACATTGCAAAGCAATGCATTGCATACCCCACTGGACCTTAAAGGTTTAAAGGGTTGCTTACATGAAAATATATTGAGGCGTTTACCCTGCAGAGTCCAAGAAGATACTCTCACGGCTAAGAGATGTTTTATTCAAGAGTAATTACAGCTCAAATGTGCATTTTTTTACATGCAGTACTTCCATGGCCTGAACTGAAAATGTGGCGCTATTGCTAAAGTCGATAATAGATGAGAGTTGGTACTGTGTTAGCTGTAGAAATACAGGAGGCAAAAATTTCGTAAAGTACATACCTTTATTGGCTAACTAAACAGATTTAAAATCTGTTTAGTAAGCCAATAAAGGTGTCTACTTTACTAAATTTGTGCCTCCTCTATTGCTAAAGTCTGCAGACATTTCCTGTGAAAGCAACTCTCTCAAGGCTGCTATAGCAACAGCACCACCAGAAAATTCCAGGAAACGGAAGTTTTATACCCAAAAACCGCACTTCTGACCTGTAATAACGCAGTGGAAGTACCCATATTTTACCCTGCAATACATTGCTTTTTTATATCATGCAATACTTTCCATTTAATGTTAGAAGGAAGCTCTAACATTCACTATCACTACCAACATTGTTGCTATCTCCAGAAATATCTTTTATTACCTCAATGATAGGTCAAAGCCTGTACCGATCATTTGTAGATAAGGGGGGGGGGGTAGTTGGTATAAAATCCTTATCTAACTTACCAAGCCAGCTTCAATGAGCTTTCACTGAGCCATTTAACTGTTGACTAGGTCCCCATTTACCCCTCACTTACCTCTAATACACATTTTATCTCAGGGCACAGCCCCATGATTTAAAGGGACAGTAATACTTAAAATATAAAAAAAATATATAAGTTGTAGGGTAAAAAAAGAGTTCTCCACTGCTGAGAGATATTTTATTAAAAAATTATAACAGCTCAAACTTGAATTTTTAGGTGCAATATCACAGTGGCCTGGTCCGTAGACCATAAATCTTCATAGGATGGTGTAGCAACCATCCAGAGAGGCTGCCATCCATCGTCACCGTGGTCCAGAAGGATACTAGGATGGACTTGCCCTTCAGCAGATTGGAGAGGTCGAGCCACCAGGACAAACTCAGTTCCACATGAAGAGGAAGTGACACCGACGTCTTCACAAGGTCCGGCTGACCCCTGCACACCTGGATCACGAACCTCTGGAGTTCCCTGGTGTGAGCCATGGCAAATGGGACCTCTTCTATGGTGAAGATGAATTTCTCCACTAACGAGGACAGCCTATTGGCTGCAACTGGATCATGAGCCAGAACAGCAGAAACCCTGTGGGCGATCTGGTGAGCTACCTCGTCCATGACAAACACCATGCTCTGCTGAGTGTCGAAGAGAAAGCCCTGGAAGACCAGACGCTGGGATGGGACAAGATCCGACTTGTCCATGTTCATAATAAACCCATGAATGCAGACTTGAACCTGCTGTTGAAGAAGTTCCACAGAGGGGTCTTTCAGAAGCAGGTCGTCCATGTATGGAGTAACTCTGATGTCGTCCCGGTGGAGGACGGATACTAAAGCTCCCAGGACACGGCTGAAGACTTAAGGAGCTGTAGTCAGACCAAAGGGAAGAGCTGAAAACTGAAAGTGCCCTTGGTCGCAGGCAAATCTGAGATACTGATGGCTCTCTGGATGAATAGCGATGTGTAGATATGCGTCCTGAAGATCCAGAGAAGCAAGGAATTCCCCCGGAGACATAGCAGCAATCACTGTCCTTAGGGACTCCTGGTGATAATGAGTCCTGATCACAAAGGAATTGAGATCTTTCAAATCCAAAATGGAACGACAACCACCGTCCTTCTTGGAGACCACAAAGAGGTTTGAGTAAAAAACACATGCCTCTGTCCTGAAGTGGAACCGGCTCTAGAACATTCTTGTCCAGAAGAGCCTGAATAGCGCCGTTGAACAGACGGCGTTTCTCTGCGCCCTGAGGCGTATTAGAAGGGAAAAAGCGAGACGAAAGGGATCCTGTACCATTCCATCACCACCTGTAAAACCCATGGGTCCACCACTAAATCCTCCCAGACGCTGTGTTAGTGACGCAAACAGCCACCCACAGCTGAGTGGGGCCCTGTGTTCGGTGAGTCATGCCGAAAGAGGCTTGGAAGCCTTGGGATTGGAGGAGACCTTGGGCTTCCATTGCTGTTTGGGCTTGGAGGAGGCACGCGGAGCTGAGGGAACTGTCTGCTTCGCCGGACGTGTCTCAGTCTGGAAGGAATGAAAAAAAATGATTACGCTTGTGAGGGGTTTTCTTCCTGGGGACCAAAGGCAGAAGGGTACTTTTACTCCCTGTGGCCTCACTAATCAGATCCTTAAGATCTGGCCCAAACAATGATGTGCCTTGAAAAGGCAAGGAGAGCAAGGCTCTCTTGGAAGCAGTGTCAGCAGACCAGATCTTGAGCCAAAGAGCCAGTCTGGCAACCACAGACATGGTAGAAACCCTAGCCACCAAACGGATGGCATCAAATAAGGCAGCAGAAACATAGTGCTGGGCCTCTGAAATGTTGGCAAGAAGCCACAACATATCCGAAGTAGGAGCACCCTGATGGACAGCTAGGGTGAGCTGTTCAGTCCAGACCGCAATGGCCCGTTTAACCCATGCTGCAGCGAACGCCGGACGCATGGCAGTCCCAGCAGTGGCAAAAATGGACTTCAGGGAAACCTCAAGTTTCTTGTCAGTCCAGTCTTTCAGAGCGGACGCGTCAGAAACTGGCAAGACAGTAGACCAAGATAGCCTGGAGACAGAAGCATCCACTTTGGGGGGATGAACCCACTGAGCAAGTGCCACCTCAGAGATGGGGTAAAGTTTGAAAAATTTCTTGGAAACAGAAGGTTTCCTGTCTGGAGAGTTCCACTCATCAGACACAAGGAGGTCAAGAGTGGGGTTAGGTAGAAAACAAGTAAGGGGCTTTTTAGGCTCATGAAGCACATTAGAAGGATCTGAAGAAACCTCCTGAAGCCACAGCAGAACATTCCTCAACATCTGAATCCACCAACAGTTCCTCCTCAGAGGAATCTGATATGTCAGAATGGAGGGGGTCTGCCATGAATGGAAGACCCCCTGTAATCAAATTTTGTCAAAGTTAAAACTGTGAAAAAAATTACATGAGAAATCACTAGAACAAGTTAGAAGACCCAAAAAACACTGAACCCAGTAGGGAAAGTGACAATAACCCACCCAAAAGATGCAAACCAGCAGCTAAAGGCTTAAGTTACCACATAAACCTGCTTCAAAACACCCAACAGACATACAGATAGACCCAATGGGTTCAGGAGTATGCAATAAGAACTCCCAAGGAAAAAACCCCTGTGCGGAGGGGCACTGTGGGACATGTGAACCTGATGCACTCAAAGGGTTGCTCACCTTTCCTGTAGATCTTCTGTCATCAGATTACCATGTATCAAGAAGCCGCCTTGGTGGGCAACTCCTAAGGAAAGAACTTGTACCCAAGATATTCCCCCCAGGGCTTAAGGTCTACAAAGAGCACCTGGATACTGAGCTAGCCACATCTAAGGGCATTGTCAGTTAACGTAATCCACCTAATTGTGGTATTCCATTTCTAACAGAAAAATAAAAAATTTCTAAAACTATAGCAGAGCTGTTCTCTTGCCTGTGTCTTCACCAAGGAACAAATCTTTATGGAGCTGGTTGGCTAGCTGCAGCCAAGGAGGGAAGGTAGGCTCCACCCCTGCAATCAATTCTAGAATTGTTCCTATTTAAAGGGGCGGATCACCTACCCAAAGTCACCAGTAACCTGTATTGGACGACAAAGAAAGGATTATGTTCCTAAGTATGCAAACGCTCTGTTGCAATAGTGCCACACATCTCTAATGAGCTGTACGTTCAAATAAAAAGTGGAGGCATTCTGGGGCAAACTGTTTGCACTATAGGGGAGAACTAAAAAGTCCAAAACTTCCCATTAATTTGCAAAGCATTGGAGACCTCACTACATTCAAGAAGTTAAAATCCCCATATCGATTAATTTAAATTTTTCTTTCTTCCCTATAGTGCAAATAATTTGTCCCAGAACACCTGCATGTTTGTTTTGAACATATGACCATCAAAGTTTGAAGAGAGATATTTTTGTTTCACCATCTGTAAAAACATATTGTTCCACACATGGTGCCGCCTGGATATGCAATGACATCTTCCACGTAAGAGCAGTGTTATGCTGTAGAAAAAGCCTCAAAGTGGGCAGAATGGTCAACAGTGCTTGTAGGAACTGTGTCCTCAAATACAATAAAGCTAAGCAGGGTTGTATTAGTGAAAAAGCAGAGCTGTAAAATACATTCAGATCTATATATTTTACTTGTATGGATGTGGTACGAAAATATTTTATTGGAGCCATTAGAAAAGTTTAAAAATGATTTTAATGGGTATAATTACTAAAATACAGAGGCTAAATATGCATGGAGACAATCTCATATTTCCCTGTCTTTTGTCATTTACATATGTATCAATGGATTTGTGCTCGCTCACTTATCACTGTATGAGAATAAAGATACTTCAAAGGTGTATGCTGTCTGTTTATAGTATTTTCATAAGTCAGGTCCTGGCTTGCGGAACACCTTGAATTCAGCATGGTTCTGTGACAGCAGGAATAAAACGCCTGCTTATAATGATTTTCTCGTGTATTTTCCTGCCTGGCATATGCTTCATCATTTATAAACAGCCTCCTAATTTATAAACAAGGGGATTTATGAATTATTGTTGCATATTCATACTCAATAATAAAGACGACCAGCACATCAGATACACTGATCTCCCCACAGCATGGCAAATAGACTGCTGAGTAAGTGCAAGTGTTGTATAAGTGAGAAACACTAATTGCAGTCATTTAGCAGATAGCGCCACTTAAAAAACTAGTAGTCATGAAACTGATAATATAAATGTAACACACAATGATCTAAGATGAGGAAATCCTTGGTTGAATGTGCTTCAAAGTTGTATTCGAGGAATCTGAAGGGGAGCAATTCTGGAACAAACCAACTGCACCACAAGGGACAAATTAGAAATCCTCAAATTCATATTGAATTAAATGGGGCTTTTAAAGGGGAACTCTCAACTCTGTTAAAGTATTTATCATCTTAATGTGCTATCCCAGTTAATCTTTAATCCATTTTTTAATGTAATGCAGTATAGCCCGAGATTTTACCTTTTAAAAATAAGCCGGTGACGTCAGTTCAGGACTGGCTGTGGTACAGCTCTGTACAGCAGCCTGTCAATCTTCATCTCTTCCCCTCCCCAGTAGTGCCTCATTGCCACCTCTTCCAATGACAAAGGCTTCCTCCAGGTGAGCTGGAGCACTCTCTTACCAATGAGAGCGCTCCAGGTCACATGGAGGAAGCCTGCATCAGAGTTGGAGGTGAGAACAAGGCACTACTGGGGAGGGGAAGAGGTGAAGATTGACAGGCTGCGGTATAGAGCTGTACCGCAGTCTGTCCTGTCCTGAACTGACGCCACCGGCTTATATTTAAAAGGTAAAATCTCAGGCTATACTGCATTACATTAAAAAATGGATTACAGATTAACTTGGATAGCACGTTAAGATGATAAATACTTTAACAGAGCTGAGAGGTCTCCTTTAACTATATGAATGCCAGAAATGTCTCCAACACATATCTCTTTATAATCCCACAGAAAAGATGACATTTACTCACCGATATTTGTTTTTCCCTCTGTGTCCTTCCACGGCATACTGTGGGTAAAATTGCTCTGCCTCCCAGCTGGTAGGACCAATCAAAATATTAATTCTGTGAGCTCACTTCCCCCTGCAGTTATACAGCTGTCCAAGCTGCAATACATGGTTAGAGACGGTGCAGTAAAGGCACACTGCAGTAGATATTGCACGACTGACATAGTATATAAAGTATTATGGAATCAATACAAATACCCAAGAATAACCTTCAGGGAGGGTTGCCGTGGAAGGACACAGAGGAAAAACAAATATTGGTGAGTAAATGTCACCTTTTCCTCTGTGGGACTTACCAGAGCAGTACCCCAGAAGTCCGGGAGGGCTGAGACAGTAAGTTCAGACAGGAATAGCGGCTTCAAGCACCTTCCTTCCGAACTTGTTGTCCGGTGATGGTTGAAGGTCCAGTCGATACTGTTTGATGAAAGTAAAGACTGATGATGATGAAATAACAGTCTTGCAATCTCAGTAGGTGTTGCAGCTGCTTCCTGAGCCCATGAGGTTGCAATAGCACAGGTAGAGTGGGCTTTAATACCCCGAGGAGGGTCTAGATTAGCCGAGTATAGACCCTCTTAATGTAGTCATGCATCCCATGTGCGATAGAGGGTCCGGTGGCTGAAGACCCTTTGAATTTTCCAATAAATTGAGAAATGCATTAGTCCTACATAGAGTTTGGTTCTGCTGAGATATATCTGAAGGCAGTGGAGAAGATCCAAATGATGTAGTCTCTTCTCAATCTCATTTGAAGGACAGGGACAGAAGGACAGGAGAAATTGCTTGGTGAAGGTGAAACTGAGCAATGACCTTGAAGCGGAAAGAAGCCTTAGGATGTAGGACTACCTTATCTTGATGGAAGACCAAAATTGGAGTAACACATACCAAGACCTGATTTTTTATATTGAGGTAAAATATCTCTTTACCAGGTGGTTGTCTGCAAAGGGAGCAGCTAGAACTGCAGAGACTGCAGAGTGCTGGACTTTCAGGGATGCAGGTTCACGGTTCTTTCAATCCCTACCTGCATAAATTGAAGGATTATTGGAGCAGAGATTGACTTATGATACAGATTCTGTGACAGGCACTACTTGTGGAAAATAGACCAGGCTCTGTAGAAGAGGGTCGTCTGTTTCTCAGCATGGTTTGGGTGACAGTCTCAGATACACCCTGTAGTCTTAAGGATTCCTGCTCAGCCTCCAGGCCTTGAGCTGGAAGAAAGATGGCTCTGGAAAGAAGAGGACTTGGTCATAACAGTTCTTGGATGTTTGGCAGAAGCATGGGGGTTCTGACTGACAATTAAAGGAGATTGGCATAGCATGGTTTCCCTGACCTGTCCTGGGCAATAAGGATGACATACGACCTGTCTCACCTTATCTTATTACCTCCACAAGTATAGGAAGGAGAAAACAGGTATGCCAGATGGAAGTTCCAGGACATGAAGCGCATTCTGTGCCAGGGCCGGAGGTACATGCCATCTGGATAGGTAAGTCTGACATTGTCTGTTCTGAGATGTGTCCATTATATCTATTGAGAGTCTCTTAAAGTTGCTGTTAGTGAATGCCACTTTTTTTTTTTTGAAGAGTTCACGCTCCTGGATCCAATTTCTTGCAGCATAGAAAGTCCGCCTGAACATTTAGATAACCTGACAGGAAGGATGCGGAGACAGTCAGCAGGTTCTTTGCTACCCAATAGAGAATCCCCAATGCATGGATGTTGAGTGTAGTGTTCCCTGGTCTTCCCTGGTGTAGAAGGTAGTGTACTGCTGATATAGTGTCTGAGCTAATCAAGACAGCTCTACTTTGTAGATCGGCCTGAAATGTTTGAGAGACTTCCAAAACATTGTGTAGACTGAGTTGTCCAAATGCCCTAAATAGTGTGCAGATTCCAGATTGTTCCTCAATCTGTGCTGCTGGCATCTGTACACAGGATCCGCCTGTCTGGCTCAATAAGTGGGCGCCCCTTGAAGATTTTTCTGGGGAGTCCACCACGACAATTGCTTAGTGGTGGGCTGGAAGACTGGAATCCTCTGGGTCAGGTAGGGGGGATTTCTTTTGCAATAACGGAGATAATTCTCTTGGGTTAAATGTGAATGAACCAAGGCCTATGGTAGGATCTGATAAGTTGATGAGAGGCATCCCGGTAGTCGTGAAAAGCTTTATTGCGGTGTGGAACTTCCACTGAAGAAAAGGCCATGATTCTGTTGAAACTGAGGTGCTGGGTATTTAGGGACAGGTTTACTTGCCCTTGACTGGTATTGAGTTGCATTCCCAAGAATATTAGTGGTTGGGAGAGAGAAAGCTTCTTTCCAAATTGACTATCCAGCAGAGTTTGCTGAGAAGGTCCCGGCAAATGTTTGTGCTGGTTACGGATTGGGGATATGATATTGTTAGAGCTTACCTTGACTTCAGCATCATCTGCAGGTGTGAGGCTTCAAGCATGCTGCGGGCCTCTGTTTTATCTGTTTGCTTCCTGTAGTCTCCTCCTACCAACTTCCTACTTCCTCCCTCTGAGCTGCTCCTCCTACTTCCTGTGGAGGGGTTTAAAGGGCAGACTGAGGCCTGACTCAGTTGCCCTTGCGTTGTTGTTCATAGCATTTGTTACCTTGGGCTCCGTGTATGACCTGGCTAGTCTTCCATCCATTCTAGTGCTGGCCTGTGGCTCTGTCTGACTATTCTTTTGCCTAACCCCTAATAGTGGACATCCAATCTGGTGCAGACTCGTGGCTCTGGCTGACTACCTGAACTGTGTATGACCCGGCTTGTCTGACTACCCCCTCTGGTGCTGACTTGTGGCTCTGTCTGACTATTCTTTTGTCTTTTCCCCTGGTGATCAGACACCCAATATAATGCGGGCCTGGGGCTCTGGTAGACTTGCATAGCTGACTGCAGGCGTGAGTCAGTTTTCACCTTACTTCTACTGACTGCAGGTGTGAGTCAGTATTCACCCTTACTGGCTCCAGGTGTGAGTCAGTGATATTTCCTTCTGACTGCAGGCTGAGTCAGACCTTATTCCTCATCGGATCAAGATCCTGGGTTCCTGTTCCAGTTCCTGGTTCCAGCTGAGACGTCCAGTGGCTAAAGCCTAGTCTCCAGCACACTGGTTTAGCATTGCAACCTATTATTTCTGGTAGCAGGCTTGCTGGCTATTACCCTGTGCTTATTTCTATTGTATATATTCTCTTTATGTAATTTGTTAATAAACTGCATTAACTAAAACGTACTGACTCCTGATCTTCTCTGGGTAACCATGACAGATACCTCACTAATCAGAATGTTGTCTAGACAGTGGGTCACTTTGATCAGATGAATGTCGCAGCATTGCCATTACCTTACTCTTTGTGGAGACTCTTGGGGCTGATGCCAATCCAAATGGGAAGTCCCTGTATTAATACTGATGAACGAAGATCTGGAATCTGAGGTAGTTCCTGTTTGTTTCCCAGATCAAGACATGATAGTATGTGTCACACAGGTCTATTCAGGTGACTAAGCCATGCGGATGTATCAAAATTAGAGTTGATGACTCAATTTCCATTTTGAAATGACAGATCTTTAGTAAAGAGTTGAGCTTCTTAAGGTCCAGGATGAGGCATAGCTCCCCAATAGGTTTGATAACAGAAAAAGAGTGGAATGGAGCACCTGAATCTCTGATGTAGTGGGACGTCTCCATCTATTAAGGGAATGGAGGACTTGACACATGAGGAATGACAAGACAAACCTGGATGAGATGGCCAGGGGACACCCCTTGAGATTAGAGGAAAGGAGGCTTAAACTTCAGCAGAGGAAGGGGTTCACAGTAAGGTCTGTTAACCACCTGAGTGCCACAGCGGCACGGAACGAACCACTTGCAACGCACCCAGTACCACTACTGCACCCAAAGGGTCAAAATGTGGAATTCCTTGCCCAAGGAGGTGGTTATAGCAGATACAATGGATACATATAATGCAGAAGGGAACATACAGGGTTACACTGAATATTAGTAGGTAATTCAGGAAGGTCCGATAAATGACTAATGTAATTGATAGCAGGATAGCTATACAATTCTTGTGTCACTAGGATATGAGGCAAAGGTTGAACTTGATGGACCTGTGTCTTTATTTAACTCAATTACTATGTACCCTGTTTGAAGCAGAATCTGTACTGCCTGTTTCATCTGTAGAGAACTTGTTTTTATATAGATGAACTGAAGCGAAGAATCATAGGGACAAGATGAAATTCCAAAACCCATCTGTCGTGATGAACGAGACTCCAGGCCTGGTTGGTCTGGCTTTATTGTTGGAACTGCCACCTTTTTTGGAAATCTTTACCATTTCAATATCTCTGATTTTGGGGAAGGCCACACTTCCTCTTGGTTGTATCCCCTATCTGGCTTTTATCTTCTGACTTCTTAAGAGACCGGTGTCTGAAGTGACCGGTTTTGGCACGAGAGTCTCTGGCTCTTTCTCCTGGGGTAAAAGGGAAGCTTGATGACCTCTTGATAATTTCTTCTGGCAGGTCTCAGAATAGCTTAGTTCCAGTGAAAGTCAAAAAGACCAGTCTGTATTTAGAAGAAGGGTCTACTTCCCTGGCTTTGATCATCGAATCATAATAGCTGACAGTCTCTTTGATAGAACCCAGTTCTTTTAAGATATGGGATCTAGAGACTGAATACTCAATTTCATCTAGTTTGGTTAGCCATATGCGTAGTATATGAAAAATGCCATGGGAATGGCAGTGGTCAAATTCTGCCCATTTGTTTTCATTCACTCGTAATAATATCTTGTATAGAGCTGTGCACCGGTGTGTGGGGGCTTGATTTCTTACATTCCACAATGCAGTTTTCATAAGTCAAAGCCGTCTGGATATCGGAAAGGCCCAAAGATTTTCTCATGGCCCTTAACAGTCGGTTCAGCTGATCAAAAATGAAGCTGCCAACTTATTTGGTAATCTCAGCTTCTTCAGCGGAGGAGACTGCAGATTCAAGATCAGTGAAACTATCTTCATCATGCGCCCTAGAGGGTCCTTCATCTGGGTTAGAAGTTCTAGGCTGCCTTCGTGCTGCTTCCTGCATTGATTTCTTCCAGCTAAGGAAGTGCTGGAACTGAGCAGGTACAATACTAGCAGCAGCATGCTAAGGTAGTAGCACAGAGTTGGGTAGAGCTTGTCATAGCTATATCCTGATCACACCCTGCACAGGTTTTGGTCTTTGGGTCTAACTGGGAGGGTCAGAAGCCTTGGGCTTTTCCCTATAACATTCGTTATGGGTAAACACAGTGCAAATGGCATAGCAGCAATAAGCATTGGTTCACATTAAGTACAGAAGGCAACCACAAACACTTACATGAATCAAACAAGCAATAAATGTATATTTAAGGCAAATGGAACACCACAAGGGTTACTCACTGTGCCTGCATGCCATCCTGAATGCGAGTTTTGCCCCAGGTTCATCGAACAGCCTGTTTAGCTTTTCACCAGTAGAATGCAAAAGTGCTGAACTTTCAGTTTCCGTTGAGACAAGGCTGCTCTACACACGCACACTTTCAAACAAGCTGTCTGAGCTGGATGGCAAGAAGGGAGGACTGAGCACTGCGCTGTGCGTCTGGCCAGAACCCCAGAACCAACTAAATCGGAACACATGCAACCTCACCAGGATTCTGAGGTATGAGGTTCCTTTGCAAGGTGATGTAAGCCACGATTAGGCAGGCCACATGGGAGAGAAAATAATAACATAGTACTTTCAAAATTTAAGATGAGAGAGAGAGAGAGAAAGAGAGAGGCAAAAAGCCTCCGTCCTCCAGCTTGGTAGGACCAAAATAACTGCAGGGTGAAGTGAGCTCACAGAATTTATATTTTTATTGGTCCTACCAGCTGGGAGTCGGAGCCAATTACCCACAGTATGCCGTGGATTGGACACAGAGGAAAATATATTTTATCACAAAACTTCTGCAAACCACAAAACACGATTGCCTGCCGCAAAATCAAATTTATGAAAAATAGAACTCTGTTTTGTGGAACATAAATTATGTGACACAAAAAAAACGCATATAATGTAAGAGGCTTCTGGGAATGAACAACATCACAATGGCCTGTTCTACAGCTAGTCACCGCCCAGAAGCATCACGTTTTAGCTCTCTAGTGCCATTACAGAGGTGAAATTTCCACATACTTATTAGACTAATCCCGCCCAAAAGGACAGTCTAGTTACAAAATGATGGGCAAGTCCCCCCTGCACGGGAACACCAGCTAACCCCAGACGTACGTTTCGGCCTAGTTGTGTCTCGTCAGGAGGGTGCAGCTGGATTCCCTAGGCACTGACTAGCCGTAGGATAGGCCATTGTGCTGTTGTCCATTCCCAGATGCCTCTCACATTCTATATGTTTATGTGACACAAACCAGTTTGGTGCTCCAAAATATATATTTTGTGAGAATATCTATTTGGTGTGACAAAAATCAGTGCTTTTAAGTCCTGTAACAAATTAAGATTTTTAAAAAATTTCCAAAGCATTTTAAAGTATTGAAGATTATGGCGGATGTCAGCCTCACACAATAATATCTGCTAGTTTAAAATCTGTGTTTAATAGCCCCCACCCCTATACCTCATGTCAGACCTTCCTCTTGGCAACTCAACCTGACACTCATTCACATAGACATATTTTGTGTTTAATTAGTTGTACTGCATCTTGAGCATGGTCTACAACATAGTCAGTTACCAGGATGCATTACAACTGCTCACAGGGAGACAAATGTCTCCTTGTGAGTGGGCAGCAGGGTGGAGATCCATGGCTATCACTCTATCAAGAAGTTGGTCATTCACCTGATATGGGCAAGGGGCTGAAGTCAGAGTAAGGGGTGAGGCAGGGAATATTAAACATATAATATTTTTTTAAACTAGTGAATATTAAAGAGTGTGATATCACTCTATTCAATACTTTATAATGCAATAGAAATACAATTATGACTGCAATTCTACCTCTATTTAAGTTTTTGGATCTAATATAAAACAGACAGTGATGCCATACTTATCCTGCAAAAAGGCACCTATCCTGGAGAAACAGCGCACACACCCATTATTTTTACGTGAAATGATGTAGCCTTTTTATAGTATTTGCATGAATACATTTCTTTTTTTATCCATTCCTCCTTATACAATATCCTTTATTTACCTCAGTGGTAATGACATTTAATGCTTGAAATGAAAAGCACTACAAGTACGAAAAAAAAAAAAAATACACTGCACATCCGGGGCCCAAATAAATTAAAATGACTATTCATTTATTCACAGAGATTTTCGAGCAAAGCTGGAAGATTTGGTGACATCTCCGCCTGTCACAAAGCAAAGTTAGCATGAGAGAGACTGAATGCCAGCTCCCACAGCGGCTCTATATAAAATGACACTAATTAGGCAGCACGGCATCAGACGCTACTATGTAACTTAATTACAAGGCTCTTCAAAGTTTCCTGTGCTTCTCCTTGGCTCTCTGAGGCATTACAATGGGTGACTACTGCAGGCCCTATATGCTGCCAAATCATAAACAAAACATCTATTAGTGCTTTGTATTAAGACCCCCTTTTATTCTCTTTCCCCACAGTAGCAGTAATTACTGCCGTGTCCTACCACAGACGAGTCACTTTAAGGCCTCAACTATGACAAGCTGTTTTGTTCCTATCCTCCTCCTGCCCAGATGTCAAGCCCCCTTGATTTTCATTTCTTCCTTTATTTCCTTCATTCTAATATGCAGAAATCAAGGTATAAATCTGAGTAATGAAAACAGTCAGACCTCTCTGAAAATGTCATCTTCCTCCCAAAGAGCGGTGTGCATATCATTTCTACTCCAACCGCTCTGTCAATCATAGGTTCGCGGCTTCGGGTGACAACAGAGAATATCTCAGATGATTAACCCTTTTGAGTACCAGAGTGTTGTGCAATGCATTGTCAAGCTATTTGTTGCACAACCCTCCAGAGCGAAAATGATTAAGTGTGTTAAGTGCCAGCAACTGAGGGGGTTCAGGGCATTGTGCATCCAATCCTTTGAATGTCTTGGTGGCAGGTTTAAGGTGGGGGGGGGAAGAAGCCAAGTGTCATACAGATAACAGCTCCAGCATTGCAATTTACTGATTTGTACCTTTAATCTTGTTCTGCAGAATGACACTGCATGATGCTTTCTGATAAATAATTCATGGACATATGAAATAAAGGGGAAAAAGGGGAGGAACTGTTTAGGAAAAGAAAAAGTGTGAAGGAAACAAATAAGTGGGCAGCTCTCATGTACAGAGTCAATTACAAATATATATGTGTGTATGTGTGTGTGTGTGTGTGTGTGTGTATGTAGTATTTTATATAAAACCGAAATGCTTACAAATAAAAAATAAAATATATACAGAATGCGAAGATGTGACATTTAAAGAAAATGTCAGTGCATATCTTCAGATCTGAATGCATGCTGTCAAATGCTTGGCTCTAGAAGATGTCTTGAGTGCTTCAATGGGCCAAATGAGGGACAATATCCAACAAGCTAGTGTTTTAAGCTGCTAACCTTTACCTGTTTATCCCTGTACTCATTTGTGTGTTGAAGTAGGAGCCATTTAAAGAGTCTGTCAGTCAAAGGAACAGAAGGCCCTGATTAGGCAGCCCTTTATGTCTGGAGCTGAAGGGCACAATATCATACACACTTGTACCCTTGAAACACTGAATCTGCTAGAGCATGAATATATACAGACACCATGGAAATATCTTACATGTCACAGGCAACAGAACTGTAATAAATCTGTCTCTCTTTCCAAATTGTTATACTGATTTGTGATGGTGAATTGCAACCCAAGAGACATCCCCAGGTCTAAGGACTAATGTTTAGTAAGTCACAGAACACTCTAAGGCTGATATAGTAAGCAAAGCTATTGTGATTCAGGGACAAAGCAACTGTACCATATGAGACAGATAAAAAAACAACTTAGAATTGTATTAAATGGGCCTTTAACCCCTTGGATACTAAAGACCTATTTAGCATTCATAGGGTCAAGACCCTTTTAAATGAATGGGAATTTGGGGATTTTCCACCTATGGTGTATTTTGTTTACACTAGAACTGCTAGTGATCTTAGTTCATAAGCCTCAACAAGACTGGCTCAACATACAAATAATTTACTACATGTTATATGTGGATGAGTGTTACTCTTTCATTGCATGGATTTAGATCCTCTAATTGGGACATAAATATATAGTCTGCTATCACAGGGTGCTTATGGGACATGGTTCTGAATGACTTGCTGGCATTAACGTGCAATAGAAATTAATAATAAAGAATTAGCATTTTCTTTTAAATAACTGTACTGCCCAAAGTGTTATAATATGCATGGAATCACCTGATTTGCTTGAAAAAACCCACAATTCTTTGAAGATAGCCAAAAACAGAAACAATCAACTATAAATTAAATTAAACTAGATATGGACTAGATGGGGAAAAGCAGGTATAGCACCTTGTCAATGGCCCACCTGACCAATGGCCATGTCATGAGCAGGTTCGGTTCATACTAGAGAAAGCAGAAGTGACCTGAAGATAGATACAGAGATCTTTGTTACTGCCACTAATTCATTGTTATACCTGGGGACCTTCTTATCCCAAGCCCCAAAAGAAACACATGGGGATGTGTAAATGACACGGTTCCTGTCATAATGTTGGTGGGGTTGCGAGGTGGAAAGGCAGAGGTTGCCCTGAAATAGGTAGGAACATAGGCTAAACTGGGCAGGACTGGACTTCAGGAACGTAAAATGGGCAGGGTTACAACATTACTCAACAAGCAGTAAAATCAGCTTCCACTGAAGACCCTTTAATTCAGCCTGAAAATCCAAGTCCTGAGGGCAGATCCAGAGAGCTCCCAGGTAGTTAACGGTCTTACTGATACCATCTTGGTCAATGTCAGGAACAGCTTGACAAGGAAGCCCTCAGTCTCCACTGCTTCCACAAAATAAAGAGATAAGAGCTGCACTTATAAGGTTTAAGAGGCAACACACCTGATTTGTGGTGATAGATGCCCTTTAAACCCTAGCATGTACAGATTTCTCCATCGCACTGTGAAGCAATGCATTGGAAATGTGTCTAGTACCGATGGGTTTAAGAGGTCCTTAAAATGCACTGCAGCCTAAAAAGATTAAGAGAAATCTATATTATTTTACTTTTGTTTTTGAGCTCAAATTAACAGTTTGGAACATATATTATAGGTTTAAAATATGGCTGCTGTTATGGTATCTCATTATTAAATAAAAGTGAATAATGCATGGACCATAATAAAATGCTAATATCCTTGATAAAACAATTATTATAAACTATTAAAACCGTCTTTGCCTGTTATTATTTTATTATTGTCTCATTAGTCTGGAGCAAAAGAAAATAAAATGCATATTATTAAAAGCAAGTGTTAGTCAGTATGCTAATTAAAAAGTTTAATCAGTGTACTAGATTTGACAAATTGCTATTACTTTTTTATACACACTCCTTTCTTTATATAATTATAAACATTTGTGCACCAAGGTCATTGTGTAATAATGAAATCCCCACATTTCAAAATGAATTCAGACATGCCAGCACTAGGGAAGTAGCTTGTAAGCGTACATGTCTCGTTTCATGTGCTCTACATTATTCACCAATGGTTGGAGCTTTTCTTTCTCGATTTGCATATGAACGATGCTCAGCAGCATAGAAAATCTGCAGCTACAACATCAATTTTCTTAACAGAATACAATGCTGTAACTCTAGTTGCTTTTGTATAAATGAGCATCCTGCAAAACATACATTTTTAAGAAAAAGTTTCCATCACTTGAAAGAACTTGAAGTAACATCTAAACAACTAAAAACAAAATACTAGCATCTGTAAACATCTTTGTTTCCTGAAGCCAAAAATTTGCTCTTGAACATGCTTTTCTTTTTTTTCAAGATCCCCTCACTACCATTGCCTAGGAATCTCAATATTTGACACAGAAAGATAGTGCTGTGCCTTCTATAAATGGGCTGATATTCTATAAAAAAAAATAAATGTATATATATATATATATATATATATATATATATATATATATATATATATTCCGAATACAAGAGAGGTGGGTACTGCTCTCAATAAATTCTTATTGCAAAAAGCATTGAATTACCTAAATGTTCTCTTTATGGGACAGTTTATACATGCATTAAACAAGTGTAGGGTTATATTTTAGGGATGTCAACCAATTTCATATTTAAATATTTCTGCTTCTTCAAGACAGAAGATATTGCAGACGCTATTTTTCAGCAGGGTGTGGAAGAAATTTGACTTTGTACTCCCCAAAGGAAGACGTCAGTATTCTACAGAGCAGGAAAGGAGAAGTGAAAACAGCTTCCTTCCCAGCCTGCTGAAATCATCACATGCAGTATCTTATCTGTAGTGTTCCATCTAGGTTTGGAACAGTTTTACATACGAATGTTAAAACACACAATATCAAAAGAAAGCAGGTAGTATTTCAACATTCGTGTGACGACGGATACTAGTGACGACGCCAAAGCTTCTGTATAAGAGCTGGAAACGTCAATAGCATTCAAGGTGCTAATTCCTACTGTTCATATAAAGAATAAAATTGTCCCTTGATCTTCTGATTTCTGTAAGTAAAGTCAATAATACAAGGCATTGTGATGAAACTAGAAGATGTCATTACCTTTTTACCTAAAGTATCGTGTACTGCTGTTGTTGTTTTTTTCTAACTAGATTTTTCAGTCATTATTGGATAAAAGCAAAGTATGAAAACATCATATTACATGCAATTTGTTCATAAAAGTGACTTACTTATTACATATTTGAGATAACATATCTGTGACCATGTCAGTGATGCCTTTTAGAACACAATGAAATAGTCCATTAGAGCACGTTCCAAAGGAAAAGCTAGTTAGGCGACTGCTCATTATTTTAATGGGCAATCTCCCCTAAGATAACGGGCTGCATGCAAGTTTAATCCTTTGAGTGTTATGAGGGGTACTCGTGCACACCTCTGGCACTCAAAGGGTTAAACAGTATGTATTCTTGGTCATTATGTATATATATTAGATAAAACATATATACAATATGATAAACATTATGAATGAGTTGCACAAGCAATAAGAAATGTTGACAAAGCATACTATTCCTATGGATGTGTATGTATGCTCATTTTGTCCCTGGTTGTTTATGTAAGCTTCTAAGTGGAAAGTGTATTGCTTGAGAAGATCATACCTCCCAAAATTTCAAGTGGCCAAAGAGGGACACTTTTGATTTAGGGGTTGTTGCTTGGGGTGTGGCTGGGGGGCGGTTCATTATCAGGAATTTTTAGGTCATTTCATGACCTACTGATACCTCTGTTTAACTGAATAAACGATTTGGAATGAGTCCAAAGTATTTTATTTATACAGACTAACTTATAAACACATATACTGCAGTATAAACAAATATTAATGTGAGTTGTATTGTTATGGAGCAATGTGATACACTTATATACACACCACACAGTCTGATCTCCTAATAAAAGGGACAGTAGGGTGGAAAAGAAGGATTTGGGCCCCAAAGAGGGACACTTGGGAGGTATGGTGATGATTGAGGCAAACAAAACAGTCACTGTGAACTAAAACAGTAAGGATTCTAGGGCCTTGCACAGAACGCAAAAGATAAGCAATCATGGGGCATGGCCAATGCATCTTTGGGAGACCAATGCAAATTCCACCTATCCCCAATGATTTGAATGGGGAGCTAAACCCCATGAATGCTAGTGAGGTCTCCAGCGTACCAATAAGCAAGGCATTGGAGATCTTTGTACCATCAAAGTGAAATAGATACGGTATGCTTATTTCCCTTTACGATGCAGATGGGTCCAGAACTGAACCTCTAATTTGTACATCACTGCAGAATCTGTTGATGTTTTATGAATAAATAAGAATAAGGCCCATAATAAAATTTAAAAAAACTGATATTGCATTAAGCAGATAATTACTTTAGCAAGATTAATAACAAATGTAGCCTGTACATATTCACTGATGACAGATTTTTGAATTCTTGTACCACTTAATGAATTTGTACAAAAGCCAGCTAGGAGAACACAATATTTATCTCTCTGGATGCCAGGGAAGTGTGCAAAGCATTGCATAACTCGTTGGCGTGCAATGGGTTGAATTGATATGAACATACCCTGGCAACGTTTGAAATGAGCTCACACTGAGATCTTTGAAATATTAATTCTTAAAGCTCCCAAGAAAATAGATTCTAGGTGCTATGTCAATATTTGCTGTAACCCAGAGGTGACCCAATCAGTCCTCAAGGAACCTTTAACATCCTACACTTCTGAGATATTGCTTCTTAAAGGGATAGTAATACTTTATTATTACTATCCCCCATATTGTAGATATTTGCAAAATAATTTAATAGCCCCCAGGTTCATCTCTCAAACCTTTATGGTTTGAGAGATAACCGAAGGCAAAGTTCCCCCCTCTCTCCCTCTTCCCTGATGTCAGCGTTGTACTGACTGCAGGGGAAGTCTCTCGTATGACAGGCTTGCGGCTCTGCAGCTGAGCAGAGATCTCGTTAGTGAAAAATAATTATTTCACTGAAACGGTCTTCTACATGTGCTTGGTTTGCAAGCACACGCAGAAGACCGTTTCAGTGAAATAATTAGTTTTCACTAACGTGATCGCGGCTCTACTGCAGAGCCGCCTGATGAAAGTCAGACCGGATATCCCTGCAGTCAGTACAGCGCTGACTTCAGGGAAGGGGGAGGGAGGGGGAACTCTGCTTTTGGTTATCTCTCAAACCATAAAGGTTTGAGAGATGAACCTGGGGGCTATTAAATTATTTTGCAAATATCTACAATATGGGGGATAGTAATAATAAAATATTACTATCCCTTTAAACACTCACAAGGCCACGGAGATTTCTTCCTCTACTTTTCTGGTACATTGCCACAAATTTAGAAGCGAAATAAGCAGTTCACTGGTTAACATTATATATTAATTAACACTTGTGTGTCTTACTCTGATTTGGTCCTTCACCCTGAGATCTGGGTCAAAATCCTGAGAGTTCCCAGGTATGAATAAGAACGCTATTCAGCTTTAGGTGATAAAGTCCTTTTAAGTTTAGGGTATACAGCATTGTTTCCTTAGAAGTCTTCTGTTTACAAAGCTTACTTTCACATGTGAACTTAGATATTGGGTCTATGCAGTTTGTTATCTTGAAGAATTCACATGGACAATGACAATCCAACAATTACAGGGAGTACAGAGCACTATGGAAACATACAGTTCGGAATAAAGCAGGAATTAAACAGGCATGTTCTTTAGCAATATCGAGTGGGTGCCATGTCTGGTGTCATTTGAGGTATATCATCACCGCATTCTGGATATTTTCTAATCATAACTTTGCGCCTAAGTGATATCCCAGGGAGGTCAATGTACTAAGATGATCAGGAACAATCCCAGAGCAAACTAGCTACAGCATAACTAACACATACGAACTGAGAAGTAATGTGTTGGAGACCCCCCTAGCATCCATTTAAATAAATGGGAATTTGGGGGAATTGTATGGTGTAGTTAGTTTGCCCCAGAATTGCTCCTATTTCTTAGTACATCTGCCTCTTAGACCAATCTCTTTTTATTACAGCTCTAAAAGCCCCACTACTGTATAAGGTAATGCTGTCTCAAAGGTCAGAAACAATCCTTGCAACACTAGCAAACCGTTAATAAATGTGGCCCTTTGAGTTTCAGATTGACACATTTTAGCAATTCCTACCATGCACAGTGGCAATTATTAGACTGCTTTACAACCATTGATGAAGTCACCCATAGTGGCTCAAAAAGCTTTACATCATCAATGAAGATTTATTATACTTGTTAACTAAAAGGTATTGCCAGCTATAACCATAGCCTTTTTTTCTACAACTCAAACTAAAATGAGTAATTTGCATGAGAGAGCAATAAAATACAAATACAATGGGGTAGATTCACTAAGCGTTGATAAAAAGGTGATAAACTGGAGAAGTCATCTCCACTTTATCACCGCTTAGTGAATCTCCCCCACTGAATCTTATATTGTAGATCCTACATCTATAATGAACACACAGTAAAAAGCTAGCTGAAAAGTCAAGCTAGTAGGAAATTGTTTCAGCAAACCAAAAGTCACAGACAGAACAGTGACAGTTGGTCCTAGAGCAGACTGTACAACTTTTGAACTCAAAAGGCTTTTGCATGATGTGCAGCTCGGATATTAGAAAGGTCTACAATGCATTGTACAACAAAGTAGTTGAGACCTTTTTAAAATACAAGTGGCTTAATCAAATTTCTTATGAGTTAACATTCAGGTCTAAAAAATATATAACCCACTCTATGAGAAAAAAAGTTGAGGACTGGTGGTCAAGTTCTAGTTTCATGGCTCATGCCTATGTTCCCCTAGACACAAAAAAGGGTTAAATGCTTTTTTCACTTCAAATGGTAAATAGGAAATAAACAAAACTAAGGATCCTGCGTACAACATGCCTTAAATATTCCCTAAAGACGCCAATGCTGGTTAGCGGTAATAATGTGGATTTGATTGCAGTGTCTCACACTTTTGTATAATATGCAATTACTTAAAGAAGGGCCTATTTTCCTTGTTTTTTTATGTACAGGAAAAATTAGCTGAAGCTTCCAACTGTGACAGAAATTACAGTTATCTTAGAGGTACAGATGGTGTAAAAACTCAATCTAAGAGAACGTGATTAGCAGACGAGAACACGGTAACCTCATTCACCCTAGATGTAAAGTTGTGAAGCTTCTCTGTAAACAAATAATTACTATCCATACTGCTTTTAATTATCACCAAATTTAGGAGCATGGGATGAGTAGAAAAAAAACAATATCCAAATATTTTATACTAAAGTAACTTACTTTTAAGTTTAATTGAGAATTCGTATAAACTGAAGTAGGTTATGTAGGAAAAAAATGCTTGCAATATCTGCTATGAAAAATAACAGAGGCTTTTCAGATCCCGACAGCGTTTAAAAAAAATATTATGGCGATATAACTGTATTTAAACATTTTCTTAAAGAAAAACTATAACAGCAATAATATGGCATTTCTTAACCCTTTAAGGACCAGATGGGTGCGCAAGACATTGCTTTTCCAATGGTCTGTAAAGGATTAAAGGGTTAGTAAGCCCAAAATCAAGTTCATTTGATATGGTACATTTTACAAAAATAAAGTATTTGGCGAAAGCCCTATCACTCAAATCTTTATGGTTTGAGAGATATCCTTCACTAAAGTTCCCCTTCACCTGATGTCAGCTGTAAAGCTGACAGAAGGAGATGCGTGTTGTGCGGCTCGAGGAGGTCCTTCAGCAAATCCAAAATAGCGATAACGTGTTTTGGCTCTGCTGCAGAGCCGATGGCTGGTCCCCAGGACCGGGATCTCCTGCTGTCAGCACAACGCTGACATCAGGAGGAGAAGGAGAGGGAGGGGGGAACTTTAGCGGAGGATATCTCTCTCAAACTGTAAAGGTTTGAGAGATAGGACTTTCTCCAAATACTTTATTTTTGTAAAATCTACCATATAGAATATACTTTATTTTGGGCATTACTAACCCTTTAAATATCATATGGTGAAACTTCAATTAAATATGTCTGTTCTTCAGATCTAGGGGCTAGATTCTATTGCAGGTGCTAAATGTTAACACCCGTTTTATCAAACATTTTCCTATTGAAGTCTATGGAGATAAAATTAGCACCTGTAACAGAATCTAGCCCCTAATCTGTTAAATGCCAGGGGAGTGATCAAGGCATTGAGAAACAATGCGTTGTTCACCCACTGGGCACTCAAGGGTTAAGGCTATGCATACACAGAAATGTGGAGCAATTCTGGTAAAAAGTACAAATAAAAATCCCCCCAAATTCCCTGATTTAAAATGGAATTGTAACACTTTGAATACAAGCAGTCTTCATTGCAATGCTTCTCAATGCATTGGTGACCTCAATAGCATTCAAAGGCTTAAAACCCCCAAATAATCCAAAGGTAATGTTCTTGTTTGTTTCCTATTGTACAGCTGAAAAAACGTAAGGTCTGTAGCATTGCTTCAATGCCAGTTCTCTTAAAGGTACGTGAACGTTAAAATGAGTTACCATTTTAAAAGTAACACTATAACAAGAAATAAACAAATGCTAAAGTACCAAATCTAATTCAGTATTCTTTTTAACCCTTTGATTGCCAGAGGGCTATGCAACTCATTGCCTTGCAATGCGTTCCATACCCCTCTGGCACTCAAAGGGTTGAATTAGAAGTACCGGTGAAAAAAATGTAAAAACAACATGCTGGGTGTCAAGAATAGAGAGTCAGAGATCTAATTGAATACGTTAGCCTCAAAGAACTATAGCTTACTTCATTACTATTAAAAATAAATACTTTACCATTTAAAGAGATACTACTACTTAATATGGAAAAAACAAATATCACAGGGTTTATACTGCTGTGTATACTCTTCACTCGGGGCAGTAACAGCACTTGAATACGAAAACACACTTTTTACTTTTTTGTTAGATTTTTTTTTTTAAGTTCTACTCTTCTTTCTACTTTACTTCTTATTGACAATACTTTTAATAACCAGTCCACCCCTTGATTAAGCTAAATGTGTGGCTAATTTATACAACACACCACAGAAGAGGAATGTCGGTGCTTCGTCTCTTTTGAGTCCCCTCAACACATTGTAAAACAGAGAGTTGGACACCCCACTGGTACTCAGAGAGTTAACAATTTTGACCCGATCTTGCCATTGCAGCAAGCTCAGAATCCCACTCTGTTTTGGTGCTGAGTAGAACAAGTTTTAAGAGACACTTTCGCTTTAAGTAGTACTAGCTAAAAGTAGTTTCTTCTTACAAGTTATTATAACAAGTACAACAAAGGTAGCTTTATTTATATCAACAATTGGTTAGGCTCGACATTCTAGAGTTCAGACTGAGTCACATATTACAAACCATTTTATATTATACAAAGTGATTCTTTGAAGTTGTTTGATGAGAAATATTTGCTGTGTGCTGCTGATTTGCTATCTATAATACACTGATTGTTCTTAGGGTAGTATATCAGTGACACTTAAATAAGGGTCCTTTATTAGATACTGTGGGAATGATCCTATAATGTGTGAAGCAGAACAGACACTGAATCACTTGACAAGAAAGACACAGTCAATGTTTATTGTATAAAAGGAAAGGAATTGTACAATTAAACCATAAAATAATTACTAACGACAGCGTCACTCTGGATTATTTCTGTATATCACGTGAATGGACACAGTAAAGGGAGTGTGGGTGATCACTAACATGTCTGTACCATGTCATAATGACAAGGACAGCCTTGAGGAATTTGCTGGACTACAATTCTCTTCATCCTGTCCATCAAAATTAGTTTTGTAGCTAGAGTGTCATGGTTTGCCCACCCTTGATTTAACCATTTGAGTGCCAGAGATGTATCTAAAGCATTGAATACCTCATTGACATTCAAAGGGTCAACCTTCAGGCCTAGTCTACACAGTTAGAAATACGGAGATAATTTTAACTAAGATACATCACTATGCTGTCTATTGGGTGGTACACAAGGGTGACTGTTGTCTTGCATCATGCAAAAACCAAAAGCTGAGCTTGCCACACCTTAAAGTGACAGCCAGCATTCCTTTGGACTTTACAGTAACGTAAAATCAATACTTTTATTATTATTTTATATTCACTTTTTTCACATATTTATGTCCTTGACGTTGAGCTCCCTGTATCTGTTTCCAGAGAGCTCTCTGTTGAGGATGTGGAAGCAGTGATAGTCTTACATTGTTGCACTATCTATGTATGCTGCCAAACAGTGATTTTCAAAGCTAGTCCTCTGGACACAATAAAAAGTCATGTTTTCAAAAAATCGCAGCTTTTCTCAGGGTCATTTTCATTGCAATACTGGTGCATAATTAGGGATATCCTGTTGATGTGTCCTGAGGACTGGAGATGAGAATCACTGCTGTAGAAGCAAGCTTTTCTGTATTGTATTACTGTCTTTTTTACACTGTATTTTTTTTAATTGTTGCACCAGGCCAGAAAGGTCTCTGAATACATTTAGAGAGCTCCTTTTATGGGATGTAAAAAAGAAAAAGGTGAAGAAAATAAATACATAAAAATAAAATAATCTAGGCAATTTGACTTCACATATTCTTCAAATGCCTAATATATATCACAATACCTGCCAAATGTATCTTATTTCTAGGGACAGTCCCTGGTGTTGGGTTTCTGTCCCTGTTTTCTGTTGCATATTTCAAACCCATATGCCAAGTGCTTGTCTTTGAAAGATAATAGATTATAAGCTTCCTCACTTATTATTACTGGTCATGTACATGATTTAATGTACTATTTGGGTGTGGGTGATGTCTAACCTGCTGTAGAAGTGCAGTTTTAAATCCGTTGTACAAGATTTTCTGCTGGTGTCATGCTATATGGTACTATGAACCACTAGTTTCTCTTGTTCAGCGAGGAATTGATTAGCACTTTGTGGATGGACTACCATTTTGGCAAGGTCAGTATGGTGTGTTTTACAATATTTCCTCTTTCTATGTAGGGCACTAGTGAGCAAAATGAAATTGCACCCTGGGCAGTATACAATTCCTACAGAGCCTGCTAAATTCTATGGCAGGCTAATTTCTACTTGAGCATCCCTGACCAGTTATTTTGCATGTGCAAATTATCCTTGGGATGGGTAACAGGGGAATCCAGACATGGATCTCTTTCTCACAATGCCTAGAGAAATAAGCTTACACCTCAATGATGAGGCCCCAACAAGGAAGAAATGAATATTCAGGGGTGGCTGTTTCTCTTGTTCAGAGAGGAATTCCCTGGCACTTCATGGCTGGACTGCCATTTTGGCAGAATCAGTATGATGTGCTATAGGATATTTATTCTGTGTGTAAGGCACAAGAGAGAGTTAAGGGAGATGGTACCCTTGGTAGGATACCATTCCTATAGAGTCTGCTAAATTCAATAGGAATTTTAAATCTAAGTCTTGCTCATGAGAACTTATAATCTAGAGGAATATACATTGCGACACATAAGGTGCAAGTGCCTCATGTCATGGGAAGTGCCTGTCAGTGGGTGGGCCATAGGTGCTTCCCTATAGCATGCTCAGAAAAAGGAAAAAGTTACATCCATTTCCTCTAAGCCTTGTCAGTACCAATGGAAGAGAATTGCTTGGAATCGCCTATACACTGTCCTCCCCTTGGTGCAAGAGCACAAATTTCAGAGCAACTGGCTAAACATGCAGACATTAGGCAGGCACAACAGACAAGATGTTCTAGTTTAGCGTGAGATCGAACTGGCACATTCCCTCTAATGTGCTTGAAAAATTGTGTACAGTGCGGCTTACAAACGGATAGTGCTACATAAGAATAAATCTGTCTTATCACTGTTATTATACTAAAAAAGAAAAAAAAAAAAACTCAGTGCTCCTTAACTGCCGGCCAAGGGGTTAAGGAGCGCAGGGATGAGCAACACATCTTGAAACAATGCACTGCACACCAGTGGACTTGTCACCTTGATTCCAGTTTACATATTTGAAAACTTCACTGAAAACGGCCTATGTTTCATGTTACCCAAAAGACCAGGAAATGTAGGAGATATTCATACTTGGTACCATATGCTAATATATGCTAACTGTGTAACCCATGTGCTAATAAAAGGTTTTCAGTGACATTTTGTATGCTAATTATGCACTGTGCTGCCACAGGAGACTTTCGCTTTCACTACTCCCAGAAATAAAAGTGTGATTGTTTCTTTATCTGTTGGGATTTTTGTTTAACATGATACATAGGTAGCTTTGAATGATGTTTTCAAATTGGGGGAAAAAAAAATCAAGGTGACAGTCCCACTTTAAAGTGTTAAATATGTATTAGCTGGAAGGGTGACTGTGAAGGGTATTTTCAGGCTTAATTTCCCAGTCTAACCGACGCTTTCCCTTTGTAACACCTTGGCGCTAGCGAGCCCTGCATGACAAAGACTTGACAGTCACCCTCTGTTACTGGCTTTTTTTTTTTTTTTTTTTTTTTTTTTTTTTAAACAAAACACCCACCTGGCATATGGAAATGATTTCTGTTAACAGTTTTCAGATCATCTGACAACAGAACACACTTGGAAAGGGACTAATTCCCCACCCCACCCTCCTAAAGAGCGACTTGGTTTCCTAATGAGCCTGATCACAAAACACGGCACTGATTTGGCACACCTCTCCTATTGTTACCTCCCAAACACCCTGCAAAATAAGAAAAGGATTAAGAAGCGAAACCTGACCTTTCACAATTGAGGTGATATGACTGAAGAGTGAGTGGGTTTTTCAACTGGATACCTGACCCGAAGGTTAATTGGGAATTCCAGACCAAGACTATAATTCACACAATGAAAGAGCTCTTTGAAAGTGCTAGGACTTTTTAATTGAAGCTAGCATTACACACGCACATTATATATATATATATATATATATATATATATATATATATATATATATATATACACACACACACACACATATATTTGAAAACAAGCCATATTTGAAATTTAGGACATAGCATAATTAAAGGATAACTAGAAGGAGATATCTACTAAGCTTTGATATTGGCTGATAGCATATTTTACATCACATCTCCCCTATTCAAAAAAGGGTAAACAGAACAATAGTATGTAGAATTATCAATGAAGACCAGAGGCCATATGCACAGAAGAAAAGAAGAGTAATTCTGTAGGAAACTGTAGTTTCTTTTGTGTATATTTTGAAACGAATGAAGAGGTACTTTTGGACCATTTCCCCAAAGACAGTTGAGGAATTCTGGGGCAAGCCATCTGCACCATAGAGAACACAATAATTCCTCAAATTCCTAGTGATTTAAATGCTGTTATCTGCTGAATACTAGAAAGCCTGTTCTGAAAGGCAATGTATTTAAACAGATATAAAAACACTGTTTCTATTATTATAAAGAATTCTAAACTATTAGATTGTCACTGTTGTTAGTCACACTATAATAGCCAGTTTAAAACAGTGGTAGTCAAATTGGCAGATTATCAGGTGTTGAGGGCTAAAACTTCCATCATCCCCAAGCAGGCATTGAGTGATTGGGCTGATGGGCGTTGTAGTCCCCAGCAGCTGGGGGTCCAACAATTTATTGTTTTTGGTTTAAAAGTTATTAAGTGTTTAATATTCCTTCCGGCCTTCACCCTGATGCCAAAACCCTTTTCTAAAGTGAGGGAAATTAGCCAAATGATCGAGCAGTTGCCATGGCATTCTACCTGGCACTCACTCATGCCGAGAAATTTGTCTCTGTATAAGAGGTTTTACTGCTTCCTGCACACAAACAGGGTTGGACACAGTTCTTAGGATGCATTATATCTCTCCATGGGAGTGAGCGTTGGGTTAGGTCACTATCTCAGCTAGTCTTAACTGGTTGACCAAACAGGCTAACCCCTTCATTGGTTACTGTAATGGAAAGGGGTGAGGAGATATTAAATACAGCTTTTACACTAGTGAGTATTAAAGTGTATGAATGACATTATTCAGACAATAATTTAGAATGCATTCAAAAATATAAACCATTATCCTCCTTTAAAGCCAGAGATTGATTTATGGATGGATTCCACTCCAGTTGATAAAAATCATTGGTTTTATTTCACCAACTCCTATTAAAGTCTATGGGAGTATCTGTAGATAAAACTAATTATAAAGTTTATCACTTGCAATATAATCCAGTCCGTTATAAGGAGAACTGGAACGAGGCTAGAGAAAAACAACTCCCAGGGTTGAATCTACATCCCAGGCTCCCCGTGTCACTGTTTTCAGGCAACAGGGAGTGAGAGCAGGCCAGAGCCACGGATAACCGAGACTAGTAGTAGGTACACTAGGAGTGTACTGAGCCAGTAGTCAGCCAGAGCCACAGCTCCGACAAGCCGGGGACTAGATGGAGCGGTTAGTCAGACAGGAGCCATCGGTCAGACAAACCAGAACCTACAAGGAGCGAGTTAGTCAGCCAGAGCCACAGGTCAGGAACGATGTGGGTAGTCAGACAAGCCTGGGTCATACATTGAGCAAGTTAGTCAGCCAGAGCCACAGGTCAGAACCGATGTGGGTAGTCAGACAAGCCAGGGTCATACATGGAGCGGATTCTCAGGAAAGCATGGGTCACAACGGAGAGCAGGAGACAATATCAGAAACACACCGTAAAGGCAATGACTCCCAGTCCCAGGGAGGTTTATAAAGGAGCAGGAGAAGGCGAGACCCAATTAGGCAACACAGAATAAGCCCATAAACAGGCATCCTTGCCAGTGCCTGTTTCATGATGTCAGTAATGCAGAAATGGCTGTAAGTATGCCGGCCGACACCACAGAGGAAGGAAGCACAGCAACCCAAAGGAGACTGTGATACCTAGGCAAAGTACTCAAGATGCACTTAGCTCTACCCATGACCACACACCTATTCCTCAAATGACCCTAGTCCCAGCCTAATCCACTATTACCTGGCAAACAGGACACCATTGTCCCATAACAAGCACAAAAAAAAAAAAAAAAAAAGCTTTAACCCCTTGGTTATTAGAGAGGTCGCCAATGTGTTAAGAGTTTTTTCTAGTATTCACAGAGTTAAATAATAACCTGTAAAGGTGTATAAAATAGGTGCAGGGACACTGAGATTGCGCTGGCCACACCCACAATTCAGAATGTGGGTGTGGCAGCACATCTGAGGAGCTCCTCAAAAACTGGAGCTCAAGGCAACTGCCTGTTCTGCCTATTGGGATATCTGTCCCTGCCAATGCCTCCATTGGGGACAAATAAAAATCTAGCAATTATTTAAATTGTGCTTTTAACCCCCTGAATGGTTGAGAGGTCTCCAATACATTGCGAAGGAACACAATGTGACCTCTCTAGAATTCACGGGGGTTAAAAGCTCCATGTAAATAAATGGTAAATGTAATTTGTCCATATGATGCAGATTGTTTGACTCAGAATTGCTCCAATTCTTATTAAATCAAACTCTGAGAAACAAATGCAGTCAGGAAAGGGGTTAAAGAAATATAACGGCATATCCCTGCACAGCTTTGCTCATTATCATGTTATGGGAAAAGAGGCAATTTTGTAGACAAGATTACATTTACTGGCAGGGACTGGTACAGTAACTTCTAGGTCACAAGAACTGAGCACTTGGCCTGGAATCTGACTATTTAGACCTTCTTAAGACAGAAACAAACGAAATGACTGCAAGTTCTGATTGGATCCTATAAATAGCTGTATGATCTGTGCGGCTTTCTTTTTCAGACTGACATTTACAGCCTGTTGTGTGACATCAACATTTAATACAATAAAACAAGGAGGGGGAGTGAAGGGGGAAAAAAAAAACATATTCGATGAGTAAAGATTTTTCATCCTCAGAAAACACTTATGTCCTTGTTTGATCTTAGTGTTAAGAAACAAACAATGCTTGCACTGGAAAGAAAGCCTGCAAAGCCTTCAACTCAGCTGAACTTTGTAAAGTCATTACTGAACTGACCACGTCATAGAAACCATTGAGGCTGATGTACTGGAGCAATTCTGTACCATAGGGCTCAAATGGAAACCATTGATGCTGATGTACAGGAGCAATTCTGTACCATAGGGATCAGATTGAAATGCCTATCAATTTAAAGGAATAGTAATACTTAATACGGACAAAAAAAAAAATTATATATATATATATATATATATATATATATATATATATATATATATATATAGTTAGTAGTGTTTATCCTCCTGAGTAAAACAAGGGTACATCCACTGCAGAGAGTTGTTTTATTCAAAAGTTATTACAGCTCAAACTTGAACTTTTTAGGTGCAGGAAAACCATTTGCACTACTGGAGAAAATTAAAAATTCCCAGGTATTTAAATGGGGATTTTAACCCTTTGAATGTTAGAGAGGTTTCCAATGCACTGCGAAACAATGCGCTGGGGACCTCTCTAGCATTCAAGGGGTTAAAATCCCCATTTAAATCAATGAGCATTTTTGGAATTTTTAGTTCAAATGGTTTCCTCCAGAACTCCTCTATGTTTCTTTTGAACACATGGCACTATTATTATTATTATTTAGGACTTGCCTGCTTAACACCCCTTCGCATACCTGGACCGTCACGCTGGTCCAGCACTTAAAGGGATAGTAATACTTCATTTTAACTTTATTTTATTTTGTAGGCATTAAAAAAACATGAAGAATGATATAAGTCTTATCTCTGAAACATTTATGGTTTAAGAGATATTCACAAACAAAGTATCCCCCCCCTGTTCAAGCAGATCAGAAGGGAGATGCCCAGGTAGACTGCAGAGAGGGACAATCTTCAATTAAGATAATGGAAAAAGCTGAAAAACTTGTCAAGGGGGGAAGGGATTTCATTGTTTTCATACAAAGAAAATTGTCCCCTTCTGTTATCTGTACTGTCATACAACCAGACTCACATCTGAGAAGAGATGGCTTACACTAGGTAAAAGGGGCGGGGAGGGGAACTTTGCTTGTGAATATCTCATAAACCATAAAGGTTTGAGAGATAAGACTTATATCATTCTTCATGTTTTTTTAATGCCTACAAAATAAAATAAAGTTAAAATGAAGTGTTACTATCCCTTTAAGGACCAGTGATGGTCCTAGTATGTCACGTACTTTTACTCACTGCGCTCCTGCAGGAGCGAGGTGAGTAATACCGGGGATTGAAGTTGACCACTCCAAGACCGGAGCAATCTCTTTCAGTCCCTCGTTCAGCGTGCCAGCACACGTGATCAGTCACGTGGGGCGGCACGTCGAACTTCCCTATTTGGTCCTTAAAGGACCACACACCCCAGGACCGCTGGTCCTTGAGGGGTTAAGCACATGTGAGCTAATTAAATGACTGAGCATATGAAACATTCACCCATACTTACTCAAGTAGGGAAATCCTAAATACATGACCTGGAATGTTTCCCCAAAGATATAGTTAAGAAAAACTCATGCTGCTGCACATATTTAAAGGAACAGTATACTTTTGTTATGAAAAAATATATTGCTGTGTCCTTGTGGAGTAAAATAAGGGCACTCCCACTGCTAAGATATCAATATTTCCAGAGTTATTACAGTTTAAACTATTTTTTTTTTTTTTTACATTGGCAGTGCCCCCCCCTAGGGTTTAAATTCCATTTATTCTGTTGCATTATATTTATGAGAAAGTCAATGACAAACGGTTCTTAGGGTTGCCACCCAGCCGGTATTTTACCGGCAGGCCAGTAAAAAACTGGCTTCTGTCCAATGTTAAGTCTATGGAGGGAATGCCATGGCCGGTATTTTTTTTTTTTTTTTTTTAAGAAAAGGTGGCAACCCTAACCGTTCTCCACAGAATATGATAGAAACTGCTGAGTCACGCTGTTAGAACCCTCAGGAAGTTTGCACTCTGTAATTCACTTCCTGACTATCTAAATAGTTATAACATTTGAATAAAACAGCTCATAGCAGTGGGAGTGCTCTTATTTTATTCAGCAGGAAAAGCTCTATATAACATCTAGGGTTTCATAATAAAAAGTTTACTGCTCCTTTAATATGAGCAAGCCGTGATTTCCATCCCTTTAAAATGCACAGGAAAATGGACCAATGTCATACAGATTTCTCCTGTTAGTATAGTGAGAAACCAGGTGCAGAGAAATGGAATGTGCCAAAACTCTCATACACTCCCCACATTGCCCTAACCTGGGATCATACGGTGTAAAGAGGAGACTTTTCTGTGTATATAAGCTTAGTACATAGGCATCAGGTTCCAGTCACACTACTTGTTCCATTGCCTATTGTAGCACAGAATCATATTGGTAAATACTATTGAGTTACTGTCCTCCTCACACACAAAAGTTCCTCTTTACTAATGTGAAAACTGGCATTGTAGAACAAATTCTTGCATCTTTTTCTGGGCACATATCTAGTGTTAAGCTAGGGGATACTTTTCTGTGTGCAGAGATTTGTGTGTGTAAAATGACTTTCCCTGAATAAGAAAACACTGAAACCTAGCTTTCTACTGGAAAAATGTAGCATTAATCACTCAAATAATTTTTCTTTTAGATTTCAGTAAATATGACATTTTCATGTGCCAAAAAGCTCAATAAGAAGCACAAATAGCTGCATACATTTTTGAAAATGTGTTCTCGCCCTAAAGAGCACAATGTAAAGGAAGTAATAGCTTTGAGATCATATAGCAGGCTTTGAACCAAGCACATCTCCACTCAATTACTAAGCCAATTCACGTTGAGTAACTTGGATGACTGAATCTCTCTTATGGATACAGCATTCAAGTCTAAAATGTCTCTAGAAATTGGATACTGGATGCAGACGTAGATGCTGAATTACCTTATGGAGCATACAGTGCTGAAGTGCCTTCCACTTCCATACAGACTATGTATAAGTTCTGTGTTATACACAATTTTCTTTACCTAGTAATGTCCTCATAGGGTCCTCAAGATGTTCCAAGAGATGTTTCAAAGCCACTGTTTTCAAGTGCTCCTCACAGGATAGGTTCTTGTGATATTGCTTTTTGGTTACAAGCAAACTAGTGACACTATACTGAAGAAATTTAGCTTCTACAGCAGTGGTAAGCAACAGGGTGCCCTGTGGCCACATCAAGCCCACACAGACTTTTACAGCAGCCCCCAGTCTGTTCTCTGGTACAGTGAGAAGAGGTAACTTTCCTCTACTGGATTACACACATACAACCTATGTTTACCACAAAAAGCATTTGTACTCTCTACTTTTTCACTTGCCTTGTTCAACCTCAACCCCATGGGTGTAAGAGAGGTCCCCAAGCCTCCTTAGCACATAAAGGGTTAATATACATTATTTAACCCCTACTAACAGTTTTTACCATAATGCATACCCTTTTTCATGCTTTGAGGGCCTCATATGCAGCCCTTTATCTGAATCTGGTTGCATATCACTAACCTATGGGGTATGTAGAGGCTTGCATTTTAGTAAAACTGGCACTGCAGCAGTGTTACATCAATGTTCTAAAGGATACTGATGTCTCACAAACTGAGGGACAGTTTCAAAGAGAAATGAATATGTGAAACGCAAACAAATGAGGTAATCAATCCAAAGTCTAAATACTACGCAATGGTTTGAAAACTCCCCCCTGCTTTTTGCTGCTGAGGAACATTTGGGGCCTACAGAAAACTCAGTGTCAAGGATCTAGTAGCAGCTGTTCTCTTATCTAAACAATAGATGCATAAACACAACAGTCATACACATACTGATCAGCTCAGCATTATGAGGGAGTCTTCTTCAGAAACATACATTAGATATAATCCCTATACAGTTCCTATACAAAGTGAATCTATTGGTACAACAAAGATCAAAGAGAAAGGTCTTTAGCATTTTCATAAATCTCTCAGATTAGGGGTTTCACACCGGCTGGCCATAAACTAGCGCAAATGTATTTTCTATGTATGTTTATGTGTGTGTTTTATATATGTATACTAGTTGAACAGCCCGTTACACTGGCCACAGTGCCACTGCCACCTGGTCGCAGGGCAGTCACGCGCAGTAGAGACTGCCCGCGCCGCGGCTGATACAGAGCTGGTGCGGGCAGTCTCTACTGCGCGTGACTGCAGCACGCGCAGCAATGTCTACTGCGCATGTCGCGGCGTTACACACAAATTAGCGAATTATTATATAGGATATATATATATATATATATATATATATATATATATATTGTTTCTCTATTTGTGTAAATATGTAACCCTTTACTGAAAACTCTCCAGGACATACTGGAAAATGAGAGAAATCTCAATGTATCCTTCCTGGTAAAACATTTTTATAAATACATATTTTCAGATAATTTAAATCAGGTAAACTGAGGCCCTAACATTTTGTACAATATGAAACTTCTTATGTATAAGATTTTTCAACTTAAAATATATTACTGAACATTTATTATTTTAAAGGATGCTTTGACAAGACAGCTCCAGTCTGAAATGTGTAACTTTTACCTCGGTAATAGATCCATCAGTGACCAGTCATCCAGTCAAAGATGACTCTCCAGCCTCACACACTGACTAACTAGACGTTTTGAGCCACAAGGGTGATTTCAGATAATTTAATGAAACCAAACCCCACTTTCATACTTGCCAACATTTAAAAAAAAAAAAAAAAAAAGTTCCCAGGGCTACATTTCCCACTAGTAGTCCAAAATACCATGTAGTCTTATGCCAACAAAAATCCTTTTACAACAGATTTAAAACTGCACATTAACAGCAGTGTAAACATTATCCACGCCTTAAAGGGATAGTAATGTTTCACAAAAACAGCAGCTCCAATTAATCTTCATAGTATTTGGGCCATGGAAAGTGTTACTGCATTACTGTCAGAGTTGTAGTTCAAGAGTAAAGTATCCCCTCCGCCCCTTTTACCTAGTGTAAGCCACCTCCCCTCAGATGTGACATCTGGTCCCTGGACCAGACAGATCTCAGCAAGGGACAATCTTCTTAATGTGAGCATAAGGAAAACCCTGCCCCCTAGACAGGTTTTTCCTTATGCTCACTGAAGATTGTCCCTCTCTGTGATCCATCTGGACAGTCTTGCTGCTCTAAGGTGAGCAGTGTTACATAAGTAAAGTGGGTGGGAGGGGGATACTTTATCATTCAATTACTCGAACTACAACTCTGAAATAACCTTCTCCATGGCTCAAACACTATGAAGATTAATTGGAGCTGCCTTTAATGTAAAACATTACTATACCTTTAAGTGTACATTACATCATATAAAGGAGTCATGTTAACATGTGGGTAATTTTATAACCTATTGACACTTTAATGAAAAACATTTACAATGTGGGATTGAAATACAATTTTAAAATAAAGAAGCCAAAACCAGGGCCAGTTATAAGGTACGCAGATTGAATGCCCCTCGTTCTGGAAATACTACCTAAAAAGTGTGATTCTTGGTGGTCCTCAATCATTTTCATTCCAGGCTACCCTTACATTTAATCTGGAATTTTCAGGGCACCCCAGGCATTTTATGTGTAATTTCTCAAGGGCATAAAGAAAGGAACAAACCATTAATGTTTAGTATGGTATCACAGTTATGATGATAATAAAGATCATATTGAGCATTATACTTTCCATAAGCATACGTTAGTAACTCAAAGCTATCATTTTGTCAAAATATTTTTATGCAAAGTGGAACAAACTGAGCTGGTGCCCATGGTACACCAAAGTGCCACTCACCCTGGTTGAGTACCACTGTTCTAAATCTTTATAAGCACCTGCATACATAAATCATTAGGAAAACATAAGTTACATATATTAATATTGTTTATTTCAATTGTGCTTCCAGAAAATTGATAGAATATATATATCAATAATGAGATAAATATATATATATATATATATATATATATATATATATATATATATTTTATTTTTTTTTTTTTACATGTATTACACTTTTAACCCTACAGACATTTAGGTACATAGTCTCACAGATGTCAGGGAAGTTCTACGTTATGACCATTATTAATATTAGTATTAAGTTACTCATATATAAGATCTTAGGATTGTGCATGTAGCTAATACAATTAAATTGCATATTACACATTACAGTGTAATTATACAGAGCAGGATGTGCCTTTATCAGTGTACTGACACCCAGTGTCAGTACACAGTGCAATATGTTAATGTCAGTGTAATTATATAGGACAGAGTACATCTTTATCCATGAAAATGATTTTACTGACATTTTTCAGGGTGGCCTAGGTCTTTATCATTGTACTGACACCCAGTATCTACCAAGTTATACTCACGGTGTGTCTTGCAGCTACTAACTCTTGCATTCTCTCAAACCAAGTTTGTATGCATAAAAACAGAAACACTGGTGTACCATTATAAGCAAAGTATTAGAGACGTGATTCTCAACATTATACCTCAGTGCACACCAATAGCTCAGCTTTTGTAGCTATCTCTGTGGCTCAGTTATTGTGATTGAGCTGCACGTGCTTAATAACGGATATTCTGAAAACAGTCCTGTTGGTGTATCAGAGGACTGAATGGAGAATTACTGTATTAGATATTTGTTATGTTGTGTGAGTTAGTGTGGCTATACCATGCAAGTATGCATTTTACCAGAGCTGCAGAATATTTTGCACTTTATAAATAAGTGATAATAATAATACAATCACATTATGGGAAAGCCAGACAAAAAAAAAATCATTCTATTAAATCCAACATTGTTTGTAGCACAGAAGGCTTAGCATCTACCTGTAGGTCTTTTTTGCGGCCACGTGACACCAAGGAAGACACCAGAGCAGCATAGGGAATGTTAATTAATTTATCTGGGGGGGGCAATTGAAGGCAAAATGTGGACTGTGGATGTTTGCTTCTAACATGAAAATGTTTTTTATATACACTCAGAAGCAGTAACAAGACAAGGCTATGACGGAATATAATCTTAAAAACAATGTGCTTTGTTCTTTATTATCAAAAGATGTTTCGGGAATATCACTGAAAAATATATGTACGTTTTTCACCTTGAGTTCTGAAATCTATGTCTTTTTTGTTTAGTCACAGAATCAGGTTTGTTTTTTATGGCATGGCGGGGGTCCTGGACAAGAAGTTGAACTGTTAAGTTGCCCTCATGGGTTTGGGAAGTTAGTTTCCTACTCTCAGGCTAATGCTGTCATGGCAGTGGCATACAGTATTGTGCCTCCCAGAATGTGCAGGGAAGCAGGCATACCGTTATATTTAAAATGTTGTAAATGTTTAAAATATGCTGTGGCCTTTTTCCTTCCCAGTTTGGTAGTATGTATATATACATGGCACCACACAGTCTACACAGCGCCTTACAAAGAAGTATGTTACAATAAATAAAAGGGGATAAAGTGTCACAGAAACAATATGAGAGAAATCCCTGCCCCAAAGAGCTTACAGTCTAAATGGGTAATAGGAGACAGACAACAGAGTATGAGGTGTCAACATCTATGAAATGGGGCAAACATAATTCTATTGTGAAACAATACAAAACATTTAGCACCTAAAAATGTAATTGTGCATATTTTTCTCAGTCAGGGACAATTAGCAATTGATTAAAAAATAAAGCTGAAAAAATGGGCGTGGTTTTAGAAAGTATCAAATTGTTCTAAATGCACTTTACATAAAAATAAAACTGCTGTTATTTGTCATGTGTCTAGTCCTACGAAGAGTTAATTATGTTAACTGTTGGTCTTATTATTAATGCTCTACTTGTTTTTAGTGCATATTAAAGGGTACAAGTGCTTATTTCCTTTTATTTGTGCTTCTCAATCAAACTGCAACTGCACCATTTTGTATATGCAGCCATATGCCCCCCCCCCCCCCCCCAATGCCTTTATTCTAGGCCAGACTGTAAATTACATAACTCCCATGTTACATGTCAGGAGTGCACTGTGTGCGCACACTTGCAAAGTAAGTGACAGATGTCTAAATTGTGCAAGTACGTTTTCAATGTACATTAAGTGACAGGAGTGTATGCATCTACTCCAGATGAGACGGCTTGGAGACAAATATAACAATTATGCATTTAGAAGGCCTCAAGACATTCCACAGCACAGAAAGCACAGT
Source organism: Rhinophrynus dorsalis (assembly GCA_037306005.1). Classification (NCBI taxonomy): domain Eukaryota; kingdom Metazoa; phylum Chordata; class Amphibia; order Anura; family Rhinophrynidae; genus Rhinophrynus; species Rhinophrynus dorsalis. The sequence goes on from CM074723.1 coordinate 190,530,256, forward strand.
GCCACTATCTAACTAAGGCATTGTTCAACAGAGCTTACAATTTACACCAAGTCTGATTCTGTTAGCCATTGGGCTCCTGGAATATGTTATGCTAAGATTTCATTACCTCATTTTTAATGGAAACACAGCAATTCAAGAAATCTGGTATTAGTGGAAAAATGCTGCAATTTGCTTTACACGATAACTCACAAAAAAGTAATTCAAGTGCTTTCCTTTCGCCAGAAACATTTTAATTAACCTCACCAGGGCATATGTATAAAGAAATGTGGAGCAATACCGGGGGTGAACCAACTGCACAACAGATAACTAATATTATTCCCCCATATTCTTAATGATTTAAATTGGTCCTTGTATGCTAGAGAGGTCTCTGACGCATTAGTTTTAACTGTCTGGGCCCTATGTTCAAAATACAACAGGAACAATTCTAGGACAAACAAAAATGCTCAACAATTGAAATGGAACTGTTAACCCCTTGATTGCTAGCTATGTCTCCAACACATTACAAAGCAATGCACTGTAGACCTCTCTTGCACTCAATGAGTTAAAAACACCCATTTAAATGCACTTTTCAAATTACACGTATGGCCTATTCTTTCATGATCTTTGCAGCCATCTTGTTACCAACCACGGACACTCTGGGATGTCTCTGGATCTGGATTCAGGGACAGACAGACATATCCAGTATGCCCATTTTGCTATCTAATTCTCAGAATAGGTTTCTGTCTATCACAGGCATTTTTGAATTCCCTATCAGTATTTGCCCTAACCACATTTGCTGGGATTCTGCTCCAATAGGTCTTTCACCCTATCCATAAAGCAGTACTTACACATGCTACTTTCCACCTTCTAACTTCAAATCATGACTTCTTGATCAAGTATTCCTCATTTCTGAAAAAAATGCTTCCCTCCTGAACTATATTAAATCCTTGATTACAGTAAATTGTATATTTCATATAAACCATCTCCCTTATTTCTTTTAGGCTATACATTTAAAGTTCTTTGAGTTTATCCTAGTATCCTGTGTCATGAAACCCTGAACCATTTTAGTGGCTCCTATTTGAGCTGCTTCCAGTTTACAGATTTCCTTCTAGAGATGGGGTCCCCAGGACTGTATACATTACATCAAGTGAGGTCATACCAGTGATATATATAGAGTGGTATTAGTACTTCTCTCTTTCTCCTGCTAATGCCTTTTCGTATACAACCAATAACCCAGAAGGGTTTTACTACCACTTCACTGCATTGCTTGGCTACCTTCAAGTAATCAGAAATAATTCCCAAGCCACTTTCCTTTGATTTTTTTCTCAGCACAGAACAAAGCTTGTATCCTACTACTGGGTTTCTGTGTCTTAATGTATGTATTATATTGCACACTTCAGCATTAAACTTTAGATCCTATAATCTTGTCCATTACTTTGGTTTTCCTAAATCCTCACACATTTGGTTTTTGCTTCCTGGATCCTCTGCAAAAAAAAGCACACTTTAAATGGAATACCATCAGTAATATCATTGAAGAGAACAGGCCCTAGCACTGACCCCTGTGGCACTCCACTAGTAACCCATCCTTCTTCTGAATAAATACCATTGATTATGACACATGGTTTCTTGTCCTTTAGCCTGTTATTTATCCTGCCAACTAGCATTGAGTACAGACCAAAACAATGCATCTTATGAATCAACTGATTCTGTATGTGCAATGCATAAATATCAGTTTGATCGTAATGGAATCGACAAACCGTTTCTAAAAACCAGTAGACTTGTCAAGTACATATTCAGTCCTCTAAATATGAGAGGGTCGTGCTTTGCAACGCATTGCACAGCACTTTCGTCCTTAAAGGCTTAATGATTTAGAGTTGTAGTAATGTTTCATAATAAAAGCGGCTCTAATTAATCATCATAGTTTTTGGACTTGTGTTATTTCAATTCTGTCAGAGTTGTAGTTTAGGAGTAATTCAATGACAAAGTGTCCCCCTCCCGCCCCTTTTACTGATGTAACACTGTTCAGCCAGAGCAGAAGGGAGGTGCCCAGGTAGACTGCAGAGAGTGACAATTTTCAATTAAGATAAGGGAAAAACCTGTAAAACATGTCAAGGGGAGCAGGGCTTTCATTGTTCTCATAGGAAGAAGATTGTCCCCTTCTGTTATCTGTCTGGTCTATGGACTGGATTCCACATCTGAGAAGAGATTGCTTACACTAGGTAAAAAGGGCAGGAGGGGAAACTTTGCTTGTGAATATCTCTCAAACCATAAAGGTTTGAGAGCTAAGACTTATATCGTTCTTCATGTTTTTTAATGCCTACAAAATAAAATAAAGATAAAACAAAGTATTACTATCCCTTTAATTCTTATTATATGAGAAGAATCATTTCACATCAACGCAAGTCGCAAAATAAGAATAGCAATATCGTCTACACTACAAACAACATTTTTCCCCAGAGCAGATTAATCAAACCATTGGTTTTACTTTTCAGCGTTTTTACCTGTCAGTGGCTGAAAATAAAATAATGGTTTTACTGCCTAGTAATCATTAAGTTCATAGCACAACACATCAAGGAAGAAAGACTAACCAGACAGGCTGATCATCACGGAGCAAAAGACACGGAATATGTCTGCAACTCTACTCACTCAAAAGAGTTAACTCCTTCAGTGCCTTCTGAATGCTCAACACAATCATCTAAAAAGCTTTGTACACTTCACAGATCCTCAAGGGGTCACATCAAAGGGCAATCTTAATGTAAAAATTATTAAAGGAGTCAAACTAAAAAAGGAAAGAACCACACATGCATATCTGCCAGGAACAGTCCCTGGTTTGGGCCGTTTGCCTCTGCGCTCTGCTGTACCATTTTTTTCCTACTTTCAAATTTGAATCCTAATCCCATATGGTATGTGTTTGTCATGACAATGATAAAGTTACAAGCTTCCCCACCTGTTTATATTGCTTGTCAATATGATTTCATATATTTTTCAGGTGTGGGTTTAAAGTGGAACTACCTAATCTGCATAAAATGACAAAGCTAAATATCTCCTAAACTATAGTTTGAGATAAAGAGAAGCTAACAAATATAGGTGATTTTGAAACCCCTTTCAAAACTACACATCATTATAAAGTGTTAATCTGATATAATTTGCTGTAGTTTAAGCGTAATTCTGTTGTAAAAGTTATTCTTTTGGTATCACGGTACACAGTACAGTGGATCACTAGTGACACGCTCTCCTGTGACTGCCCAGGAGAAAAGTGGTTCTGGGAATATTTGAAATGTTGGCACGTATGCATATGTAATCCTGAATATGTCCACTTACATATAATTAAATATAAAGGTCCTGTGTTTAAAAGAAAATTAAGTAACTCTGGAGCAAACCAGCATCACCACAAGGGACAAATAAAAATCCCGTCAGATTTACAAGGGACTCTTAACATCTTGAAAACTACTAAGTCTCCTTCACATTGCTTCTCATATCGGGGAACTCTAGTATTCAGTGGGTTAAAAGGACCATTTAAATGAATAGGCATTTGGAGAATTTGTATGTCCCCCAAGGTGGAGTTGAGCTGTCCCAAATTTTCTCCAGTTTTCTTTTGAACAAAGCCCTTAGAGGTCCTGCCAGAAAATGGAATTCTTTTCCTGTGAAATGCATGCCCACTTCCTGTCCCGTAAGTAGTATGCCTCCAAACAAAGATGGCCACTGACTTGTCTCCCTCTGGCAGTTTCAACAGGATAAAATTCAGACACGCACATTCACACACCCATTGAGTGGCAGAGACAGATACAGTCTTTCTGATACAGACATACAAGTAGAGTGACCACATTTCGTTTCTGCCATTCAGGGATTCTGCTTAACCCTGAGTGCCAGAGGGGTATGGAACACATTGTGAAGACCTGCACTGCATAACCCTCTGGCACTGGCACTGAATGGATTATCTCTACAGACTGTCTTTGAGAGAGTTTGATATATTTATATGACCTAAAGTTGCCTAAAAGTGTATGCTTAATATTATATCAGTGTATTTATATAGTTAGGAGTATTGAGTGCCAGTGTCAGAGGGGTATGCAATGCACTGCTTCACAATGTGTTAAATACCCTTCTGGCAAACAGGGTTAAATAAATCAGAATGTAGGAAACTAACAAAAAATATATTCATGCTTCAAAAACAAAGGATTTAATTAAATGAACATTTGTTTGCATTGTTGCAGAGAGAGTTCTGTGCAAGTTGCAACACAGTTGCAAGCTAAAGTATTGTATATACACCCCTGGCCTCTGGTGCATAAGTTGCAGTTGCACAAAAGTGTATGCTTATTATTATAATATAAGATATGTGTGTATAGTAGTAATGTTTTTTCTAGAAGACTTAGTTAGTTACTCTCAGAACGGGAGTCGGTGCCAGAGGGACTCAGTCTCACTGGAGTTTGTTTGTGCTGTTCCAGTCCTCCTGTTCTGTTCCTTCGTGACTGCACCCAGACACTCACAGCAATATCTATGATGATGGCATGCATTCATGAATTGCAGCACCTCCTTTCCCGCTGTCTCACACGCACAGACCAGCCAGCCAATGAGGAGAGGACCACTGTGCAAATATTATCCTTTTTCATTGGCTGGTGTTGGTGCGTGCAACGTGCTGCTGCAGGTGGTCTGTGACTTCCCTGGCACTGGCAGAACAGGCTGACTCGGTTGAGTGATAGAGACTGAGTGGCTTTGCTTCATTCCGGGACACTCGGACTCGGGATGTGGGACACAAACCTCAATTATGGGACAGTCCCAAGCATTCCAGGACATGTGGTCAACCTAGATACAAGCTCTCTTTTAGTGTCAGATACATGCAGACACACAGTACTTTCAGTGTCCAAAAGATTTTTAAAGGGATAGTAATTATTATTATTATTATTATTCTTTATTTATATAGCGCCAACTAATTCCGCAGCGCTGTACAATTGGGAATAGACATACAGAGGTATTAAATAGTACAATCAGATTTGGAGAACAGGAGGATCAGAGGGCCCTGCTCGTGAGAGCTTACAGTCTAGAGGAAGGTAGGTTTGATACAGAAGGAGTAAGTGCTATTGCGTTTAAGTGCCTCCTGCCACATGAACTGCCAGTCAGTGGGTGGGAGTGAGAAGTGCCGTTGAGTGCAGTAGTCCGTGCAAGGGGTGAATCTTGGTGATGATGTTTATGGAGGCAGTTGATACTTCATTTTAACTTTATTTTGTAGGCATTAAAAAACATGAAGAATGATATAAGTCTTATCTCTCAAACCTTTATGGTTTAAGAGATATTCACAAGCAAAGATCCCCTCCCCGCCCCTTTTACCTAGTGTAAGCCATCTCTTCTCAGATGTGGAATGCAGTGTATAGACCAGACAGACAACAGAAGGGGACAATCTTCTTTATATGAAAACAATGAAAGCCCTGCCCCCCTTGACAAGCTTTTCAGGTTTTTCCTTCATCTTAATTGAAGATTGTCCCTCTCCGCAATCTACCTGGGCACCTCCCTTCTGCTCTGGCTGAGCAGTGTTACATCAGTAAAATGGGCGGGAGGGGGACACTTTGTCATTGAATTACTCCTGAACTACAACTCTGACAGAACTGAAATAACACTCTCCAAAGTCCAAATATTATGATGATTAATTAGAGCTGCTTTTATTATGAAACATTACTATCCCTTTAAACACACCGAGGGCCTAATTAACTCAGCTTAAAGAAATGCAACCAAATGCCCCATAAGTCTGATACTAAAATTCTGCAAATTGCTATTGATTTAAATGGAGCGTTTAACCATTTGAATGCTACAAAGGCCTCAAGCATTTATATGAATGAATGAATGTTTATTTATATAGCTCCACAAGTGTATCCAGCACTATACAGTTTAAGGGTTTAGACCTAGTGGTTCTCAACTTCTGTCCTCAGGACCCACTAACAGGCCAGGATTTGATGATTTCTTTGTTAGAGTACAGGTGAGTTAATCAACGTGAATGAGCCTCTGATCACCACACCTGTGATCTAGCAGAGAAATCCCTAAGTCCTGGCCTGTTAGTGGGTCCTGAGGACAGAAGTTGAGAACCACTGGTTTAGACAATACAGGGTTACAAGTGCTTTGCAAAGTGAAACACTGGAAGTGAGGTCCCTGCCTAAAAGCTTACAAACTAAAGTGGTAATGAGAGACATAGAGAGTACATAAGGTTCAGGTGCTGAATATAATCCCAGAGTTCTGGTCAAGACAGGGGACACAAATAAAGTAAATAATTAATAAGTGCCTTAATTGTATAAAATCAGTTCCTTCTAGCGTGTTTACGTTTTGTTAAGGAGATGTAGTTTCAAGCGTGACTTGAAGACCATAAGAGAGGCAGGGCAATAGAGCATTAGATAGATAAGTAATAAGAGAAAAATGTTTGATACATGAGAGGGCTGTAGAAACAATAGGAGCAGAGAGAAGACCGTCATTGGCTGATTGTAAGTGGTGGGATGGGGTACAGCAGGAGGAATAGAGTGGAAATGTAGGGAGGTGTAGAGGAGAGAAGGGTCTTGAATGAGAGAAGCAACATTTTGTAAGATATCTAGAGTTTGAAAGCCAGACATTGGAGAGATTTGAGGAGGAGCGGAGCAGACACAAACGTAGGTGAGACTAGGTTAATTTGTGCTGCAGCATTCTGTATAATCCATACAGAATGCTACAGCACAAATTAGGATTGAGTTGGGTGGCAGTAGTCCATGTGGAAAAGGATGAGTGCTTGTGTATGAATTTTAGCTGAGAGGGAACAGAGGAAGGGACAGATTTGAGCTACGTTATGCAAGAGAAAGAGGTAGGATTTAGTGATGGCGTTAGGAAGAGGAGAGAATGAGAGAGCAGTGTCAATTATCACCCCTACACACCATGTTTCTTATAATAGATTTATGGGAGTGCCATTTACAGTGACCTGAAAGGGCAATACTAGGCCAGGCCTAGGTGGAATGAGGATTAGCTTCGTTTCACACATATTGAGCTTGAGGTGCCTATAAACCATCCAGTCTGAGATAGCCGAGAGAAAATATGTGACTTTAAAATGAATATCAGAAGTCAGTCGGCGTGCAGATAAATTTAGCTGGATGTCATCTGCGTAGAGGCGATATTTGAGTCTGAATTAGTTAATAAGATCACCAAGTGGTATTGTGTGAAGAGAGGATGGAAGCTGTCCTAGAACAGAACCTTGAGGAACACCAACAGAGAGGTAGTCGGGAGAGAATGAACAGGTGGCAGAGGCGACACTGGATCAGTCAGTTAGATAAGTGGATAGGTAGCCCCAGTACTAAGTTATGGCTTCCTAAGGAGTGAAGAATTTGGAGGAGGAAAGCATGATTTGCAATGTGAGGCTTCGAGGATTTAATGGGTTGAAAGTCCCAATGGGAATTTTCATTTGCCCCATATGGTGTGCATATGGTTTGGTCCAGAACTGAAACTCTTTAGTTTGAGAGACACACACACACTGTGCTAGAGATACACAGATAAGGAGAACCTCTAAGGACCACTGGGGTGTGCAATGTATCATGACTCGATGGGGGAGATGCACTAAGGCGTTATAAAAAGTTGATAAAGGGGAGATGAATTCTCCAGTGATATCATTGCTCCAAGTCCTATGTTATTCTACGGAGCCAGTGCAGTAAGATTTCTCCACCTTTGGTGATCTTAGTACATAGGCTCTATAGAATAACATAGGAACTGGAGAAGTTATATCACTGGAGAAGTCATCTCCCCTTTATCACTTCTTTATAACACCTTAGTGCATAACCCCCATTGTGTTATACGCCTTTCTTGTCCTTGAAGGGTTAAGAGTTAGAGACATAGGAGAATACATCTTTTAAGGGCCAGTGACACACAAACAGATGCTTTTCAGAGTTACAGACACTCATCCAGACACCCTTTTCAGTACTAAGGACTCAAAGGCAAAGGCAATGTCATAATCTAGGCTTCTCTAGGTTCCTTTATGTTAGTCAACAATAAAGATAAAACCGACAAAAATCAGAATGTTCCAAGGAGTATGGAAATAAAATGCCTGTAGATGTAGTGAAGAATCCATAAAGCATAAGCCAAATTACCATTTTCAGTGTGTGCAAAACATCTCACTATGTGTTTAGCATGAGTTTGTTATTTTCTATTATATTTTTACTGCTTTCCCATCAGATGCGAAAAAAACTGCCTTTTCAATAGCTGGGGAAGATTATAGAAAAAGAAAAACAAATTAGGGGCCGTAGCAAATCCAGCGCCTTCTACAGATAATTCTGCCTGAGGCGTGAAGTCAATGGAGCAGACTGCTCTCTACAGAAATAACTCATGAGCGCAGTAATACACTGGTGTGTCAACTGCTATTAAAGACAAATGGCTCTCTCACCAATAACAATATCCTGTTTTCAAAATTGAATAATTACATTGCTCAAACTATGAAGTGAGGAATAATTAAAAACATCCAGTAATGAAGTTTTACTCCCAATAGGTATTTTGATGCATTTCCTTGCTGATCTTTTTGGTATCAGCACACACACAGAACTAGACATAAAGACAATGTGCTAGACACTAAAACCAAAAAAGCATCTTTTTATTTCCCTGAGATAATAAGAGACCTGCAGTATGATGTGTGTGTATGGGAGATTCTTCAAATTCAAACAGAGGTAATATCTGGCAGACGATAAGAAAACTTATGGCAAATTGCAATGTCAATGGAGTTATTACTGAAGAATTCTGTATGACAGACTGTTTATTTGCAAACATACAATGCTATATAATTTTTCCCCAACTAAAACAATTCCTCAAATGTGAGAGTAACATTTATCTGGCAGGTGCAAATGGAGCCACGCGTGAAATAAAACCCATTATAAAAACAAGCCTATTATTGTATGTTATTGTGTATACACATGTAATTCTATCTGCCAGCTCTGCAAGAATAATGGGGCAATGAAACAGAAGACATTTATTTCACATAGATTTTTTTTTAGTTACTACTACTTAACCAGGGGAGTTGCTAAGTGCCCAAGAGACCCAGGGCCTGGCCCAACCTAATACATTATTAGTGCACTCTGCAAAGCAATGGCATCATTACTAGTAGTAAGAAGCCCACAAATCAGTGCCTATCAACTCCCCTCCAATGCATTGTGAAGTAGTGTGTTAGAGGCAGCCTAGCATCCAAGAAGCTCAACTACAGTAATTATCTATATTCTTAACATTCTAGCTCAGTGATTCTCAAGTTCTATTTATTTAATGTATTTATTGTTTTTGCCCCAGGCACCCCTAACACAGACTCCGGACTTTTTAGGCTACCCATACATTCTTACATGTCATTTGTCAAGGATGTAATGAAGGGAGCAAATACATAAATATAATTATGCTTGCGTCTCATAATGAGAATGACATATTGTGCAGAACAACTTCCAGACATTTCCATATGAAACTCAGTATTGCCATGTTTATTTAAATCGTCATAGAAAAAAAGTCGCACCCTAAGCTGGTGCCAGTCACACATCAAAATGCCAAGGCATCCTGTTTGAGAACCACTACTATAGCTTGATCAGGATTTATAGTACTTTCACATTGTGTAATTGGCTAAGTTCTACCAATTGCCATCATTACTCATACCTAAAAACTTGGATTCACTCATAAATGTAACTTTCATAAATATTCTATACATACATTTTATGTATGTGTGAATTTGTGTGTGTTATTTAAATAAATATGGGGCATGTGTTTCATGATTAAAAGGTAGCAATTACCCCCTTATGTTGAACTGTTGATTTCTCCATATGTCCCTTCAGGGCTCTTGCACTTGGGACACAGCATCCTTTTCACCCTACCTTGTCTAACCAAAATCCTTTCTATTCCATTCTTATGGGCTTTTTCCATTTCCACCTCTGAAATCTAATATCTTAACCCTCTGAGTGCCAGAGGGGTACGCAACATATTGATTTGCAATACGTTGCGTACCCCTCTGGCACTCAAAGGGTTAATGCTTTGAGTGCCCAAGAAGTATCCAATGAATTGTGTTGTAATGAGAGGAATACCTCTCTGGCACTCAAAAGGGTTTAAAAGCACTAGCATAATCTACTTTTTCTTCCCCATAGTGATGCACTTATACCAATATGCTGGCACTTCCATTGACCTGCAAAAAGGAAGAAGAATGTACACTACACACAACACTCAACTAACTAACTTTACTGACTATCCAAAGCACACATTGTATATGATCTACCTCCTGAGAACTAATATACACAAATATGTGATCTTAAAGTTTAACGTCCCAATACACAAATATAAGTAAAAGGAATACAGTGCACCTTCAGCATGATGGGATAACAAAGGGGTACGCAACGCATTGATTTGCAATGCGTTGCGTACCCCGCTGGCACTCAAAGGGTTAATGCTTTGAGTGCCCAAGAAGTATCCAATGAATTGTGTTGTAATGAGAAGAATACCTCTCTGGCACTCAAAAGGGTTTAAAAGCACTAGCATAATCTACTTTTTCTTCCCCATAGTGATGCTCTTATACCAATATGCTGTCACTTCCATTGACCTGCAAAAAGAAAGAAGAATGTACACTACACACAACACTCAACTAACTAACTTTACTGATTATCCAAAGCACACATTGTATAGGATCTACCTCCTGAGAACTAATATACACAAATATGTGATCTTAAAGTTTAACGTCCCAATACACAAATATAAGTAAAAGGAATACAGTGCACCTTCAACATGATGGGATAACAAAGGGGCTACTTAATCAAATAAAACACAAATAGGATAACTTGATAAAGATGGCAACCAGTTCCCCGCTAAACTGCTTTATACAATTTAAGCAGAACTATAGCTATAGAATAAGTGGCTCTTTATTTGCTTCACAGGAAGACTTACATATGGAAAAGCACATCATACAGCAGCCACATTTTTTGCATATTATTTGCAGTTGCCTGTATTTACTAATACACATTTTACTTTGACAGCCCATATTACCTTCACAATCATATGAGTTTTTCAAGACACAGAGTAAAATAGGCATCAGTAAATACAGGCAATTGCAAATAATATACAAAAAAGGTGTAAATTGTCATATCTAACTGCTGTATGATTGGATTTTCCCTATGAAAGTCTTCCTGCTAAGCAAGTGTAGAGCCACTTATTCTGTAGCCACTACACTTATTATACCCCCATGTAATTTATATTGTATCTTCTATAATGACAGCATTTTGTGGAGCTCTGCAAGAAAAAAAAAGTATATATTACACACAAATACACCATATATATATATATATATCAAAGAAAATGAAAGTTCCATTTCCCAGTGATGATGTAGTTGAATTGCATTAGAATTGTCCCATTTTTGCTTTGATAACAGCTGCAATAAGGTACTTTAAACATGTGTGTTGGTTATTCCTGCACTGCATTTTTATTGTTTGTCTGAAAGGTGGCCAATAAAATAAAATCTCAAAATGTCAATTTTTTAAGTGGGTTTTTAATCCCTTGTGAGGTCTCTAACTCATTAAAAAATGCTTTGTATACCTCTAACATTAAAAAGGGTTCAAATCCCCATGTAAGTCAATTGTAATTTGTATTTTTCCTTATGGTGCTGCTGGATTACTCCAGGATTGCTCAATTTTCCTTTAGTACATAAGAGTCAGTGTTTATAAGAAAATTAAATAATGAGTGATACTGTTCCATAAGAAAGGAGAAATCATGTATGTTGGGAGAATTATGATCTGAAAACTGGTGCTTCTGACTTTGCTTGGATCTTCATGGTTGGGGCTATCCATCTGATTGTGAAGGTGGCTCTCTAACACTCATTGCAAGACAAGGGGGAAAATGCACTAAGAAGTGATAAAGTGGAGATAACTGCTCTGGTGATATCACTTTTCTAGTTCCTGTGTTATTCTACGGCGCTATGCACCAAGATTTTTCACGTGGGTGATATCTTAGTGCATTGGCTCCATAAAAAAACATGACAAAGTGATATCACTGGAGAAGTTATCTCTGCTGTATCACTCCTTATCACACCTTAGTGCATAACCCCCAGGGTGTCCCACAGAAACTTCTGAGATCTGTTCAAAAAGGACTCTACATAAGTGTTTTAATTTGTAACACCCACTTGCTAGTGTATACATCCTTTGCGTCTATGATGTCTAAATTATTTCCTTTGTTAATTCCATGATCAAGGCCCAGTGCAGGATTACACGGACCTTTATAACCTAATTTACACTTCTAATTCATAATCTGCTAAAGTTACCAGAATGAAAAATTCGAATTGCTGCTCCCTGGAATACTTGATTACCTTTTAGAACGCTAAAAGGTTGTTTTTTTTTTAAATGTAATTTGTGTGATATGTATAACTAACTTGTTAGTGTTATTGAAAAATTGATTTAGAAGTAACACAGGAATAAAATCTTTCTAGTGGTTCTGGTTCCAGGCTATTAAATATTTATGAAAATTATTTTTTATCCAAGGGATGAACTATTATTTTCAAAGACTTTAACAAGATCAGGTTGCAAGTCAAGAAACCTGAAGATGTAAAACCCAACAACCTCAAACTTTTTCTTCAACTTCAAACAGTATTCATCAACAATCCTACAAGTCATTTTTGAGATATTTCAAATTGGTGATTTTACATGTGTATTAAAAATGATGCACTTTTCAACTTACTCTATTTAACACTAAAACTGTAAAATCAGGAAGGAGGAGAGACAGATTTATGTAAAGCACTCCAAGCTATAGGCGGATATGTAAATTATTATATTTCTGTATCAATGAGTCACTCAGGTAACAGGTTATATGGTTATAAAGGTGGTTCGTTGGGCAGACAAGCTGGTAGGTGTGAAAATGTGTAGCACAGCGTTTTCAGCTGTAGAATACTGCTGGACATGCATACGGTATGGTAATGTAAAAATATAACCAACTAATAATCACAAGTGAACAGGATCATCACAATGTCCAGTCGCTGCTGAATGCACTGGCCATGCTATCATATCAGAGCTGTTTAACAGTGTTGGTCCCGTTGAGTTTGACAACACCAAAGTGCTCAGTAGCCAGGTACTGTCTCACAATGCAGGACTACAGTTCAATAGGATCATGAGATATTGAGAATGGTATTGCATGATCCTTTTTTAGTGCCAACTACTCTCCAAGGTGACCTTCTGAGATTCACTAGCACAGGTAAATTGACCCAATACCCCATGAGTATGAACCAACATATTTTAGCAGGTGCAAGGACCACAAAACTGCACAGACCACAGTCAGTCTGTTTTCTTGTGCTTTTAAAATGATGACATACATGCACTTACATGTTTGTAACAGCTACAGACAAAAAGAAAACGTAGCTAAGACATATCATTTTGCAAAGACAGCCCATTGCATCCAATGAGGGATCACTTGCCTTTCTGCCCTTATGTTGGCTTTCAGAAAGGTTTCCAGAATGTGGTGCTAAGGAAAAAATGCATTTTTCTGTCCCCTCAAAGGTACATAAATCTTTGAAACCTAAGGAATTTCCCACTGTCTTCATTAGCAACTCATCTTCAAAGAGATGTGACACCCCACTGTTAAAATCTGACATTACAAAAAAGGGTGCCAGAAGTGCTAAACAAGCCTTACCAAAATCTGTTTTTCTTCACTGTCTTCAAATAGAATTTGTCAAAACATAAATGCTGTGACAAACACAGATATGAAGAAAAAGGTGAACAAGGCAAACAGTTTTGTAAAGAAGATACCCAACTGCCGGTCTTTCAGCCTCTTGGGTGTAATGCACAAATGTTTCCAGGACCTGGTGATATAGGAGAAAAGAGCTTTTTGTTTTCCATTTCTCCCATGTCAAAATTATTGCCATTTCTGAAACCATGGGATTTTTTTTTTACTGTACTCAGTAACTACTGCCATCCCTAGAAAAACTGTACATCATAGCAGGAACTCATATACTGGAAGAGGTAACATGGACACAGTTCTACACAATGCACACAGATTTAGTGCCTTTATTTTCATATATCATACTACATTTCAAATTGCTCTAGCATCCCCAATAATATAAGACAGGCATATGTACCCTAGTCTGAAAGAGAAGCATCTCCTTTGTCAAATTAGGGTACTCTATTCCCATTAGGTACTGGGGAGTAGAAGGCTGGGCATGTATATAGTTCCCCTGACACACTTCAATAAATATGCCCTAAATATTAACTCTGGATGATCACTTGATCATTTGACATTAAGCACTCCCACTAGTGCCCTCATTTTAACATGGATCTTCCATTTCAAATGAGGGTACGCAACATCCTACTGCAATCTGTGTGTGTCGGGGGTTAAGTAACCTCATCTGAAAGTGGTGCCTTCCCCCTTTCATATGCAGGTACACGACCCCCTAATGTATGTATGTATCCATGTATGAGTGTATATGGGGGATTATGTGTGTGGATGTATGAGTGTACATGAATGTGCAAGAGTGTGCACACAAACCCCTTAACACAGATAATTATCATGCTCTTTGACCTCACCCAAAAAAGATAAATGCAGAATTTTGGGTTATCACTAGATCACTCAAAATGTACTCAGAGTGTCAGATGGGTAAAAATACATTATGAAGCAATGCACTAGTCTACCCTATGACATTAAAAGAGTTAAAGAGTACACTGGAATGAAAGAGCAATCTCCCCTTGGCAGAGCAAAATGAGGTAGAACAGGACCTCTTTAAGAGCCGCCCTTCATGTTTACAAACTAATGCAATGTGTTCATGTCAGGTGTAAGGGGCCCAAGATTGAACCTCCTATAGTTTTTAGAGTGTATGCTCAGCAGCAAAGTGGTTAATGGACCATGTTAATAATTCTTCATTCAGAAACCAAGCAGAGAGCTTTTAAAACCACAAAGGTTTCTTCTTCAAGTTTTCTATGGAAATGTCTGTGGTTTCAAAAGCTCTGAACTATTAAATTCATTCATTAAAAGGTTGTTCTATCCATTAAAAGGTCATGCTAATTCTGCCGATTTTGGTGCACATAGTTTGATTTTCAATTAGTGTCAGTTTGTCTAATAATATAAACAATGATCTTTGAGGTCATTAGCATACCATTAACCCTTTGATTGCATTCAAAGGGTTATTCAAGAATGCATGCTGCAGTTTGCACCTTTTTTAGATGCAGTGTTCTGAAGCTTTGTCCTGGGAGCACACTGACTCCCAGTGAAACAGCCCCTCAAGAGCCAGCAAAGGGCACCAGCTGGATGCAGTCATCACCACCACCATAGTCAGAGCACAGGCTGCCACCCACTCCAGCACAACTCTGGATGCCGCAGGAGTCCCAGCAGTGGATTCCACACAAACGTCTGACCAGTACTGGATGTGCCCACCACCACCACCAAGAGCATGAAACTGGATCCCCACCACACAGCAATAAGGGTCATTTGGCCCCACACCACCTCCACAGGCACGCAGCTGGATGGCAACACAGTAGCCTGCAGCCACATCCCATGTCGGAAGGGAACACATCCAAATGGCCACAGTACGACTCATGGCCACTCTATTACAAGCATCTCAACCTCATAAGTGAGCCACAGAGACCACAACCACTGACTCAGTACATACCACCATCAGATACAAAATCAGAACAAGTTTCTGCAGTCAGTGAGATCATAGATGTGGTGGGGGCAGAATGCTCAACCTCATATGCTTCATATACTGACCTCTTCTCACATGTGGATACATTTGCCTCAGCAGCAAGCTGAGCTTCAGAGGCACACTCAGACCATGAGGGAACCACCAGTCAATGGACAGAAACAAAGCAAGGAGGATAGGTATCAGAAGCACCTCTATGTGTACCATCCATGTAATCATCATTTGCTACAGCTACCAGAACCACCAGAATGGATGAGGAGTACATCACCATCCAGAGGAGGATACTAAGGGAGACCAGATGCTTCAACAGGAGGTATCTGCACACCTTGGAAAGAAATGCAACCAGTATCAGAGGTCTGGAATCTCACCGTGACATCCTTCACACAGAGCTACGGCATATAGGGACTGTACTAAAAGACTTGCTTGGCCAGCTGCTCATTGAAATACAAAGCATAATCACATCCAGAGGCCGCTGGTGGAAAAAGCCCAACAGTCAACTGAAGGGTCAACAGCAACCACATCCCCTTCAAATTTGACACCCTCAACAACCCTCAAGACACCCAAAAGTCACCAGTCGGTGAGGGCATCCACATCTGCACCCCCTCGCAAAAAAATAAATAAATGAAGCCACACGTGTCATGTGTTTCCAAAATAAAAATGCACTTTTTTTTACACCATGTCTTTGATTTCTTCAGGTATCTAACAAGGTCAGTGCCAGAGATGTCTGAAAACAACTCTTGTACATTTTACTTGGTGGAAAGTTTTTGAGCAATGTTAACCAAACACAGCACATCCACTGTTGTCCAGTGTCAACTAGAAAATCAAAAATATGGAATGTGTTGTCTGAGTATGATGTGAGTTAAGGTTCAGCAGCAGCTGATAAAAAAACAGTTCACTATCTAAGTCTGGTCACACACAGGATAATTATCAACACACAGGGACAGTAGCACTCCAACACAAAGGTGCACCCCCTTAACATAGTATTATGACAGGCATGTGGCACTGAGGTCACACTGAGGCTAACTCCACTCTCACAAAATGCAGTCTCTGAGACACAAACCCATGCCTTTCAGCAATGTGCATCCTCTAGGGTCTGTGTTGATCAGGGTTGTGCTTGTGGTTGGTGGAGGGGTCTTAGGGGACTCTTGAGATGCCAGAGGGGTGCAAAATGCATCACACATACAGTATATGTGTTGTGTATTCCTCTGGTATTCCAAAGTACAGACTGGTTGGACATGTGCAATAACCACATGATGGAAGTACCGGTCAAACTTCACCGATGGGTTTCTTCACAGTTACACTGAGATGAGGAGGTGCATATCATGGCTGTACAATATTCCTAACAGGGCACATGTTTGAATTTCAGATGATGTCACTTAAGTTTGAAAACATATGGATGTTGTGCGGGTCCTCAACACCTTGCTCTTAATGGTGTGGATGACCTCCGAGACAATAACTTTTTTCAAGGCCAAATCATATCAATGGGCCATTGGAGATTTGTCACACGTCTCCATTGTGCAGAAACAGATGTGCCCTCATCAAGTCCTACCATATGGCTCATGTCACTGACATGACATATTTCCATACTATATTCACATTCAGAAGACGCAGGAGGAGCACTCTAGGGAAGGGGAGTAAGCGTTTCACCAGGGGAACTTGGAGATCC
Organism: Rhinophrynus dorsalis; assembly: GCA_037306005.1. Taxonomy (NCBI): domain Eukaryota; kingdom Metazoa; phylum Chordata; class Amphibia; order Anura; family Rhinophrynidae; genus Rhinophrynus; species Rhinophrynus dorsalis. Next base: position 190,547,508 of record CM074723.1, read on the forward strand.
CTCTGTGCCATGGATACCTGTAGGAAGAAATGACAGGAGTTAAACATGTACCAGTGTTTGCAATGGGATAGTTCATATCCATGGAGTGGCAATGTCATCATGCACTTAGGGAATTGCAGATGTCAACTGAATCCAGAGAGTCACTTGGAACCATCCATTGCATGGCATCTGCATCTGTTCATTACGTGAGAGCTATGCAGTTGTGATGTTCAAGCAGGTATTTTCCAAGCTGGAGGACTAGGTGGATACCAGTCATCCTGTGGAGTGAAACAGATTATGCATTATGCAAGTGTGTCTACACACATTCCTCATGCATAATCACGGTTCCAGATTAGCCTGTTCTGTGTCTCCACCCCACTCCTCTCAGGGTCTCCTCATTGTCAAGCACCTCCACAATGGGTCCTGGATCAACATCCTTCAATAAACACATGTCCACTGTGATGATGTGGAGTATGCCACATGCAAGTAAGATATCACACACTTTCTGTGGGGTGTATTACAGAGCTCCACCACAGTTATCCAGGCACTGAAATCTTGTTTTGAGGAGGCCAAAGTTGCATTCAATAGAATTCACGGTCCTCACTGAGCCTCAATGTTCCGGTGTGGTGCTGTGCTGGTGTTCGAGTATTCATGACAGGTGTGAGGAGCCACGGTTTGCACCAATATCCCTCATCCCCTGTGGAAAAGAAGTGACATTGTGACACATGGACCACATGGTTATGTGGATGATGATGTGTAATGAGGACATACTTCTTGAGTCTAATGATCATGCTAAGTTAGGGATTTAATTTCTCTTGTGAGTGCCTCTGTGTCTTTTATGCTGTGTGATGCATACATTGGTCACTCACCCAACAGACATCCTCAAAGTCATGGTAGACGGAGCAGGATGCGATGCATAGACATGTGTGATCCTGATGTTGTAATCAAACATCATCTGAGGGTTGACGTAGTAGAAATGCTTCCTGTTGAGGAACACATGTCCCACATATGGAGGAGCTCTCAGTTGCATATATTGCACTCAATGACACCCATGACTCTAGGTATGCTTCCCCTTGTGCAGAACTTCTGCTTGACATATGCCCACTCCATGGCGGTGGAGAGAAAGTGGATGTACCTCCTGGACTTCCTCTTCAAGGCTGTCAATACCTGACCCAACACCCAGGAACATGTAGCCTAGGACATTCCAGATGGTGGAATGGAATGATCCAGTTGACATGAAGTACATGGCACACAGCAGCTTCTCCATGTAGGATAGGGCACAACTGGTGCTGGCTATGGGGTTGACGTCATCTTAATCACATCATAGAGGTCGATGATTCTGTGTGACTTCAACTTGTAGCAGTCTCGGATCTCAGCCTCCACCATTCCAAAGAGAGTTACCCATGTGCATATCCTAGGTCTTGGAGGGCATCTCTCCTCCCTGTGCTGCTCCAAAGGTCCCTGTGGCAGGGAGAGATCAGGTTGCGTTAGCTTAGGTGTGGTTGCCTGGCCTGGTCTTCCACCTGGATATGGCCTTCTGGGTGTTTCACCAGGCGAAACATCCAACCTTGCAACAGCCAGCAGGTGTGTTTGGGGGATCCTGGGGATCCCTAGTCTTAGCATGCCCCCTCCTCTGATGCCTTTGCAGGTATTGCTCGTAATGGCTGTCTGAGTGGATCACCGTAAACATGGCACTTTCACAGAATGGTAGGATGTCCCTTTAAGACAGAGGTGGGGTGTTGGCCAGGCACGGTTCATCAGGTAACAAGGGACCAATGGGAAAGAGGATGTTGTCCAGGTGAGTTTATGCCGGTGTGGCTGTTTACCTGTCTGCTGTGTGTGTGACTTCCAGTGTGACTGGTGATGCCCGTGCACCTTGGTTCTCCATTGGCTAATGATATTGCACACCCAGGTTTATGTTACTTTGTGATTGACAGGTGTGCAAATAGTCTTGGCTGGACATGACTTATTGGTATGTGTTAACCCCTGACGTGCTGGGGGAGCATGCAACGAATTGGTTGATGTTGATTTGCACATCCATTTTTACTTAGAGGGTTTATAGGATCATGTTGGTTCTACAGAACTGAATGGTACATGGCTTGAGCTGTTCCACTGATATGAATGGGCAAAAACTTACCGTCTGCTGTAATTTTTTTTTGTTTACTGTTTGTTAGCAGGTCATAGCACGGGTAATAGAATAGCAAACAGTGCTTGCAAAACTACAGTCTCCTATTTTTTCTTTAACGGTTGTAACTGAATCGAGCCCTCGTCTCTTCTACTGACATAATAAGAAGATACCTAGTTGTCTTGAAAGCTTGCCTTCTAGATCCACTCATTTAGACAATAAAGGTATTATTTATGCTCTGCAAGACTGTTAGATACATTTCTTTCAAAAGGGAACATAGAGGGTTATACTGTGCATTAGTAGGCAAATCAGGTAGGTCTGATAAAGACTAACTTATTTGGTAGCAGGAAAGCGATATAGTTCTCATTTCTCTGGGTTATGAGGCAAGGGTTGAACTTGATGGATTTGTGTCTTTTTCAACCTAAATTACTATGTCACCATGTACGTTACTGTTGCTCAGTCATAATGGACAGACTATGGACAAATATGTATTTAGTCTATAAAAGCAGTAGATAATATGGCAGTAAGAAAAGGATTTGTCTGTACTATATTATGAATAGTAATTATCCATCTCTTTGAAATATTAAATACAAATGCAATAAGGGGTTAAAGTAAATCTGAAAGTATTAGACAAAAAAGTATATCAGCTTGTTTCAAATACCACATTTCACTGAATACCAAGTTCAAAGGCCCACATTACATCATATACTGGGTTGGTCAGACCTAACATTCTTTGTGCATGGCTAAGAAATCTAGTCAAAATAACTGTGGTCATAACGCAATTAGGTTTTTAAATCCATATGTTTCCCACGCTTCCAAGAGTTTGATGAACTGAAGGTTTAGACTATGACTGTCCTATTGATTCTTAATATACATGGCAACAGAACCATTATGATTTACAGTTCTACAGAAGCCTTCTTAACTTCCATAGTTCCTAGAATCAAAATCACTTACACTCTGATAAGAGAAGCATACAAGATGTGAAGAGTGCTAAAGCATATACACTATTATTAGAATTCCACTGTTGTTGTTTTTTTATTTATTATAGATGTGTGTTTTCATTTTTACGGGGAAGCTTTCATGGCAGTATGGATCACAGTTCTCATGTTATAGGAAGCAGACTCTGTGAAGCCGCTAAAGGCCGATATTGGAGGTCAATAAAGTACATTAAAGAGTGTTTAGCTAATTTACAGATTGTGGTTGAACAATTCCACAAAATCTATTGAAATATGTAAGACTCTTAACCAGCAGGCAAGTACTGTAGAGCTATGCTGAACAGTCTTAAGTGCAACTCTGCTTCAGACAGAGAAATCAATACATAAATACATGCAGGTTAATAAACAACCATCTGTAAAACTTGTCAGAAATGTACCACTTGTAGATACTGCATAGCTAATCTCTAGTTGCAGACAAATGAATGAATGAAAGCTTGACTATTATGTTGCCATATAAATGCTTAGGAAGTCCTCTGCTTCCTTCATTCAGGATCCTGCAACAGCCCATAGCAAATGCACTCCTAACCTTTATGGTGCCAGAGTTATATTGGTATGCCAAGTGGCTCACCTCCTTAATCCTTCAGTCTTGATTTTCAGACAGTCTGGAATTCTTTCTTACAATGTCAAAATGACATGTTTTCTAAGTGAAAAGAAGTTATGACAAATTCTCCTACTTACTTAAACTTAATATATTTCTGCAAATGTGAATGCACAGTTACTATTTAATTGCTGAATTTAACTGATTGAAAAAAACAAACAAAACAAAAAACAAACTGTGGCATAAGCAAATGTCTGGGTACCCTGTCAGCACTTGGTAACAGCCTCTTTGGCAGAAATCACAGCCTCCAAACATTACTTGAAGCCAGATAACAGGCTCATTATCCTAGGAATTGTCTCCTACTTTTCCTTGCAGAATGCTTCTATTTCAGAAATATTTTTAGGTTATCTTGCATGCACTGCATGTTTGAGCTTAATCACAGAATTCCAATAATATTCAAGTCTAGGGATTGTAAAGGCCATTCCAAATCCATGCACTTTTGTTTCTTCAAGTAGTTCACGGTTTATTCTGAGGTATATTTTGGATCATTGTCTTCTTGTGATATTCAACCTTTTCTCAGCTTGAGTTTTTAACTGAATGTGGGGCATTAGCTTCAAGGAATTTATTGATCCTGTGTAGAATCAATTTTTCCCTTTACTCACACAATATTTCCTGTGCTCCTTGCTGCCACAAAGCCCCAAAACATAATAGATCCACCCCATGATTATCAGTTGGCAAGGTGTTGTTCTCTTTAAATGCTTCTTTTTTTTTTTTTAAGACAAAGAGTTCAGTTTAACTTCACCAGACCACAGCACTTTATTCCAAAATGCCTCTGGCTTAACTTTGTGTTGTATGCTTCAGATGTTGACTTTTGTGGCAAGATCACAGGTAAGGTTTCCTTCTGATGACTTGTCCATACAAAGCATGTTTGTACAAACAGTACTGCATAGTGGACTAGTGCACCACTTCCTCCATGCCAGCTACACTTTCCTACAGATCCCCTGCAGTTATAAGAGGGTTTTGCTTTGAATTACTGACCAGTGTCCGAGCAGTTCGGTCAGAGATTTTTCTTGATCTTCCAGATTTTGACTTGACTTCCACAGTTCCCTTTAACTTACATCTCGATGTTTCAGAGAGTGGAAATTGCTTATACTTCATAGCCTTCCCCCACTTTGTAAGAGTCAATTATCTATTTCCTGATCCTCAGTCAGCCGCTGGTTGCTGAGTATAAGCACCACACTCAGAGGTTTGACGAGGCAAGTAATTTATTAAGCTCTAGAATTGTCATTACCTAATTTATATAATGGATTAAAGAGTAAATTAAGTTATGTGAACTTACAAAAAATAACACTAGTGAATCAACTGGATGGGTGCCCAAACTTATGCTTATGCCAAATATTCTGTTTTATTTTATTTTTTTAGTCTTTTAAATTCAGCAAATAGTAACGTGTATTACAATTTTCAGACATATTTCAGGTTTAAATTTGTTTGCCGCAGAGGTTGTGTTAATTTCTTTTCACTTAGAAAATCAAAACATGTAATTTGGTCAGGGGTGCCCAAACTTTTGCATACAGCAGTATACTGTAAACATCCTAGAAGACACCCTTATCTGATATACTGAATAGGTCTCTTTTACCCACCCTGAAAAGACCTAAGGGGTGATTTAGACTTTAATGGTGGAAGGTTGGGTTCCCTTCCAAAAGCATTCCAATTAGATATCTAAAATGTTTGCATTGCTAATTATTAGTTGTGTCAAAACTCACTTCAAATAGAAAAGGTTCCGCATACAATTTAGTAGATTCTTGAAGTACAGTACTGAATCAATAGAGAAATGTCCAACACTGGAGTTGTCAAGACTGAACATAATCCGCCTTTCAATATCCAGAACATAACTCAGACTATGAAATTCTGCAAAAGTTGCACATTCCCATTTAATGCGGATGCTCACTGATCTTGTGAAAGAGAATACAGTGATTTTTGCATTTACTCTGATGACATGATCAGTCTCTGTCTTGCCACACCATTCTAAAATTCCCATAAAGAACTCATGCCACAGAAGACGACCTAGGAACTAAGGAAGACTTGAGAGATACAAGTTTGTCATCCTGAAGTTCTGCAACAAAGTATTTTCTGTCTCAAAGGAAATTATATCAAGTACTAATTAAAGATTAATGTTGGGGAACCAAGATGTACAGAACTGATTCAAAATGGCCATTATTATTTTCTGCCTTGATTAATAGTATCTGTTTATCATTAAAAGGTGTTTGTTACTTTTATTGTCAATTGCTACATAAAAACTACTCATATTGTATTTCATATGATCCATTCATACAGTATGATTTAGTCTAGTGTTATGTGGGGCACATCATGTGTATCTGTACTTTAGTTGGTTTCAATGGTTGCACGTAACGCCTTTTTCAATTAACTACATTTTCATGCAGTTCTTGGTGGGCATCATTACTGGGCATACTATTTTTATATAGTTTTCTTCTGATTTGGCTACTAAACCCTACTTTTACTTCAGCTGGTTACTGGGAGATGTTATCCAAGCTAATTATTACATAATACACTGGATCTTGCACCCCTTTTACTTAAAGTGAATTAAAGTGAACATGGCCACCAAACCATGCCTCGTGTGCACATTCTTCATGTACATCCTCTAGAAAAATATTGGCAAAAGTGGTCCTTCAGTTATTGATGGACTACAACATACGTCACCCTCAGATGAAAAGATCCCACCCCTGATCTACAGAGCCTTCCCATGACTACATGTAATCACCACAAGTTCTATCTCCTCTATGTCATAGGGGCTAATATACTAAGATACTCTGGAGTAAACCAACTGCCCATGGAGGGCAAATGAAAATTCCAGTTGTTTTAAATGGAGCTTTTAAGCCCTTGAATTCTAGAGCGGTCTCCAACATACTGGATATGTTGCTAGCATTCAAGAGGCATTCGATACATCTCTGGCACTCAAAGAGTTAAAACCACCATTTAAATCAATGGGTATTTTGGTAAACTATTTGATCCCTTGATGCAGTTAGATTGCTTAAGAACTGTTCTAATTTACCTAGTGTATTAGCCTCATAACAAGATTACCTTCTTAATAGTACAATGGTATAGAATACCAATCATCAATAAACTTGCCCATGCATTGCCTGGCTTTTAATCTGATAATCTTGTTTTTTTTTTTTGCTTTTAATGTGGCTGCTAGTCAATTCATGGTAAATACATAACCATTATTTGTTACATGATAAGTATATGAAAACCCCAGGTTGTGCCAATTGATGTGCATATGGAGAGCTGTTTGTCTTTCTTCCAGTGGACTAAAGCACGCCCATGAAGTAAAGGACAGTTATGTACAACCTATAATTCCCCATATTTATCTTTGCTGTTTGCACCTTAATCTTCATTTATCAGTGGTAATAATGCATGCAGATTGCATTCAGACACATATAGAATGGAACATTAAACATGAAACGGTGTGTATTTAGGTTTGTAAAACTCATTTTAGTGTCTTTTTTTTTATCGCAAGATTCTGTCTTTAGATTAGATGAGTATATACTTCTAAAAGTAATGAACAGGATTTGTGCTTTTGGAATTAGTTTTTTCCTGTATAGTTTTGCAAGTTTAATCAGATTTGGTATAATCTATTTCTATCATGATCTCTTGTCCTCCTCTGACCCAAGGCATGATTGTGAATAGCTGTGCTGACAACATGCACATTCTGAGTTGTGGGGATGGAAGAACAATTCCAATCCCCCTACTTTATGGGGGACTGTTTATTTACCAGTTCTCACACACCTTTAAAAGCCATTATTTAACACCATAGATGTCACAGAGGTACAGAAGAGCAATGCATGGAGTCCTCTTTAGCAGCTGAGGAGTTAAACCTTTTCTTATGCTTGTATGTTATAAACGAACAGTATTCTCTGTGCCAGGCAATGGATGGGCTAGTTGTGGGGATTAGGGGTATGACCATGGGTGGGGCTAGGGATTCCTTTTGCTTAGGGATGGCTCAGATTTAAATCTGGTTCAGCGGGGAACAAGTGGCCCCAGTCTTTGTTGTATACATAAACTTCCAGCCAGAGCCTAAAAACTCACTTTGATTTATACAAAACCATAGTTACATTTACAGGAGAAAGTAGAACTAAAGCAAAACAACTGTACCATATTTATTAAACTATTGGATGTTAGAGAAGAGTGCAATATTCCTTAACAGTACATTTAATGTGTAATTTGCTTCTACCACATCCCTGTTCTTCACACACCCTATTATCACCCAAAACACACATCAGGGGAGATTCACTAAGTGGTGATAAAGAGGTGGTGACTTCTCCGGTTAATAACTTCTCTAATTCCTATTATTCTATGGAGCTTATGCATGAAGGTTTCTTCAACTTTGAAGATCTTAGTGCATAGGCATATAGGATAAATTAGGAAATGGAGAAGTGATAAACTTAGTGAATCTCCCCCATGCTCTGTACTTTACCTCACAGCACACCTCCTTTTACACGTACACTAGAGAGATGTCCTTGTCAAGCAATGCAACAGAGATCTTGCTAGCATCCAAGGCATTAAGCTACTTTTTTCAACTCTTATTTAGAATTTATCATCATAGAATGTGGCACTTTGATGAACTGGATATATATATACGACCTTTTAGGTTGAATCTAGGGAGGCCACATGTGCCAGATTTTAAATGTGTCCTCCCAGGCAGCCCTCTTCAGGGACAATACTAGGTCCCAGATAGAAGCTTCCAGAGGAGGGTTCTAAACACCAAAGGGAAATTTGGCCATTGAGTAGTCTGACAAAGTGAAACCTATGTTGGGCTACAAGATAGTGGCCTCCCAGCAAAATCAATGAGAACATACTACATACTGTGCAAATTTTTGCCCCAGAATTACTCAATTTTCTGTATATAAACACGCCTTGGAGGGTCACTCCTTGTCTCTTCAGATAAGATTACACCAAAGACGGAATATGTTGGAAATGTTCCATCCAGCTTTCTTCCTGCTAATCCTGCTTGATTTTATAACCCAATAAAGGCCCACAATAAGGAAGCTAAAAGGAGAATTTCTGGAGTAAACTAACTGCACCATAGAAGACAAATGAAAATATCCAATGATTTAAACAGGGCAATTATCCCTTTGAATACTAGAGAGTTCTACAACACATTGCTTTGCAATATAGCTCTATCATTCAATGTTTCAAATTCCATATTTAAATCAATGGGAATGTTTTTTGTCCCTTACAGTGCAATTGGTTTGACACAGAATTGCTAGTCCTAAGCTTCCCAGACATGTCCTACAGTCAGCCTGTATGTACCCAGGTTGGCAAGCTTTACTAGAAAAGGAATGTATAGGAACGTGAACTGGTGGAATCTCATGAGGACCAGAACTATGCAGCTATAATACAGAGGGGTATATATTTAATCCTTTGAATGCCAGAAGGGTACGCAATGCATTACATACCCCCTCTGGCACTCAACGGGTTAAAAGTAAAACTGAAACAATTCTGGGTCAAACCATCTGCACCACAAGGAACAGATGTAAAAGTAATCAAACCATTCCCACTGGTTTAATCCTCAGAGTGCCAGAGGGGTGCCCAATGAATTGTGAAGCAATGCTCTGGGTACCCTCCTGGCACTGAAAGGGTTGAATGGGGGCATTTAACCCCCTTGAATTCCAGAGAGGTTTCCAATGCTATGGTAGTCTGGGGCAAACCAAATGTACAGTGGCGGAGGATAAATAAAAATTACCCAAATTTACATTACTTTAAATGCTTAAATACTAGAGAAGTCTCCAACACATCCGATTATTTGGTAAGTCCTGGCATGGTTTTTTTTCTACACAAGGCCCTATGGGGTGAAACAGTGTGAAGGAGACATCACCAGCTTTAAAGAGGTATAAGCCCCCTTTTACATCATAGGGATATTTTTTGTAATAATGGTACAGTTGGTTTGCCTCACAATAGCTTGTCTTTTGACTTTATATATACTATCCAGAATAGTCTATAGAAACGGACTAGTTCAATGAACTCCAGCATCCAGAGCCTGTCCATATAAAACAGAGACAACAGACAAACCAATGAAGCCAGGCTGTCCAACTGTGTAGTGGAAAACCTGGAGTAGCCTAAGGAATGTCATGTCTGTGATTCACAGACTGAGAACTCAGCGCTGGTGTAAACAGTGCTCGGTTAGTGGTCCTGTTATCATCACAGCTTTTGGTCTCATTAACCCTTTGAGTGCCAGGTGGGGTGTGCAAGTCTCTTCCACTCAGAGAGTTTAATGTATATTTAAACTGTTTATATACCTTATGATTTTTCTAAATAGTTTTTTTTATTTAATAGCAGGGGAATCTAACTGCACCAGAGCTTTGTTCTCTGACTTGATCAGAGAAAATCAACTTGACTAGATTTGCCTCCTGTATTTCTACAGCTAACACGGTGCAAACTCATCTTTGATCAGATAAAGCTGCATGATCGGTCAAATGTCCAGAAAGTCACTTCTCTTACTTTTCTTTGGCTGTTACAGAGGGGTGGAATAAATTGAAAAAGAGGAATAATCATGCAAATCCTTTCAAGAAGAAAGTTCCCACTGAGGGGAGGACTTCGAAAGGTGATAAGTTCACTTTAAAAATAAATAAACAGTAGGTCTTCAAAAACAATATAACGTAACGTCAACATTTCATTCTTAACCCTTTGAGTGCCAGAGGGGTACGCAACGCATTGCTTTGCAATGCGTTGAGTACCCCTCTTGCACTCAAAGGGTTAATAAGTAAAACAGTTTTTAAAATGACAGGTACGTTTAAGAATTTCGTGCAGCTATTTAGGAGTTTTCCTTCCTTAAACACTATGGGGAATATGTATTAACTAGTGTAAAAGTGAATGGCACTGAATGGGTCAACCCTTTGAGTGCCAGAGGGGTACGCAATGCATTGCTTTGCAATGCGTTACGTACCCCTCTGGCACTCAAAGGGTTAAGATAGCCCTGCATCCGCCAGTCCCTGCACCTGCCGCCTCAGTAACAGCAGTGCGTGAGGAACCTGGAGAGGGAGCAGGTCTCTACCTCATCAGTCTCTGGTGTGCGTGCAGAAGCACGCCTTGACCCAGAGCAGGGGGTACATGAACACTCCTCGCACCTCCAGGCTCAGCTAGACAACGCTCAACCGGGGCCAGGACTCCCTCGCACACCGGGACGGACACAGGGCTGGGAGGGCGGCTGGGAAGATGGAGCATTTTGTCTCTAATGTGCACGACAGCATCGGCAGTCTCTACTGCACATGTCTGCATCTGACAAACATGCATCTGGCCCTTTAAATAATAGGATATATCCATAAAAGTTCACTTACTGTTAGAATAAAAGACATCCATATGTATCATTAGTCCATATGGGAGACTGGGAAATGTACAAGGGTATACTAAAAAGTAACTATTCATTAGTTTAGCGGTCATTCATTTTTACAAGCTAAAACTTTTTTGTGTCATGTATGTCATTGCTATTTCTTGTACTCTATTGGTTTCCAAGGGTCACTATTTCATTTTAAGCAAATTCACTTTTGATTTGTCGCTCTATTTCATAATTAGTGATGAGTAGATACATATACGTCCACAGGGACCTTATGTAGAAAAGTGAAGCTATTCTGGAGCAAATCAACTGCACCAAAGAAAATAAAACTAAATAAATACAGTACATTTCCCAGATTCCCACTGATTTAAAATGGGCTTTTTAATTCATTGATTGCTCCACTGAGCACTCTCTAGCATTCAATGGGTTAATCCTTTGAGTGTCAGAGAGGTGTCGATGCAGGCTTTGGATAACGAACGCTCATCATTTACATCAACAAATTGTGAAGTTGGTTTGTTCCACTTTGCCTTAACATGTAAAGCCCCATGACTACTGCTCTTCCATCATATTATCGGATATCTGTATCACAATCCTCTTTAGTTAAAAGAAAACTAAGCTGGGGCAATGTAAGGAAAATGTACACACATTCAGACAACAACTACAGGAGGTTCAGTTATAACAGAGCCTGACAACCATCATGCAACCACTAATAATCCGACCAGATCCCATCTTGGCTGGTAACTGCTGACATCACCACACACAGCCGCTGACCATCATTAAGATCAGAATAGCATTACTGAGAACTTTCCCTTTTCTTCATGAACCCTTTGCAATGCACTGGTTGTCTCTCTGGTGCTCAGTGTGGTCCAGCCACAGTTTTCTCCTGATGGTGCAGCAGGTTCTTAGTTACTCTGCTTAAAGGGATAGTAACACTTCGTTTTAACTTTATTTTATTTTGTAGGCATTAAAAAAACATGAAGAATGATATAAGTCTTATCTCTCAAACCTTTATGGTTTATGAGATATTCACAAGCAAAGTTCCCCTCCCCGCCCCTTTTTCCTAGTGTAAGCCATCTCTTCTCAGATGTGGATCAGGTTGTATGACAGTACAGATAACAGAAGGGGACAATTTTCTTTGTATGAAAACAATGAAAGCCCTTCCCCCCTTGAAAAGTTTTTCAGCTTTTTCCATTATCTTAATTGAAGATTGTCCCTCTCTGCAGTCTACCTGGGCATCTCCCTTCTTATCTGGTTGAACAGGGGGGGGATACTTTGTTTGTGAATATCTCTTAAACCATAAAGGTTTCAGAGATAAGACTTATATCATTCTTCATGTTTTTTTAATGCCTACAAAATAAAATAAAGTTAAAATGAAGTATTACTATCCCTTTAAAGCCTAGAAAATACTGCATGATCTTTTTATTGTGGTTACCCCAAAATGCATGCTTCGCACTGCTTTACATACCATCTGGTCACTAAAGGGTTGATTAATGACTAGAAACACATATACAAATTATCAGCCAGTGTTAAGAGAAACATTGCTGGCCATATGCAAAAAATATAGTGGAACACTTCAAGCACAAACCAAGTGCAAAATATGAGAAGAATAAAAGTTCTCACTGAACTGTGTTGGCTACATCTCTGGTACTCAGAAGGTTAAAACCACGTGTACCTTCTTTGATTCAATAATCCTACAATGCGGTCTTACCAGCAGGTTACAACCAAAGAAATGGTCATAAGAAAAAGCCTGGTTGGAGAGCAGTCACAATTATGACATGTAAGGAAAATCCATCATCACCCCTTCAATCATCTTGTTTCAACATTTTCACAGCTGTACCACTTCTGAAGCATTTGTTTTTAATCTCACGGCCCTATGTGTATGTATTCTGTGGCGCACACATCAGGGGAGAGGTCTAAAACACAGAAATGATTAAAAGGAAGAGGAGAGGCACTCCGATATGGCTGCAAAATGTAATCAAGCAAGCAGATTTTGTTAGCACTCTAGATATAGATCCTTCTATTTATTTGCTCACTAACAAGAATAACAGTTCTGAAAGAGCTTGTTGGCACCAGTGTGCGCAGACTGCACTCTAGTAGGAGGCTGTGCTGAGCAGATGGCTTTTTATTCTGTGGAACGCTCTCTGTAGCAGTTTAAAGGGATAGTAATGTTTCATAATAAAAGCAGCTCTAATTAATCATCATAGTATTTGGACTTTGGAGAGTGTTCTTTCAATTCTGTCAGAGTTGTAGTTCCAGAGTAATTCAATGACAAAGTATCCCCCTCCCGCCCCTTTTACTGATATAACACTGTTCAGCCAGAGCAGAAGAGAGGTGCCCAGGTAGACTGCAGAGAGGGACAATCTTCAATTAAGATAAGGGAAAAACCTGAAAAGCTTGTCAATGGGGGGGGAGGGCTTTCATTGTTTTCATATAAAGAAGATTGTCCCCTTCTGTTATCTGTCTGGTCTTACAACCAGATTCCACATCTGAGAAGAGATGGCTTACACTAGGTAAAAGGGGCGGGAGGGGGAAACTTTGCTTGTGAATATCTCTCAAACCATAATGTTTTGAGAGGTAAGACATATCATTTTTCTTCACGTTTTTTTTAACGCCTACAAAATAAAAAAAAGTTAAAACGAAGTATTACTATCCCTTTAAATTGTGAAATAACGTCATAAAACTAAAAAACATCATCAGGGGGAGCAATCTGTGACTTTCCAGCAGTTGTTGAACTACAGCTGCCATCATACTCAGCTGGAAGAGGATGTTGTAAGTTGTATTCCAACTACAGTCAGAGAGCCACATATTTCCCCAAAGTTAATCACATATGTAAAGGTGCTTATTGGCTTTGTTATTGATTATATATGCAATCAGCTGCTCACATGGACTCCTGTAATGCCGTTGAGAGTGCCCCTATTCAACAGCCTAAGAGACGCTCTGCAGCTATGATGCCAGTTAATGCCTGGGTAGGTCAGGTGTTGGCAACCTTTGGCTGAAACACATTGCAGCATCCTAAAGTGGCCAGTGTATGGCTGGTTAACTTTATTCTAACAGCTGGACAGCCAAAGATTGTTCTTTCTTGAGCAGAGGTGCAACAACAAGAGCATGGTTAGCCTGAGACAGTGGGAAAGATGTGTCAGATGGAGATAGTGGGAGCAATAGGGGGCATGGAGGGGAAAACTGTAACAGTAATAAGGAAGCAAGAGGAGGGAGAAAGACAGGGAAAGTGGTGGGAGAAGATTGTGGGAAGAGGGACAAAGATAGGGAAGGAAAAGAGAAAGAGCGGGTGGGAGAAGGGAGAAAGACGGGGCGGAGAGAAAGGAAGGGAGGGAAGAAGGGAGAGAAGGAGTAAGGGAGAGAAGGAGAAAGACAGGATGCAAGGAGGGAAAAGGACAGTGAGAGGAAGGAGAAAACAGGGAGAAGAGAGGGAAAGAGCAGGGGTAAGAGAGAGAGAGAGGAGGAGTGGGTAAGACAGAGAGAGGGCAGTAAGAGAGAGGAGGAGTGGGTAAGACAGAGAGAGGGCAGTAAGAGAGAGGAGGAGGGGGTAAGAGAGAGAGGGCAGTAAGAGAGAGGAGGAGGGGGTAGACAAAAATAGCGGAGGGAGTAGACAGAGAGAGGGGAAGAGTTGAGAGGAGGCAAGACATGGAGTGATAAAAGGGAATGACAGAGAAAGGGAAGGGGGAGGAAAAGACAGGAAGAGGGGAAGGGGAAGGGGAAGGTAGGGAGAAGGCAGGGAAATAGAGGGGGAGGGGGAGAAGAAGAGAGGAAAAAACAGGGGGGAAAGACAGGGAGATTGAAGGAGGAGGGGGAAAGACAGCGAGATTTAGGGTGGAGGGGGATAGGCAGGGAGGGAGGAGGGGATGGAGCAGGGGAAGACAGGGAGAGGAGGATGGGAGGGAGGAGGAGAAAGAGAGGGAGGAGGGGAAAGACGGGGAGGGAGGAGGGGAAAGACGGGGAGGCAGAAGGGGAAAGACGGGGAGGGAGTAGGGGAAAGACGGGGAGGGAGTAGGGGAAAGACGGGGAGGGAGTATCGGAAAGACGGGGAGGGAGTAGGGGAAAGACGGGGAGGGAGAAGGGGAGACAGGGAGGGAGGAGGGGATGGAGTAGGAGAAAGACGGGGAGGGGGGGGCAGGGAGGGAGGAGGGGAAAGACAGGGAGAAGAGGATGGGAGGGAGGAAGGGGAAAGATGGGGAGGCAGAAGGGGAAAGACGGGGAGGGAGGAGGGGAGGGAGGAGGGGAAAGACGGGGAGGGAGATGGGGAAAGACGGGGAGGAGGGAGATGGGGAAAGACGGGGAGGGAGGAGGGGAAAGACGGGGAGGGAGGAGGGGAAAGACGGGGAGGGAGGAGGGGAAAGACAGGAAGGGAGGAGAGGAAAGACAGGAAGGGAGGAGGGGAGGAAAGAGGAGAGGGAGGAGGGGAAAGACAGGGAGGGAGGAGGGGAAATAACAATAACTGAGGTGGACAGAGGGAGAGAGAAGGAAACACATAAGGGAGGAAAAACAGACAAACAGAGAGGAACATTACACACACTCTATTCTCACCCCAAAAAGCAAGTAGTGAATCTGGTTTTGAAGAAAATTCACCTAGGAGAAATGTATGTTACAACATGTCTCTTTAGACAGCAGTTATTTATATGACACTTTTTACTCTTTGGGTACAAGAGATACCACAAATGCATTGCTTCCCAATGCGTCAAAGACATCTCTGTCCCCAGGATGTTAAAAAGATGTATTATTCAAAACATTTGCTACAATTACTAAATGTGACTTTCTGTGCATTGTATCCAAGCCCAAGAAGGAGGACCACAGCAGAGTTAAAATATTGATATGCTTGATTACTTTGTATGTAAGCACCACAGTGTCATTTCTGATTCTCTGCAGGTCTTGTTGATAGTACATGTATGAAGCACAGGTCTATCTGCACTGCTCCAGTTAGTCCCATGTTGATGTCATTTTACCACTCTCTCATATCGTCCTTGTGAAAAATCTGACAACCTGGACAATCCTGAAGGAAACACATGGAGGGTTAGGCGTCATCCAGGGACTAAGGACTATAGGTAACCCATAGACCACCCATGCCTTTACCTGGAGGAGAGATCTCAATTACCAGGCCATGCCTCCAGGTCTCTGTTACTAAATGGGGAGAGGATAGATTAATACCTATGTTCTCTTTCACCGAAGAAGAACACCCAGCAAGACTGATGCACTAGGAAAAAGGCCCTGAGGGGGCCGAAACTTTGATGATATAACACAATAAAAAGCATATTTTATTTTTATCTAGACCCTAGTGTGCGCTTGTTGTCTGGCAGCTAGTATGAAGCACTCATAAGACTTTCAAGTTGGGGGACCAAGTGTGGGAATTTATTGGTCAAAGTTTCAACCAGAACATAGTCCTCTGAGTGCTCCTTACTTCCTGTAAGTGTTATACAATATATTTATTATATGCAAGAGCTTCTTTAACCCAAGATGATATATTATCTTGAAAAGGCCCTATATAGGGCCAACATTTTATTCTGGCTTATTATTTCATCTCTTTTACCTCTAGTGCCATCCAGATTTTCAGCATTTAAACTATATATAACAATAGTTCTTAATTTACTTTTAATCCCACCTCTTTCACTGGGGGTTAATTCCATGGGTCTATCACCTTTTTTGTTGTTGCACAAGTGAAGAGATATGTTCAGTTTACAGAATGATTAAGGTAAACAAACCAGAGATAAGAGCCTCAGTCAACTGAAAACAAATAGTTTGAAACGGAAAATAATTTAAAGCGACAGTAACCTTGAAAAAAAAGTACAGGCTAATTTATAGGTACAATTAAAACATACATACTGCCCTCATTCCCATCTTTCAAACCGTTATGGTTTGAGAGATATAATAAAATAAAGGTCTCCATTCCCTCCCCTTTCGGCCTAACGAACTGTAAAGCTGTCAGAGGCAGAATCCGGTCGACTGACTTTAGGCGGCTCTTCAGGAGTGCTGACATCGGGATATCGAACTATAATTACTTCATCAGAATGGTCTACAATGTGTGCTTGCAAGCCAGGCACACGTTGTAGACCATACTGATGAAAGCATTATAGTTATATATCTCAATGACAGCTCTCCTTAAGAGCCGCCTTCTGATCCCGGAAGCAGGAACTCATGACGTCTGCTATACAGCGGACACATGAGAAGGGGGAGGGAGTGGAGACCTTTATTCTATTACATCTCTCAAACCCTAACAGTTTGAGAGATGATAATGAGGGCAGTAAGAATGTTTTAATTGTACCTATAAATTCGCTTGTACTTTTTTTTTTTTTGAGGTTACTATCCCTTTCAGCAATTTTTAACAAGCTCGATAAAATACGTAGAAAAACAGTACCTTTAGTTCTCCTTTTATATTCATTTGATAATTCTGTCCTCAATTTCCCTTTACTGGTTAAATAATTAAAATAGTACTGCTAAAAGCCTAAATATTCAAAAAAAGAGGGTGACTGAGCTACAATGTATATAAAAAGAAAAGACTAAATAAAATCTGTCTGAAACATATGAGAAAAATAAATTAAGAACTGAGGTGCAACACAATATGATTTAGAATTCAACATAAATATTTAACAAAATCTTACATGTCTAAAGGACATAGAGAAATGATGCAGTTGCTGAAAATGTGGAGACAATGCATGACTGTGCTTGAGTATTTAGATATTTACTTATCTCTTTGGAAACAAAAGCCAATGGCCTTCTACACTAAAGCGGCCGATTATATGCTGGAGCTATTAGCTTTTCAAGAATATGCACCAAACTGCAGTCTCACTGGTTTTATGAATACGCTCTATTGTGACACTAAATAAGAATCCATATTAAACAGTCATGCCTAGATTTTCCTAGTCCAAGATATGATTAATGCAGCCTATCAGTGGCCAGATGGTGCAGAACCAGCAGCATCAATCAAAATGTAAAGACCACTCAGTGCTATCTATAATGATGTGCTCACACATGGAAATTTGGTTCATACAGCCTATCCCATAATATGAGACAGAGGCACGTAAACATAGCTGCTGTATCCCCAAGGACCTAGACCCAATGCACATCTCTCGCTTTGTTAAGCAAAAAAGCTGCAGACTTTTTATTAGAAAAAGCTACCAAATGTACATGGGATTAATGTTAAAAAAAAAAAAGTGGTACAGGATGAAATTATTTCATGTATGTTTGCATTAATGAGAGTATCTGTCAAGCTGTTATCGTCCCTTAGAATTAATAGAGGGCACTCACATTCATTAGCTAAGCAGCTGACATGTTCCTGCGTGAACTGGCATCTAATGACTTCTCACACTCCCTTGTAGTAAAGCAGGTTTCTCTGAGGATCTTAAAAAAGACTAGTACAGTTAGTCCTATCAATTACCCACAGTCTGGCTAGACACTACCACAGGATCTCATAATGGAGATGAACATGGTGGTTATCTTAATGTGTCAATTTGTTGCTATCCAGTATTAGATTATTTTGTAAGATTTTATATTATA
Source organism: Rhinophrynus dorsalis (assembly GCA_037306005.1). Lineage (NCBI taxonomy): Eukaryota > Metazoa > Chordata > Amphibia > Anura > Rhinophrynidae > Rhinophrynus > Rhinophrynus dorsalis. The sequence goes on from CM074723.1 coordinate 190,565,996, forward strand.
TATATATATATATATATATATATATATATTACATTTCTTCAGAGACACATACATCCTTACCGAATTTACCCTAATCTTATTACTTCTATTCTGCATCATGGAATATGTAACTGTTCCTCCATAACTGATCACTCATCTCTGAAACACTAGACTTGGAACAGATTCCCATGATTCATTATTAATTAGTCCTTCTTCACCACCAAGAGGTATTTTGATTCATTCGAGGCACAGCACAATAATGCCAAAATCCTTTGGCACATCTACTGCTAATGGTCATCAATGTATTAGCTAAAGGACTCTTCTTGCTTTCAACAATTTAGTGTTTTCCTGGTTTTGCCTTTAAGGAACAAATTGTCCACCATAGATTAGCACCCCAAGTCCTTAGTTAGTTTACTTTTTCATTCTTACAAACAGCCTTTACAGAAGCATCTAATTTTTAGAATGCTTTCCAAAAATACTAACACTCTTTGGTATAGGGATCAGAAAAAAGGTACTGTGGCCAATTTAACTAAGAAGAACTGGAGCACCACTGGGGCAAATTAAATATACCATGTGTAAGCAACTATTGGGTCTCTGAATGTCAGGAACAAATGGTTCCACTCAGGGAGATTCAGTGTACTAATAGTAGCTTGAAAGTGAAGAGAATGCAGTCACTGGTTTATCCTTGCTGTGCCTAAGAAAGGAGTAAATGTCAGGAGAGATATCCCAGTGTGCTGCTCAGTAGTAGCACTGATCCACAATGCAGAACCTGAAGGCAGCGGATAACTGGAACAGCAGCAGACCGGTGAGAACCCCCTTTAGGATATGAAAACTACTGGACATGGAAGTGGTAGCCTGTCCCTTCAAGATAGTCAGGTTGCAGGAGCCAATGACAGGAGTAGACCTCACTGAGGCAGATTTGGGAGTAATGAGGCTGTCTCATTAAGGGTGTCAGATAGCAGAAACCACTGACTGGGGTAGACAAACCTGAAGATGATCTGGGAGTAATGAGGCTGTCTCTTTAAGGGTGTCAAGTAGCAGGTACTGCTTACTGGGGTAGACCAGGCCACGGCAGATCTTGGAGTAATGAGGCTGTCTCTTCAAGGGTGTTCTGGGTAGGCAATGTAGCATATTACTTAGAAGCTGGAATGCTGAGACAGAAGTGGAGAACAGGAAATGGGCTTTCTACCAAAATACTTGTATAACAGGCACCTTCCCAAATGAGAAACAGGTAGAAAAACCATGCCCCAACCAATGAAGAGTGAGTGGGTGATGCCCCATTTAAAACTGAGCACCAGAAGGGTATCAAACACACTGCATTGTGTTGGATACCTCTCAGCTATTCAAAGAGTTCAGTGAACTGAAGCGTTTATTCATCCAATATGGTGCTAATGATTTGCTCCAGAATCACCTTCTTCTTTATACATCAGCTATACTGAATCCAGCAGATCCACCAGACATCTTCTGTGGCAGCTAATGAAGAGCATGGCCCTGACATTTCATGAGCAGACATAGAGAACATTAGTCTACAAAGGCTCCTTATGGATGCGCTCTGCTCTATTTAGGATCAATACAGGAAACCTGAAGTGAAATTATTGCCATGATTTTATAGCTTTATTGGCATTCTCTCTAGCAGAAGTATATATGAGAGATCAAAGCACTTACATGCCATAAAGAACATAGCCACTGTGGGTGTAAAACTTACTAACAATTTATGTGCCAGCGCTTGAAGAGGAAATAAAGTGGCATTTAAATGACTCACTTAAGATTATTAGCCCCCTTACTAAGCAATGCATGGCAAGATATAGCCGAGAGGGCTCCTAGAATGTCAATGGAGAATTATAGAGGGTAAACCAAAATATATGTCTGATGTGGGTCTGAGGCATGTAAGATGTATTATGTAAGATTTATATCAGCTTATCTTACTGACATTAACCCTTTAAGGACAAGGTGAGTGATCACATTAACACTGATTCTTAATCCATTGAATGTCCCTGTGATCCTTAAAGGGTTAAAGAAATCCCCAATAATTTCAAAACAGCGGTACGTGTTTTGATGTGCGATGTTAGCCAGATGAAAATCGTTACTATAGATTGCAGACATTTATTCCATGATGACTGAAAGCTTAGAACTGAGGTACAGTCAGAGTCTTTTATTTAATAAAAACACCTGAGCTCAGCTCTAAGGACAATAAAGTGTTCCTAAAGGTGCAAGATGTCCACTACCCAGAATGCACATTGGTCATATTTGTTTGGATGTGGATATCATGCCATGCTACCGTTATCTCACATCGCCAGACACTGTGCAAGCTGGCGATATTAGGGAATGCCAGTGGGGCATGTTGGTAAAGTATCCACATAGCTTTTGTTCCATACAAATATGACACAGTTTGCACTCAGTTCTTCTCTCTCTCTCTTTGAATCTATAAATGTCACAGGCAAAGAGTGTGTGAATACTTTAAGTGGTACTCCGGTCTTACTGAGGCTCTCAACTGTGCACCGTGCATGTTACAGAGCCCCCATCTGGCCTCTCAAATTTAGATTTTCACGCAACGTTGTTACCCATTTCAGTGCCACAGGGGTATGCAATGCATATCCCTATGACACTGAAAGGATTATGGTAGGGCAGCTGTTATCTCTGACCTCCAGAGTAGGGGCACCAAGCTGGCATCTGGCTCCACAGAGAGCTATAGGGAGATCCCAACATCGCCAACCTCAAGTAGGCAATATTGGGACTATGAACTCTGACAGCAGAAGCAGCTATCAGAGCTTAGAGCATGCAGTGAAGTGCCACACTAACATATGAACACACCCACAAGAATAAGACAATGGCTCGTTAACTTGCATTTCCATGGGAAAGAGAGTCTTTAATCAAACAAAAGAGCAAACCTGTTGAAGGCATGGTAAATTCATGGCAACGTTGCCAGATTATGTTGGATTGGTAGCAGATTCACAGGGATATGATGGCAAAGACACCTTAGTGAATGCTGTTTATGTGCCATCAACACCACTTTGCCACCATATCACCACCCTGGCCCATTATCGTCTCTTAGTATATACCCCCACAGGCCCTTGGAAAGTACAATACCCATCATTCCAGGCCAGCTGATGTTTGGGAATAATGGGAATTAGTGTCTCCTAGAGCTTGCAGTACCAAAATTCACTACCCTCTTTATAAACCATATGTCTTAATAAAAAAACTCTATGATGCCATTAAAAAAAAAAAAAAACAGAGAACACAAATAATCGTTAATTTATTTATTTTTATGAATTTTTCGCCTTAATCTTATAAGACAAGAGCTCAAGCTTACTCTATTTTTGCAGCCCATTTAATTCACCTGCTTTTATTTTTTTTCTCCCCATCAGTATTATTGATGTTCTTATGCCATCCATCTCTTCCCTGACAGGATGTCTATTTTGCTGTCATGCAAGTCTTTTTGTGAACCCGGACGTTGTCTCTTATCAGCAGGAATGCATTGGTCTCCAGCCAAGAGGATACTTTTACCAGCATGCGTGTTACTTTTACCAAAAGGACCATTACATTTTCCTGCAGGGATCTAACTGTTGTCAGCAGTCGTGTATATTTTGCCTGCAGTGTTGGTTCTTTTGCCAACAGGGATAACAGTTTTTCAAAGAGGAATATATGCCATCCTGGTAAAACTGACTTTCCTACTGACAAAAGTGATACCTACCTGCCTTTTGTCAGTAGGAAAGTCAGTTTTGCCAGGGTGGTTGTTTCTTTTACCATGGTAGTATTTATTACTTTGTCAGCACAAATATGACTTGCCAATAGGGAATTCACTTTTGCCAGCAGGATGTCACTTTCACTAGTACGTTTGTAACATTCATCAGCAGAGCTGTCAGTTTTGCCAGCACAAGAGTCCAGTTGCCAGAGATGTAACTTTCACCAACAGGAATGTCAGTATTTATAACTGTAATGTCACTTGCACCAGCAGACTGTCACTCTCACTGCTAGGGATGTCACTTTTGCTAGTAGGTATGTCACTTTTGACAGGACTAATGATTTATTTTGCCAAAGGCAGCAATCCAGTTTCCCAGCAGAGATGTCACTTTCGCCTTAAAGAATGAACATTTTACCAGCAAGGATGCCTCTTTGTCCAGCACAGCCAACTACCATTTTGCCAGCAGCAGATCCAATTTCATCAGTTGTGGGCTCATTTTGCCAGCACAGGAGACCATTTTTACAAAATGGAAGCCCATTTTGCCATCAAGGGAGTACATTTTCCCATTTTCCTGCAGGGGAGCCCATTTTCCCTGTATTAAGTTGATTATGCTAGCATCTATGTCCAATTTGCTAGCAAGAGAACTCATTTTGTCATCAGTGCAGACCATTATGCTATTAGTAAAGCCATTTTGCAAGAAGATGAGTCAATCTTGCCAGGAGGGAAGCCTATTTTGCCAGCAGAGTAGCTTATTTTGCCAGCAGATAAGCCCATTCTGGCACTGGTATTGTTCATTTTGAGAGGAAAGCCCATTTTACCCACAGGGAAGTCCACTCTGTCAGAAATAAAGCCCCAGTTTGCCCAAATTGGAGCAATGTCTATCTTGCCAGAAAGCTTCAAAAGTTATTGACACCTGAGGTGACCAATGCTTATCTCATACATCTATTTGTGCTGTGCGATTTACACGTTCCCTTTATCTCCCTGGATATTGATCTCACTTGGGGAATGCGTGAAAACCAAGGATGGTGCTAAAAGTCTATTTAGCATCACTTTATTTCAGTCTTGAGGGATAAGATGTAGCAAGAACTGCTGTGTCTCATAATTTAGGGATTATAATAGAAATTAACGAGTTAACATGTTTTTCTTTGCTCTTGGGTGTAAATGGAATGTGCAGAAACACAAAACACATACACTCTCATATTTCAAGCCCCAGTACATTCTGTAGTCTTGAGTTAAAATACACCAAATAAACAATAATGATGTGCCAAATATGTAAAGGGGAACTCTCGCCTATATAAAAGACTTCCTCGTTGTAATGTTCCATTAGAGTTAACTTGTAGTTCCTTTTTTTTTTTTTGTTATATAATTTAATGCAGGATATGCCAAGATTTAACATTTTAAAAATTAACCGGTGACGTGACTTCAGGACAGGCTGCGGTACAACTCTTCACCTCTTCCCCTCCCCTAGTAGTGCCTCGTTCTCACCTCCTCCAGTGACGTTGGATTCTCCATGCGAGCTGCAGTGATCTCACTGACAAGGTGGGAACGAAGCACTACTTGGGGAGGGGACTAAGCTTGATAGGAGGGACAGAGTTATACCACAGCCTGTCCACAAGTGACATCACTGGCTCTTTTCTAAAATGTTAAATCTCGACATATCCTACATTGAATTAGAGGTTAACTCTAAAGGAACATTATGATAAGGAGAACTTTTGTAGAGGTGAGAATTCCCTTTAAGTTATAAACTGCTGCACTTAGCTGCTTGTTATATGAACAATAAGCATAGGTACAGTTTTAGAAGGGTAAAGCCCCAAGTCTAATTTTTAAAGCCCATGTCTAATTGCCAACTTGGGGAATGTAATGGTGCCAATCCCCCTTTAAGTGGAACTTTCATGGTAATAAGATTGCCCCTGAATATATTACCAACTTAGCGATATGCAAAGGCATACTATCTTTAAGCTCGATAAATTAGTGATATTGCAGTAAAAACACATCTGCATGAACCAGTCGACAGACAGCGCAGATATCTTAGAGGAAATGTACCTCTAAGTCTGCTCTATCTGTCCCGTTCACTGCCAGCATTGGTGAGTGACATCCTTCGTGCCTTAAGGCACTGACCATGCAGGCTCACAGAGTTTCTCTTGTAAGCTCTGTGCAGCCCAATGCCTGTGTAGACCATATGTTTTTAAAGCAATACCACTAATTTATCGAGCTTAAAGATAGTATTGCTTTGCATATCGCTAAGTTAGTAATATATTCAGGGGCAATCTTATTACCATGAAAGTTCCACTTTAACCCCTTAAGGACTGTGTGAGGTGCCAGGACCATCACAGTTTTTTTTCCTTAAAGGGATAGTAATGTTTCACAAAAACAGCAGCTCCAATTAATCTTCATAGTATTTGGGCCATGGAGAGTGTTATTTCAAAACTGTCAGAGTTATAGTTCAAGAGTAATTGAATGATAAAGTATCCCCCTCCCTCCCATTTCACCTAGTATAAGCCGCCTCCCCTCAGATGTGGAATCTGGTCTCTTGACCGGACAGGTCACAGCAAGGGACAATTTTCTTACTGTGAACATAAGGAAAAGCCTGCCCCCAGTGACAGGTTTTACAGGTTTTACTATATTCTCAATGAAGATTGTCCCTTTTTGCGATCCATCCAGATAGCCTTGCTGCTCTGAGGTGAGCAGTGTTACATCAGTAAAAGGGGCGCGAGTGGGATACTTTATCATTCAATTACTCTTGAACTACAACTCTGACAGTATTGAAATAACACTCTCCGGGGGCGGGGTTGGCCGCCGAGCAAGATGGCAGCATGTTGAGATGGCTCCACTCTTTAATCACAGTGTTTAGGTAAAAAAACCTTGCCAGGATTTGATTTTGGGGACACTGCTTATGCCCCCTGATGCCAGGGAGAAAGAAAAGAGGGAAGTTGCAATGAATTGCCAAGACTGGCGTTGGTACTCTTACCTACTATTTACGCACCTTCCTGCCCAGACATCTCTCACACATATCTCAGGATCAATCGCCGTCTACCAGAGGATCTATATCAGAATCTCACAACTCTTTGCGGATGGAGTCCTCTCAGCATGCGGACCAGCAATCGGTCCAATTAGTCACCTTGCAAAACTTCACCACCAAGGAAGATTTAAAACTGCTTGCTGCAGACATTAAACTTGCTTTGCATAACGAAAATTCCTCCCTGCGGCGGGACTTCCATCAACTCAAGACAGCATGTTGACCATATTGAAGAGACACAAACGGATCTCTCAGACTACCTCCATTCTGTGGAGCAATTGCTGAAAAACAGGACTCCATTGACTCTCTGACTCTCTGTTTGGACAACATCAATAACTGCGGTCGATGAATAATATAAGACTGCACAATGTCCCAGAATCTACAGGAGGCAAAGATCTGCCAGCTTTCCTCCAATCTTTCTTTGCATAATTATTAAACAGAGGATCCTGTACTGCTGGATAGAGCCCACAGGGCCCTGAAGCCTCGAGGTTTAGTTGGAGATAAACCTCGTGACAATCTGTCAGTGCCACTATTTTAAAGATAAAAAAGCCATCATCTCTGCTTGTAGGAATCACAACTATTTCCTATGCTGGGATTCCTATTCAAGTCTTCCAGGACTTATCCCCGCATACTTTATACCTTTGCTGTCAGCTAAAACCATTAACTGATCATCTAAGGAAACTCTTCATCAAATGCAAGTGGGGTTTCCCATTCCACATACACCTACCCATAATGGTCAACATGCTTCTGTGAGACACCCTGAAGAAACTACAGCTTTCTGCAATTCCCTAGCGATTTCTCCACCACCTCCAGCAGCGGAATCATCTCGTCCACCCGGCCGACTTTGGAGAACAACCAACGACTCGCTGGCATCCGGTCACGGAGAAGCCGAAGAAGAAACGCTGGTTTCCTGAATACCCACAAATGGACTCTTAAGAACTGTTGATGCTGTGTTCCCGTTTTATGGTGCATGACCTTTCTACTTCCCATTACCTCCATCATAATCCTTTATTATCTTACTGGGACGTTTCAGGTTTTCACCTGCTAGACCTTTACCCACTGTTTGGAGTGTCTGCACCAGATCCATTGTACATTTGGACTTGTTAGTTCAGTTTTTGCAGGTACTCCTTTATTACACACTGTGTTATGTTTCATTTGTTTTCCCCCATTGTATGTCATACTTTCACGTAATACATGCTCATTACTTAATTTGTTCTGTGTAATTTGCTATAGATATTACCCTTGGGGATGTATCGTTTAGTCTGCCGTGCCAGACACACTGACTGAGCTGGCGGGCTGAGCTCCCGCTGACCCCTTGGAGGCTCTGCCATGGCAAAACACTTGCCATGATTTTTTGATGCCAACTTTCTCCGTAGTCAATCACTTAGTTGTAATTAGTTGTAATACTTACCTGCATAGCTGCCCATCTCCATGCTACGGATATTTCTTGTTTTACACCCATGCGAGTCGTTACAATGGTACTGTCAGTTCTGCTTTGGCTCTGGCCTGCTAACATATTTTGCTAGAGTATATATATATTTTGGAACTTGACATAATTCATCCTCTATTAAATATCACTTAGACTGTGTTGTTTCTCCTTCTACATTATGCTTTAATGGTGGTTTTCTTTATCGTTCTCCCTCTATAGTATACACTGTTCTACCTACATAAATTTGCTCAATAGCAATAGATATTTTCCTGCACTCATACATGCTATATCTCCCCACTGTCTTTCCTGGGACTAATTCCCTCAGATTCTCTTTTAGGTGCTCATATTTATAGTACACTCCACTTATACTTCTCATATTTCCCCAAGCAAATTTTGCTTCAGGTTACAGCTTGCCTCGTTCTGTCTCGCTTCTGTCAGCTTTTCGCGCTACCCTTGTTCTCCACTTGAGGCCGTTAGACGACCTCTGTTACTCAGCCACTGGGAGTCCCCCTCTTTTGTTTTCACTGGGGACTCCGACCTTTTGCATCTCATTTCTCTCTACTCTTCTACTCCTTTCCCTTTGTTTTCTTTTTTCTTCTCTCTTTCTCCCTCTCTCTCCCACTCCTCCTCCCTACCCTGAAACCACATTGTCCTCTAAGTCCACTATGTTTTTACCATGGCTGGTGCTAATGTGAGGATTATCTCCTATAATGTTAAGAGCCTCAATAACCCTACTAATCGCTCTATGGTGATTAAGGAATTAGTACGCCTACACACGGATATCTTTTTCCTCCAATAGACTCATTTTCAGGCCTAATCTCAACCCAAATGGAATCCACGTGGGTTTTCCCAAATTTGGACAGCTTCAGCTGATGAGAAAAAAACCAGGGTGTTGCCATTGGTATCAAAGACAGTCTTCCATGGACGCTACTTGATTTGCTGGTTGACCTCCCCACTGCGTTTTGTTTTTGAAAGGCTCCCTCAATGACTCTATTATCACTTTAGCAGATTTGTATTGCCCCAACACCTCTCAACTCCAGTTTTTTAGATAAGTGCTTCGCTCACTAGAATCTTTCCAGGAGGGGATGGTTATAATGGGGGGAGACTTTAATATTGCTTTCCAACCATTACTAGACCTTCCTAACCATCATGCCCAACATGCTCATACCCCTGTCAGGAAGGTGTCGTCCATATTGGAGAATATGGCTTTGGTTGATGTGTGGAGGACTATGAATCCTACCACCAAGGACTACACGTGTTTCTCCAATCCACATAAGGTTTACTCTCATTTGGATTACTTGCTCCTTAGCCATCATTTTTTGGAGTCAGTTCGTAATGCAAACATACTTCCCATGACCATTTTTGATCATGCTCCTATTTCTTTGTTTCTCTATCTGTCTCTTTTCTCTCCCCCCACACACCGTTCGTGGCATATTTATGATTCTCTTCTTCTGGACCCTAGCTTCAAAGATAAACTGTCAGCTGCTTTGTCACCTTACTTTGAGATCAATACCTCTCCTGATGTCTCTATGCCTTCTGTTTGGGAAGCACACAAACATGTAATGCGAGGGCTCTTTATATCTCAAGGGGCATGTAAACTCAAACAAAAGAAGGCTCACTTGGAACAGTTTATTTCTTTTGATCCGTTCACTGGAGCTTCAGCATAAATCTTCTATTGCCAATTTAGCTGCATCAATTCTTACGAAACTGAAGGCGATCCGCTGCCAGGTGTCGGAGATGATTTGAGCCAATAAACTGAAATCATTCATGTGGCACTAGTATCAATGGTTCATACAGGGTGATAAATGCGGGAAGACTCTTGCCTCTCCGATTCGTCTGTCTCGGATGAAATCCCATATTCATAGAGTGAAAACTGTATGTGGGACTCTAGTTTCCACTAGTTCTAGGACTGAGGAGGCTTTCCATCATTATTTTCATGGCATTTACAATCCTAAGGTTAACAGGTCCGTGATCAACCCATATTCTGCCCTGTCTGCCTTTCTGGATAAGGCTCAGCTCCCTAAGCTTTCCCAGGAGGTTTCAGCCTCATTAGATCTACCTTTCTCAGATGGGGAAATCTCACTAGCCTTAAAGGGATAATAATACTTAAAATGTAAAAAATATATGTTGTAGGGTTTATCCCCCTGAGTAAAACAAGGGTACTCCCACTGCTGAAAGGTGTTTCATTCAAAAGTTATTAATTTTCAAAGTTGAATTTTTTAGGTGCAATATCACAGTGGCCTGAAATTGTACAGTGGCGCTGTTGCTACACGATCCTATGGACAGCTCTGGTCAGTTGACCATAAATCTCCATAGGATGGTGTAGCAACAGCGCCTCTCCTTTCTTCTATCCATCTAAACCCTTCTATTTCGGGGTTTCGTCTTGCCTCCAAACAATATAAACTTATGAGTTTATGAGTACAGCACTTTATCCTCCTTTAAATTAAATTTTGATAAGCCCAAAATACTGAATCTGACTGTGCCACCACATTCAATACCTCAGTTACGCTCTTCTTATCTTACTCTTTGCCATGGTGGATTTGCTCCATTAACCCTTTGAGTGCCAGTGGGGTACGCAACACAATTCTTTGCAATGCGTTGCGTACCCCTCTGGCACTCAAAGGGTTAAATATATAGGAGTCCTTTTGACAGAATACATCTCCATGCTAGTGGAGGCAAATTTCGCATCATTGATCTCCACATTGAAAACTGATTTGCAGGCCTGGTCGCACCTCTGTGTATCCTGGACTGGCAGAGTGAACTTGATAAAAATGGTAATTTTGCCCAAAGTGTTGTATTTGATTAAGTCCATCCCCATCAACATTCCAGCTAAGTTTTTTCTTACTACTATTTTGTTTGGAAAGGACAAAGACCTCGCATGTACAGTGATATTGTCCTGTCCTCTTTTCAAAGGTGGCCTAAACTTTCCCCAACTTTCTTCGTATTACACTGCGATGGCTCTCTCCATGTGTCACAGATACCCAGAAAAGTTCAGGAGTCAGTATGTTACAGTTAATGCAATTTTATTGACAAAATGAACAAAGAAAACATATACATATATACAAAGGAACAGGCAGAGAGTTAAACCCAGCAACCATGCTATTAGGAATACTAGGATGCAAAGCTAAACCACAGAGCTAGAGACTAGGCCTTAGCCACTAGTAGTCTCAGCAAGAACCAGGAACAGGAACACAGGATCTCGATCCGACGTAGCGGGCGTACCGACTCATGTCTGCAGTGAGAAGGGAGCAAACTCTGACTCACGCCTGCAGTCAGAAGTGAGCAAATTCTGACTCACGCCTGCAGTCAGAAGGGAGCAAATTCTGACTCACGCCTGCAGTCAGAAGGAAGCGAACTCTGACTCATGCCTGCAGTGAGAATGAAATTAGATAGCTGACTCGCCCGCAGTCAGTATCAGAGCTGGTCTACCAGAGCCCCAGGTCCGCACTTGGTTGGGTGTCTGCCAGGTACAAGGAACAAATGTAAGAGTAGTCTGACAGAGTCACAAGTCAGCACCAGAGGGGTTATTCAGACAAGCCAGGTCATACACAGTTCAGTAGTCAGCCAGAGCCACAGGTTTGTACCAGGTTGGGTGTCCACTATAGGGATAAGCAAAAGAATAGTCAGACAGAGCCACAGGTCAGCACTAGGTTGGATGGAAGACTAGCCATGTCATACACAGAGCCCAAAGTAATTGAACTGATATGAACGACTCAGACTGCCCTTTAAACCCCTCCACAGGAAGTAGGTAGGAGGAGCAGCTCAGAGGGAGGAAGTAGGTAGGAGGAAACTACAGGAAGAAAACACATAAAACAGAGGCCTACTGCATGCTTGAAGCCTCGTGCCAGTAGATGATGCTGAAACTAAGGTAAGCTGTAACACCATGCTTTGAGAACTTTGTTCCACTTCCTCTTCTCTTGATTGGCCTTCTATTTGCGGCTTCTATTTGGTCGCATTGCTCCTTTACAGGCTTTGTGGTTGGCTTCTGCTCTCCTGCCCACCCCAGGCTGTAGAAATACCATTCTCTCTCATTTGCTTAGTGTCTGGCATTGATGCAATGCTACACTTCACCTAGCACCTTCTCTGTTACCTCTTCATGCTACAGTTGGCAATCCTGCCTTCCCTCGAGGCCTATTGAGAGGTCACCTTCGAGCTTGGATTTCATGTGGTTTAACTGATTTGGAACATCTTCTCCCACTTAGTACTCTTCCCGATTTTCAAACGTTATGTACCCAACATGATCTTCCAACTTCTGAATTTCTAAGGTATGGTCAGATCCATCATTATATTGTTAACCTGTCAGGTGGTCTTTACAGACTGCATTCCTTGTCAACCTTTGAAACCGCATTGTTGTGGACTTCCAAACGACACAGTAGAGTCTCTTATGTTTAAATTACTGTCCTCTTCTTCACCCCTTCCTACTCTGATGCAGAAAATGGCATGGGAAGCAGACCTTAATTGTCTCATTTCGGACTCCCAATGGGAATCTGTGTTTCGTATGCATTACAAATTTCTTCCGAACATTCTCATGAGAGAAACTAACTATAAACTCATGATGCATTGGTACAGAACTCCTCTGAAATTATCAAGGATTTATCCGGGGGTATCCCCTCTCTGCTGGCGATGTAGTTCCTTTGAGGTCTCTCTTCTACATATTTGGTGGACCTGCCCAACACGGATTGATTTTTGGGCTGCCGTGCAATCCCATTTGCCACACCTTTCTGGACTACACCTTCATGGCTCTCCCCAACTACTTCTCCTTTCCCTTTTACCCCATGACCTGCCTCCCCCTCTACCTCTGCTCTTAGATTGTGGATAATACTAGTCACAGCAGCCAGAGCTTGCATCCCACAGCATTGGAGATCCCCAGTTTCCCCCTCCTTACTCGACTGGAAGGCTCATCTTAACTCTATCCTACAAATGGAAAGATTATTTAATTATTCCAGAGGCACCATAGACACGTTTACAGCCCTTTATGACAGCTGGCTGAAGTTTGTACCCTCTTAATTTAATGCCGTTTCAATCTATTAGCAGATGCCTAGTTGGATCATGTGGTCTCAGTTTTCCCTCCCTTTTTCCCACCCTTCCCCCTCTTCCATCCCTTTAATACTTTACTCTTCTTCTCTCTTTTCTGATTTCTTCATTCATTATGAACTTGATGATACTGGTTTCTTGAAGCAATATCTTACCTGGCTCTCAATTTTAAGCACAATTCTATGCTTCTTTGTTTATGTAAGTCTCTCTTTGGGTCTCATCACTGCGATGTTCAATCGTCGTTTATTTGCATCCAGTTGTTCCTAATGTACTGTGTATTGTATATTCTATGAGACATCTTTGTATCCCTTATTTGATGCTTGGATTTCATTGCTGTACTGTTTATATTTCTCAATAAAATTATATTAAAAAAAAAAAAAAAAAAAAAAGAAATAACACTGTCCATGGCCTAAATACTACAAAGATTATTTGGAGCTGCTTTTATTGTGAAACATTGCTATCCCTTTAAGGACCAATGACAGTTCTGGCATGTCACATAATTTTTACTTTCAGCACTCCCCACTTCCCACTCCCACTCTTGTGGGAGAGCTGTAAGTAAAAACGGGACCCCACTCGGCATGCCGGTACACATGAGAGGTCACGTGTACTGGGGTGTTGGCATAGATCAAAGAGGTACTTAAGGGAAAGTAACTTCCCCTTAAGGGGTTAAAGTAACAGTGAAATAGGGCTGTATAGTGTACTAATAATGCATTAGGTTGGCCTAAGTCCCTGGTCTTTTGGGAAATCTAACAACTCTCCTGGTTTAACCACTTGTTACAGCTTACCTTGTTTTCAGCGTCATCTGCAGGCACGAGGCTTCAAGCACGCAACAGGCCTCTGTTTTATGTGCAATGCTTCCTGTAGTCCCCTCCTAGCTACTTCCTTCATCTGAGCTGCTCCTCCTACCTACTTCCTGAGGAGGGGTTTAAAGGGCAGTCTGAGTCCTGACTCAGTTGCCCTTGTATTGTTGTTCATAGCAGTTCTATTACCTTGGGCTCTGTGAATGACCTGATTAGTCTTCCATCCAACCTGGTGCTGACCTGTGGCTCTGTCTGACTATTCTTTTGTCTATTCCTATAGTGGACACCCAACCTGGTGTAGACCTGTGGCTCTGGCTGATTACCTGAACTGTGTATGACCTGGCTTGTCTGACTACCCCCTCTGGTGCTGACTTGTGACTCTGTCTGACTATTCTTACGTTTGTTCCTTGTACCTTGCAGACACCCAATTTAGCGCGGACCTGGGGCTCTGGAAGACTAGCTCCGATACTGATTGCAGGAGTGAGTCAGTACTGTCGCTTCGTCAGATCAAGATCCAGTGTTCCTGGGTCCTGCAGAGACTACCAGTGGCTGAGGCCTAGTCTCCAGCAGAGTGGTCAAGCTTGGCAGCCTACTATTCCTGATAGCAGTGCTCGCTGGCTTGTAACCCTCTGCTTGCTACTTGTGTATATAGTGTGCTCTACTTTTCTATTATTAATACATTTTGCATTTAGTTATACCGTACTGACTCCTGAACGTGATAGGTAAACAGTGACACCCCTTGGATGTTAGAGATGTCTTATTTAGTACCCAAGGATTAAAAATAAGTCTGTAATCCATTTATTGCCATGAATTCTCCATTAAAAAATGGATAAGTCCCCTATACCACTATGTTTTATTTCAAAATGTATACATCTATAATCAAAGAAATTGAAGTAACCTTGTTTTATTTACCTAAAATATGTAACTATTGTCCCAATGGGTTGGTCAGTATTTGAATTAATCAGTAAATCTGGAAAACTGTATGTTTTAGTGCATTATTATTGCTAGCACTCATTGAGGCTGACTGTGCTCCTGACATTCGGCCAGAACTGCATTACCATTTATATTTTTGGAAAATCAATAAACTGCAGTGTAGGTCAAAGAAATCGCCTCCCTTTATCTTCTATAAGATTACAAACAGAATCATAGCCTCAGAGTCACAGGATGGCATATGGCAACATGAAAGAAAATGTGCAATTTAAAAAAGTAGCTTTGTGCTGTCAAGGCCTCAAAGAGATTTTCCAATTATACCCTAGCAGATAAAACACCAACACCAAGTTTTCTAGCAAATAATTTGAATCATGTTATTTACTATGCTCCCAAATTCTGCTTATTTTCCTCTTTCCCTTTTTAATCCTGCAACTAGCAAAATGAATAGACCTGCTGCTATTTGTCAGTTATCAGCCACATAAATTTTGGACAATACAGCTGACATCTTTAACAAGCAGAGTGTCTGACAATGGTGGCAGAATGAACATACCGCCCAATAGCACAAAGAAAAGGTTATAACCTATGGAAATCAAGGTCTCCCTTACGGCCAATGAAAGATAGCCCAGATGTATGTCAAGACAGCTGCTCTGCAGAAAATACGTGTCTAGGTGCAGCTTGCTGTGCTCCTTGCCCCTTTAACGTCATTAGAATTTTTGTTTGAACATAAAGGCCCTACATGTAGTCAGACCCACATTTACTATTAAATGCATAGAAGATGAGGCCCACATGAGATACCATTAAGTAATCTAATCTTTAGAGGGCCTACCATTTAAGACATCCCACTGCAATAAAGTACTACCACAGTTCACAAGAAGAATGATTATATGCATATTATCTGTAACTTTCATTTTAGACTTTTGACAGCTCAGTGAGATTAATGTTTTTTCAATGAGAGCCGGCTGCCTTCCACCCTCTGAAACACAGCACTCAACTATCAAGCATAAGCCATAGGCAATTTCATTTTATTTCAACTGAACTGAAAAGTTCTTAGCAAAGGAGACAACATTTCTAAAATAGGGTTGGATGGACCAGATTTAACCCTTTGAGTGCCAGAGGGATACGGAATGCATTGCTTTGCAATGCAAACCATACCGCTCTGGCACTCAAAGGGTTAAACGTTTCACTTGTAAAATAATGCTAATGCTGCCCTGCAATAACACTTTGGGCGGCACTTGGAAAGGAAAAGAGGAGCAATTCTGGAGCAAACTTCCTGCACCATAGAGGACGCAATGCATTGGATACCTCACTGGCACTCAAAGGGTTACATGGGGAGTTTAACCTTTCAAATGAAAGAGATCTTCAATGTCTTACAGAGCAACAAGCTGAATTCAGTGGTTTAAATGCCTCATGTGAAGCTCAGTGCACTGGATACCTCTCTGGTACTCAAAGGGTTACCTAAAGGGAGTGTTGACTTGTATCTTATGGTGCAATTGATTTGCTCCAAAATGTCTTTGTGCATATTTTAAGAAATGCAATTTAATATAATATACAAATTGGGACAAATTAATTTAATATCAATCTGCTGATTGACAGATAATCAGCTATAAATTTAATATATAAACACATATATTTTAACATTAATGTTTGTGTCTCAAAGACAGCATTTTATGCCCTCACACTTAGAGATGATGGGAAAATGTGTAACAAGTACATAGCACAACTATTTATTTTCTGTTTAAAGTGAAGCTATTATCTGGCCACAAGTGGAGTGTCTGATCATATGCTGATGGAGAACGGAAAATAAAATAGGTCTTTCAATCAATCAATGAAGCTCTATGGAATAGTTAGTGACAGAGTGTGAGTTGCATTGGTAGGAGGCTCTATCCACATCTAACACAATCTATAGGGGATATAAGTGCCATCCTACTGTAGTAATGCACAAAAAGGCCAAGTACGTGATCCTCAGATCATTTGACAAACTACCAAAGAGCTGTTCAGTTTTCTGACACTATGATGACTACTTGAAGCTACAGAGGACGCAGAACAAATCACTACGTCTGCCAATATCAGAGAAGAGATAGTTTATGCTGATATTTGCCCTTTAAGTAAGTTGAAAACCTTGACAGACATGTATAATGAATCAAATTCAAAGTCCTAACAATAACCTTCCATGCTCTTCTCATTTCAAGGGATAGTAATACTTAAAACTGAAAGGTGTTTTATTCAAAAGTTATTACAGCTGTTGCTGTTGCTACACCATCTTATGGACAGCTCTGGTCTCGGGACCATAAATCTCCATGGGATAGTGTAGCAACAGCACCATTGTACAATTTCAGGCCACTGTGATATTGCACAAAATATTACAACAGCAGTTACAATAATAAAAGACAATATGAGATGTTAAAACTTTTTAATGAACTATCTCATGACCCTGCACTTAACCTTGTATTGTTCAGTAGGAAAAGTACTAAGCAGTACAAGCTAAGAAACACTGGTTCCTTAACACCTTGAGTGCCTCTGGCACTGAAACGGTTAAGCTTATAAAACACAACTAGCAAGATTTTCTTGCAAGATATTTGGTATTTTACAGTAGTAGCATTAAAGAAACAATAATGCTAAAAAAAAACCTTTTGCTATTAAATACATTATTACATTATTGTTCAAACTGTTATCCTTTAAGGACCAGAGGGGATGCAGTATTTTTCCCTTAGCCCCTTCAGTGCCAGAGGGGTATGCAACGCATTGCTGTGCAATGCGTTTCTTACCCTTCTGGCACTGAAGAGGTTAATGGAAGGAGCAATAAAACTTTATAAAGGAAAAATACATGTTGTAAGGTTTCAAGTTAAATAAAAAAAGGGTCATTCCGCTATAGGGAGATGATTCATTCAAAAGTAATTAGAGCTGGAACTAACTGTTAGCAACAGAATCAACTGGCATCTAGATAAAAAAAATTTATTTTACGTTCTGTGGTAGAATTGAGCTTCATGCTACAGTTTACCACAGAATGTGCTAACAGCTTCACCACTTTGTGACAATTTGGGTTATAATACATAATACCTTTTTTAATAAGCAGGAAAAGCTCTAGAATATGACCCCCCCAAAAAAAAAAAACAAAAAACCAAACTTTACTAATTCTTTAATAGAACTTGTTATACAGTTTGACATACTGTTTTTCGACAGACTTTGGGAATCAATTTCCTTGCAGTCTTCCTTTCCTGCTATGTCTTACAGGAATCGATGAGTGCAAAGAGAAACTGATATTCCAGGCATGCTGAAAAAACAGCACATGAAATATTATACTTCACATTCGCTCTAGTTAGGGAAAGATTTAGGGCTGTTTCACATGGATGAATTTGTAGTACATCTTTTTTGGTAGCACTATTTTTTGTTAAGACTACTTTTTTGTAGTAAAAGAAATTGTTGCTATGTTGTTCTTCTCTCAATAAAAATAGAAGTTACAAAATTGCAGGGAAACGTAGTTCCCTTTGATAGTTTTGAGATTTCAATGTGATTCTATTGAAATTCACACTACAAGTTTGAAGCTGCATTATCTCATTGTCTGAGGAAAGTTGAAGCATGCTACATTCTGATCAACAATTGCAGCTAATGTTGACTGTGTAAAATGCCCATTAGGAAACAGTAATTTACTACTTGTGTTTTTCATTATTATTTCTTTAAGTTCTATTGTGATCTTGTGTTATTATATATATTCAAAATAGAATAACAAAAACAAACTGCTTAAATGTTACCAAAAAGTAGGAGAGAAAGGCTAGGGGAAGGAATAGCTGTGTGTGTGCAAAGTCAATGACAATTATGGGTCTTATGAATTATCTGCGCATAAAATTCCACTTCTTAATAGGTCTTAGACATTACTCACTGAGCTGCTGTGTCAGAGTTGTATTAGTCTTGTTCGACATATGTAATGATGAAAAATAGCTCCTTTACTAGAAGTCTAAAGTATGGCCTGAAAACACGAGAGAGAACTAAATACATTGGTGATTTCATGGGCCATATTCCCAAAGCTAAAGTGAAGCAATTCTATAGCAAATCAGGTGCATCAAAATGAACAAATAAAAATACATGTCAGTGTAAGAGGGGGACTGTGCCCTAAAAATAAATGAATCTCAATCTGAACAACAGAAGAAAGGCCTTGCTCTCCTTTCTGATCCTTAAAGGGTTAAACTGTAGTCAGTTACACCTAAATCTTTTATTCTTTTACATGGTTGACTTATCATCAAGGAATGTTTCAGCTTTACAGTTTTCCTTCAAGAATGCAGCAAATTTGCAGTAAGAAATGTCCAAAAGGTGGTCAATAGGGCCGACTGCAGACCTGATAAGAGAGTTGAAGGATGTTATGATGCTCATCACAACCTCCAATGACTGGCCAACCTATATGGGTACCAGCAATTAATGTCGGCTGCCGCTCACTTGGGTCAGCCAGCCAAAATACCTCTCTTGCTTCTGGGTCGTTGGTGGAATGTAAAAGAGGTGAGTGAAACAAGATGGGTGACAGAACTCTTAGAGGGGGCTGCAACAGATCTGTCTCATGTATGAAAGAGGCCTATACAGGAAACTACAATTATAATGGAAACAAATGTAAAAACAGATATATCCAAGAGTTATATGAAGAAATATGTAACTCATATTAAAAAAGCGCCATTTAGGGGTCTATCCTATATAATAATTCACTAAAACGTGTGTAACGACAAAGTCATGCACAGTAGAGACTGCTTGCGCTGCAGTTAATACAGAGCTGGTGTGGCCCGTGTAATGTGTTCTTCATCTACTATTAAATAAAATGGCTGATTAGAATCTCTAATCTAAATTACAGCATACTTTGGCATCACTTTTTTTTTTTTTTTTTAATTTGTTTTGACATTACATTTGACCACATTTTTAAGACAATTTCTCTAAATTTCTAGTAAAAATGGTCTTTATCTCTTTGAAAATGTGTTGTTTTAAAGTAAAAATAGAATTCTTCACTATAGACTGTAATACCTCTTTAAATGGTGTGTTTAATCACTTGAATGCTAGATAGGATTTCAATGCGCTGAAGACCTATCAAGCATTCATAGGGTTAAGCATTCCAAAGTATTCAAAGCCCCATTTAAATACATGTAAATGTTTATTTGTCTGCTAAGCAGCAGATGAGGAGCCCCAGAATTGCTACACTTTTTCATTGTACATATGGCCCCATGTCCGCACATAAACCATTTTGAACTGAAGAGACACATGCTCCTACGCCGGATAAAAGTATAAAAAATAATTGTATGCAAAACTATACATATTCACAGTATCCATGAAAGCTCTGGGCATCTAGCTAAATATGGGCTATCAGGAAACCTGCCAAAGAAGGTGGCCTGGACACATTCACAGTGCAAGGCTGCCTAGATTAAAACCATCAGACAATAGATGTAAGCCAACCCTCGCCAGGCATAAAGCAGACATATATCTCCATAGAAAGGAGATCACTGTCATCTTGTCACTGATAAATATGTCACTTAATCCCACATCAGCAAACTAGATGTACTGAATAACAAGAAATCTGCACTGCCACTATGCTAATGAGTTTGGTTTAGTCAAGTTTTATGTTGCTGCAATAAACATACAATCTCCGCCAGAGATGCACATGGAATAATAAATAATAGCTCGCTAAAAGCAATATAAGCAATATTTGTGGCTGTATGCAAAAGGATAAAGGATGGCCCCAAAATATCTAAAAGGAGGATGATTCCAAGTGGAAGAGCCCTAGGTAGTTAGGGGAGTGCAGTATAGATAAGGTCCCCCTTGTTTGGGGCAAGTTAGTGGGTTGAGTTTAATAAAAGTTATAAATATTTGTGATCAAGCCTGGCCACATCTGTTTTAGAAGCTGCATATGGAAAGACGTAAAATAGAAAAAGCGCTAATGCAATCAGGGGAATGTTCTAAATGGGATGGAGTAAGGGGGTAATGTGGTCTTTAATATGCCTGGTAGAAGAATGAAAAAAACTTTTTATTTGATACAATAAAGTATAAAATATAAAATGATCCAAAAGATCCGTGTGTGAGAGGGGAATAGATCTTCACCTGGCTATTTTGAAGACCCCAAAGTTGGGATCTAAGGAAGGGAAAAAGATACTTTCCCTAAAACACTTAAAAACAAATATAGTCTCTAGACCGCCCCCTTTCTCGTGCTGCTTGTCCTTCCAGAGAATGTATTCATGGGTGATCCATCAACATATATGCAAAAGAAAAAAGGATGGGAGGGACAGCGCAAAAATATCCTCTAAGTGTAGTATAGTTAGAGATATCAATTGTAAACAAGCACAAGTGAAAAATATAATCTGAAAAATGAAAGTATAATATAATTTATTATTGAAACAACTTGTTGTATTAAAAATCACCATGTATATGGAAATCATACGTTAGGAAAATCTTTCCTTCAAATATGTGCAGTATAAAACATTTTATATATTTCAATATTTGCATCTAGCATATGGTGCACAGAATACTCTACATGCAAGGGAATGGACACAAGGAGACAGATATAGTAAGTCTATCATAGAGAAGGAACGATGGTAAAAAAGCTCTATTTGAATAGAGAGTGAATGCGCCTGCTAAAGATGTAGCAAGAAGCGCTAGTTCCGTTAAAGTGTGTATATCTGCTTACTGGACACCCAGAGTGAATGCGCCTTTCTGGGTATTAGTCCTCTGTCTCTCTCGCCATCCTTGAGATCAGACCATCCTCCGGAGCTCCGGTAGCACCTGTACCTCTTCCTCCGATCGTGGTCCCAGTCTCGATAATCCCTGCGTTTAAAGTGTCCGCACCGCTGATACAGTTCCTTGTTGTAAGGATCGTGGTTCTGGCGTCCGGCCCGACCACGTGGCTCAACGACGACGAAGGCGCTGTTTAGTGCGCCTAAACGTGTTGAGCCACGTGGTCGGGCCGGGCCGGACGCCAGAACCACGATCCTTACAACAAGGAACTGTATCAGCGGTGCGGACACTTTAAACGCAGGGATTATCGAGACTGGGACCACGATCGGAGGAAGAGGTACAGGTGCTACCGGAGCTCCGGAGGATGGTCTGATCTTGAGGATGGCGAGAGAGACAGAGGACTAATACCCAGAAAGGCGCATTCACTCTGGGTGTCCAGTAAGCAGATATACACACTTTAACGGAACTAGCGCTTCTTGCTACATCTTTAGCAGGCGCATTCACTCTCTATTCAAATAGAGCTTTTTTACCATCGTTCCTTCTCTATGATAGACTTACTATATCTGTCTCCTTGTGTCCATTCCCTTGCATGTAGAGTATTCTGCGCACCATATGCTAGATGCAAATATTGAAATATATAAAATGTTTTATACTGCACATATTTGAAGGAAAGATTTTCCTAACGTATGATTTCCATATACATGGTGATTTTTAATACAACAAGTTGTTTCAATAATAAATTATATTATACTTTCATTTTTCAGATTATATTTTTCACTTGTGCTTGTTTACAATTGATATCTCTAACTATACTACACTTAGAGGATATTTTTGCGCTGTCCCTCCCATCCTTTTTTCTTTAGAAGCTGCATAGCCTGAGCAACATCTTGGAGCATTTTCTGGCGCTCATGTATACCGACTGTAGTCTGACTGGCTTTGTTGCTTATTGGAGGCCCAGTACCCAGATGCTCAGATCCCTCTGCAGGAATGTGTGGATGCTGCATGTTTGAGGCCTTGCTAAGTTGAGCTCTTGCACAGTGCCTTCTGCAGTGCCCTGAGGCACATGAAGAATGGAGGTTATACTAGTTGTGGGACATTGAGGGAATCTAAGTGGGAAGGTGGAAATGAGACCAAAAACACAAGTGGCTGATCATCACAGTGTCAAAGAGGCAAGATGGGGGCCACAGGACTAGTATGGACCTTCCCTCCAAACGGCATAGGTTGGAATGTATATTTGATGGCAGAGCCTAGACTGGCCAGTTTGGTAGTGTGTAGTGAGGTTAGGAATAGAAAGAGCATCTGGCCAGTGGAAAGGATTTCACAAGCCAGGTTACTGTGACAAGCCTGCTAGACAACTCCATGCTGTTAGGTCATGTGGTGCTGAGGGGAAGCCAATGCAATCACCCACAGATGGGCTAAGGGGCATCTTCATGTTAGTCAGGTGGATGGGGCTTCTGGTCAAAGGGTTGTTGCAGGCAGACTGGTTGCTGAGTAGCATGAGAATCCCATAAATGCACCCAGAGTTGGGGGGGATTACCATGCTAGTTCTTTGCATGCTAGGGTGGGCCGCTGTCATTCTTGCTGTCTGAGGCTGCTCAAGGGGCCACACTGCCAGTGCACATCTTTCTGAGGATTACCAGAATTCAGAATCCCACTGTGGGGCACTTTGATGCCAGCAGTGCAGAAGGTTCTGGTGGGAAACTATTCCAGCACTTCACATCTCATTGGAGGGCCCTCACAAACCAGCGAGCATTGGCCTTTGCACAGGGTTAGTTTTGATAAGATGTAATCCGGCTCTCCGGAAGCACACATGAGGTCCACGAGCAGGTACACTTCCTTGGCAGTGTGGGAGAAATCCACCTCACCCAGATCTGAACAATCATTCACTATGCAGTAGCAGAGATTAAGTAATGTTCTGTGGATTGAAATACCCATACTGATATGAGTACACTTGATTGTCCTAGTATAGTATCTGTTACATAAAAAAAAATAAAAAAAAAAATCTGTTCTCTGAGGCCTAAAATCTAGTCTTGCATATACCCCATTACCACAGTAATATTGATAGGTTTATCTGAAATAATTGTGCTTTATTGTCTGTAGGTAGACCAAAATAAGGTAACAGCTTTTAAGAATTCAAGAATAGTGGGTAACCAGTTAAAAAAAAAAAAAAAAAATAGGAACACAAACGAAATTAACTAGATAGCTTGTAAATAGGATAATGTACAAATTAATTTAAATTAAAGTTTAGGATTAGATTTTGGGGATTTAACATAAAATACTTTAATAGATGGTAGCTATAAATAAATTATAAAGTTATATCAACAAATTAACTATTTAGGTGTTAGTGTTTTAAATACTGTGTACACCTAGGCTGCATATGTAAAAATACTATTTAGATTAGAGGCCCTGAAAATCTTTTTTTAACCCTGTGAGTGCCAGAGAGGAATCCAATGCATTGTGTTAAGTACCTCTCTGGCACTCAATAAAAATATTGCCTATTGCAGGCACTTGTGCATGACTGCAGTCATTGTTTGTTTGCGCAAATGTATGAGAGTTTCAGAAGATGTGTAAGGTCTGCAATCAATATTGTAAGCTTGCAAAGAGAAGATAAGGCTTTCTGAATAGGAAAGAGATAGGCATTTATCTATAGCCATTACCTGCTTTAGATCTTATCACTGACTTCAGTCATGAATGAATAAAAGTGCACAGTGAAGCTGATGCACCAAGTAGAATGTGATCAATTCTGAAGCAAATCAAATAAATGTGCCATAGAGCAAATTAAAGTTCCCCAAATCTCCATTGATTTAAATGGGGCTTTTGAATGCTAAAGATCTTCAACACACTGCTTCACAATGCATTGGCAACCTCTCTAGCATTCAAGCGGTTAAAAACCCCACTGAAATCAATGGGAATTGGTGGAATTGTATTTCATTGCTAAGAAATTCCCCGGAAGGGACCGCAGGGTACAGGAGGGGAAGCATGTCATGGGGGAGGGTTGATTCATGGAGGAAGTGCATGTGTTGGGAGGAGTAAAAGGAAAAGGGTATGAAAGGGTTTTGAAACAGGAAGTGAGTTGTTGTTTGGAGAAGGAGAGGACAGAGGAAGCATTCTGCTGCGAGCTGCTGCCTGATTTCCAGCTTTCCTGCCTTGTTTCTCCCCAGCGGTTCCCCTGCTGTTTTTGGTCGCTCTCTTTGCCCAGTTTGGGGCTCTCTGCTCCAGTCTGCTGCTGATCGCTGTCCCCTTGTACTTTTCTTTTTCTCTTACTCTGCTGTCTTTCCCCCCCTTGTTCCTTTTCTCCCTCCCCTCTGTTGTCCTGTTTGGCTTTCTTTCTCCTTCATCCCTGTCTCCCTTCCACTCTTCTTGTGCAGTTTTCCTCACTAGGTCTGTCCTTGGCTCCCGGACCGGGCATTCGGCCCGGTGTGGCCTCGTGCAGCTGCATCCGGATGTGCTGTTTCCGTCCACCGTTGGAGCTCCGCGGTTTTTTCCTGCAGGATCGGGAGTGCTTGGCAGACTCGGCCTCGTGGGGGCCGGTTGCTGGGATGGAACGGCTGGCTTTGGAGGGTAGGTTTACCCTTCCTTCAGGGCTTGAGCTCTTCGCGTCAGCTGCCTGTTCTGCTTCGCTCCTGAAGGGAGTTTTTGGGCTCGCGCCGGTTTTGCTACGGCCCCTGCGGGCTCCGCTCTGGGGTGCTGTCTGCCTGGATGAAGATGGATGCTCCTGCTGCGAGTGGGGCGAGTGTGGCCTACTTCTCCCGTGGGACTTCTGTGGCACGAGAGACTGAGTGGGACAGCGTGTGCTGGTTTTCTGCGCCGGACACGCAGCTCTGTCCACGATGGTGCTCTGTTCCTGTTTTTCCCTCCCCCTACTTCACTACTGGACCGGCTGAAGATGGAGGCCTGGGTGTGCAGTGTGGATGGTATGTCGGGATGGGGAGCAGTGGGAGTTAGTTTGCCTGGGGGTTGAGTGACTGTGCTCCGCCTCAGCTCTTCCTGAGGTATGCTGGCTTGGCTTTGGGACTGGCTCTGGGAGGCATCGGTTGGCTTACTGCCGTTTGTTCTTCCCGCTCGGGCGGTCTCCTACCCCAAGGCTTCGGCTGTTATATGTGTTGGTGGGGTGGATGTTTGTGTGGCTGCGTTTGGATGTCTGGGGCTGGGTGCGTGTCTGGTGTGTTCGTGGTGCGGGTAGTGGTTTGTGGTGGTTCTGCGTGTGTGGCTGGGTGGGTGTATGTTGGTGTTTGGTGTCTGGCTGGTGGGTTTCTGTCTGGGTGTATGTCTGGTGGAGTTGGTATGGATGTCTGGGGGGGTTGTGCGACTGGTGCATGTAATTTTGTGGGTATTTATGGAGGGATGTGTATGGGTTTGTCTGTGTGGATGTTTGTGGGGGTGTGTATGGATTGTTGTCTGTGTGGGGGAGGTATGAATGGGCGGCGGTATGCGTGTTCTGTATGAGTGGGCTATATGGCTGTGCCTATGTACATGGGTGGGGTTGTGTGGGTCTGTGGTATACGTATGTTTGTGGGTATGAGGTCTATATGGATGCCTATGTACATAGGTGGGATGTGGGTTTGTGCTACGGTTATGTAGGGGCGTTTCTATATCTTTGGTGGATGCGGTGTTTTGTCTGCTGGGTGTCTATGTAGTGAGTGTGTGTTGTTTTGTGTGTGTATATATAGATGGATGTGAGTATGTGTACTTTTTATGTGTGTCTCTATGGATGTTTATATGTCTGGTATGTCTCTGGGTATGTGTATGCATGCCTAGGTCTCTGAGTGTGGATGCCGGGATGTGGATGATTCGGTGTGGTGATGGTTTGGCTTATCTGCATTTGCATCACTAGGTGGATGGATGTGTATGTGTGTATATATATGTATGTATGTGTATATATATGTCTGTCTGTGTATATATTTATGTATGTATGTGTATATATATATAGGGGACAGTACATGTCTTTCGACGGGCACAAGTTTCGCCTTCCTTGAGCACCATTCTCATGTGGTTACGGCAGTCGTGTTACCTAATTTTCAGTTTCAAAAACAAAACAAAACAAAAAAAAAAAAAAAAAGAAAAATAGTATCTCTATATCGATATATATATCTTATTCTCCTGCCTTCCATGGTTTAGGGCACGCTTATTGTTCAGGCTATAGGTCTTGGGTCACAGTGGATGTGTGCTGGGTCATTTGTCCAGCTCGTACTAGTTGATCCTACGGTATTGATATGTATATGTATGTTTCTGTATATGTGTGGGTGTGTAAGTATATATATATATATATATATATAGATGTATAGTGTGTGTGTGTTTGGCTGCGATTGGTGTGCTTGTCTGCACAGATGTGGTTCTGGGCTCTGTTGGTCGCATCTGCCCGGTGCATCTGCTCTGGGGATCGGCCCTCTCTGTCATCTCAGGTTTGGTGTGGCTGCTGAGGGTTCCAGTGGTGGTGGGGTAACTGGGGGCTTCGGACGCCCCAGTATTGATGGTCCCCTGGAAAGGAGTGTCGGTCGGGCAATCAGTTGGCCGATGGTGGTCAGAGGTTCCAGTTTCATTTCGAGTTCCTGGCCATGGGACTACGTGGCAGTGGGATTGCTGGGTAGTTTGCTGCAGCGTTCGTCTCCCTGGGTGCTTCCAGCGCTGCAGGTACATCGGGCTGGGCTGCTTCGGGTCCGGGCTCATTGCGCGGCTGCGGAAGGGCAGGTGGCCGGTGTGGCTTGCCCCGGTTCTTCTTACGGTGATTGATGGGAGCCGAGTCTCTTCCGGAATGACCGGCAGGGGGCACCTCGGGTGTTGCTGTGACTCATTACACTGTGCGGCTCTGCAGCAGGTGGTCATCGGGCAGCTTTGTGCCGGCACGGCATGGGGCTGGTCTGGCGGTGTGTTCCAGTGGTCTTTCTCTCACTCCAGTTTGCTCCGGCCCCCCCCCCCCCTTTTTTGTGGTTGGGTATGCAGGTATAGTGCTATGATTTCTCTAGATAGTGCAGGAGTGCTGAGTGGTTACGGATTGGTGTCTGCGCAAGGCCAGGTTGGCTCCGTGTGGATGGTTTGGCTGGCATGCTTGTTGGGTAACTGTGCCAGGTGGTTGTTCTATTGGCGAGTCCTGTGGGGACGTGGTGTTGTTTTTTCTTTTGGGTCCCTGTATACTGAATTTTCCTGTGATCTGTATTTTACTAGTACGGTTGAGGTTGGTTGGTGGCCTGTTGGTTGTGTGTGTTTTTTCTGCTTGAACTGGGCTGTTGGTGTATGTAGGTTTTGGTGAGGTTGGATGTTGGTGTGGGCTAGCTTGGGGGGGGGCAGGTGTTTGTTGGTCTGCCTCGTGTTCTGGGTTTTGTTGTGATGGTTTCGGTATGGTGGGGTGTTTTGTTGTTTGTGTTTTCTTCGGCATGACGGGGTTTTTCCGTTTTTGTACTGATGTTGTGTGTGGGTTTTCTGTGTGGTCCCTGTGTGTATGTTTGTCTGTCTATGTATATGGGGGTATATAGGTATCTATCTATATTTATCTATATATGGGCATGGGTATATCTGTGACGGTTGGTTTAGGTGTGGACATCTGTCTAGGCGTGGGTTCTATGTTATTGCTGCTATATATGTTGCTGTTTTTCTGTTGTCTGTTTGTCTGTTTATTCTGGTATTGTGGCGGTTATGAATGGATGTTTCGGTTGGGTAGGTGTTTTTGTTTTGTCCCTATTCTACATTTGTAGGTTGTGCAAGTTGTGTTTTTTGCGGTCGGTGGCTTACGGGGCAATCACTGGGTTGGCATGTTGCTTTGTGGGGGATGCCTGTTTTTGTTGTGTGCTTTCTGTCCAGGATGTCTGTGGTTTCTTTGTTTAGTGCTTCCTCTCTCCCCCTCTCCCTTGTGACGTACCTGTGGTGGGTAGGTATGAGCCCGCGGGGCGAGGCTTGGTGGTATCTTCTGGACTCCGTTGGTCCTCTGTGTGTGGTGTGTGTTTGCTTGAATGGTCTGGGTCGTTCTCTCTGGTTTGTTGCGGTTTGTTTGGTGGTGTGCTGTTTTGTGGGACGGTGATTCTTGGGTGAGGTGCCCGACTGGGCTGTGTGCGTGGTTTTTTCTGGTATAGGGGATACAGACCATGGTTTTTGGTGGGGTTGGGGCCGACTGGTCAGGTTTTGACAGTCAGGCCTGGTGGCGGGGGGGCCCAACTGGTCAAGGTATTGACAGTCGGGCCCTGTGGCGGATAGTCCTTGCATGGTTTTCAGAGATCAATAACTGATGTGGTAAAGTTAGGGGATTTTATCCTCGGGTGGAAGCCCTTTGGGAGTTTACCCCGGACTTAGGTCGCGGGAGGTGACGTTACCCATTGAAGCTAAAGTGGATGGCCAATGGGGTAATTACTTGGAGTCAGCTGTAAGTGCTGAAGAATGGTGGAATCAGCTGTAAGTGCTGAAAAATGGTGGAATCAGCTGTAAGTGCTGAAGAACGGTGGAATCAGCTATAGTGCTGAAGTGTGGGAATGGTAGCATGAGCCCGTACAATTTGGCCATGCTTGGTGTCAAGGAAAGCGGATTGCCAAGGACTGTCAGTTAATGAATGATTATTGATTAATGATTATTGTTGTGTTGAATAAGAACAATAATAATGTGAGTAAAATAGTTAAATAAAGCTTTGGTCTGTTATCCCCAATATGATGTGTTGGTAATTATTTATGGATCATACCCCCTCCCTATGACAAGAAATTCCCCGGAAGGGACCGCAGGGTACAGGAGGGGAAGCATGTCATGGGGGAGGGTTGATTCATGGAGGAAGTGCATGTGTTGGGAGGAGTAAAAGGAAAAGGGTATGAAAGGGTTTTGAAACAGGAAGTGAGTTGTTGTTTGGAGAAGGAGAGGACAGAGGAAGCATCCCTCCCTCCCTCCCTCATGTGGTATGGCTGTGTGTCGTTGTGGCGGATAGTCCTTGCATGGTTTTCAGAGATCAATAACTGATGTGGTAAAGTTAGGGGATTTTATCCTCGGGTGGAAGCCCTTTGGGAGTTTACCCCGGACTTAGGTCGCGGGAGGTGACGTTACCCATTGAAGCTAAAGTGGATGGCCAATGGGGTAATTACTTGGAGTCAGCTGTAAGTGCTGAAGAATGGTGGAATCAGCTGTAAGTGCTGAAAAATGGTGGAATCAGCTGTAAGTGCTGAAAATGGTGGAATCAGCTGTAAGTGCTGAAGAACGGTGGAATCAGCTATAGTGCTGAAGTGTGGGAATGGTAGCATGAGCCCGTACAATTTGGCCATGCTTGGTGTCAAGGAAAGCGGATTGCCAAGGACTGTCAGTTAATGAATGATTATTGATTAATGATTATTGTTGTGTTGAATAAGAACAATAATAATGTGAGTAAAATAGTTAAATAAAGCTTTGGTCTGTTATCCCCAATATGATGTGTTGGTAATTATTTATGGATCATACCCCCTCCCTATGACATGATGCTACAATTCATCTTATAACAATAGCCTCCATGTTTCTAAAGTACAGGAACATGGATACTTACACAGAACAGCAAAGGTTTAAAGGTTTCTAACACCTAAACATGAAACTGGGTTATATCATTTCACTTATCATGTACTTCCTGTTAGCATGTGTAAAATGTGGTTATTTATGTTACATCCTTAAAATCTAATCCTAAACGTGCATTTTTATACATGTGTAGACTATCCTATACAGACACATTTGGCTAATCGTTTGGGTAGAAATAACAACGTTAATAAATTGAGATTAACATCCACTGTTGTTCTATTTAAAAAACATTGTTACCTTATTGCAGCCCATTTAAAGACAATGCAGAACAATCACTTCTTAGACACCCTATCAAGATAGCCATGGTAATGGGAGACCTGGAAAAGTCAGGAACTTAAAGGGATAGTAATGTTTCATAATAAAAGCAGCTCTAATTAATCATCATAGGATTTGGACTTTGGAGAATGTTATATCAATTCTGTCAGAGTTGTAGTTCAAGAGTAATTCAATGACAAATTGTCCCCCTCCCGCCCCTTTTACTGATGTAACACTGTTCAGCTAGAGCAGAAGGGAGGTGCCCAGGTAGACTGCAGAGAGGGACAATCTTCAATTAAGATTAGGGAAAAAGCTGAAAAGCTTGTCAAGGGGGGCAGGGTTTTCTTTGTTCTCATAGAAAGAAGATTGTCCCCTTCTTTTATCTGTCTAGTCTTACAACCAGACTCCACATCTAAGAAGAGATGGCTTACACTAGGTAAAAGGGGCGGAAGGGGAAACTTTGCTTGTGAATATCTCTTAAACCATAAAGGTTTAAAAGATAAGACTTATATCGTTCTTCAAGGTTTTTTAATGCCTACAAAATAATATAAAGTTAAAACGAAGTATTACTATCCCTTTAAGACTACATTTTAGGTCTCAGAGGGTAGCATGGGTACAAGTTACATAAGTGAGTATAACCCAAGATTATTTTTAGGTGTTAGTGTTAATTTTAATAAGATTTAGAAAGCCACTACATAAAATAATGGGCAATTAGAGGCAGTCTCTGAGACTACAGTAGATTAAAGTGTATTTGACCCATTTCCATGTGTTGGTTCCCTTCCCTTTATTCCCCCTTTTTTTAATTTTAAGAAATGCAAGTATTGTGAATCTCTAAGTTTTATTAGTATTAAAAGTGCATACTTGTAAAGGCATTATGCACTGCCATTTGACACAAATACAGTAAAATGAAATAGTAATACAAGGGAAATATGGCATATATTCATACCTGGGAACTCTGCGGATTTGCCCCGGAGACTCCGGTTCTGACAGAGCTTTACTGGGTCTCCGGGGCAGAGGCAGATTCCTCCGGATGTGGGGAGTTTCTATTGAAACTCTGCCACATCTACTGTTTCTCCCGGTTTTCCTCGTTCCCCGGCCTTCTGTGTGTCACCTTTAAGCCCTGCCCCCCCAACTTGCATCAAGCCCCACCCCTTTTTGACGAGATTTGCATCATTGTCACCCCCTGCTGCACCAGATGACTCCCCTCCGGGTAGACCTCAATTGGAAGTTCCCAGGTATGCATATATTAGAGGTGGTGAAATTCTTAATATTTATGTCTCTGCCATCTTTAGAAGTCATCATCAAGGATAGACTTAAAAATTGCAGTTGTTAATTTTTTACAATGCATGCCAACTCCTTTCTAAAATATTCACTGTGATGAGGCTTCCAGACCAAGGGGCAGTTAGTGCTGACACCTTTTCTGGGAAGAAAATATGTTTTTCTCATCCTGCTGTAGACTAATTACTGGAACCAAGCCCAATTTTTACCAGCCTGCTGATAAAATGCTGTCTAGGTAGCAACCAAAGGGGAAGCAAAGCAGTAAGTGAATGCCAATTTTTACTCATGAAAGATAAGCTGTGTATTCAGTACAAATGTAAAGCTATACTGGAGAAAACCAACTGAACCACAGGGGGCAAATAAACATTCTTAATGAAGTAAATTGTTCTTTGCCCATCCCTAGCCTATGCACTGGCAACTGCATTGGATTCTGAGCACACAGAACAAAACAAAATCTAAAAACCTTCCTGGAAATCTTGGTTTGTCTCTGATAAATATCATCATGACAAGTTAAACTTCTTCTGGTTTAAAACACTTAACGCATCAGAAGGATGTCCAGCATGTTGATTTGCCATGTAAGCTCCTCTGGCACTCAAAGGGTTAAAAATGCAACTTACATGTTACTTTAAAATGTAATGTTATTGACATTTATTTAAATTTTTTCCACACAAACTTATTCAGAAACATTTAAAATAAATACCCTCAAGCTAGCCCCTCAACTCCAAGATGCTAGATTATGATAATGGAAGCTCTTCTGATTATTTTTGATAAAGGAAACAATATAAGGGAGGTCATGGGATCATGACCTTGTCATTAGAGAGAGGAGGTGAGATGTTGGCCTGCAGCTATCTGGCATCCATTCTGGGACAGAACAGCAGGGGTCCAACAATGAGAATGGAAAATGGAGTGTCATACTGAAATCTACTTCAAGTTTCTCCTGCACAAACTACATCACAGCTGCTGTCACTGTTATCCTTTGTGATGTCCATATGCTTTCCCTTTGTCCACATATGTGTAGTTTCAGAACTCCACAGGGACTGAAGCCTCAAGAAGCAACAGAAGAGTAAACGTAGTGGCCTGATAATTGTGGTCCAAGAACAAGTCTGTTAATGTGTGACAGTCTGTAAACTACAAGGATTCCAGACTACAGATTGCACAGCACGTTTTGCTCATTAAACATTACTCATCCCTTGGGGGACTAGAGGGGTATGCAATGCATTGTGCATTATAATTTATATCTATTTAGAAATCTAATCTATATTTAGATCTATTACTCTCTCTCCCTAATGATATAGATATATATATATATATATATATATATATATATATATATATGTATGAATGACACACACACACAAACGTGCAGCAGATTATTACTCCTTTAACAACTTGGATATGTGAAAGGTCCCAATGCATTGTGCTGGAGACCTTTCAAGCATCAAAGGGGTTAAAGCCGCAATGGGCCTACGTGAAGCCCTTCAGCTGCTGCCAGACTGCAACTCCCATCAGGATTGCTGGCGAGGAATGATGGGAATTGTAGTCCTCATGTTGCCCACAACTGGGTTAAAGCATTCTGCAATACAGTAAGGCACCAATACTTGTCCTGTGCAAGCAAAGCAGCTAGTCATGCAGCTATTTGTTTCAAATTAGAATGTTACACAGATTTGTGGCAATGACACTTTTTTTTATTTTCATCACTTGCTATTTCAGGGTGCCTGGAAAAGACATTTTCCAATACTTGGCAGGTCCAATAGAAGGCAACTGTGAGCTAGACGTTAATAGTGATTCGAAAGGGAAGTCAAGTAAATGGGCCTGTTTGGCACAGGAGCCTTCCGTCCATTAGGTCTAAAGGAGTCTGAAATCCCCCTGCAAAGACTAACTTCTCTAAAACTGTTATGTCAAAGAGAGGATTAGCAACCTTCAGATTCTACTCTTCCAAACTGCTCAGTGCTTAATTTTTAAAAATTTACAGCATTGCATTACAAATTACAAGTTAGAATAATGATTTTGTTTTTCTTTTTTTTACCAAACTCACTAATTTCTATTAAAAGTTAAATGAACACTAAGGGCTCTTTCACAAAAATGTGAGGACTCTACCAGACCCTACAGCTATTTAAAAGGGGAAAAAAGGATTGCATAATAAACTACATAGAAAAAGCAAAACTATACAAGTATAATACTGAAGATTTTTCTCAAATTCTGTAGTCAACACTAGAAACAAAGTGGGCAATATAGGAGAAATAGCAGTGCAGTATGTCAGCAATGACAGTTCTGCGGCCTGTTCTGTACTCTCCTTTCTCTGGTGTTCCCCTGCCAACCCTGTTCCAGGGGAGCTTGGGGTATAGTTGACAACCAAATAGTCTTTGCTGATGCCCACTTGGGTTGACCATTCACTGGAGATGGCTCGTGTGAAAGGTTTTTCTGGCTGCCTGTATGCATACCGAATTTATTTGTGTAAACATAGAAAAGATGCAGAATGCTGGACATGGTGTCTTCAAGCGAGGTAGTCATTGCCCTTGTAAAGAAAAAATAAAGCACCTTATTCCAGGATTATACCACTCCCCACAGGTGAAATAATCAACACGTCAACTCTACACCCCCTATCACCCATTTAAAAGGGAACTAACACTTCCTATTAATAAACCCTCACTTACTTTAATCTGGGCAAAAAAATCATAATAGTTCTTTCTCAGAGGTGACATTTCTTGCAATAGTTTCTTTTTGCAACAGCTAATTTATTACAAGAGATCTTATAAAAATGTTGCCTTTTTAGGTTGGTGCCAGTGGTGAAAAGTAAGCTCCTAGGCTATGTTGCCTTTCACATGGACAACTATCACCTTGCGTGAATGCACCAAAATTTTAATTTTTCTGTGTTTACACAGGAACACAGTAATGATGGAGTAGGGCAGTCTTGAGTAGCCTTATCCTTTTCAAATAGTGCCTACATGGAGTGTCTCATTGTGGCATGCACACAATATCACGGGCATCAAAAGGATTCCAGCAATATGTTGCTGTTCAGAATTTTGCCAGGTGAGTATATGCATACGTGGGAACTTCTTGATCTGGGCTCCAAAGAGGAAAGCCGATGAGGGGAGAGAAATTATGCAATTTATGTCATAAAAGGGGAGGTGCTTAATCACAAGTGGGGCGGGACTTCTAAAACATAAAAAATAGCTAGAATAGACTGTGGAAGGATGAGGAGTGGGAGGAACAGGGTGGGATGGAGCGCAAGTGGGCAGAGTTTCACCAGAAACTCTCCACATCCGGAGAATCAGACTGCCCCAGAGACTCGGTAATCCAGTGTCAAAACCAGAGTCTCCAGGGCAAAACCGGAGAGTTCCCAGCTATGAGTATACGTTAGGTGAAGGTCAGTATCTGTTATGTTTGGGGGGGGGGGGGGTTCTGTTAGGCTAGGTTGTTAGGTTAGTATCTGTTAAGTTTCTGTCAGTGTCTGTTATATTTGGGGGCTGTATCTGTTAGGTTAGTATCGGTTACCTTAGGTTATGGTCAGTGTCTTTTAGGTCTGGGAGTGTATCTGTTAGGCTACATTTTTAAGTTAGTATCTTGTAGGTTAGCTTAGGTTCTGTCTCTGTTAGGCTGGGGGGTTTATTTTGTTAGGTTAGAGTTAGTTGTTAGGTTACTTCGGTTAGGTTCTGGTTATGGTCAGACGTGGTGGGTGATTTGAGGCAATATTTTTAATTGCTCACTTCTCACTCTAGAGACATTTTTAAGTCACAATTTTGAGGCGTGCTCTTACCAACGTGACATGATAGTAGTAAGTCCTGCACATCACACACAAGTAATACTAGAAGTTGCAGTGGTGTCTGCCATGCTTGCTCTGTGATGGCATTGGTGGGAGAATGCAGGAAAAAGAGGATTCAGAATACCGGTACTTGAGACAGAACTATAGCTGCTACAGCTTTACTGCCCATGTGAAATAGCCCTTAGTGAGATAGTGTAGTAACGATTTCCCAGCATCCCATTCTGACCGCCAGAGAGGCTCTGCAATGTGATAGACACCCATCTGGTACTCATAGGCAGTTATTTTGTCTAAAATGGATGCACAT
This sequence comes from Rhinophrynus dorsalis, assembly GCA_037306005.1. NCBI lineage: Eukaryota > Metazoa > Chordata > Amphibia > Anura > Rhinophrynidae > Rhinophrynus > Rhinophrynus dorsalis. The sequence continues at coordinate 190,601,670 of CM074723.1, forward strand.
TTCTCCCTACACTGTATCATAATATAAATGTAAAGATAATACAATAATAAAAGCAACATGTTACACTGTATAACTGAAAATACTTTCCCTCCAGAGAATTCCCTGGTGTCTCTATTTTGCCAAACTAGACAGCTCTTTCTCTTATTAATACATCAAACAGCTTCTTCTCAATCCACTGAGCACGGTGAAATATACCAATGTCAATTTTATTGGAATCTGCAGAATTATGCCAGTTTTCCTTCACTGACAAAAACACACACTACAGTAATACATCTATGGGGGGAAAAGTCACTGATGAAAGATTTAAGGGTTCTGTTTACCTTGCAGGCTTATGCAGTAAATATTCAAACATAAACTGAATTACGGTTTACATACAAGACACAATAGGGCATGTGTATAAAGGTTAATGTGCACATGAACCAACTGCAAAAGAGGGACCAAGTAAATGTTCTGAAATACCCATTCATTTAATCGGTCTTTGACCCCCAGAGATTGCATCCAGATCTCACTGCAATGCACTGGAGAACTTGAGGGGTTAAAAGACCCTTTTAAATAAATGGGAATGTTTATCCATTCCCTATTGTAATTACTCTACTTCTCTGTAAATGTAATTCTAATTATCATCATTACCACCACAAGTTCTATATTTTGTACAGGTCTTCTCAAAGACCTGTAGCTTATGAAATATTTTCAGCTTTTATGTTACAGACATTTACATTTTTTTTTAAAACATATTTCTCACATCTTTACTAATGCAGAGGGGAGGGCATGCACATTGTGATTTCTTTGATCTGGATGGATAGGGCTGCTAGTTCATCGCTTTTTTACCCACATTTTTCAGTGCCACTTTTAAATCTGGCAGGCCTATCAGTGGAACCGGTCCCCACAGATGCACATCGTTTACAGACTTTCCTTCTCCCACTCACTCTCTCTTTAGGTTAAGGGGATGGGTGTTGCAAAACAAAATCTCAAATGAGTGCCAAGAATTTTCAAAGTAAACTTCAACTTTATTGAAAAGACTTATCACACAAATCAGTATCTTCAGACCGCACTTCCCTTCCTATTGTTAGGGAATCGTCATTAGTTCCAACCTTACCCTCCCCAGCTGTTCTTCTTTCCTCTCATGGTGATCTTGAATAATCTCCTCCCTTGCAATCCACCCAGGCCCTTTAGGGTAACAGTCGTTTCCCGTATGCACTTTAAGATGCAGGTGCCAACAAAAAAAAGTCTCTCTTTAGAAGATTTGGTGCAGAGCCCATTTGAAGCTTCCATTCAAACAGTGACCAGGAGCTCTACAATAACAGGTTAGGCCTACTGCTGGCTCCACCCACTTACTCACTGAAATTTACCTCTAACCCAGAGAGATACCTGGGAGAGTACCCTGCTACACATACAAACTTGTCCTGTTACAAATAAATGTACCATAGGCAAGGACTAGGAGCAGGCCTCCCAAAGTCACCAGAGCACCAATGAACCTACAGATCATGAAGAGCTGAACAATAACCACAAAATGTCAACAGACACTGAACAGGGGTAAAGCAAACCCCAGGAACTGTTACACAGCACACTGAACTACAGCCAACAGGGCTCAAAAGTGAAAGAGTACTGAGAGACTGAAGAGATCCAAGACAGGCAAGGCTGCCTCCAGGATCTTCCTCTCAAAACTGGCATCAGCCGATGCCAGCACATCCACACGATAGTGTTTAGAAAAAGTATGCACAGACAACCAAATGGCCACCTTGCATAACTGATCAGCTGAGGCCTGATTTTTGTACGCCCAAATAAGCCCCAGCAGACCTTGCAGAATGAGCCGTATCCCTGAAGGGAACAGGCTTCTTTCGAAGTTCGTAAGCCTTATGAATCGTGGACTTGATCCAAGAAGCAATGGTTACTTTGGAAGCAGGCTTCCCTGCCCTAGGACCCTCAGGAATGTGAAAAGAGAGTGTCAGACTGCCGCAAGGACACAGTGTGATGCACACAGAACTTGAGACAACGAACAACATCCAACAGATGAAGATCCTTCTCGTTATCAGAAGTAGGGTTAGGGCTGAATGAGGGAACCACAATCTTCTGATTAATGTGGAACTCAGACACCACCTTTGGGAGAAACTCTTGTGAAGTGTGAAGCACCTCCTTGTCCTTCTGAAAAAACAAAAAGGGTGGCCTACAAGACAGGGCATGCAGCTCCGCAACATGGCAAACAGAAACTATCGCCAGGAGAAAGTCCATCTTCCACGTCAGCATACATAGAGGAATGGCAGCCAAACACTCAAAAGGAGGATGCTGAAGTACTCCTAAATCCAAGATAAGGTCCGACCGAGGAGCAGGGCACTTAACCACAGATGGGTATGAGCAACACCCTGGAAGAAAACCTTGACATCAGAAATGAGAGCAATATGCCTCTGAAAGAAGACAGAGAGCGCAGAAGTCTGAACCTTAAGAGAACGCAGACTAAAACCCTTATCCACACCATCCTGGAGGAAGGAAAGAACTGTAGGGAGGTCAAAATCCTGAGACAGGCCTTTACCAGCACGCCAAGATAGAAAGGTAGACCAAACTCGGAGGTAGGCCTTAGAGGAAACAGGCTTACGGGCACTAAGTACAGTAGCCACGACACCAGAAGAAAAACCTTTCTTCTTCAAAATTGAGGATTCAATCACCATGCTGTCAAAGCCAGATGATGAACGTCTTCCTTCCAGAGGTAACTTTGCAAAAGAAGATCTGGTCGGGAGGCAAGTCGAAGAGGTTCCACCACTGAGAAGTCCAGCAGCTCTGGAAACCAAGCCTGCTGAGGCCAGTAGGAGCAATCAGAATGACCGGGCAGCACTCCAGTCGCAGTTTCCGTAGCACCCAGTTCATTAGGGGAATGGGAGGAAATAGGTATGCCAGAGGAAACGTCCACTGGATCGACAAGGCATCCACTGCCAGAGCCAGGGGATCCACCCAGCGAGAACAGAATGTTGGAACCTTCCTGTTGTGCCTGGTTGCCATCAGGTCGATGCATGGAAGACCCCACTACTGCATGATGAGGTTGAACACCTCTGGATGTAGTTCCCACTCTCCGCTGTCCTCCGTGTGCCAACTTGAAGAAGTCTGCCAGAATGTTGTCTACACCAGGAATATGAACTGCGGAAATGGCGGGGACATGCTCCTCTGCCCATGATAAAATAGCCTTGACCTCTAGCCAAGCTGCGAGGCTTCTTGTGCCGCCTTGCTTGTTGATGTAGGCTACGCTGTGGTGTTGTCCAACTGTACCCTGACCGGGCAATCCTCCAGTTGCTGTGTCCAGTGTTGTAGGGCATGAAATATCGCCCGAAGCTCCAAGACATTGATGGGAAGGAGAGATTCCTCCTAAGACCACCGGCCCTGAACACTCAAGTGCCCCAGTACCACTCCCCATCCGGAGAGGCTGGCATCCGTCGTTACTGTGGCCCAGAAGGGCACTAGGAAGGGTCTGCCTTTCAGGAGATTGTTCAGGTTGAGCCACCATGAGAGGCTCTGCTCCACGTGAAGAGGGAGAGATAGGGATCTTTCCAGGAGATCTGGTCGACCCCTGCATGAAGTTCCCTGGTGTGAGGCATGGCGAACGTGACTGCTTCTGTGGTGGAAATGAACTTCCCCACCAAGGATGACAACTTCTTGGCTGGAACTGGATCCTGAGATAGGATAGCCTGGACCTTCAGTGCTATCTGATGAGCCACTTCATCCGTGAGAAATACCATCCCCCTCTGAGTGTCAAAGAGGATGCCCAGAAAGACCATCTTCTGGGAAGGAACAAGGTCTGACTTGTCCAGATTGATGATCCACCCGTGATGGGAGAGAGCATGAAATGCGGTCCTGTACCTGTTGATGGAGTTCTGGAGAAGAGGCCTTCAGAAGGGGGTCATCCATATATGGAGTGACCCTGATGCTGTTCCGATGTAGGACAGAAATCAATGCTCCCAGGACTCTGTTGAAGACTTCAGGATCCGTGGTCAGGCCAAAGGGGACGGCAGAAAAGTGGATATGCCCTCGGTCGCAGGCAAAGCGGAGATATTGCTGACTCTCTGCATGAATGGTGATGTGCAGATAGGCATCCTGAAGATCCAGAGAGGCCAGAAATTCCCCAGGGAACATGGCCACTATCACTGTGCGCAATGACTCCTGGAGGTATTGGGATCGAACCACAAAGGATTTGAGGTGTTTCAAATCCAAAATGGGCCGACAGCTGCCGTCCTTCTTGGAAACCACAAAGAGGTAGGAGTAGAATCCCAAGCCCCTCTCCTGAGGAAGAACTGGTTCCAGGACCGCCTTGTCCAGAAGGGCCTCCTTGAAAAGGCGGAGCTTTTCCGCTCCCAAGGGAGAACGAGAAGAGAAGGTCCTGGAAGGAGGAAGGGAGGTGAAGGGAATCCTGTACCCTGTAGCCACCAACTGCAAAACCCACGGGTCCGCCACAGAGGCTCCCCAAGCTGAGAGGTAGTGGTGTAAGTGGCCACCTACCTGTGGGTGGGGACCCGGGATCGGTGAATCATGCAGGAGAAGGCTTGGAAGCTTTGGGCTTCGCGAAGGACTTGGGCCTCCATTGCTGCTTAGGCTTGGACGAGGAGCGTGGAGCCTGAGGGACCGTCTGGGTCACTTGGCGCAAGTCTGCCTAAAAGGGACGAAAAAGCAGATTCCTTTTGACAGGCGCCTTCTTCCTTAGGACCACTGGCAGGTGAGTACTCTTCCCTCCAGGCCTCGCTGATCAGATCTTTGAGCTCGGGCCCAAACAGGGAGGTGCCCTAAAAGGGGCAAAGACAGGAGAGCCCTCTTGGAGGCCGTGTCAGCACACCAGATCTTGAGCTAAAGAGCACATCTGGCTACCACAGACATGGTTGATGCCCTGGCTATCATATGCACAGTGTCAAACAGGGCAGAAGAAACATATAGCTGAGCCTCAGCAATACTGGTGAGAAGCCGCAACATGTCAGCAGTAGGGGCCCCCTGATAGAGAGCTGAAGTGAGCCGTTCAGTCCAAACAGCCACATCTCTATTTACCCATGCTGTGGCAAATGCAGGGCGAAGGGCAGAACCAGTCATCACAAAAATACCCTTGAGAGAGGTCTCAAGCTTCTTGTCAGTACAGTCTTTCAGAGCAGATGTGTCAGGCAAGGCAGTGGACTTAGAAAGACTGGAAACAGGGGCATCCACCTTGGAGGGATGTACCCACTGCGTAAGAGCTGTTTCAGAGAATGGGTAAAGCTTAGCAAACTTCCTAGATACAGATGGTTTCCTGTCTGGAAACTTCCACTCCTCAGACACCAACCAGTCAATGGTGGGGTTAAGTGGAAAACAAGTATGAGGTCTAACAGGCTCCTGGAACACATCAGAGGGGTTAGAAGAAACTCCTGCACCAAGGGAATGTTCAGTGCGGTCAACACAGCCCTGATCAGGCCCTCAGCCGAGGGAATGGGGTCAGCCTCAAAGGGGTCCCCAAAACACAGATGAAGGAACAGCTGAACAGTCATCATCATCACAGTCCACCCATAATTCCTCCTCAGAGGAGTTTGACACATCAGGTACACCTGGCGGTTTAGGCAGGGAAGATCTGATAGTGGCGGGGGCCTGCCACAAGTGGAAGACCCCCTGTAAAGTGGATGGAAAGAGTTGTAAGGTGGACCGGAGGTCCCTAGTAATAGTCTTAAACTCTTGCATCCATACTGGCTCTAGTGCATGGATGGAGGTCCCTGCAGGGGATTCAGGGGCAGCAGCGCATGCTGGGCAAACATGACCTGAGTATTCTCTAGGTAACCCTGATTGACATGAGGAGCAATGAGCAATGGGGGACACAGACACCCCAGTGTCCTTAGTCTTAGGTTTAGCCGAAGGTCTAACGGACTAGACATTCTCACAGAGTCAAATGGTCAAAGTATCAAAACACCCACAAAACAAGGTGTATGATAAATAAATTCACATCAGAAACGCTAAATAAGACTTATCCGGTAGGCGAAGGGCTAAACTGTGGAGGAGAGGAGGAGAGTCCAAGCCCTGCGTAGGATACCCAATCTGCGAATACACAAAATGGCTGCCGCAGCGGGAGCCAATTAGAAACGAGTGCGTGAAGCGAGCGCTCATGGGAATCTTAGTTTCACTGAGTACCCCAACAGTGCCCGAAGCTCCCTAAGGCCCCCAACACGTCCAGAACATTGACCGGATGACAGAGCAAGGGCAAACCAACAAAATGAGCTGTCTATGTCCTCGCTACGTGAAGCGGTTGTAGAATTATGTCCCAAACTGTAAAGTCCCATAGAAGTGAATGGAGCAATGGCGTCTATGCGGTAAACGTGAGCCTTAAAGGCGCGGAACACAAAGTTAAAGCCCACTAGAATAAATCAGTAGACCCAATAAATACTGGTCCCAGTAGGGAAAGTGCCCAAACCCACCCCCCAGGTGCTAAGCAGTAGCTAAAGGGTTAAGTTACCACAGAAACTTGTTCCACGCACCTCACAGACATACAGATAAACCCAATGAGTGCAAGAATATGTAATAGGAACTCCAAATGAGACCCCTGTGTGGAGGGGAAGCATGGGACATGTGGACCTCAGCACTCAAAGGGTGCTCACCTTTTTCAGCAGGTCTTCTATCTTCATATTACCATATAGCAAGAAGAAGCCTCAGTGGGCAACTCCTGGGGAAAGAATTGCAGCCAAGATTTTCCCCCCAGGGATTAGGTCCACAAAAGCACCTGGTAAACTGCGATATCCACATTTGGGTGATGGGAATTGTCAGTGATGGTAATCTGCCTAATGGTGGTATCCCATATCTAACAGAAAAATAATATAAAAGCTAAAACTATAGCAGAACTGTTCTATTGCCTTGTGTCTAGACCGAGGAACAAATCTTACTGGTTGGGGATTGGCTAGCTGCAAGTTAAGGAGAGGAGGTTGGCTCCACCCAACATTCACTTCTCAGAATTGTTCCTGCCTATTTCAAGGGGTGGATTGCCTACCCAAAGTTACCAGTAACCTGTATTGGATGACAGAGAAATTGGGCTTTAAGCCCCTAGATGCTTAAGAGATCTCCAGCATTGTAGAGCATTGTGCTGGAGACCTCTTTAGCATTCATGGAAAGCAATCTCCATTTAAATAAATTATAAATGTTTGTATCTCCCCTATGTTGCAGCTGGTATACTCCAGAACTGTTCCGCATTTGTCTTTATACATACGTTGGGTTTAGGTTAATACCTGCACTCCTTTAAATACAAGGATGGGTACTCAATGAACATAGAACTACTGTCAGTTCCAGACTTGTATATAGATGAAGGAATCTAGGTATTATGATCCTGGTGCATAACTGTAAATTGTATTGGATTGTCATGTACAGATAACTGTGAACTTCACAAGTCAAGATTTCAGTGTTTCCAATCGCACAATCCTCAGGCCAGAACAAACAAGTAAAAAACATACATTGTAATCAGAACCTTCACTTTGTATAAAGTCACCCTGCAATAATTAAGCATATGGCGACTAACTTCATAATACTTCTATTACCTCTCAGAAGTGGCAGATTGTAAAGTAATGCTTAATCTTCAGAGACTGATGGCCAGATTAGTGCAGTCTGCACGCCTGCACCATGAGTCCCTTCTGGTTACCTTGCGGCACACTGCAATGCTTCTTAGAGGAGACCGGGGCTGACAGCGCAGGTGCACAGACAAGATGTCTGCTCTGATACCTGGCTTCCAGTCTCTGAAGAGGATTACTTTAGAATCTGCCACTTCTGAATGGTAACAGAAGTATTATGAAGCTAGTCTCCATATGCTTAATTATTGCAGGGAGACTTTATACAATAAAGGTGTGCATTGGTAATGCCTCATCTACAATATGCAGTACTGTTTTGGGCCCTAGTTCTTAAACAAGACATTACTGAATTGGAAAAAGTGCAGAGACTGCAAAAAAAAAAAACTGATAAAGTGAATGAAATATGTTAGTTATAAAAGTGAGAAGAGTCGAACTGGATTTGTTTATATTAGAGTAGCGACTTCTAGGGGGTGATCTGATTACCTTTAAAAATACATTCAGTACCAGTAAAAAGTATTTTCTCTGGAACCCTTTACTCAAATAGTGGAGAAAAAAGCAAAAGGTCATCCATTAAGATTGGAAGAAAGTAGCTTCTGACTAAAACAGGGGCAGGGATCATTTTCAGAGTAAGGGCAGTAAGGTTGTCAAATTCTTTGTTGGAGGAAGTTAAGTTTCCAAACACTGTAGATGCGCTCAAAAAAGTAGTGGATACATTTGTAGCCCAGAACAATATCGAGAATTAAGACTGTTTGATTCAACGCAGATAGGATGTTGATCCACAGAAGTATCCAACTGAGTTTCAGATTCAAAAAAGGATTTTGTTACCCACTTGGGGCTTAACTGGAAATGGCTTCAATATCAAAGGTGATATGTCATAGGCTGGACTTGATGGACTCATGTCAACCATATAATAATGTGATCAGTAACGTGGAAAGAAAAGAAGCAAATTGTGATTGGTCACGATCACAACACAAAGAGCAGCTTGCTTGTTTGTTTTTTTGTGTTTTTTTTTTAATTTCATCAAATTAACATCAAAATCAATTTAAAAATCTGGTGCAATTAAGGAGTAAACCAACTGCCCATGGGGATAAATAATTTATATGGGGGCCTTTAATCCCTTGAATGCCAAAGAGCTCTCCAATGCAAAGCAATTGATGGAGACCACTCTAGAGTTCAAGAGAATAAAAACTCCATTCAACGATTTGAGTGTCAGAGAGGTATCCAATGCATTGAGTTGCAATACGTTGGATACCTCTCTGGCACGCAAAGGGTTATATCAGTGGTGTTATGGAGAATTGTTACACTTCCTCTGTGTGCAGGTGGCTTGCTTGAGAATTGCACGTCTAGCATACTGAATTGCACCATACAGACTACATTGTTTTTTTAGGAGCTCAATTCAATAATATATTTTTGATGCAAACCATAAAACAGGGGCAGTTGCAGGTAGTCTAAACCAGAGCTTCTCAACCCACGTCCTCAGTGGCCAGTAACAGGCCAGGACTTAGGAATTTCCCTGCTAGAACACAGGTGTGGTGATCAGAGGCTCAGTCATATTGATTAACTCACAGGTGTGGTGATCAGAGGCTCAGTCATATATTGATTAATCCTGGCCTGTTAGTAGCCACTGAGGGCACGGGTTAAGAACCACTGGTCATACCACAACATTTACAGCCTGTGAGTAGGGTTGCCACCTTTTCTAAAAAAAAAAAAAAAAAAACGGCTGAGGCATTCCCTCCATAGACTTAACATTGGAAGGAAGCCAATTTTTTTACCGGCTGGGTGGCAACCCTACCTGTGAGTGCAAAGACTGAAAATCCATGTGCAATTCAGTTAGACCGAGTCGTTAATTCGTTCCCCATGTTTATCCTCACTACTATTGAATCCTACCCCAGGGCTAAGCAGGTTTAATTCTGGAACAAACCAGCTGTGCCACAGAAATGAAATTAAAATTCTGCAAATTCCTATTTATTTAAAGAGGGATTTTATGCCCTTAAAGGGATAGTATCACTTAGAACTACCAACCATTTGAAACATAGTCCCAAATAATGACTCATCTGGCAACTAGCTGCTAAATAGTGCTAGTCACCAGAATTATTACCGTGTTACTGAGAATGCACACTGCTCCCAGGACTGACATCCAGCAACCAGCGCGGACATCTTTCCATAGTGACGTCTGTGCGCCTGCGCTGACAGTCCCAGTCTGCTCTAAGAGGTGTTGCTAGGAGCTGTTCGGCTACAAAAGGGATTGACAGCATAGGGGCACAGATGTCACTATGGAAAGATGTTTCCTGCCTGTCAGTCCCAGAGCAGTGTGCAATCTCAGTAACGCGCTAATAATTCTGGTGATTAGCACTATTAGCAGCTAGTCGCCAGATGGGTAATTATTTGGACCTAAGTTACAAATGGGTGGCAGTTCCGCTTTAATATGCAAATAAATATATACTGTAAGGTTTATCCCCAGAGTAAGACAAGGGTACTCCCAGTGCTGAGTACTGTTTTATTCAAAAGGTATTGCAACTCAAACTTGAATTTTTTTTTTTAGGTGCAGTATCACAATGGCCTGAAATGTTACAGTGGCACTGTTGCTACACCATCTCATATACAGCTTTGGACAATTGACCATAAGCCTCCGTATGATGGTGTAGCAACAACGCCACTGTAATATTTCAGGCCATAGAGATATTGCACCTAAAAGTTTGAATAACTTTTTTGCATATTAAGTGTTAATATACATTTTAATACTAGAGAGGTTCCCAATGCTTTGCAAAGCCCAATTGAAATCCATGAGGACTGACACGGTTTTTATTTGCCCCTTACAGTGCAGTTGGTTTGTTCCAGAATTATACCTCTTTATCTTAAGGAGTTTGATATTAAGACTGGAGTGCAATGAATTTCCTCCTATTATTACACATGCCCGAATATTATTAACACACCTACATCGTTAGTATATATATGAAAAAAGGATCAATTACGTAAGTGAAGCCATTACATAAACTGCTGCAAAAAGCATACAAGAGAAATGCCTAAACAGAGCGGCTGGGAACATGCTTGTTGTTATTTATTATTGATACACCTGGCCTGGGAGCTGTGTAAGGCAGCGCACTTCAAGTGTGTTGGTGGCTGTACATTCCAAAGACTGTCTTTAATTAGGCATGATGCAGAAAATGGAAAGCCCCGGGGAGTCTGAATGGCTGGATGTGTTGCTCTGCATGATTTACACAGACGTGTGCTACTTTTCTTCCACACAGCCATTCCAAAAGAAGACAAATATTGAAATACCCAATGCCTTAGAGCAGCATCAGCTGGACATCTTCTGCAAATACATTTTCTACCCTACATTCTCCTTCCCTGTTTGCATTTAAATATGGGCCATATTAGTGAAGTTAAAAGGAGATATTCTGTAGCAAGCACATTGCTCCAGGTTTTGTTTTTAGTCCCATTGATTTAAAAGGGGAGTTTTACACCTTGAACACTATTCAATGCATTGGAGATCTCTCTAGCATTCAAGGGGTTAAAATCTCCATTTATAGTCAATGAAAAATTCTGGAACTTTCTATTAGTCCCATGTTGTGCAATTGGTTTGGTCCAGAATTGTTAATCTTTTCTTTCTGCATATGGCCCATTTTGTACTTTTCTTTCTGCATATGGCCAGATTTGTACCCTACATTCCCCTTCCCTATTCTAATAATGTGTCTGCCCTGTCAACACACACAGACTACAAAGATATGCTCATGCAGACATATACATACACAGACACAAAGACAAGCTCACACACACAGACACAAAGACATGCTCACTCTGACATATACACACACACACACAAACACACAAACACATGCTCACGCAGACATATACAAACACAGACACAAAGACATGCTCACGCAGACATACACACACAGACACAAAGACATGCTCACGCAGACATACACACACAGACACAGACATATACACACACAGACTACAAAGATATGCTCATGCAGACATATACATACACAGACACAAAGACAAGCTCACACACACAGACACAAAGACATGCTCACTCTGACATATACACACACACACAAACACATGCTCACGCAGACATATACACACACACATAAACACATGCTCACGCAGACATATACAAACACAGACACAAAGACATGCTCACGCAGACATACACACACAGACACAAAGACATGCTCACGCAGACATATACAAACACAGACACAAAGACATGCTCACGCAGACATACACACACAGACACAGACATATACACACACAGACTACAAAGATATGCTCATGCAGACATATACATACACAGACACAAAGACAAGCTCACACACACAGACACAAAGACATGCTCACTCTGACATATACACACACACACATAAACACATGCTCACGCAGACATATACACACACACACATAAACACATGCTCACGCAGACATATACACACACACATAAACACATGCTCACGCAGACATATACAAACACAGACACAAAGACATGCTCACGCAGACATACACACACACAGACACAAAGACATGCTCACGCAGACATACACACACAGACACAGACATATACACACACAGACATGCTCACACAGGCATACACACACACGGACACAAAGACATGCTCATAAAGACATGCTCACACACACACACAGACAAAGACATGCTCACACAGACATACACACACACAAAGACATGCTTACACAGACATATACACACACACACAGACATATACACACACAGACATATACACACACACACAAAAAGACATGCTCACACAGACATATACACACACACAGACATGCTCACACAGACATATACACACACACACAGACATACACACACAGACATACACACACAGACATACACAAAGACATGCTCACACAGACATATACACACACACAGACACAAAGACATGCTCACACAGACACAGACATATACACACACACACAAAGACATGCTCACACAGACAACGCACATACAGACACAAAGACATGCTCACACAGACATATACACACACACACAAAGACATGCTCACACAGACAACGCACATACAGACACAAAGACATGCTCACACAGACAATACACACACACACAGATGCTCACAGACATATATGCACACTGATGTACATGCACCTCCACGCACAAACACAGACACACACATACAGACACATACAGACCAATGTACCATGATGCACACACACTCCCACACACAAAATACATGTGCACACATAGACAAACACACACAAAACACATGAACACAGAAATGTACACAGACCCATGCACTCTGATACACAAGCATGCCCCCACACATAACATGCACACAGACATGTACACACACTGACACAGACCCATATACCCTGATACACAAGCACACACCACACAGACACACGCACAGCCATCCTGCATGTAATTATGTTTCTAAGTAATTAAAACAAATTACTCATTTTTGTTTCCTAATCGAATCAGCATATGCTTATATCATTACCTTCAAAGAGCGTTGCAGACAACATGAATACCTCAATACCGTTATTATCATAACACAATTATTATTGATATTCATTTTATGCAACGAAGATGCAGTGCTAGATTGTCACGGCTGGGTTTGTATGAATAAAATAGGAGACATTCTGGAGCAAACCCACTGCACCATAGGGAAGAAACAAAATTCCAAGCACTGAACTCCTCTCAAGCATTGAAAGGGTTAAAAGGCTCAAAGCAAAGGCAAAACATCTGCACCATGGTGGACAAATGAGCTATCTCAATGATTTAAATGAGACTTTTACCCTCTTGAATGCTAGTGAAGTCATCAATGCATTGCAAAGAAATGCCCCAGAGAGCTCCCAAGCATTCAAGAGGTTGACAGCCCCATTTACAGATCGTTTGGTCCAGAATTGCTCTTCACTATGTTCCTGAATATCCCACAAAGTGCTATGCAATGTGTTGGAGACTTCTTGCACTCAAGGGGTAAATTTGGGATTTTTTTTTGTCCTCTAATTGCTCCACTTTTCTTGATACATCCACCTCGGACAATTCTGACATACCCTCATAGATTTTATATGAGATAATATTTACCACTGACATAATATGTAATAGATGTAAGACTACTGCTACTATAGAGAGATAACAGCAAGGCGAGAACTGGAAAGGGAAATCCCCTGATCTCATGAGAAGAAGAAAGCTTAGATGTAACGTATTCAGGATCTTGGAATCCAGAAGGAAAACTGAAGCTGGGGATTTTGCCAGGATTGGGTTAACAAAGCCAAGCTTAGGGTAATGTGATATGTGTCAAAGGAAGCAATAATACACGTAAAATGAAAACTTAATCGGCTGCTAAAGTTTCTCAGAAAGGACAAATTAAGCCTTTCAGTGCCAGAGAGTTATCCAATGCATTGATACCTCTGGTACTCAAAGGGTTTACAAAGGGAAAGATAGTAGCACATTATTACATCTGGTAAGACATTTAAATACTTGCTGCAACAAGATTATTCCCCACTGTGGGAAGACATTTCATTTAAAGGATAGAACATCTCATATGTGTGTGATTTTTTTTCCTTAAATCAAGACAGTTCTGTAAGGATGACCTCTAGGTGGTGTTGATTCATTAGTCTGCATAGACTGTTACAGCTTCTGAATAAAGTACCTCTGAGCAGTTGGAGTGTCCTTGATTTTGCGAGCAACAATAGCACCACCATATACACATTTTGATTAAAAATCATTATTGTTCCTTTAAGGGCCATATGTACAGTAGGTAGCAAGAGAAATTTCCAGTTATACCAATGGGGGTCTGATCCACTTCAATGTGTTGCTTTGCAGTCTCGCTAGCATTCAAGGGGTTAAAATCCTAATGGCCCAATGAATTTTGCCCTTGTGCCTTTGTTCAAGAGATACCATTTTCAATTACCCCTGGATGTAATGTCCATTGAGGCGACCATGATAGTAGCTGGTTTTTTTTTTTTTTTTTTTTTTTCAAAACTGAACCAAGCAGTATGTATTGCATATTTTTAACCCATTAACCTCTTAAGTACCAGCTGTCCAGGGAAGTTACCTTCCTTTATGGACCGCTTTGATTATTGCCAACACTCTGGTACAAGTAACCTGTTATGTGTACCAGCACGTCGAGCGGGGGTCTGAGAGAGACTACTCAGATCTGCAATCAACTGCACAACCCTTTAGCATTAAGAGTTAAGGACCAGAAGGGTACTCAGTGTGTGGTGAGAAAAATGTTGCACACCCATCTAGTCCTTAAAAAATGAAGATTCTCATTGATTTAAAGTAAAACAAAAATGATTTCAAAATCACCTTTATATATGTTAGCTGTTCCTTATTTAAAAGTACAGTTTAAGATATTTAGCTATTTTTGTCAGTTTATGCAAATTAGCCAGTTGTTCCTGAAAGGAAGTGACAGTTGGGAGGGTGTGCCAGTCAGCACTGCCTAATTTGCATAAACAGACAAAGAAAGCTAAATATCTTAAACTGTACTTTTAAATAAAGAATGTTTAAAATAAACATAGATGACTTTGAGGCTCTTTCAAAATTTTGTCATTATAATGTGTTAGTTCCACTTTAAAAGGGGCTTTTAATCCCTTGATTGTTAGACGGGTCACCAAACCTATCTAGTAGCTATGTTGCAGCAGGTTTGCTCCAGAGTGAAGCTACATTTTATGCATATGCCCCCAAGTACTGATATATACATTTCCTCCTTACATTAGGTTAATCTATGGTACAGTGTTAAAATGGCACTAACCAGTCGGATGTGCAACACATTACTTATGAATGCACTGCACACCCTGCTGGTCACCAAGTGATTAAGAGCCTACAGATAAAAAAAAAAATTACAGATCTTAGGTTTACCACTGATTTCATTTTTTTGTGTTTGCGCATTTGTTGCAGATACACTAGAATCTAAATTAAGGTTAGCCGGGTATCAGATGGATATACAGTGACTGTCAACCCATTTGCTGCAAAAGTAAAGCAGCATTTACAAATGATTGGGAGATCTTATTGATCAAAGCATGTCTGAAGCAGATGAATCATGTCTGACCGCTTGATTTCCTTGATTGCTTGGGCAAACTTATGTTTTATATTCAGAGTCCCTGCTTGTAACAGTACTGCATGTGTTTTATCTTCAGAGTTCCTGCTTGTAACAGTATTGCATGTGTTTCATCTTCAGAGTCCCTGCTTGTAACACTACTGCATGTGTTTTATCTTCAGAGTCCCTGCTTGTAACAGTACTGCATGTGTTTTATCTTCAGAGTTCCTGCTTGTAACACTACTGCATGTGTTTTATCTTCAGAGTTCCTGCTTGTAACAGTACTGCATGTGTTTTATCTTCAGAGTTCCTGCTTGTAACACTACTACATGTGTTTTATCTTCAGAGTTCCTGCTTGTAACACTACTGCATATGTTTTGAGAGCAGTCCATAAAGTTCATCTAGATCTTCATAATGCCCAAAACAGAATTCTTTCTTTCATTTGATAAATTATGATTAATCGAGTTCTTTTTGATTATTACATTGAAAGATGTGCATATTGCCCATAATACATTATACAATTCAATTACATTTTATCATCCAAACTATGCCAAAATTCACAAATTGTTATGCAACACACTGGGGAGTGCATAACCACAGATGGAAATGGTCACCAAAACAGAAAAAAACTGCTAGTGTATTCCTGCACCGGTGGTGGTGGTGGGGGGTCTGTATGTCTGTGGAAGGGATCGTGTTGATAAAGCAATTTGCTTGACTAATACAAAAGTAAAATACAAGTGAAGTGTGCAGATGTTACCATGACTTTTAGAATCATCCACAAGAAGTGATGATCTCTTTTTGTCCAGCAACATAAGCAGTCGTGGTTGGGAAAAAAATCCATGAGGATGGGAAAGTGGGCTCATTAAACTTTGCTTTTGACGCCTAAGATTTGAGGATATTTAATAACCTCTATGCAGGAGAAATTGGTAGGCATTGGATGAGAAGGCTAACGCCCCATATTGTATGCTTAACCCCTTGAGAACCAGAAAGGGTGTGTGCAACACACATTGCATTGCAATGCATTTCACATGCTCTTTAACAAGGGTTAAAAATCTTGTTACTAGATTGGCTCATGTGATAGTGCTAATCTCCTTACTATTAATGCTTCATCTGGGCTGAATTGATCAGTAATAATGCATTAAATTAATCGGAGCCACAGGCCTTTTGGGAACCTGGCACACCCTGCATTAATATATACATTTATTATATAATATTATATAATATATAAAAATCTAAATGTTTCTGTCTCTGTAATCCATGCCTTGGGGCAGCAAGGGGAGAAGGTAGCCCTCACATCACCCAACTGGAAGGAGCGGTGATTCTGACAGGAGTAACCAGGGGGGCAAAGCCCCCGGGTTTCTCCTGTCAAAGTCACTGCACAGACTGACACAGCCCAGTGATACCATCCTCCTCTTCACCCTGCACACACCTTCACTAACTAGCAATATGGCAAAGGGGAGGGACCACCCTGTGCCAGTTGCCACATCTCCTACCTATATCCTCAATTGCCTCTCTCTTCTGTGTTGATGAAATTACCAAATGTGTTGGTACACAGTGGCAACAAAAACACAAGACTGGAAACTTCATCCTGCAATGGATATGGATATATATATATATATATATATATATATATATATATATATATATATATATATATATATATATATATATATATATATAT
This sequence comes from Rhinophrynus dorsalis, assembly GCA_037306005.1. Lineage (NCBI taxonomy): Eukaryota > Metazoa > Chordata > Amphibia > Anura > Rhinophrynidae > Rhinophrynus > Rhinophrynus dorsalis. The sequence goes on from CM074723.1 coordinate 190,618,912, forward strand.
ATATATATATATATATAGATATAAAAAATATATAGGTTTTTTTTATTATTTTAATTGACTCTACTAGATGACTTTAACAAGTTCTTTCTGGCTTTAAAGTGTTTGATATTTTTTGTATCCATCTCCGACTTCTATGTTTGCTTTTTTTGACTCAAAGGATAAATCAGGTGTAGAAAAATTGTTCACCGGCTCTTGGAGACTACAACATCACCCCTAAGCAACCAAGTGCTGAATGATGGGAGTTGTAGCGCCCAACAGCTGAGACCCAAAGATTACCTAACCTTGGCTAGACAGATAACCAGTTGTGCCATCTAGTCTACTTATTTCTCTATCTAGTTAGTTCAGACTTAATTTACACCTAAAATAACTATATATTTATTTAATTATTTATTTATTTATTTAATTTCAAGCCTTAGTCTTAGCCTTAACCACTTATCTGGGAGGCAAATTGATTTATCTATCGCCGTTTCTGTACAATCGTCTTTTTTTTTTCTTTTCTTACGTCTCCTCTTATTTTTCCACCCTCCAATCTGAGGTCATGTCATCTTGTTCTAATGTTCATTTTATGATAAATTGATCCCTCCTGAACTAAAAAAAAATCCCTTAACATATTTGAAGATTTCAATCATATCACCCTCTCCCTGCTATCATGCAAGCTATCCGTATTGAGGTCATGAAATCTTTCCTGATAGGTACTGTTTTTTTTAGCCCTTGCACAATTTTGGTGGCCCTTCTCTGAGTAGTCTCTAATTTACTGACATCCTTCTGGAGGCAAGGACTTTAGGCAAGGTCAAGCTAGTGATCTGTAAAGTGGCATTAGGTCCTCTCTCTTTCTGCTTCTAATGCCTCTTGGATACAGTTAAAATGATCCTTTCTCCCCAAATCAGAAAACAGATATATATGTATTATACCATTTCAGCTAATTTAGAATTACGGGCTGGAAAAAAATAATCTCTTGGCAACTGGACTGCCTGCTAACCCTTAATAATTAGCAGTTATTAATACAATCATCCTTTTCAATTATAGAGAAAATCAAAGAAGAATAAAGGGCATTCCATAAATACAATTAACCTTTCAGTCACATTTTCTACCTCACCTGCAAGTATTCAGAGGCACACACCATGTGTGCATTAACACAGGCCAGGAGAATAAGTCTTGGCAGCTGCAGAAGTTCCTCACAAGCCAGATAAGTTATAATAATTTATTAAAAGGTTCTAAAACAAACATCAAAAGGGATATATCTAAGCAGTCACATTCAATTCCACATTGCCTAATGACTAATTTGTAAAGGAGTGTGCAAGTCTTCTCAACTGGAGCCAAAATCATTTGAGAATACTTTGATATAATGCCACAAAGGATATGAATATAGAAGGCAGCAGGAGAAGCAAATAGCTATGTTCCATTAAAAGTGCTAATAAAAGAATAATGGAATTTCCTTGTGCTATGAATAAAGACTTGTAGTGCAAGTGCAGATACAAGGAAGAGACAGGTATCAAGATCTTTATTGGTTTTCTGTTATAGAATAAGTGGCTTTTTAAGCTACAATCATTTCCAAAGGCATTACTGCATTGATGCAACATCTTATAACAAAGGAGTTAGCATGAACTAGGCCTAAATGCACATACTGTAGACAGACATCTAGTCATATACACATATAAGATGAGGGGAAACTCTGGGGCAAGCCAGCTGCAATGCAACTATCCTTTTAAAAGGTCGCATTTAAAAGAGCGTGCAACTGCACGCCGCCTTCAACATGGAGCTTGAATGAAAAGGACGACATGAGAGTCTCGCCCTGCATATAAGCTCGAGAGTCATTTCGCCTCATTTAAACGCCACATACACTAAACAGAAGATGCACTAAGCAGAAGAGGCAGGAGTATCCCATTCTATGGGACTCTTCTGCATTGTAAGCTATAATGTAAGATTATCGTACATTATTTAAACCCATCACTGAAAGTCCTGCCTGGCAAAAAAAAAAAGTGATGAAATGATGGACGATTAAATAATGCATTTGGATCGATCGTTCAATAGCACTCAACGGGTTAAGAATCCTCCATTGTTCAATGGCACTGAAAGGGCAAAGATGTCATAACAAGTCAATATGTGCATATACCGTATACCTTTCTCTTAATTTTTCCTCCTGACAGGACTTTAAACAGCATAAAGTGGATAAGCTGAACCCGGAGACAATGACTGTAAGGAGACATATGCACTCTACTTCGTTTCATCTCACGCTATTTCAGATGCCCGAGACTGACTCCAGCACTCAAAGGGTTAAGATGCCATAAGCATCATACTTATTCTCCATTAAATGCTGCATAAACTAAGCAGAAGATTGCTTCAATCTCTGAGGCAGCAGTATCCTGTTCTACACGGCTATTCTCTGCTCGTTTCTATGCGGCTACCTCCTTAAGGCATCTATTCTTTTACAGTGCATAGCTTATCAGTGCACGGAGATCGGAGGCACAGCTTAAGGTATGCGCACTGCAGGCAGTGGATGGAGGCGAACTTGTAGGCTGCGGCATAAGAATCTAGCCCTTTTGATTCGGGTGAGATTCTGATGTGGTGCTTTTGAAGCCAGTGACCTTGTTATAGTGCCTTCATGTTGCACACTCTTATGCGTGCAACTTTTCAAAAGTGAACCACAAGAAAGAAGGAGGTCAGTCTGCCTTCTCCTTCAGAGCACCGAAAGCCTGCAATAACCTGCCTGTAAAACATGTAACTGTATATACATATTTGCACTTATGTTTGTGTGTCTCTATTTGTGTAAATATGTAACCTCACTATAAAAGCTCTACAGGACATACTTGAAAACGAGAGAAATCTCAAAGCTTGCATTGCACACCCCAATGGCAGTGAAAGGGGCAGGACGAGATCTATGCCCAATAGGTCAGAATAGACCACAAGAAGAAAACAGATCACTAACGAAGAAGAGCGGAGATAAGAAAAAGAGTAAACAAAAAATGGTAATCCTCTTTGATCAATCAAGGCTCTCAGTCATGAGAGTGGATGTCACTTCACCAAGTTATACCACGGGCACCATCTCATATCTGCACAGCTCACCTCACCAAGCGCTGCAGTGTATCTGTTAATGATGAAATATTTTTAAGCTTTTGAAATAAATAAGAAAATGGGTAGACTATCTTGTTTCCATGTTTACCACAGTGTCCTGTAAGTTTGCAATCTATCTTTATTGTTATAATTTTTTTTTTACTTATATTTTACCAGAAACATGATGCATTTATTCCAGTGCTTACCATGCACCGACTGTATGCTACATACAGATGAACAAAAAGAACCCACTCTACTTGACTCATGTCATTAGCTAAAGTACAATGCTGATCACTTACAGGAAGTACACAGGCTCTCATTGGTAAGGAAATGCAATGCTCAAATAATGAAGAGCGGGACATTATTTATCCTGTTAAAACACTTGCAATGCATCTTTCCTAGAAGAGACTGATCAAACCTGAAATCTACTAATCCTCTGGAAATCAAAGGGTTAAGGGCAAAGATTACTACTTATGCACATAATTGTTGTCAGAAGGCGATGGGTTGGTATGATGGCTGACTGTATGCCTTTGTAAAACAGGTAAACTGGTTTAACAGTGGATTGGAGTATCTTTGCTTCCAGCCTTCTATAATGGACTTTACAGCTAGCCAATCACACTGTGTTATGGTTGTAACAGTGTCCAATCAATAGAAGTAGGCATAGTCTACATTTTAGTGGGAAAAGACAATGTTCTTTCCCTTGTGTCTTCACCCCTGGGTTCAGCCAGTGCTAGGTAGTGGCAGGCAGATGGCGAAAATATTTATGTATGTGATATCTGACCACCTGTCAACTTCTCCCTGCCCCTGGGAAGGAGGAGTAACCGGCTTGCATTCTCCACAGTATTAGGAAGGGGAGTAAGGGGGAATTCCCCCTCCCATACACCCTGCACTTCCCTTGTTCCTTCTCCTCGGATGCTCTCGATGACAAACAGCCCTGGAAGTGTTAGCAGGACTCTGGACAGACCCAAATACAAGGGAACACAGGGCTACCTGTTAAGAGATACAAAGATCTGTGCCAAATGTCACTTCGATTGGGAGGCTTAGTTGTCAAAGCGGATTTCAATAGCAACTAGCATCCTGTGATTATGAACCTGCAGAGAGTCTTTTTGTCATCATGATGTGCATTCTCCTTACACTGCCTTTGCAACTTGTTATGCTGCTGCGTAAATGGGCACATTTGCTTTACATCTTTGGAGGGCTTTTTTTTTTTTTTAAACTCTTATTATTTCCGCTCTACTTACTTCAGCAATCTGTTTTCTTATTTTGGTCCACTTTTGGTCCACTCTAATCTGTTTCTCTGGCAGAGGTTTGGTTCTGCCCCTTTCAGTGCCACATGGGTGTGCAATGCAAATCCCTATGAGACTGATTTGTTAAGGGCGGGATGTGGTTTGTGGAGCTAAAGTCTGAGTGGATCTTCTCCACTCCCCCAGTGGACAGATACGGGAGCAGAGAGAATGCATTCAGGCTTCAGGGTTGTCAAACTGCTGTCAAAGTGTACGGGAGGGTATCCCTTCCACATCACTAGCACTGTGAAAATCCTATATGCTAATGAGTCCACATCCCCACTTGTTTCCCTAATTCTTAGTACATATGGTGATGTGTGTCTCTATTGCCAAGTTGATGTGCTCGCCACACATCGCCAGCCATACATCACCATAGTATCACCCATTAGTGCATCTCCCATGTGGCGTTCAGGTTTCTACATGTTTGAGAACAGAAATGTGCTAATTAAAGAAAGAACTGTAATAATTAATTTGCCACAATAAATGCTAGGACAGTTACCACTAGATAGCACTGAACCCATTGTAGTGAAGGAAAAGTGCAGTGGGGGCAATCTACTAAAAAGAACTGGAGACATTCTGAAGTAAACCAATAGTGCCACAGGTGAAAAAGAACATTCCATTTGATGAAAATGGACATTTGACCCCTTCCTTGTACTACAGATGTCTGAACTGCAATACTTCACAATGAGTTTAAGACTTTTCTAGTATTCAAAGAGTTAAAAGCCCAAAAAAATCCAGCTGTAATTTTGGAGTATTTTTACTTGTCTCTATGGTGCAGTTGGTTTGTCCCAGAATGCCTCCATTTCTGATAAAAAGTGGTACAATTTTGGAGAAAACCAAGTAACAAATAACATTAAACCCCTTGATTGCTAGAAGGGTCTCCAGTACATTGCTTTGTAATGTACTGGGACCCCTCTAGCATTCAAGGGGTTAAAAGTCTCACTAAATAAATGGGAATCTTTATTTTTCCCCTATGGTGCAGCTGGTAAATTCCAAAATTGCTCGAGTTCTTAATGCATGTCCCTTCTTTTCCTTAGACTTGCTGTTCTGTAGTATAAATGACCACATCTTGTTTCTGGTGTTAGGTGTACTTTATTTTTGAGCTGGGGATTCAGACCATCACAGAAGTGGTGAAGAGAGTCGAATAAAACATGGGACAAAAACAAAACCATCCTATCACTATCAAAATACAATAAGAAATATCTCTTTGACTTTAAGACATCAGTCAAATGAACACTTGCACAAGGTGACTGTGAGGTATCAGAAGTGTGGAACTTTCTGAAGAACTGTTCAATTCATCTGCCAAAAATATGTGTAATCAACTACAACCAATTGCTTTCTTTCAGGATTAATATGAATTACCATTGAGATTTCATAAGAGAAAACATAGGCAGGCTACTTCTAGAATTATTAATGCGCCGTTACTAGGGTTGGCAGTTTTTCTTGGGAGAAATAAAGACCTTACTCCTGCTGCTACTGTTGGACTTACTGGCACCAACCCCAATTTTCACTAGTTTGCCAGTAATATATTGGCTGGACAACAACCCTGAACATTACTACTAATAGCTCCTAATAAGGAGAGTGAAATGGAACCGTATCAAAGGAAGACTGGCTACGAGAACCAAAACACACGCATTCCAGCTGTTAATCATTCACATGCTTATTACTCTAACATAGGACGCACGTATTTATCAATGAGCCAGTTATAACATTGCAGGAGAGGCTGTTGTATCAAAAATTATACAATTAGACTCAAATGTAAATGGTTTTTGCACTGTTATTCATGCATACCAATGGTTGCAGGTGTTTATTTGTATTCAAATTTTAACTACTTATTACAAGTTAATTTCTCAGCCATACTTAAGCCAGTTTACTACATGCAACCAGTGTATAAAATGTGAAGCAAAATCTATAAATGACTGCATGCACATTTCACACCTATTATTGGGGCCTTAAGTTGAACTAAACAACCAGCAATTGTGGAGCCATCCAACTGCACCATAGGGAACAAATGAACACCAGAGGTGTGTGCAAATGGGGCTGTTGAAACACTACTATTCACAGGGTTAAAAAAAAAAACCCTATTTAAAAGGCTAGTAACTTGTAGAAATAAATGCCCCTCGATTATTCTTCATTTTTTTTGTTCATGTAGAGCTGTATGACAATACTTTTCGATGTGTAGTTAAAGACCTATTAAATTATAAAGAGCCCCCCCTCAGGCCACTTTTACATGCGTAACCCTGTTCACTAAGCCGGTTCGGATGAATCACAGAGAGGAACAATCTTCACTGAGCATAAGGAAAAAACCTGCTCTCCTTCTGGCTGTGAGCAAGGAAAATCCTGCCCCTTGCTTTGTCCCTTGCTGCAAGCTGTCTGGATCCCACATCTGAGGGGAGGTGGTGTAACATAGGTAAAAAGGGCGGGAGGGAGACTCTTGATAATTTACTCTTTAACTACACAAAAGTACTGTAGTACAGCTCTACATGAGCAAAAAACTATGGAGAATAATAGAACGGGCATTTATTTCTACACATTACTATCTCTTTAAATCAATGGGAGGTTTGGGAATTTTTATTTGTCACCTATTGTACAGATGTTTGATCTAGAATTGCCATTATTCTGATTTCTGCATGAGGCCCTACTACAGTTTCTTCAAACAAACCTAATTATGCACATATAATTACATTTCACAAAATGCTACTGATAACCATATAAAATTAAAAAAATACCATTCCATTTTATCTAATTAAAAAATTGCTCATTGAATTCTCTCACCTTGTGGTCATATGGGTTGTATGAATGGAACAGCTGGGACAACTCCTTGGTTCTCTGTTTTTTCTGCAATGTTAGAACAAAACATTGTGGTTATTAAGAATATCTGAGATAACAGATTTGAACACTATAAAGATTAAAACATTAACCCCTTAAGGACCAGCGGTCCTGGGAAGTTTCCATCCCATAAGGACCGATTTGATCCTTGCCGACGAGCCAATACATGTGACCTGTTGCGTGTATCGGTGCTCCACGTTGGGGCCTGAGAGGGATTGCTCCAGTCTTGGAGAGGTCAATTTTAGGCCTCATTTTTACTTACAGCTCTCCCGGTGGAGCGCTGTAAGTAAAAAGTACGTAAAGTGCTATGACCGTCATCTGTCCTTAAGTGTTTAAGGACCATGACATTCATAGTATGTCATGTAGTCCTTAAGGGGTTAACATGCTTTTGTTTACAGAAGGGGGTAAACAGAATCTGCTATGCTCTGGGGAAACATCTGAGGATGCCCTCCCCTATGGTCTAGCACTCAAAGTGTTATGGAAGAAAAGAGAAGCGGCTCAGTGATGCTATTCTTATCTTATGGTCTAGCAGCAACCTTTCGTGATGGATTCAGTGGCCACCGGCCACCAGCCACAAAAAGAAACAGGTCTGATAGTAAGGGGTCCAATGGGCTCTTGCATGCCTAGGCCCAGTTACAACTGAACCATCTGCAGCTATACCCCTTATGCCCCAATACAGAACCCCACAAACCATTCAAATACTGATGTCAATGTAATAAGAAAAGTGTTGCAATTCTGGAGCAAACCCACTACCCTATAGGGAAGAAAAACAAGTTCCAAAAGACTTAAATGGGACTTTTAATCCCTTGAGTGCTGGGGAGGTCTTCACAAGGCATCAGGCATTTTGGGGAATTTTTAGATTTTTCCAGTGGTGCAATGATTTGCTCCAGAATGTATCCATTTTTACTTAGAACATCAGCCTCACTGTGAACGGTCATGTAAAGTAGTGTTTCAAAGTGACATAAGCCATAACATTTCCATATCTGCACAATTTAATGTGGTATGTAATCCTTGCTGGCCTTAACAATTAACTCTGTTTATCTCCGAGAAAGAGTAATAATGTTCTAGCACCCCAATAATGAGAAGTGTGCGCATTGCTGTGTTTATAAGTAAGGGATGGACAACCTTCAGCTCTCCATCTCAATCTGTCCACAACTGGGTGAGGACAAGATGAATTGTAGTCTAACAGCAGGGGATAGGTTTCAAGATGTCTACCCCAGTCTATGGTCCGTTATTGTTAATGAATTTTGGATACAGAACTATAACCCAATAAATTCTTGGTATTATTATTGAAAACATTTTATTTTTGGGGAAAAACCTGTTTTTGCCTCTGGGCCTGTCACCTTTAATAAGTTTGCATATTTGAAAATTGTATTCTTTTATTCTTCATTCAAAATAGACCAGCAGATGAAACTGTTAGGCTGTATTAATAATTTCCATTTCTGGATTGTTATTTCAGCATAGCACAGACCTTAGAAGGTGAATGCACAACCATGAGTCTTTGCACGATCAGGAGCTGGAATCCATTGTTAGCCCTTACACCTGCCTGACACCAATTTACAAAGATACCTATGCCAAAAATCTTCCCCTTAATGCTTCATATTCTCTATTAGAGGCTAATTCCAGAGTAGATAAACTGGCGAATTATATATTTGGCAATATGTATGAAGTACTGCAATGAAAGAGATCACCATCCAGAGATAAAAGTATTCATATCTCATAATCCACTGGTTATCAATTTGTTTATGGTTGTGGAAACATTTAGTTGCCATGTACATCCTCTTGGAACTGGACAATCAAACTTGATAATCAATGGATTCAATGGAGGCAGATGCCTCTTTAGCATTAAAGGGGTTAATATAGTATCTATAGCAAATGTATACAAAATCTACTTCATGTCAATAACTTAAAAATAAATGATTAGGCGTAAGTGTATTAGTTACTGTGTCTGATAGCTATTCACACTTCTACAGAAAGGTCTACATTAGTCGTTCTCAAACCTACCTTTAGGGACAACTACCAAGCCATGTCTTTAGCATTTTTGGTGCTTGCATACAGATGAGTTAATTACATCACCGAGCCTCTGATTAACCTAGCTGTGCTCAAGCAAGCAAATGTGAAAGACGTGGCCTTTAAGTAGTTGCAGAGGATAGACTTGATAACCTCTGGAGCTACAAGATGGTACACTATGAGAAGTTCCAGTTTCCCACACATAGTCTTAGAACCATACATACACAAACAGCCATTCAAGTTTTATTCTACTATCCTCCATTAATGACTTTGTTCTGTGGAATTTCTTGTACTTCTTCAGGGGACCCTAGAGCTCCACAAAACACAGGTACCATTGTCAAACTATATACAGGATGGTCTTTTGAAAAACATGACAAATAGGAAGATTTTAATGCAGTTTTCAAACATGAAAACGTAATTCAACTTGAACGTTCACTTTAGCCTTACACTCATACTGATGCATTTAAGTATCCATAAATGTTAAAATATTGGTGGCGAATATTAAGCAATAATTCGGATTAGTGGTTTCACAAAAATTGGCCTACTTTTAGCAGCTTCCTGTCTCCTTATAGTTGCTATTGTATATCAGTTAGTTTGCATTCTGTACCCACTACATAGTGTAGATGAATTCAATGTTCAAATCTGAAATATCCATCTACAGAGCTGTAAACAAGCTATTCCTTCACAGAGTAGATAGGAAATAAATGTTATTTTAAGTTGAAGTCATGATGAAGAAATCTGGGATATATCAGCAAAATCAAATTATACACCGTTTTACTCTCTGTTCAATACCTTTCCGATCAAGGTCATGGACACCTCTTTAAATCTAAATGGTAGTATTATTTTAATGTTTGGGAGTCAAAGTGCCATAAGGACAAACATGTCATTTATCATGTAATATGTTGCTACACAATCTCTGAGTTATAATAACAATAGCAGCAACAAAATTACATAAAAATTATTAGAAATGGTGGCAAGGACCCTAGCTAACTAGAACCATTAAATAGAACTTTCAGTTTTCAGACAGTTCGGAAACATGAAAGGAACAAAGGCATCTGGTAGACTTGTGTGTCAATTTAGACCAAGTATTTACTTATTTATTTATTTTAAGCCCATTTTATTGAATGAAATCATTTGGTACACCACAGTGACAACATTTACCACACAGCAGATTGTATACATTAGATCACAGAATATTAGAAGATAAGCACACAAGACAAAAGGAAAAACTGCAGTCGAGAAGTATCAATACTCATATATTGATCTCTCCATTTTAAGTTTCTCCTTCCTAATCCCCCGCCCCACCAATCTATCATTAGAATGATCTAACAGCAAAAACAGAGAGGGGAAGGGGTGGAGGAGGAAAGGAATACCCTTCCAGATGGGAGAAGGGTGGATGAAATGACAAACTATGTAGGTGAATCAAATCCGGTATACAGGTAATGTGAGGAAAGATGGGAGTACACTAGGATTTAGCAAGTGAAGTAATTATCTAGGAAAGTAAAAGAAAGTAATTTCAGGAAAGTTTAGCCATTTTTCCCAAGTCATCTCAAAGTTTCTTGATCAGCCACTATGCAAGTAAATGAGATTATGAAACTTGACATTTTCAGAGTCAGTAGATGATGTAGGGGCCACTGTGCAAGAGGAACATATTGTACCAGAATACTCCCTAAGGCGCCCAGTCTGGCATGAGGACCAGTGGAGGTTCAATAAGTTAGGAGGACCCCAGAATCCTTAGCCTTGGATATTCGCATGTGTCCCTCAGATTCTGGCACAGTCAGAAGACCAAATAAAAGTAGTGTAAAAGACAGTAAAGAAATAGCAGAAAGATAGGAAAAAGTAACTGAAGATATGCAAAAAGTACATATATGACTGAAAAGAGTTCAGTTGGCAAGAAAGAAGAGACCAGTCTCTGTGGAGAATGCAGAATTCAAGAAAGAAGAGGATTATACTAAAACCACTCTTCCATGCTGGAATCCAGGGCTTCTGAGAAATGTAGTTTTTCCCTGTAAAAATGGTAATGTGGCTTTCCAGCTATTCAAAAAAGGTACTCCCCAATAAGGGAAGTGGGTCCCACGAAGGGTTGCTAGACAGTAAGTTTAACAAGGAGCACTATGAGATCAGTCTTCTAGGTGTAACAGGAGACAAGATATATACCTCTGCTGTTCAGTGTATGAATCCAAAATGGCCACAGTGTGGGCACCCAATCTTAAAGGGGCCATGTTCAAATTCAGTAAATGTACCAAATAAACATAACGATGGAAATAACGATGGAAAGCGAGAGATCAATAGAAAGTGTCTAACTTATTTCAGCACACTCCTGTTGCAGGAGGATGTTTAAAAAATCCCAGAAAATGGATGTTTATGGAAGAAAATAATGCGCTGTAATAAATTCTGAAAGCCCTTCTCAACCAAGATACTTCTACTCCACCCTTCGCTTTCTCTATTCTCTCTTACTTAATGGACTGAACTGCATCACACCACCCTGCTCTACATCTTGACTGAGGCAATCTGTTGCTAGTCTTATGGCACCGAAAAGCACCCTTCACATCATACACTAGTGATCCTCAGTTTTAGTCCTTTGGGCACAGCATCAAGTCAGGGTTTAAGGATATCTGTGATTAAGCACAGGTGGAAAAATCACAATGACCGAGTCCCTGATTCCACACCTGTTTACAAACAGGGGTATCTTGAAAGTCTGCAATGTTGGTATACCCCAAGTATTAGCACTGAAAAACACTGTTTTAGTACCATACAACCCAATTATTATACCAAATTTATCACAATACCTTTTTTGCTGAATGAAATCTGATATTTAGTCTCAATTAATTAATGCCACCAATTAACACATACGTCTTCTATGCAAATTGAGCAGAAACCAGTGAGGTAAACAGATAATACTTGTCAAAGATTGTGATTTCACAAATGGAGGACACATTCAGCTGATGGATACAGTTTAATTTGTTAAGTACAAAGATAATAGTTATATTAAAAGTATGAGCCATTTATGCAGTTCAACTCTGTGATTCAAGAATACAATCAATAGAAACTAAATTAAATAAAAAAATAACAATGTTCGGTAAGTTACAAAAATATATTTGTGTGTGTGTCTGATGAGGATTGAGCTTAGCCCTGTCACTTCTCCCACATACACACTTAGCTCCTTTTCACTCGTGACCGAGGATGACGTTTCCCTTATTCTTACATGATCAAACTTAACCACATGCCCTCTTGACCCAATTCCATCGCAGCTCACTCAAAAACTTCTTCTATACTAACTCCAACCCTTACTCACCTATTCAACTCTCTGTGACAACGGCACCTTCCCATCCTCTTTCAAGCACGCACTAATCACGCCCGTCTTAAAGAAACCCTCCCTGGACCCAAACTCAGTGTCAAACTACTGCCCATTTCTCTTCTTCCATTCACCTACGAGCTCCTGGAACATCTCATATATATCCGGCTCACTAAATTCCTCTGCTACTATTTCCTGTTAGATTCCCTGCAATCTGGATTACAAACTCATTATTCCACTAAGACTACCCTCACTAAAGTGGCCAATGACTTGCTCTTTGCCAAGTCAAAAGGCCACTACTCCCGACTCATTCGCCTGGACAGGTCAGCTGCCTTTGACACAGTAGATCAGCCACTGCTCCACCAAGCTTTCCACTCCCTAAGTCTCTGTGCACCGCCCTCCCTTGGTTCTCATCATATCTCAGCAGCCGCTCCTCCAGTGTGTCCTACTCTGGCTCCACTTCTTCACCCCTCCCACTGTCTGTTGGAGTACATGCCACAAGGTTAATTCCTGAGCCCCTTTCTCTTTTCAGTCTACATCTCATCCCTTGGCAAACTAATAAACTCCTTTGGGTTTCACCATCATCTCTAGGCTGATGACGCACACATCTATATTTCCTCCCCAGACCTCTCCCCTTCCCTCCCGTCCCAGGTATCTAATTGCCTCTCTGCTGCGTCTTCCTTCATGTCCTCCTGTCATGTCAGACTTAACCTTAGCAAAATCAAACTCATAATTTTCCCTCCCTCTCCAACCAGCCTTACCCCAGATATTGTATTCACTGTTAACAGCACCACCACCATCACACCAACCCCTACATCACACTGCCTGGGGGTTACTTTCGACTCCACCTTATCCTTCTTTCCACACATTCAGTCAATCTCCAACTCATGCTGCCTCCACCTCAGTAACATCTCTAGAATCCAACCATTTCTCATCCACCATACTACTAAAATTCTAATCCAAACACTCATCATGTCCCATCTTGATTACTGTAACTCACGCCTAGTTTGCTTTCCTTTCACCCGACTAACCCCACTGCAGTACATAATGAACTCTGCTGCAAGACTAATCTATTTAACACATCACTTTTCTAACACCACTCCCCTTTGCCAATCCCTACATTGGCTCCCAGTAGCATATAGAATTAAATTCAAAATTCTGGTGCTAACTTACAGAGCCCTTACCAACACTGCACCCCCCTATATTTCATCTATCATTTCCAAATACACTCCCAATCACAATCTTCGTTCTGCACAAGACCTTCTCCTCTCTACAGCTCTTATTACATTCTCCCACCTAAAGGACTCCTCCCATGCTGCACCTGAGCTCTGGAATTCCCTCCCCCGTCCCATCAGACTCTCCCCACCCTTCAGATCTTCAGACACTCCCTGAAAACTCATCTCTTCAGAGAAGTCTATGAACTACCTCCATAACTGTTATGAGCAAGGTCAGACCAACAGTCTGTCCAACTTCTGCTCACCCTCATTCCCTTCTAAAATCACTCTTCCACCTACATCCCCATTTCTTTGTTCACAGTCTTGTTCACAGTCTTGTCACCTCTTCCCTGGACCACTGCACTCAATAGCATCTTCTTTCCCCCGCCCACAGAACAGCAGTTCATGTGGCAGGAGATGCTTACATTCCATAGCACTTATTGTGTCCAATCTACCTTCCTCTAGACTGTAAGCTATCTTGAGCAGGGTGCTCTGATCCTTTTGTTCTCCATGTTCCATTTGTACCATTTAATATCTCTGTATGTCTATTCCCTATTGTACAGCACTGCAGAATAAGTTGGCTCTACATAATAAAGAATAATAATTATGTCAGATCTCAATGTTTAGTTTTCATCTGTTGACAACAAAATAAATTAGATATGTTGCAACCAGTTGCCTGTTTCCAAATATATCCCTGTGGCAAAAGCTAAGCATCCACTGCTTAATTCCTCTGTCCACTTGTGAAAGCTCTGGTTAGCATTCAAGTCAATGACCAAAACACCTATGGTGCCTTTGTGACAAAACCAATGTGTGACCAACATCAAATGCAACAGGATCACATTATGTATTTATCACAACACTTATATCCAGAGATAACAGACTTACTTGCTGTATCTAAACTAATGAATATGTGCCTGTGTTAGTCTAAGCACTCTATACTTTTCATATGAAAGGGAAGATCTTTTTTGAAAGAAAGGGATCTTGGCTTTACAAGTGGTATGTGCTGGGAAGGTTAACATTCTTTAAATTAAAAGTGAAGAACTGGGGATGAGTGGTGGCAGAGTAAAACTAATTTATTATTAGAGAGGTTACACCTTTATTATGTATTTGCACATGTTCGCTCTTAAAGTCATTTTATAATACAGAAGTAAACAAACCTTCAGCATTTTGTTGGAAATGTACAAAATGTCAGGAGAATATATATTCTAACAAAAGACCAGAGTGTGTGTTCATGCTTAAAGTGACCTTGCGCGGTAGCTGTAATACAATGCAATGCAATTCAATGATGAATAGAAAATAGTGGTGCATTAGGCTGATAGAATTTCTTTTCATTTTTTTTCACATACGACATTGTGACTGCGAGGTACAACTCTATGCAGACATTTCTAATTTTGCTGCCATGGTGCCGTCATCTTTCAGAGGTGTTCTTTTTTTATTAGATCTGAGTAGATCATTTTTAGATTTGTAGTTCACAAGTGAAACATAACAAGAACATAACACATTACATGACTCTACTCAACGAAAGACATTAGTGAATCTCCAGTTAAATCACTGTCACTTAAGTGGAGATCTGAGCAGTGTGCACCTTAACCACTCTATGGAAATAAATGCAATTAATACCCTCCATAAAGTCAGGTATCACGGGCCTTATGGAGAAGAAAAATATGGGCAATTCTACAGCAGACCAAACACAAGAGGGGGAAATAAAAATAATAATGTTTAAAATATCTTTTAAAACCTGCTGTCCAAAATGTAAAGGAAGGGTAATTTTTTGATGAAAATATGTTATAGGGCTTTTTCTGCAAGCAAAGCAAGGGTACTCCGACTGCTGGAAGATGCATTGATCCATCTGGTGTTCAGACTGTTTATCTAGTATTCAGTAATTCTACTGCATTATATGGGAAATGTGAATCTCTGAGTACAGTTCTCCATCCGAATGTGATAGAAACAGATTCATCCCTATATGACAAATTGAAAACGTATAAGTTTTGAACACTGCAAATACCAGCAGTGGGAGTATTCTTACAAAAAAGTTTACTCATTCTTTAGGAGTGTGTCAGTTTCCCCTCCTTTAAATGCAGACCTTCTGAAATGTTTTACTCTTTCTTGTCCTATCCTTTCACAGACTTCCCTACCTCCATCATAAGTACAACTTCCCAACACAGTTACAGTCACCATGGCAACCACAACCAGAACAGTGATTTTACTATCTCCCAAACATGAAATACAATAAGCTAGTGGTCAGGACACCAAAAAATTATTCAGAGAGGGAATTATTATCTTGGTCTGTTTAGGCAAAAAAGTCATCATGAAACCCTAGCTCCACTCATAGTGTGAGCTCAGAGCAAAGGGAGTGAGCTGGGAGAATAAAACATTAATAATTTCCAAAGGGTGGCATTTTAAAAAGTGTGACAGACATCAGTGATAGTCTTAATTGTTCAACAACTTAAATAAAAATAGTTATTGTTACACATTACAACTTCTTGAAATTCAGACTTTTCACCTCAAAATGCCAAACAGTTCTCCAAATCGCTGCAGTTTGTGATCTCTCTAGAATTCAAGAGGATAAAGGCTTCATTTACATACGGATATAATTATTCCCTCCCTATAATGCAATTGCTTTGCTCCAAATTTGGTCATCTATAGGGATGGAAGAAAACCTTTGATCAAACATACAAAAAAACAGTTAGTGATAATACTGTAATTCCCTCCCACATGTAGTATTTCCCTGTTGTATTCCCACAAGATCAGTATAAAAGAGAATGCCAGTTAACTGCATTGTCAATCAGTGCTGGGGAGGGAAAAAAGAGAGAGAGAGAGATTGCTGCTCAAAGCACAGACACCCCTGCCCTGTCCCAAGTGGTGGCCACAGAACCATGCACTGGTAGCCATTGAGCCATAAATACTGCCCCCCACACCCTTGTGCCATGCTGTGGTTGCCATAGAATCATACACAATGACCCCTAGCCTTGTCTCACTGGTAGTCACAGGACCACACATTTTAACTCCCCCCAGCCTTGTCCGACTGGTAGGCCTAGAATCACACATACTGACCCCCAGCCCTGTCCGCTGCATCAGTATCTATAGAACTACACACACTAAGTATGACCCCAGTACTTGGCCATAGCAAGCACAGGCAGAAAACTGCAAACTTCTCATACAAATTAATTGGCAGCAGCAAAAAGGTGGATATATTTCTATGCACAGGAATATACACAAAAAAAGTAGTACATTGTGTTTATTTTTCCCCACAAAAATTGCTGTTAGGTACAGAATAAAAACAACAAAAAAAACAAGAACAGCAAAATGCTTTATAGGCCTTTAAGCATCATCATTATAAATGGTGCCTTTTATTTTTCTTATAAAAAAAGAAAAATGACCTTAGTGATTTAACCAAGCATAGAAAAAAAGTTAAAGTATTGGTCAAATGGCCATGTTTGAGAGGGATTCTAAAAACCAGCAGTTATTCCCAAACTGTAGATGTAGCGGATTTATTTAACATTATGCTGCAGCTTTGATAAATATCTCTTAGGACAAAACACTCTTTTGAAAGCTCTGCACCTTCAAAATAGTGAACGGAACTGTTATGGGATGGATATGAGATATTTATATTATTTTTCATCATCATAAGGCCAGTTCACTTTATACACTTTCTTGAGTGAATCCACTTTCTACAATGAATGGCTGGTGTCAATAGAGCACCAGGTTTCATGCTTAAAACTGGGATCTTATTGCCAGCTTGGGGCATGTAATGGTGTTAATCACCCTACTAGTCTTTCGGGAACCTAGCAACTCACCTGATTAATTCCTCTGAGGAGCAGAGGAAGGCTCAGATCATTCCAAAGCAATGCACTGCACTTCTGCCTGGTCCTAAGGTTACATTATATATAAGGCAACCTTGGGATCTCTTGCTATTGGGGACTATTACTACTATATTATTGGAGATCATGGGAGGTGATGTCTCCAAAATCCAAAGATTGCATGCCTGTTCTAATGTACCAAATGAGCATTGTTATAAGCAGTTTAGGTCTTTTTCAATCAATTACCTTTGTTTTCAAGTAGAAATCAGTAGGTTTCAATATACAAATGTTTCTGCTAATATTTATTAGTATGGAAAGTTCTAAAAGGAGTAAATAAAAAACAGCCCTGATCTACGTACACAGGTGCTTAGTGTGCAGACCTGTTTCTTCTGATTGCATTTCTAGATTTCCCCAATCAAACTGCACTGTACAAATATTACCCAGCCCAACACAAACCAACATCATATTAAACTGAAGTGGATGAACAAGCAAATGGTGTGATTCACCTGAAAGCTTTGACCTTCTAACCCTGGTGTTTTGTTCTACACACTGCATACTTACTGGAACTCTACTAAGAAAAAAGGTGCAAATCTTGGGTAAACCAACTGCATCATAGATATCAAATAAAAGTCTCCTCTGACTTAAATGGCACTTCTTACCCACTGAATGCAATGGGGGTCTCCAACACATTAGTTTAACCCTTTGAGTGCCAGAGAGGTATCCGACACATGGCAATGCCTTGGATAGCTCTCTAGCACTCAAATGGTTAAATGTCCCATCTTGCCAGTTTTTATTTGTTACCTATGGTGCAGCTGGTCTGTGCCACAACTTCACTTTTTCTTCGTACATCAGCCCCACTGGGTAGGATATTTTCAGACTCATATACATTAACCCTTTGTATATGTTTACACAAATAGAAATGTTATATTATATATATGATAATTACATATTAGTGGTTTTTAAATACAAAGAAGCAGATATTTTTAGGGATTCAGGCTGGAAGAAGATCTGATTTTTTTTGGGTAGGATATGCCAGGCTATTAGACCTCTGAAGGAGAAGGCGGATCAGCTTGCTTGTTTCTTTTAATGTGGAATACAGCTGCTGGTAATGCCAGAGTAAAGTCTCCAGAGGCTCCAAGGGCAAAACTAACCTGCCCATGTGAAAAAACAGAAAGGTAGGCTTACAACACAAAGCTTGAAGTAAGGCTACCAGCTGAACAGACACAGTAGCCAGAAGAAAAGCTGTCTTGAGAGACAAGAAAAACAGAGACACCGAAGACAGAAGTTCAAAAGGAGGCACTCCCAACACTATGTTCAAATCCCATGGAGGACTAGGATCCCAAAATAAAGGGTAGCAAAGAGCTACCCTTTGGACAAAGGCATCAGGGAGCAAGGCGATATATGCCACTGGAAAAGAACAGAAAGAGCTGAAAAGTTAACCTTGATGGAACTAAGACTAATTCCTTTCTGAATACCATCCTGAAGAAAGGCCCAAACTACTGGAAGCCAAAAAGCTAGCCCTGGTAAGCACACCACTTGCAGAAGTGAGACAAAACCCATGATAGGCCTTAGAAGCAAATCTGAGGAACTTTGCTGTTCATACCAGAGGCCCTGATATCCACAGTTGGGAGGCCAAAATGGCAGACAATCAAGTTAAACACACACTGTCAGCTTCAAATTTCCAAATTTGACCATTTTGCTGGCTTAAAAACTCATGTACCAACTGGGCATGTATGAAAACTGAAAAATGCCCAAAACAGAATGAGTTTCGATTTCTAATGTCTCTGTACCCTCTCTCTGGAAAAAGTTACGTGTGCGTCAAAGTAAGCTTTGTACAATGTGTACTGACTGTGTCAACAGAAAAACTCGGAAATGTGCATTACATACATTACATGCTGTGTTTATCTGCGTTATACTCTAAAGTAAGCTTATCTAAAAATAAATACACGTTATACCATTCCATACCAGCACCCTTTTTTGCATAAAACCAGCACACAATAATACTCGAAAAAGAACTGCATGCACTTGTGGGACATGCAAATGGATAAAACACACAGGCCCACTGGGGACAAATAAAGATTCCTAAATTCCCATGCAGTGGAATAAAGATTTTTAACCCCTTTGGATGCTTTGCAATTAATTAGAGACCTCTCTAGCATTCACGTAATTAAAAGTCCAATTTAATATAACAGGAATGTTTGTTACCTACAGTGAATTTGGTTTACTCCAGAATAACTCCAGTATAACCCCAGTTTGCCATTATAAATATGGGCCACGGTACCTTACTGATTCATCTCAGTAGGGTTACAGTTTCCATTGCTGCCAAATTTCAAATAGCAAGTTGTTTGAGGATTTGCTATCAGGGCTGTTTGAGACTTCATTCGGAAATGGAGATGCTTTATCCAGCAGCTCTGATGGGAAGTCACCATATTCATAAGTGAAAATTCCAACAAACACAGCAATTTAAGACTTGAGGTTGAATTTGAGAAAGTCTGCAAAATCAATATTTTACTAGTCAGGTGAAAAATTATCTTCAATGTAATCCAGACCATAATTAGAGATATTTGGGCAGAATTTTTTTTTCTTTAAAAAAAAAAAAAGAAACAATATAAAACTAGTGTCAAAGCTCTAAATCACTTGATTTTTAGCGTTTCCAAAATATTCTCTCATGTGGCATAATTATTGCGGAGGTAGAAGATTCAAATAATTTAAATGAGCAGAGACTTTTTTGATGTGAAAATGTTATTGTGATTTTACCGTGGACTAAAATAAGGATACTCCCATTACTGGGAGATTTTTTTTATTCAAAAGTTATTACAGTTCAAACTTATTTTTCATTAAACTGTTAGCAACAGCACCATCTGGCATCCAAAACGCACATTTTATATGTATAACACACTTGTAACTTGAGTCATAGCGCTTCCACGGTAATAGTAGGAGCAGCACTGCTTGGTGACTATGATAGAAAACTGCTGTTTAATTTTAGAAAAAAAGTTGTAATAAATTTTGAATGAAACATTTCCCAGTAGTGTGAGTAATCCTCTACTACTTATCAAGAAAATAATTGCAATATATATTTTTTAATTAAAAATTAAAAAAAAAAAAGTATGAATGTCGACTGATGAACCCCTCTCTTGTACTCAAAGTGTTAGCCTTTTAAGTGTCTCAGAGGTGTGCAGTATATTGATCTGCAGAACACTGTATCCTCTGCTGGCACTGAATAGGTTAAATAGCAGAATATTTTAAAGTACCTCTAAATTCCCCTAAATTAACAACTACTTTAACCCTTGGATGCTAGCAAGGTCTCCAACCCGGTGCTGCACAGTGCACTGGATACCTCTAGCATTCAAGGGGTTAAATCACAAAGTCTCAAAGTTCCCCCTCCCATTTCTTGGACAATCAACCAAAATGTCTCCAGCTCCGTGTGTGTCATTATGAAGTGATGTGCATTAATTTGGCAGCCATTTCAGTAATGACTGACAGGTGCACAAGAGAAGGCTGGAACAGCCTCCAGATCTAAAATGTAGGAAAAGGCCGAGAAAAACTAATGCCACAGGCTAACCATGGCAATCTGCAAAATTGAGAAAATGACACTGTAGCTTTTTAAAACCATCCCTGACAATTGACATTCTCTTCAGACATTAAATGTTAGCTTTCAAGACATATGTCAGAATGTAATGGAAAAAAAATACATTTCTTCCTACTTTTTTGTCCCACTTGTCCTACCAACAGGCAAGTCCAATTACCAAGGCAGACATATACCAGCCTGACTGCAAGGACCTCAAATGACTGTACTGAGCAGAAAAAATAAACAAGAAATATAGTAATCATACTGCTCGCTTGGTAACTTTCAGTGCTATGTGTTCAGTTGTTACAGAACTGTATTCTCTTTTTAGTTTGCTTGTATACTAAATGTATAGGCCACCAGGTCCAGATTTACATCTCTGGTGCCCCTCAGCAAAACACCCTAGGAGCACTTAGGCCTGCCCACACTCCTCACCCCATTCCACTGTACCATCACTGTTCCCTGGCACAGAAATGCACATAAAAATGTAATCCTTAGTTGCTAGAGAGACCTCCAATGCATTCCTTTGCAATTTGATGGAGACCCCTCTAGCATCCAGTTAGTTAAATAATAGCTAAAAAGGTATATAAACTGGTATAGGGATAATGAGATTGTGCTGGGCAAACAAACAATTAAAAATGTAGATGTGGCAAGTACTACTCAGACACCCTTCAAAATGTCCAGCTTTTATATTTTCAATTAAAAACAAATATCAAAATTTTGGTGTGCTAGGCCAGGGGAGCTCAAACCCGTCCTCAAGCCCTTCTAACAGTGCATGTTCCCAGGATATAGTCGATTCAACACAAGTGAATTTCTTGAACTCAGATTCTTCATATTAATTGAAACATTAACTGCTTCACCTGTGCTCATGGGACAAGAGCCGAAAAATCTGCACCAATTTGGGGGGAGGGGGATGCCAAGGATAGGCAGTTGCCTACTATGCCTAATGGGAAAGCAGACTGGTGCCATACAGAGCTAACTGAATCATTAATAACTGAAAAAGTATATCTTTCTCTCTCAGCCTGGTGGAAACAACCATATGAAGCACTTAACTGATATTACATGTTAGTGCAATATGTAGGAAGATTGCAGGAGAAAGAAAAAGCAATGAGAAGACAATTTTACTTTGTCGTTCAGATGATAAAATATTCCTATATGTTGTACTTACCAATTTTCTGAAAAATTATTTATTTTTGAGAAACAAACACTGATGTTTTGGTGGCAAAGTGGTACTTTATACTAATACTCTGAACAATATGCAGATATGCTTGGAGGTCAGATTTATCGTTGTTACAAATAAAACCTCGGCCTAGGTTATAATTCATAGCACAGTATGTAGTAATATTGGCACAACAGAGTGACAAATCCACAAAAGTGCCACCAACAAAGATTCATATCTCAAAACTATTTATATTAGAAACAAATGACTAAAACAACATGCTTTACAGGCAGCTTTTAATTATTCTCTCATGTTACGATGACAGGCAGGTCCACTTTTACACCATTACAGTAAGACACAAAGATAACAGTATACAGAATACACAATAACCCCTCTTCAACATTATCCTCTAAAATGTACATACAAGACCCACTTAAAGGGCAATTACCATGATTTAGTGAAAGCCTGGGGCTGGGGCTGTACTGTGTAGCTACAAAGCAGCTTGTTCTATGTTCAGGGTAGGGTTTGTTAAACGTACTCAGCTAGCATATAACCTGGAAGCACATGGCTTTGTAGAGTTGAATGTTCAGTCCTCATAGTTTGCAAACTAGTTCTTAAAGGGATAGTAATACTTTGTTTTTTCCTCATTTTATTTTGTAGGCATTAAAAAAACATGAAGAACGATATAAGTCTTATCTCTCAAACCTTTGTGGTTTGAGAGATATTCACAAGCAAAGTTTCCTCTCCAGCCCCTTTTACCTAGTGTAAGCCATCCCTTCTCAGATGTGGAATGCAGTCCATAGACCAGACAGATAACAGCAGGGGACAATCTTCTTCCTATGAGAACAATGAAAGCCCTGCCCCCCTTGACAAGTTTTTCAGGTTTTTCCCTTATCTTAATTGAAGATTGTCCCTCTCTGCAATCTACCTGGGCACCTCCCTTCTGATCTGAATAGTGTTATATCAGTAAAAGGGGCGGGAGGGGGATACTTTATTATTGAATTACTCTTGTACTACAACTCTGACAGAATTGAAATAACACTCTCCAAAGTTCAAATACTAGGATGATTAATTAGAGCTGCTGTTATTATGAAACATTACTATCCCTTTAACAGTCTATGGGGCCATCTGGGATGGGCGCAGCTAACTGGATTGCAAAATTGAAAGTGTACCAATTCAGAGACTACTGCAGTTAAATCACCAAGGTTCACTTTACTGACTAACTCAGTTCTTCCACTGATCATCCGAGGATCATAGTGTAGACCTAGCTTCACTGGCATGTCTTTTCTCAAGGGAGTAGACCTGCCAAAATGGCACTACCCTGACACCTTTTAATTCTAAAATGGGATCTATATCTATAGCAGTGATTCTCTGCTTCAGTCAAACATACCAACAGGCCAAGTTTTATGGATATCCCTAATGATAAACAGGTAGACCCATCAAAATGACTCATCACTCATTAACTGTGAACAAGCCAGGATGCATTAAACACATGAACTGTTAGTGGATCCTAGGGACTAAAGATGAGAATCACTGATTTACAGGAATAAGTGGCTTAATTTCATTAATTCAACAAAAAGACTTCCGTAGATTGAAGGTCTTCACTTAACAGTTCGGTACACCTATTTCCATTTTTTTCATTTTTTTTAAACAATATGTCTGCAGTTGCCTATATTTCCAGATTTCCAATGAAGTCTGTGTTTAGTTTCCACCTCTCTTACAACAGGAGTCAAAACTTGAAATAATAAGGCACACAGAAAAGAGCACCATCATCATTCTGCAGAACAATGTAAGAAATGGATAAAGTTGGGACATTAAGTTCTCCACTTATAAACTACAACACTGTTATAGTATAAAAAACTAAACACCAAGATATAGATAGACAAACAGACCAGGTCAGTGTATGATAGGTTCCTTCCTAGGTTTGTTCTCCTATTAAACAAATTAGAGCCATTTGTACCTAGAAGGATAATTGTTCTGTCACTTTTTACCAGTTTATAACACACACTGTAATATTTCCTGTGCCACATAACCATTTAAACTGGAAAATGATGACTGGATTTCAGTAGCCAGAAGGGAAAAGTTATTAGACAGACAGATAAAAACATTAGTTTCCCTGAAGTTATATTTTCACAATCAATGCAGAATAAGATCCTAACCAAAAATGAGACAGAGAATGGATTCACCTGACCTGCAGAACCTGATAAAGTAGAAGTGTAATGCAATGAAGAAAAAGTGTACATCATTACAAAGAAATCAGTGTGCTACAATATTCTATACATGGAGAGTGTGTTGGAGGAAATGAGACTGACGTACTAAGACGAACCAAAGCAATTTTGGAGCAAATTAAGTAAAAATTCCCCAAATTCCTACTCATTTAAATAGAGAATTTAACCCCCTGAATGCCAAGGCATCTCCAAATCATTGCGAAACAGGTTAAAAACTCAATTTAAATAAAGTGGGAATGTGTATTTGTTCCCTGGGGAAGCTGCCCCATAATTGTTCCACTTTTGTATTTGTACAAATAACGACTTGATTGCTGTCTCTCTTCTTTCTAGGATTGTGTCTCAGCAAGAGATCAGAATAATTTGTAACCTATCGATTACTCAGCCATCAGTTTTTTCTAACACACTTAAATTGATTAACACTTTCCAAGCAAGGGCCAAAATCTGCTTAAACGAAAAGATCAATCACTTTGAAATGCTATAAATAATAAAAAAATACTTAAAAACATCCCTTTGAGTTGTCCACATGGACACTCTCAAAGGATTACATTTCCAAATTCAGACACTTAACCCATTAAAGGGACAGCAATGTCCCCAAAAAATCTTTATAGTTTTGCAGTGCTTAAGAAAATTGATGTATATGCAACAAATCCTCTCTCTCATACCGCTAAGGGTTGAGAGATATTCGTATTCAAAGTTCCCTCCTCCCCCTCTCCTGATGTCAGCTGTAAAGCTGACAGCATGAGATCCGTATCGGCTGACACGAGAAGTCTCTTCAGCAGACCCGAAATCGCATTATTTAAAACGAATTGCTTCATTGTAATGGTCTACAAAGTGTGCTTGCAAACCAGGCACATGTTGTAGACCTTTCCAATTAAATAATTTTTTTCCAATAACGCAATTTTCGGCTCTGCTGAAGAGCCGCCAGTAGGTCCCTGGACAGGATTCCACTGCTGTCAGCACAGTGCTGACATCAGGGAAAGGGGAGGGAGGGGGGAACTTTGAATAAGAATATCTGTCAACCCTTAGCGGTATGAGAGAGAGGATTTGTTGCATATAGATTAATTTTTTTAAGCACTACAAAACTATAAAGATTTTTTTTCTGGGACATTACTGTCCCTTTAAGGACCAGACTTCAGGACCATGACCTCTCTTTTTAAAATTTGCGCCATGGATTCAGGGATCCCAGATCGGCATGCAGCTGTGCTGGGACCGCTGAATTCCACAATGTGCCAGGACCTTCATGGGTCCTTAAGGGAAGTTTTCCCATGACGGTCCATGTACCTCATGGGTCCTTAAGGGGTTAAATCATATAACAAGCATAAACAAGTGCAGACCTGTAAGAAAAAAGGGGAACTTGTTATATTTTACTGAAACGTGTACTTAGGCAGTCTTTTACTCATTGAGCAGTAGGGTATAGCCATGAAGGTCCCTGTTCAGTTATGGACACAGCAGATTTCTCTAGGTTGCAAGCTTTCAAGACAATTTAGGTATTTTCTTCAGGCATAATAAGAACGAATGCTGAATACACAATACATAAACAAGTTAAACACTTTACCTATATTACAATTTTAAAAAAGTAGAGATACTTGATTATGTCTATATACATTATATATGGTTAAAGCGGAATGTTCACCTAAAATCAAATTCTGAGCATGTGTTTTAACACAAACCTAGATTAGCGCTTTTTTTTTTTTATTCTCAATCGTCTGTTAGTGGAGATATTTAGACTTTAAAATTGAGCACTTCCACGTTCTGAGGGACCCTGTGTGTCCTGCATGACGCCTCAGGACTTTCCAGCTGCCCCAGGGAGCTCGTTCCTCTTTGTAGCTGTATTTCTGTGGGCTAACGTTACAGCAGGCTCTGTTTACAATGCAACCTCAGTAGCCTTGTAAACGGAGCCTGCTGTAACGTTAGCCCACAGAAATACAGCTAAGGAGGGGAGCGTGAACATGCTCCCTGGGGCAGCTGGGACGTCCTGAGGCGTCTTGGGGGACATAGAGAACACGGAAGTGCCCAATTTTAAAGTCTAAATATCTCCACTAGCAGACAATTGAGAATATAAAAAACAGCACTAATCTAGGTTTGTGTGTTAAAACACATGCTCAAAATTTGATTTTAGGTGAACCTTCCGCTTTAAGACTTCTCAATAGGAAGTGTCACTGAAACGGATTGGCTTTATTAGATGCAATGTGGAAAGGCCTTCTAGTCTAGAAGAGTCGCGTATGCTCTGTAAACAAACCCTTTTTATTTCTCATAAACCAACACAAACTTATAGATTTAACACATTTAGATTACACACTATTTCACATGTAATAAAGACAAGCTACTTCCTTGTGACAATTTTCCTTTAAAATTCTCTAGATTACCTCCGTAGAGAATCTGGCCCATTCATATATTAACAGCAAAATGACTAAACGAGACAGCGACATATTATACTGCATGTCACTAGTAGACATTTATGTTCTCTCTTTAATCCCCAGTGCTGAGAAATTGGAGGTACTATGACAGCAATGGGGTCAAGGCCAAATTATTTGTATCACAATTTAAAGGGGGCTAGATCACAACAAGATTAACCCTTGAATGTCAGAGGGCGTGAGCAACATATTGTAGAGCAATGCATTGCTTGACGCTCAAACAGTTACGATAACAACACAGGGCAGAGGGGTCAATTTTACAAAGTCAATACAAGTGTAATTTCCTAAAGCAATATAATTTAACCCTTTGAGTGCCAGAGGTGTACACAACACTTTGCTTGCACTCAAAGGGTTAACTCCTAAGAACAGTGGTTGGAAACAGGCAGTCCCTCTCAAGGGCATACCTCCCAAGTGTCCCTCTTTAGGAGGGACAGTCCCTCTTTTAGACCCAAATCCCTCTGTCCCTCTTTCCCACCCTGATGTCCCTCTTTTTAGGAGATCAGACAGTGTGGTGTGCATATAAGTGTATCATACTGCTTTACAGCAATAAAACTCACATTCATGTTTGTCAGTGTCAGTGTATGTGTTTATAAATGAGTCTTTTGTTAGAAGTCATTTATTAGGTTACACAAAGAGGTGTCAATAGGTCATGAAATAGCCTAAAAATTCACATTAATGCCCCGCCCACCAGCCACGCCCACAGCAACACCCCCTAAAACACAAGTGTCCCTCTTTGGCAATCTGAAATGTTGGGAGGTATGCAAGGGAGTCTCCTGTGGCCCCAGTCTGTAATCTGTTACAGTGGGAAGAGGACTACCACATCACAGACACCCTATTCTTATCCCAAAGAACACATATGCTCTCTTTTGCCTCAGAACACACCTTTCAACTTTCACTGGTCCACTTTAGCCTCTTAGGTGCTAGAAAGATCTCCAGTGCATTACTTTGTACAGCACTGAAGACCTTGCAAGCGTCCAAGGGATTAATCATTTTAACTTGTTTAGAATTGTTTACCATAACGTACCTTAAGTAGACTAGAGGGCCACGCATGTCTCATTTGGGGTGAACCTGTTTGCATATCACTGCTTTAGATGCTACAGAACACAGAACTGTATTTTATTTGTAACGGTATATATCAATTAGACAAAAAATAAATAAATAAATCATTTAAAAAAAAAAAAAAAAAAAAAAAAAAAACTTATCACAGTGGTGGCAAACGGGGGTCATCCAGATTTTCAGGACTATAATTCTCATCATCCCCAGCCAACAGATTCCTGAATGGGATTTGTAGTCCTGAACAGCTAGATGGCCTAAGTTTGCCTTCCACAGTTTCATGAAGCAAAGCCTCTATCTGTGGTACACAAAGGAATTACACAAGCCACTCACACCCCACTCTAATGTGTATTCTGCCCATGACAGATACATAATGCAAAAGCAGAGGACATTTCATGGTAACTGCTCTTCCCTTTCTATGGGTGCAATAAAACACTGAGCTGCTGATAACATGCGGCATCCTGCCATAGATTTACACAGTTCTGGTACACATCCCGACATGATGGGTGTGCAATTACTCTGACCTGGACCCAACACTATAGAAGAGAGATTTCAAAATTTAATCATGACCAATGAAATGACCTTGAGATATTTTCCATCCCTGAAATATGGGACTTAAGATTGTTTTCTGTCACAGTGCAGAGTAGTTTGATAAAGTATACTTCTATTGCTATGCATTCATAAGCACTGGGCAGATACAGTCCAAAAATTATCTGGTTAAAGTGGAATGATACATGTTGAAAAGTCTTTTAAATAGTTTAACGTTTTAAGAAGAACACCCGTTAAGGGGAGCCAATCAGGTACATAAATATACCTTTTATGCTGATGTAGTGTATAGCTGTAGTATAACATTTCACTATCTGAAAATACTTACCTGGTTCTAAAGAACAATGGATATGATTTTCTTCTGCAATTTCTACTATTAAAACTAATTACAATTCCATTCCGCTCAACAGTTCAAAAGAGGGACAATATCATTTTAGGTGGTGTTGCAGGGGGAGTGGCTGGTGGGCGGGGCATTAATGAGATTAATGATCTATTCACACCCTTTCATGTAACTGAATAAATTATTTAGAGCAAGGCCAAATTATTTTATTTACACAGACTCATTTGTAAACACATATACTGACATTTAAAAAAACAATAATGGGAGTTTTATTGCTGTGGAGCAATGTGATACACTTATATACACACCACGCAGTCTGATGATCTAAAATGTAGGACACCAGGACACCAGGGTGGGAAATAGGGACAGAGGGACTTGGGTTTCAAAGAGGGTCAGGCACTCCTAAAGAGGGACATGTGGGAGGTACAGTATGCAATTCCTCAAAATCTAAAAAATAGGCTTGAACAAACAAGGAAACTGGAACGGAGCTCAATAAAAACAGACAACAGCAGATGCCTCTCTGCACCCCTTAACCATTTGAGTGCTAGAGGGATACGGAATGCATTGCTTTGCAATGTGTTCCATACCCCTCTGGCACTCAAAGGGTTAATCTCCTTTTTCAATGAAAAATAGTTGTTGTGGTTGTCCTCATAGAACTCCAATGCACTTATCCTCTTGTATGTTACCAGTTAAATCAGAGGTCCATAAAGAACCTAACAGCTGTCACCTTCCTCTCCCTGCTGGGTCAGACTCAATAGCTGAACCACACAAATGTCAAGGTTTATATTAACCCCCAGCCCGCTGATTTAGACTGTAAGATCTAGCAAGGATTGCCATCTCACCTTCCTGTCTCAATGGCCCATATTTATAAAAACAAACCGGAGTTTTTCTGGCATAGACCAACTGCTCCATAGGTGATAAATAAAAACTCCTGTCAAACTGGGCTTTTAACCTCTTGAATGCTAGAGGTGTCTCTACTGCATTGGAGACCTCTTTAGTTTTCATGGGGTTAAAAAGCTCTATTAAAAGTGCACGGAAATTTAGAAATTTTTTTTGTCCCCTATGAAGCAATTGGTTTACACCAGAATATCTCCAGTTTGCGTATATATTATATATAGCCAATGTTTTGTAATTATGATTGTAAGTCCTCTTAACACTTTGAGTCCCAGAGAGGTATCCAACACCTCTCTGGCATTCAAAAGGTTAAGAGGACAAACAAATGAACAAGTTTATTTCCCCTTTAAGGTCACCCGTAACCCTTTGAACGCTAGCGAATTGTCCATGGCATTGAAGCAGTTAAAACCCCAAATATAGCAATGGTAATTTTGAGGAATTGTTGTCTCCTACAGTGAAGTTGGTTTGCTCCAGAATTATTCACATTTGTTTCATCCCTCAGCCTTTCCTTCATTCTTTACAAACCATGTGATGTTAACCCTTCTTTATCCGATACATGCAACTACTACTATTTGACTTGTATATGAAATGTGCTGTACGTTTCTTTAGAAATCAGACTCCCAATTGTTTTTTAAAGCTTCAAGCATAGCTACAAAATCTATTGAGCTACTGTTATATTCACAGTTCTACGGGCACCCTCTCATCTAACTCTTTATCTCTTTGACACATTCTCATATGTTCATATAACATGTTTCCTAAGGACAAGCAGTGTCATCTACCCACTGTGAAATCCTATCTTGAGTCAGAGATAGGGCTTCGGCTTAAAGAGTAAGTAAAAGGGATATACCGGTTAGATTACTTTCTTTAGCTGCATAAGGCGGATTGCCCTGTAAACATGCCTGCATTTCAAGCAAATGAAACAGAACATAAATAAATCATAATGCATTTACTGACCTAAATACTGGGAAGATTTACCTTGAAAAACACTTCCAACTCTACAGCTTCCCAGTAGACTTGACTTGGCATGTTTCTCTATCAAAATATACCGAATTCCAAATATAAATATAAGTAAAGTAAACCATTATATGTTAGAGAAAGGCTGGGCAACTTGAGGCCCACCAGCTGTTGCTGGACTACAACTACCATTATCCACAGGTAGCCAGAGGCGGATGATCACAGCCAATCAGATATCTCTCTAACTCCAAGGGTTTATTGTAAGGAGGAAAGTGGCCATTATGAGAACAAACACAGCCAATGCTAAAATAACATAAAACCCATTCATGATAAATTGTGTATTCTATTGGAAAAGTGTAGTACAGGAACTTCCATAAAAGACTAGCAATTCTCAAATTGTGTTCTATGGAACTCCAAGGTGCTCTGAAGAACAAAGAAAAGGAATTGCTAACAATGAAACAAGGTAGGATTGATGACAATATTGTGTGACTACTAATGGACAAGTTTACGGTTGAAATGTTTAAAGGGATGCTATCAGCTAAAAACAGATGGTGATTTTGTTTGTACTTTCAAAATCTGCTATATGATGTATTAGCCATTTTTTATTTAGAAAATTAGCATTTGAGTTAGATGACTAGATTATGCTAATTAAGGCATGCCATGCAGGCACTTCCTGTTTTAGCCCTATAGTACCTCCCTCACTGACACTAAACCATCTCAGCACCAAGGGAGGGGGTGGGGCATTGGATTGCTCAGTAATGTCAGTGACTGGAGAGGTAATACAGGGTTAATACAAGAAGTGTCTGCATGGAATGCCTTATTTAGCAGAATTTATACATTCTAATAATT